>JBBGZY010000667.1:3105000-3800000 GCA_037952925.1 Lithobates clamitans | reverse complement strand
ACATAGGGAGAAGATGATGAGGGGTTAGCAGAAACATATAATAAGTGTTTTTGGTCTTGTGACTTTCTCTTTTCCAGATATAATGAATCCCCTATTGAAGGATCCAGAGTTCCTTACTTCTTTTATTTCAAAGTATCGAGAGATGAGGAATTTGTGGGAGGTGAAACACCCTCAGTATTATGCCAAGCATGTGAGGAAGTCAACGCTGGAGAGACTTCTGTCCTTTGTCCAGGAGACCATCCCGGGAGCAACAATGGAGACAGTGCTCAAGAAAATTGGGGTCTTGAGGAACATGTATAAAAGGGAGCATAGGAAGATCCAGGAATCAAGGAGATCAGGAGCATCAGCAGATGATGTTTATGTACCCAGGCTGTGGTACTACAATCAACTCCGTTTTCTTGATGACCAGAATGAAGCCAGGGCATCACTTTCAACCCTTCCCTCCACCCTTCCCTCCACCCTTCCCTCCACCCTTCCCTCCACCCCAGCAGAGGCTGATGAGGAGCAAGCTGGGTCTTCCATCCTGGATGAACCGGATATGACCATCTGGAGTCAGGTAAATTATTTTAACAAATATTTACTGTACTAATATTAATGATGTTAACTGGATGTTATAATTGTCTCAAATAATTTAGCACTCCAAATTGTGTATACATATCAAATGATAGTAGTGACTAAATATGTTTGGCACCTGCTTGAAATAATTAGGGTGTCTGATTAGACTCTTTTATTAAAGAGATGTATTCACATTGAATTTGCTAGTCATGAGAAGCAAACTGTGTGTCATTGATGAACCCAAAAAAAGAAACTAAAACTATTGTCCTTTTTTTATACACAGGATGAGTCCATCCAGGAGGAATGTGGGGAAAGTGGCAGGCAGGAGGAGACCGGGCCCATGGACAGCCTGGAGGAGGCCGGATTCACCATCATCCTGGAGGAGGCTGGGCCCAGTGTCAGGCAGGAGGTGGCTGCTCCCAGTGAGGTGGCTGGGCCAAGTGAGGTGGCTGGGCCAAGTGAGGTGGCTGGGCCCAGTAGGAGCCTCACCCAATCCCAAGTGCCTCCCCTCCACCTTCCCAAAAAAAGGGCCAGGAAGGGGATGGTCACACAGGACGCGTCCCTGCGCCTCATGCAACAGGCCACCCGTTTTTTAACAAGCCCCCCCGAAGCGGAAGAAGCCTATGGCTGCTACTTAGCCAGCAGGCTTCTTCAGATGGATTGGGAGCAGCGCCTCATTTGTGAGCGCCTATTTGGGGAAACAATCCATAAGGGGCTGCAGGGCACGCTAACCAAAAACACCCAACTACATGAGGCAGCCCCCCCCCCTCCTCCTCCTCCTCCTCCTCCTCCTCCTCCTCCTCCTCCTCCTGCCACAACTGAAACACCAGAGCCACAGCCTCAAAAGAAGGCTACAGGGAAGGCTACAGGGAAGGCTGCAGGGAAGGCTGCAGGGCAGCGTGGAGGAAAGGCTGCAGGGAAGAGAAGAAAGTGATGACCTGGGTTCAGTCTGGTCTGACAGAAGACGCAGGCTGTTGTAGGACCACAGTCTGGGGACATCTAGATCATCTGCTGGTGCTGTTGATCTCTGGGATTCTTGGACCAGATTGTGCTCCCTCTTATATGGACTCCTCAAGATCCCAATTTTCTTGTACACCGACTTTTTCCAGCGTTGACTTCCTCTTTATTTTATTTTGACCATGAATAAATGGATCTTTTTTGAGTTTAGCAAAAGACTTTATGTGTTTTCTTTTAAATCATTGATTTTACACACAATGTTAAATTAACAAGGGACAACAATCTCATTGAGTTTAAAAAAACACACCAAAAATACATTACTAATGTTAAGAATGTTCAAGTGGTAAGTCTTGAAAAAAAAAAATATACATAAACAAAAACGGTGCTTTGGGTTAACTTTATCTAAAAACTAAAAAATAATCACTAGAAAAAAAAAAAAAAAGAATAATGGGTTCTTTGTGGTAACTTTACAAACCTAAAAAAAAAAAAAAATTAAGGGAAAAAGTATTATTAGTATGGAAACATTGTTTATAAAAAGCATACTATATCATTCATGAGATCAAAGAGAAAAAGAATTCAGAAATCAGTTTGGGAGAACTCTGATTATGAACAGCAAAACACCTTCGTTCTTTAGAGCATTCGTAAAGAAGAAATAAAATGCGCTGCATTCAACGATCACAGATTTTGCAGCGTGATGAATGTGCTACCTACAATACGAACACTAGTTTTACTAGACCGAGTGCTTCCGTTTAGTTTTTGCTTATGAGCATGCGTCATTTTTTTGTCCGTAGGACTAGCATACAGACGAGCGGACTTCGGGGTCCGTCGTAGTTACGACGTAAAGATTTGAAGCATGTTTCAAATCTAAAGTACGTCGGATTTGAGGCTAAAAAAGTACGTTGAAAGTCCGAAGAAGCCCACACACGATCGGATTACCAGCCAGGCTTTAGTCCGTCAGCGTCCCTTGGACTTTTGTAGACGAAAAGTCCGACCGTGTGTACGCGGCATTAGTGTTCAAAAGAGAGCTGTTCACTGAAGGTGACATGGCATGGTCATGGTTCCCTTCCTGAACAGGATGGGGAATTGAAGCAATGAAAAGAATAAATAATTACACTAGAATTGTAGATGAGATAACCTTACTACCACTGATATAGGTTTATTAAGTGAAGAAATGGCTCAGCTTAAAAAAGTAGTATTAGAGCATAGATTAACGCTAAATTATCTCACTGCAGCTCAAGGTGGGATGTGTAAGGTATTTTGCACTGAATGTTGCATATACATTTCTGATAATGAGGACATTATTAAAAGGCATCTTGCTAAGAACTACAGAATAAGGCCAGAGATATTGCTAAAGATGGATGGAACCCCTTTAAGGGTTTAGGAGGTTTTGGTGACTTTTTATATGGCATAGCAACATGGTTACAGAAACTAGGCGCTTACATTGTGATGTTCCTATTTCTCATATTTGTTATTTACTTTCTCATCAGGCTATGCCTCTGTGTGACTACCCGCTGTACCAACAAATGGCCCACCAGCTCTGATGAACCCATTATTGTGAGAAAGCTAAGAGAGAGCTGAACTGGACGCCATCTCTCTGCGCCAATGTAACAAGAGTTATCAGAAATCGGCTGAATGTAACGCGGAGAAGAATTGTGTCAAATTAACAAAGGGAGGGAAATTACATGGACATTCACTGTACTGTTCATTTAAGCACAAGAGACTCCATTTTGTTCTCACTGTTGACATGTGTTCTGTAACCTTCACCTAACACACAGACACATCTTCTACTAGAACAATGGCTCTCAACTCCTGTCCTCGGGACCCACTAACAGGCCAGATTTTAAGTATTACCTTGAAGAGATGCAGACTAGGATACTGCAACCACTGAGCAGCAAATGATATGACCTGTGATGTATTTCAGTTATCTTGCAAACCTAGCCTGTTAGTGGGTCCTGAGGACAGGAGTTGAGAACCACTGTACTAGAAGCTCTCTACTCCCCCCTCCCCTCTCAAGGTTTTACTTTTGCAATTGTTTTATTTGCTAGCTTTTAATAATATATATCTATTTGTTAGCTTTTAATAACATCTCACACCACCCCTTTCTTATCTATGTATAAAATAACATGTAATAATACATCTTTACACTGAACGGACATTTTAAACACAGTGATTGAGTCCTGTGAATCTGTTCCTGCAGCTGCAGTATTAACTTTGTTTTAGAGTCTCAATTAGAAATAATTCCATAACACCTATTTTGTTACATTACAGCCTTTAGTTCAATGTTTTTTTTTTAATCTGAATTATATGTGATGGATCAGAATACAATAGTCTAAGTTGGTGAAGTAAAATTAGAAAAATATATACATAAAACTATTTTTCAGAAATAAAAAAATGATAATTGGCATGTGTGTATGTATTCACCCCCTTTGATATGAAGCCCATAAAAAGCTCTGGTGCAACCAATTACCTTCAGAAGTCACATACGATCGGACATTGATCGGACATTCCGACAACAAAATCCATGGATTTTTTCCAACGGATGTTGGCTCAAATTTGTTTTGCATTAACACGGTCGCACAAAGTAGTCGGAATATCCGATCGCCAAGAACGCAGTGACGTACACCACGTACGACGAGACTGGAAAAGGCCAGTTCAGAACTAAGCGCGGCACCCTTTGGGCTCCTTTTGCTAATCTCGTGTTAGTAAAAGTTTAGTGAGAGACGATTCGCGCTTTTTCAGACTCGTGGTTTTCAGATCGTTTTCTGCTGTTCAGTTTGTGCTTGTGGGTTTGTATCTGCTCTTCAGTGTGTGCAGCAAGTGACACGTGACTCTTGTCATTCTGTTCTTGTTCGTTCGTTACTGTTTTTCAGGTCGCTCTTCACAGGCCTTGCTGTTCTTCAGTGCGTTCTGTTACTTCGTTCTGAGCAGCCGACCGTTTTCTAGCCATGTTCCGTATACGTACTCCTCGTAGAGTTCGTGCTGTGCGGGGGCTTAGTGTTGGGGTCCTGACCTTGACACAAGTCCAGTCCATGAACAGGGTGGGGAGGAGTTCATTGACCAAGAATTGGTTTCTTCAGCGTGACCAGTTCTGTCATATGCCTTTGCTCCGTGAGATCCGTGAGAATAATCCTGATGATTTCACGAACTTTCCCCGGATGACGGACCCCGTATTTCACCATTTGTTGGCTTTGCTGACCCCCTATATCAGCAGGCAGGATACCTGCATGAGGCAAGCCATCACTCCGGAGCAGAGGCTCGTCGCCACCCTGCAGGACTTGGTGACAAGGAGAAGCCTGCAGGACCTCAAGTTCTTGACAGGCATCTCCCCCCAGGCTCTGGGGATCATTATCCCAGAGACCTGTTCTGCCATCATCCAGGTCCTGCAGAAGGAGTATATTAAGGTAAGATTTATCCTTTAACATCACATTTTATTGTATATAATGTTTGCTAATATATTGTATTTCTTTCCGCATTCCCTAATTGCCATGATTGTAATATGCTGTGAATGTCCCCTTTGTCCTCATGCATGCTGGATTTTTATGTAATTATTTTTGTTGTCCTTCATACATATTTGCCTTCACTTACCTCCCCAGCATGGTCTTCTGCCCTATATTCACCTCATGTAGTCACTTAACAATGTATTTTATCAGCTCCATAGTAGTGCTTTACCCCAAACACCCCTAAAATGTTTTGAAATGTGATTGGTGCTTCAAATTCAGGCAGAGTGCCAGAGGCTTTTTTTGGGTGTCCCCAAATCATTTTGAACCCTCCCTCCCCGCAACTGCTAAGTCAGCTGATACCAATTCTCTATCTATCCTTAATCATCTATCTGCTGACTTTGCCAAACCCATACACACTATACCCACCTCTTTTGTGCTCAGATTTATGGATGAATTCCCCAAAGCATGTAGTGCAAGGGCCTGCCTGTATACTTTCAAATGGTACTGTTTAAAGTTTTTGTATCCTATTATTATCTTGATAGGTAATATCAGAATGTCCAAATGTGCTCAAATGTGTACAGTGTGTATTTATATCTTTGTATTATGACACTTCTTACCTGTCCAGTGGGCTGCCAATAGTGTAACTAAGAAGGGTCTGTTCAAAGTAATACATATTATATAGGCATATATGAAGTGGAGAGGGTTACCTGTCCAAGAGTCCCCCCCTATAATGTTAGAAATGGCCCATGAGAGGGGGGGAGGGGAATCTGATAGGTGTACCTTATACTTTGGTCTTAAAAAATTCCCATAAATAAATGGTATCTTGATGTTGGCCAAGACTGTTTGTGTCTAATCTGCTTTCCATGTTTATGTGCAAAAAGACTAATTTTTTTTTTGTTTTACTCCACAGTTTCCTTCCACGCCACAGGAATGGAAGACTGTGGCCTCCCACTTTGCCCAGCGGTGGGACTTTCCTAACTGCGGAGGGGCAATTGATTGGAAACACGTCCACATCATCCCACCACCCAACTCGGGGTCGTACTATTATAATTATAAGGGGTTCAATAGTATTGTGGTGTTGGCGGTGGTGTCGACTACTTATGAATTTCTGTATGTGGACGTGGGGAAGAATGGCCAGATGTCCGATGGTGGAGTCATCACCCAGACGGAGTTCTACAGGCGTCTCCAGAATGGCAGCTTGGACTTGCCACCTCCAGAAGACAATGTGGAAGGACTCCCATTCGTCTTCGTTGTGGATGAAGCTTTTGCGCTGGGGGACCATCTTATGCGGCCATTCCCGGTGAGGGCCCTCACCCCGGAATAGAGGGTTTTTAATTACCGGCTGGCCAGAGCCAGAAGAGTGATGGAGAACATGTTTGGAATCATGGCCAGCCGGTTCCGCCTATTTCTTACACCCATACATATGGCGGAATGCAAACTGAATCACATTATCCACTTTAGCCCCGGACCAATATGCTGCCTAAGGACCAGAGGTCTTTTTCCAATTTGGCACTGCGTCACTTTAACTGCTAATTGCGCGGTCATGCAATGCTGTACCCAAACGAAATTTGCGTCCTTTTCTTCCCACAAATAGAGCTTTCTTTTGATGGTATTTGATCACCTCTGCAGTTTTTTTTTTTTGCGATATAAATGGAAAAAGACTGAAAATTTTGAAAAAAAAATGATATTTTCTACTTTTTGTTATAAAAAAATCCAATAAACTCAATTTTAGTCATACATTTAGGCCAAAATGTATTCGGCCACATGTCTTTGGTAAAAAAAATGTCAATAAGCGTATATTTATTGGTTTGCGCAAAAGTTATAGCGTCTACAAACTAGGGTACATTTTCTGGAATTTACACAGCTTTTAGTTTATGACTGCCTATGTCATTTCTTGAGGTGCTAAAATGGCAGGGCAGTACAAAACCCCCCCAAATGACCCCATTTTGGAAAGTAGACACCCCAAGGAAATTGCTGAGAGGCATGTTGAACCCATTGAATATTTATTTTTTTGTCCCAAGTGATTGAATAATGACAAAAAAAAAATATATTTACAAAAAGTTGTCACTAAATGATATATTGCTCACACAGGCCATGGGCCTATGTGGAATTGCACCCCAAAATACATTCAGCTGCTTCTCCTGAGTATGGGGATACCACATGTGTGGGACTTTTTGGGAGCCTAGCCGCGTACGGGGCCCCGAAATCCAATCACCGTCTTCAGGATTTCTAAGGGTGTAAATTTTTGATTTCACTCTTCACTGCCTATTACAGTTTCAGAGGCCATGGAATGTCCAGGTGGCACAAACCCCCCCCAAATGACCCCATTTTGGAAAGTAGACACCGCAAGCTATTTGCTGAGAGGCATGGTGAGTATTTTGCAGCTCTCATTTGTTTTTGAAAATGAAGAAAGACAAGAAAAAACATTTTTTTTTCTTTTTTCAATTTTCAAAACTTTGTGACAAAAAGTGAGGTCTGCAAAATACTCGCTATACCTCTCAGCAAATAGCTTGGGGTGTCTACTTTCCAAAATGGGGTCATTTGGGGGGGGGTTGTGCCACCTGGGCATTCCATGGCCTCCGAAACTGTGATAGGCAGTGAAGAGTGAAATCAAAAATTCACGCCCTTAGAAAGCCTTAAGGCGGTGCTTGGTTTTCGGGGTCCCGTACGCGGCTAGACTCCCAAAAAGTTTCACACATGTGGTATCCCCGTACTCAAGAGAAGCAGAAGAATGTATTTTGGGGTGTAATTTCACATATTCCCATGGCATGTTTGAGCAATATATCATTTAGTGACAACTTTGTGCAAAAAAAAAAATTGTCTCTTTCCCGCAACTTGTGTCACAATATAAAAAATTCCATGGACTCGACATGACTCTCAGCAAATAGCTTGGGGTGTCTACTTTCCAAAATGGGGTCATTTGGGGGGGTTTTGAACTGTCCTGGCATTTTATGCACAACATTTAGAAGCTTATGTCACACATCACCCACTCTTCTAACCACTTGAAGACAAAGCCCTTTCTGAAACTTTTTGTTTACATGAAAAAATTATTTTTTTTTTGCAAGAAAATTACTTTGAACCCCCAAACATTATATATTTTTTTAAAGAAAATGCCCTACAGATTAAAATGGTGGGTGTTTCATTTTTTTTTTTCACACAGTATTTGCGCAGCGATTTTTCAAACGCATTTTTTGGGAAAAAAACACACTTTTTTAAATTTTAATGCACTAAAACACACTATATTGCCCAAATGTTTAATGAAATAAAAAAGATGATCTTAGGCCGAGTACATGGATACCAAACATGACATGCTTTACAATTGCGCACAAACGTGCAGTGGCAACAAAATAAATACATTTTTAAAAGCCTTTAAAAGCTTTTACAGGTTACCACTTTAGATTTACAGAGGAGGTCTACTGCAAAAATTACTGCCCTCGATCTGATCTTCGCAGTGATACCTCACATGCACGTTTGACGACAGACCGCCGCTTGCGTTCGCCTTAGCGCGAGAGCAGGGGGCGACAGGGGTGCTTTTTTTTTTTTCTTTATTTTTTTTTGCTTTTTTATCTTATTTTTAAACTGTTCCTTTCATTTTTTTTCAATCATTTTTATTGTTATCTCGGGGAATGTAAATATCCCCAATGATAGCAATAGGTAGTGACAGGTACTCTTTTTTGAAAAAATTGGGGTCTATTAGACCCTAGATCTCTCCTCTGCCCTCAAAGCATCTGACCACACCAAGATCGGTGTGATAAAATGCTTTCCCAATTTCCCAATGGCGCTGTTTACATCCGGCGAAATCTAAGTCATGAAATGCTCGTAGCTTCCGGTTTCTTAGGCCATAGAGATGTTTGGAGCCACTCTGGTCTCTGATCAGCTCTATGGTCAGCTGGCTGAATCACCGGCTACATTCTCAGGTTCCCTGTTGAGACAGGAGAGCCAGAGAAAAACACGGAAGACAGTGGGGGGGGGCATTCCCTCCCACGGCTTGTAAAAGCAGTCTAGAGGCTAATTAGCCGCTAGGATTGCTTTTACATGAAAGCCGACCGCTGGCTGAAAAGAATGATACCAAGATGATACCTAAACCTGCAGGCATCATTCTGGTATAACCACTCAAAGTCGTGAATGGCGTACCTGAAGACAAAAAAATGGTTAACAAAAAAACACAGTAAACGGTAAAGTATAAAAAATTGCATACCTAAAAAACAGACATGATAAAACATAATAACAATAAAACATTGCAGAATAGAATACAATAAAAAGAGCAGAACAATTAGAGAGAGAGAATAGAGAGAGAGAGAGAACAATAAAACAACAACTATTTTTTTTTATTTTATATATATTTTTTTTTTTGTACACTTTTTTTGTAACCAAAGAAAGGGGGGGACACAGGGAAGGGAAGGAGGTGCTGCTCACCCCTGGTGATCAAGACAAAAAGAAAGAATTCCCCAAGTGGGGTTTTTAGGCAGCAAAGAGGAGGGTAGGAGGCCAATATATAAAAAAGTAAATAAATTTTATTGTACAAAAGTAGCTTCAACACACTGGTTAAAAAATGAGCTCCAATACAGAGTGTTTACAAATAACACGACACTCAACATATACAATGTAAGCATGTATTCATAACAACATGGCATATGTGTTGACAATTATCTGGATTGTAGACCTGACGCGTTTCGACCTATATGTTCCAGGTCTTCTTCAAAGGTCAATCTGCTAAAATTATACCACAAAGGTGCATATGTCAAAATTGAATATGTATATTTGAAAACGAGTATACCACACATTGTCATGGCATATTTACCCAATGATGAGTGTCCTAGAGCGAAAAGCTTTCTGTTAGAAAAGTCCCCTTAAAATCAAAAAGTTGCCTGTTCACCTTCCCCCAGAGGTCCCATGTCACACAGCCGCAGCCCCCAATCCCAGGGGAGGATCCCAAAGATGTGGCTTACAAGAGATCACACTGTGATGCACCCCCTAACTATGGCACGGACTCCACGGTCAATCCGATGGGGAGGACACCTGCAGCAATAACCCAAGGAGGAAAGAGACAGTTCAAAATGATATATATTGTATGCACTCCAGCATTAAGTTTAGAGAGTGTATATATGTATGTATCTGCTTAGTTGTAAACTGCCATAGGTGCATGTGTGCACCTATTAAGCTGGCCATAGCCTACATATACTGAGTGTATATGTGTGCGTGTAAAAGAACTTACACACATATGTGTGTGCACACATATATATATTCATACCTATAATTTATATTACATCTTTAAGTATAAAAAATATCGCAGAGTGCATGCGTAAAGTATGTGAAATAGGAAAAAATAATTAATGCCAGAAAGAAACCTCTACCATATACCATATAGATAAGGGACATGAATAGAGTAGTGTAGTCAGTGTGGGTGGTGAAGAGTAGCACTTAGATGTGAAAGGTGAAGGGAAATATGGAAACAAAGAACCGTAGATCCCCAATGTGAGCAGCAAGAATGTGTAAAACGTGAACACACAGGAAGTGTAAACTAAAAGTAGTGTGAGTGATGAGTGAATAAAAAAGGGAAAATGGTGAAGGAGTGCCCACATGTGAGGAGAAAAGGAAAAAACAAGTGAACGAGGTGTATTACCTAGTAGACAAGGTGAAAATAAGTGTAGAGACCGCACTGTGTTGCCCTAATATGCTTGCACTTGGGTGTGACCTGGCCCGGGATTGGTCACAACCTTGAACTGGGCTCAAATGCCCGTCCAAGTTAGCATTCAGCAAGTCTGAAAATATAGAGTAGAAAAATGTTGTATACATTCAAATATTTAAAATATGTACATGGTCATTGTAACAGACCAAGTATTATATATGGGACAACAACAGTGCGAAACCAATTTGTCATAATGTGTACTTACAGAGTGAACTGCAGAGTGGACCACCAAACAAACGAGAAGATACTCAGCATAGTATGGAAAAGAATGGAAAGGTATATATGCCCTAGATTTAGGGCGTGTATCCATGAGGGTTAATTGGTGGCAGGTGCGGACGCCACATCCGATAGGACCACTCGAGAGGGACCGTGCTTGGGGGCATGGCAGCCGTATGGCGGCCTCGTGTGGCCCCCCCGGCGTTCAGGGCGGGTCGAGACTCCATCCACTGACGTCATCGCCGTCGCAATCGCGTGACGCGTCCGCATCACGTGGTACGCGCGGGGCCCCGCGCATGCGCAGTGAGCGGAAACGTCCGGGGATGTCCCTGAACGCCGCCGGCAAGGAAAAAATCCCCAGCGTGGTAGCCAGGTTGACCAGGCTACCACGCTGGGGATTTTTTCCTTGCCGGCGGCGTTCAGGGACATCCCCGGACGTTTCCGCTCACTGCGCATGCGCGGGGCCCCGCGCGTACCACGTGATGCGGACACGTCACGCGATTGCGACGGCGATGACGTCAGTGGACGGAGTCTCGACCCGCCCTGAACGCCGGGGGGGCCACACGAGGCCGCCATACGGCTGCCATGCCCCCAAGCACGGTCCCTCTCGAGTGGTCCTATCGGATGTGGTGTCCGCACCTGCCACCAATTAACCCTCATGGATACACGCCCTAAATCTAGGGCATATCCACTTCAATACAGGGCATTTTCACCCCCTTCCTGCCCAGGCCAACTTTCAGTTTTAGCGCTGTAAAATTTTGAATGACAATTGCGCAGTCATGCAACACTGTACCCATATAAAATTTTTATCATTTTTTCCCCTCAAATAGAGCTTTCTTTTGGTGGTATTGGATCACCTCTGCGGTTTTTATTTTTTGAGTTATAAACAAAAAAAGCTACAATTTTGAAAAAAAAGCAATATTTTTTACTTTTTGCTATGATAAATATCCCCCAAAAATATATAAAAAACAATTTTTTGCCTCAGTTTAGGCTGATATGTATTCTACATATTTATTTAAAAAAAAAAAATTGCAATAAGCGTATATTGATTGGTTTGAGCAAAATATAGCGTCTACAAAATAGGGGGTAGTTTTATGGCATTTTTATTATTATTTTTTTTTACTAGTAATGGCGGCAATCTGCGATTTTTATCGAGACTGCGACATTATGGTGGACACATCGGACAATTTTGACACATTTTTGGGACCAATGGCATTTTTACAGCGATCAGTGCTATAAAAATGCATGGATTACTGTAAAATGTCACTGGCAAGGAAGGGGTTAACACTAAGGGGCGATCAAGGGGTTAATGTGTTCCCTAGTGTGTGTTCTAACTGAAGGGGGAGGGGACTGTGTAGAGGAAGAGATAGATCGCTGTTCATACTCTGTATGAACAGACGACCTGTCACTTCTCCCCTCAGAGAACCGGAAACTGTGTGTTTACACACACAGATCCCGGTTCTCCGTGTGCTCCGAGCGATTGCGGGACCGCCGGGCACTCGCATCGGCTCCGTGGGCGAGCAGGGGGTGAGCGTGCATGCCTAGTGGCAACAGGCGAAGCGACGTTACATAACGTCGTTTCGCTCAGCCGTGCCATTCTGCCACAGTACAACTGCAGCGGCTGGTCGGCAAGAGGTTAAACGTGAAAAGGATTTACGCCATTACCTTAACCACCTCAATACTGGGCACTTTCGCCCCCTTCCTTCCCAGACCAATTTTCAGCTTTCAGCGCTCTCGCACTTTTAATGACAATTACTCAGTCATGCTACGCTGTACCCAAATGAAATTTTTATCATTTTGTTCGCACAAATAGAGCTTTCTTTTGGTGGTATTTATTCACGACTCCATTTTTTTTTTTTTGCGATATAAGCGCAAAAATAGTGGAAATTTGGAAAAAAAACAATATTTTCTTTTTTCTGTTTTAAAAGAAATCCAGTAAAATCGAAATTTGTCATAAATTTAAGCCAAAATGTATTCTGCTACATGTTTTTGATAAAAAAAATCCTGTTAAGTGTATAATAATTGGTTTGTGTGATCACGGACATATGTACGCAAATGATCATGTACAGATGTGTGCAGGTGATCACGTACATATGTGTGCAGATTACCATTGGGACATGTGATTTTAGTGGGTCATATGTGGGGGACAGCTTTTTTTTATTATTTGGGGACATGTGTATTGGGGACATGTGTGTTTTACATTATATGGGGACATGTGTGTGTTTTACATTATGTGGGGACATGTGTGTGTTTTACATGTATGTATTTACATGTGTGTTGACACTAGGTTGGTGATCAGTGAGTAAAAAGCTGTAAAAAACAGCTCATACTCACTGATCATCAGCCGGCTGCAGCGATCCCCTCTCCTCTCCTCCTCAGCGACAACTTCCGTGTGAGGAGAGGAGAGCTGATTGCCTAGCAACCGGCTGTGTTTACATCACATGACGGCTGTGATTGGACACGGCCGTCATGTGATCAGGAGGGCCAATCACAGAGCCCTCCTGCCGATCCGAGATGCGCCGTGTCCGGGTGACACGAGCGCATCGGGATCGCGCCGCTGCGCGGGCACGCGCGCGCGCGATCCCGCTCCTTCTGAGGGACGTTCCTGAACGTCCACTCAGAAGGAGAGAGCGCCCACCCGGCCGTTTATGTACATTGGCCGGGTGGGAAGTAGATATATACCTTTCCATTCTTTTCCATACTATGCTGAGTATCTTCTCGTTTGGTTGGTGGTCCACTCTGCAGTTCACTCTGTAAGTACACATTATGACAAATTGGTTTCGCACTGTTGTTGTCCCATATATAATACTTGGTCTGTTACAATGACCATGTACATATTTTAAATATTTGAATGTATACAACATTTTTCTACTCTATATTTTCAGACTTGCTGAATGCTAACTTGGACGGGCATTTGAGCCCAGTTCAAGGTTGTGACCAATCCCGGGCCAGGTCACACCCAAGTGCAAGCATATTAGGGCAACACAGTGCGGTCTCTACACTTATTTTCACCTTGTCTACTAGGTAATACACCTCGTTCACTTGTTTTTTCCTTTTCTCCTCACATGTGGGCACTCCTTCACCATTTTCCCTTTTTTATTCACTCATCACTCACACTACTTTTAGTTTACACTTCCTGTGTGTTCACGTTTTACACATTCTTGCTGCTCACATTGGGGATCTACGGTTCTTTGTTTCCATATTTCCCTTCACCTTTCACATCTAAGTGCTACTCTTCACCACCCACACTGACTACACTACTCTATTCATGTCCCTTATCTATATGGTATATGGTAGAGGTTTCTTTCTGGCATTAATTATTTTTTCCTATTTCACATACTTTACGCATGCACTCTGCGATATTTTTTATACTTAAAGATGTAATATAAATTATAGGTATGAATATATATATGTGTGCACACACATATGTGTGTAAGTTCTTTTACATGCACACATATACACTCAATATATGTAGGCTATGGCCAGCTTAATAGGTGCACACATGCACCTATGGCAGTTTACAACTAAGCAGATACATACATATATACACTCTCTAAACTTAATGCTGGAGTGCATACAATATATATCATTTTGAACTGTCTCTTTCCTCCTTGGGTTATTGCTGCAGGTGTCCTCCCCATCGGATTGACCGTGGAGTCCGTGCCATAGTTAGGGGGTGCATCACAGTGTGATCTCTTGTAAGCCACATCTTTGGGATCCTCCCCTGGGATTGGGGGCTGCGGCGGTGTGCCATGGGACCTCTGGGGGAAGGTGAACAGGCAACTTTTTGATTTTAAGGGGACTTTTCTAACAGAAAGCTTTTCGCTCTAGGACACTCATCATTGGGTAAATATGCCATGTCAATGTGTGGTATACTTGTTTTCAAATATACATATTCAATTTTGACATATGCACCTTTGTGGTATAATTTTAGCAGTTTGACCTTTGAAGAAGACCTGGAACATATAGGTCGAAACGCGTAAGATCTACAATCCAGATAATTGTCAACACATATGCCATGTTGTTATGAATACATGCTTACATTGTATATGCTGAGTGTCGTGTTATTTGTAAACACTCTGTATTGGAGCTCATTTTTTAACCAGTGTGTTGAAGCTACTTTTGTACAATAAAATTTATTTACTTTTTTATATATTGGCCTCCTACCCTCCTCTTTGCTGCCTAAAAACCGCACTTGGGGAATTCTTTCTTTTTGACTTTTTTTGTAACTAACTTTTATAACTGTAACCGGTTCCAGGTTCGGGTCTCTCAAAATGCGATGGCATCTTGTGAGACCCTGTGAAAGTGTTCCTAGTCTGTGCAGTGCTGTACCCTACACTAATACTCAACTAGTGAATAGTAGCATTCAAAACATTCACCAATGCAAAGACCAGGATTGTCAGGACAGGAGGGACAATAATAGCGGGTGTCAAGCCTATATCCGCGCTTGCTGCAGACACGACATCTTTTTTGGGGGGGTTCGTTGGGTAGGGGTACTCGGGAGGACATAAAGAAAATGCCTCTCATGCAGCTGACTGCATTTGGTTGGGGATGTGAATGGGGGAAGTACAGGCGCTGCAGAAGTGGTGGGTTCCCAATTAGGATTGGCGAATGCAGCAGGAAGGACACTATGGGAACGACGGGCCTGTGTTTGTCTTTTTGGTGGCAGCGGGACACTACTTGTGCTTGCCACCTCACCAGCTTGAACTGCACTTATGGGACTCGCCAAGTCACCAAGTGTTACTGCAGTGCTGGTTTGACTACGACCGGGGTGTACTAGGCCGCTGGTGCTTGCCAGTTCACCAAAACGCTACCAAAAAAACTGTTAGCGATCGCAGGGATCAGGCCTGACTCTGCGAATGCTGCAGTTATGCGTTTAGTGTTTTGTAAGTGACAGTGATCGATCGATACTGCACTTGGGTGGGCTGGGCCAGGCCGGGCGGAGGGGCAAAACGCAGGTGCTAGCAGGTATTTGGGCTGATCCCACTAACACTGCGTTTTTGGGAACCCTAAACTGCTGGGGACGCTAGTATAGATCTGATGGGATCAGATATTGATCCGTTCAGATACTATACCACTAAGGGAGGCGTATGCTGCGTGCGTGGGTGTTAACGGTACTGGCGCTAACCTGACGCTGCCTGGGGCTGGTGCTTGCCAGTTCACCAAAATGCTACCAAAAAAACTGTTAGCGATCGCAGGGATCAGGCCTGACTCTGCGAACGCTGCAGTTATGCATTTAGTGTTCTGTAAGTGACAGTGATCGATCGATACTGCACTTGGGTGGGCTGGGCCGGGCGGAGGGGCAAAACGCAGGTGCTAGCAGGTATCTGGGCTGATCCCGCTAACACTGCATTTTTGGGAACCCTAAACTGCTGGGGACGCTACTATAAATCTGATCAGATCAGATATTGATCCGTTCAGATACTATGCCACTAAGGGAGGTGTACGGTGCGTGCGTGGGTGTTAGCGGTACTGGCGCTAACCTGACGCTGCCTGGGGCTGGTGCTTGCCAGTTCACCAAAATGCTTACAAAAAAACTGTTAGCGATCGCAGGGATCAGGCCTGACTCTGCGAACGCTGCAGTTATGCGTTTAGTGTTTTGTAAGTGACAGTGATCGATCGATACTGCACTTGGGTGGGCTGGGCCGGGCGGAGGGGCAAAACACAGGTGCTAGCAGGTATCTGGGCTGATCCCGCTAACACTGCGTTTTTGTGAACCCTAAACTGCTGGGGACGCTAGTATAGATCTGATCGGATCAGATATTGATCCGTTCAGATACTATACCACTTAGGGAGGCGTATGCTGCGTGCGTGGGTGTTAGCGGTACTGGCGCTAATCTGACGCTGCCTGGGGCAACGCATATCACCGCCGGGCGATCAGGGGGCTAAACCTTTATTCAGTAATAAACGGCGGGTGCCCTGACACTATAAAAAATTAACGAACTAACCAGCGTCACCCGTAACACTTATACGGTGATCAGTGGTGAAAGGGTTAACTAGGGGCAATCAAGGGGTTAAAACCTTTATTAGGTAGTATATGGGGGTCCCTGTTGCTATAAAACGCTGATGGTGCACCTAAATATTTACCTCCATAACTAGCGTCACCAGTGACACTAATACAGCGATCAGAAAAATGATCGCTTAGTGACACTGGTGACGGGGGGTGATCAAGGGATTAAAACTTTATTAGGGGGGTTAGGGGGGTACCCTAGACCTAAAGGGGGCTAACCCTAACTGTCCTAACACAGTAACTGTCACAAACTGACACCATGCAGTAATCAGAAAAAAAAAAAACTGCTTGGTGTCAGTTTGTGACAGGGGGGGTGATTGGGGGGTGATCGGGGGGGGGGATCGGGGGTGTTTTGTGTGCCTTGCATGTTCTACTGTGTGTGTAGTGTTTGTGCACTCACATTGATGTCTTCTCTCCTCGGCGCCGGAACGTAAAATACCGAGCCGAGGAGAGATGACATCATTTCCTTTGCTGCTGTTTAGCATACAGCAGCAAAGGAATGTTCCCATTTGCCGGTGGCAATCGCAAGGGGGGGCCATGATCGGATGGCCTCCCCCTCACCTCCGATCGCCGAGGGACAAAAGAGGACCGCCTCAGGCACCGGGGGGGTCCGATCGGACCCCCCACCCGCGGGAGGCAGATCACGTATATGTACGTGATTTTGCCTGCCCGTGCCGCCTTGCCGACGTACATCGGCGTGAGGCAGTCCTTAAGTGGTTATTCTGGCGTGCTGTGTTCTACACAACTTTTTACGGCAACATTCTGCCAACTATGCTGGCTCAGTTGGGCCTGAGGCCGAAATTCTAAATGAAACAACCCTGATGGCGCTTGAAAGTGGCCGTCCTGGCTTGCCCCCCCTGAGTACCCGTGATGTCCGGCTAAGATACCTTGAATTTTTTGCAGGTAGGGGGGCTATCAATATGCCAGACAATGTGTAAAACCTTTTTCAAATAAAAAAAATAAAAAATAAGCAAATCTTTGGTGACATTTACTGCTTGTGTTTGTTTTAGCTGACCCTGACAGAAATGTGGGGAGTCCTGAAAATGGCGTGATTGTGTAACCTTACAAAGCACTGTTGGGTGTTATTTACTAAAGGCAAAGACACTTTGCACTACAAGTGCACTTGAAACTGCACTTGTAGTGCAAAGTGGATTTGCCCTTAGGAAATAACATCCATTGTCACAGAAAACAGCAATTAGAGCACCACAAAAGTGTTGGAGCGTTGAGACAATAATCCACACATTCTTGATTAACAATCTTTTTAATACCTGCACAATCACATGTGCATTTAGAAAAGCTTTTTAAAACAAACCAACATGTTTGTTGTATAACAATTTTTGGGGTCACATTAGAAAAAGTAGAAATGTCCATTTAAGATAAAACAGGCATGTTTAAAACCAACAAGAAAGACATAAATCCTGAACTTACAAAGTTCACATTTGGTAGTACTTGAAGGCAATATCAGACATGAGTATTTACAAACTCTGTTTGATATTGATCAGATGGGGTGAAGTCACCCCAGGAAAAGCCAAATTTTGAAGATGCACACAAATAGCCGAATGTCAACATGTGCTACCTGCCATCACGGGGGATCAAGGGACGTGTTTTGGGGGTGCAACCCCTTCCTCTCAGCTACTTTATTATTGAGGAAGGGGTTGCACCCCCAAAACGCATCCATTGATCTCCCGTGATGGCACATAGCACATGTTGACACACTGTGTGCCTCTTCAAAATTTGGCTTTTCTACAATTTGACAAAAAATGTAAAAAAATTGTAGCACAACAAAAAACAAAGGGATTTGGAGGGGTTTTAAACTCTCCCCAAAACATCAATAATGTTCCTATTTTTTTGAAGAACATCATTTATGTTTTTTTCTTGATGTTTTCCAAGCCCCTCTTACACCCCATGATCTCTCCAATCCGGATCTGTGCACTTTCCGAGGTGAAAGGATCTGGATCCACAACATCACGATCACCTAAAAAGATAGAAACAAAAAAAACAGGTATTATAAATATGCCGGCATCCATCTCTTTCCTGAGCCTGTGGTCGCAGACACTCACCTGTTATGGTGCCAATTTCCACCACGTCTTCCTCCTCCTGCTCTGCTTGGCTTGGGTGGAATTCCCCTTCTTCCAGAGGTGGGGGGTCTTTGGTCTCCTCAGATGAGGGGTGTCCTCTGAGTCTTTTCTCCCCTATGTAAAAAAAAAAGGTATACTTAGCACACAGATATTTGATGGCAGAACTATAAATATGAAACATTGTTTGGAAATCGGGTACAATTTTTTTTGTGGCCAGAGTTCCAAGATGTAGCATTTTTTTTGTCCTTTGTCAAGCTTGAATACTTTACCTGTCTTGTACAAGCTTCACAGATGGAGACACTCCTATAGTATACACTGGAGCACCTGTGTGGGACCCCCTAATAAAAAGAGTGTTCTTGAGTCCCACACTAGTGCTCCAGCGTTCAGATGTGAAAACTGCTGCTGATTGTCCTCTCCTTACACAGAATCTAGTTTGCATTTCATTCTAGTTACAAACCCATCTACCCAACCAAATTAGTTTCAGACAAGAAGGCCCTAAATAATGTGGCGAAATGCATATGGCCAAAACCATGGTGTTTTCTAGGCCGAACGAACAATGTTTGATACGAACGAATAATGTGCCCATGAACATTAAAGTTGCCATTTTAAACTGGACAACAGTTAAGAAAAGCACATGGAGCAGCACGAATGTAATAAACATAAAAAGAATAGGAACACAGCAGAACTACTTACTTTTTTGCAGCACTCTCTGGATCTTTCTGTACTGCTTGTGCTCTCTTAATTTCAGGTCCGACCACCGCTTCCTGAGCTGATCTTTCGATCGTCGTACCCTGAAATTCCGGTGCAGACTCTTGACCACTTTCGCCATGATCTTGGCCTTTCTGACATTGGGGTTGGGGTAAGGTCCATACTTTCATTCATAGTCGCCCTCTTCATTATATCGACCATCTCCAATATCTCCCCAAAGGACATATTTGATACCTTAAATCGTCTCCTTCTGGATCGGGACATTTCAGGCTTCGGGCTTTTCTCCTCCTCGTTGGTGTAATTATGAGACACCTGCTCTGACGCCCACATGTGCTCTTTCCCACTGCGCCGAACGAGAAGGGGCGGGGAATAGACTAGAAAGAACGTCAGGGGCAGCGGAGTTTCACGCATGCACAGTGTCTATAAAGCGTAACACGCGTGTGTAGTACGTACGATCTGTGAGCGGAGGAAGGAGTAATGGAGGCGCCGATCGTGATAGCGAAGGTAACATTTAACATTGGGCCTATACTGCTTTTAGATTGAGGCCTGTATTTGCACAAGTTTAGAAGACTTTAGGCTGACTTTAGGGTTTGTCTTGTGTTGTGTCTTGCAGTGAAAATAGATATCTTGAAAGATGAGAACTTTATGCCAATCTTCATTAATATGTTCAGGGAGCTGCCTTGTCTGTGGCAGATAAACCACCCTGATTATAAGAACCAAACAAAGAGGAAGGCAGCGCTGGATAATTTGTTGGAAATTGTGAAGTCGTGATCCCCACGGCAGACATGACCTATTTGAAGATCCTAATTGGTGGCCTGAGGAGCACTTATCTAAGGGAGCACAAGAAGGTCCAGGATTCCCAGAGATACGGAGCTGCAGATGACATCTATCTCCCCAGGCTGTGGTACTATGACAGACTGCATTTTCTGGCAGGTCAGACTGAACCCAGGCCAGCACTCTCCACTCTTCCTTCCACGCTTCCTTCCCCCCCAACTGAGGCTTCTGACGCCCAACCAGGGCCTTCCAGGCAGCAACATGTGGAGGAGCCCAGATTGAGCCAGGTATAGCATTCCTCTAAATATTTCTGGTTGTCCAATCAATGATGTTAACTAGATGTCAGTTTGAAGTACTAATTTCTGATTGTGATTGATGAAGCAAAAACTAAAACCATGTCTCTTTTTCATACACAGGGAAGTCTTAGCCAGGAGGTGGCCGGGCCAAGCAGGCTGCCTGATATCCAGGTCCCTCCCCTACACCTGCAAAGACAAAGTGCCAGGAAGAGGAGTAACCTGAAGGAGGCTGCCATAGGCCTCTTTTGGAAGGCTACAGAGGCCCTGAGAACCCCCCACACTGTGGAGGAGGACTTTGCTGGCATAACTGCCTGCAAAATGATGCAAATGGAGGAGGGCCAACGACTCCTGTGTGAGTTCCTAATTTTGGAAGCTCTCCATAAGGGGTTGAGGGGCCAAATAACATGTGCTACCCACATTTGTGACCTCACCCATGGTCCTCCTCCTCCTCCTCCAGGTCCTACTCCTCCTCCTCCTCCAGGTCCTACTCCTCCTCCTGCCACATCTCCAACACCAGAGCCACAGCCAGGAAGGAAGCGTGAAAGGAAAACCAGAGAGTGATGACCCGGGTTCAGTCTGGTCTGGCAAAATATGCAGCCTCTTGTAGTACCACAGCCTGGAAACATACATGTCATTTGTTGCTTTCTGGATCTCTGGGACTTCTGGACCAGACTGCACTCCCTTAGATATGGACTCCTCAGGCCACAAATTTTGCTGGAAAAGAATTGATGTGTGCCCTGGGGGTCAAAGGCTTCACCAATTTATGATGTTTATCAAGCGTTGCCTCCCTCTTTGTTTGGTTCTAAACCCTTAATAAAGGAATTTTTGTTTCAATTATACTCGCCTATGTGTGTTTTCCTTCAAAAAGGACAGTTTGTTTGTCAGGAGGCAGGTACATTTCAAAAATACAATGTGAAATTAACAAGAGACACCAACACCGAACAATCTCCTTGAGATTAAATAATACAAGATATCATTGGTGTTGTGGTAATTTGACACACAAAACACACACAAAAATATTATGGGGTAAAACACAAAAAAAAAAACAATAAAAACACAGCCTTGAAAAAAATACAAACCCAAAAAAAGACAAAAACAGCCTTGAAAAAAAAAAAAATTTAAAAACAACCAAAAAGAAATTTGGTCACATGTGACAAATCAAAATATATTGAGGGAATCCCGAAAAAGAATAAAAAAATAAGTTTGTGAGAAGTCTGTGTGAATATGAGCAGCAAAACTACTTAATTCTTCTCACATTATAAAGATGAACAGAGTGCGCTGTATTAAACTATTTAAAACATTGCAGCGTGACGAAGGTGCTGTATCCATTCCAAACGCTCATTTTATCAGACCGAGCTGTTCCGTCTTGGAATTTCTTCTGAGCATGTGTGGAACTTTGTGCGTCGGAACTGGCCACACCCGGTCGGAATTGACGCGATCGTATTTTGTTGCTGGAAAATTTTATAGCCTGCTCTCAAACTTTGTGTGTCGGAAAATCCGATGGAAAATGTCCGATGTAGCCCACACACGGTCGGAATGTCCGACAACACGCTCCGATCGCACATTTTCCGTCTGAAAATCCGACTGTGTGTACGGGGCATAAGTGTCACATTATCTGTCATTACATATACACACCTCTTTGAAAGGCCCCAGAGGCTGCAACACCTAAGCAAGAGGCACCACTAACCAAACACTGCCATGAAGACCAAGGAACTCTCCAAACAAGTAAGGGACAATGTTGTTGAGAAGTACAAGTCAGGGTTAGGTTATAAAAAAAAATCCAAATCTTTGAAGCCCCCTTTAACAAGGGGACCTCCAGATCCTGGCCTCTCCCCCCAATGTGAATTGGTAACGGGTACGTTGTACTCCTACCATTTCACAAAAAATGTCAAAAATAGTAAAGAAGACAGGAGACACTTTGGGACAAGTCCTTTGTTAAAAAATAAAAAAATAAAAATGCCCTGCGATGTAGATCCATCTCAGGCCGCTCGACGAACCGAAAATAAAAAAATAAAAAGCCACCCTTTTGATGCCACGTGACGTCACAGTTCCTCTTGTTGAGTGCAGGAACGGGCTCTGCTTTGAAATATTATATCAAAGATTGTAATTACATGCCCCTGTTAAACAGGGGCAGAAAAATTGGGCATTTGGTTTTGGTGGCGCCAGAACACTGTAAGCCCTCACAGTTATGCCCCATACACACGATCGGACATTGATCGGACATTCCGACAACAAAATCCATGGATTTTTTTAGAAGGATGTTGGCTCAAATTTGTCTTGCATACACACGGTCACACAAAGTTGTCGGAAAATCCGATCATTCTGAACGCGGTGACGTAAAACACCTACGTCTGGACTATAAACGGGGCAGTAGCCAATAGCTTTCATCTCTTTATTTATTCTGAGCATGTGTGGCACTTTGTGCATCGGATTTGTGTACACACGATCGGAATTTCTGACAACGGATTTTGTTGTCGGAAAATTTTATAGCCTGCTCTCAAACTTTGTGTGTCGGAAAATCCAATGGAAAATGTGTGATGGAGCCTACACACGGTTGGAATTTCCGACAACAGGGTCCTATCACACATTTTCCGTCGGAAAATCCGACCATTTGTACAGGGCATTACTCTTGTTGGGCACAGGAATGGGCCCTGCTGTGAAATATTATTTCAAAAATTGTAGTTACATGCCCCTGTTAAACAGGGGCAGAAAAATTGGGCCTTGGGTGGTGGTGGTGGTGCCACAACACTAACCCCTCACAAATACTATTGTTGGGCGCAGGAACGGGCCTTGCCATAAAATATTATATCAAAAATTGTAATTACATACATTGCAGAAAAATTGGGCCTTGGGTGGTGGTGGTGGTGGTGCTCTAAACCGAAAATATTGTTGCAAGCTAGCATCATCAAGATTAAGGAGGACTAGGATAGTCAGCATAGGCAGTCTTCAAGGGATCCCAGATCCATAGCAAATTCAATCAGTTTAATCAGCATCAGGTACTTGATAGCTGCTGATCCAAGACTGATTCATTTTTATGAATGTGATCAACGGAGTCTGTGGACAGGCACACTCTTAGATTCCTTACAAACCCTCCGGCAGCACTGAATTTGCATTCAGAAAGCACGCTGGATGCAGGACAGGCCAGTAGCTCAATTGCATATTGAGCAAGTTCTGGCCAGTGGTCCATCCTCAAGACTAGGGATGAGCTTCGAGTTCGAGTCGAACTCATGTTCTACTCGAACATTGGCTGTTCGCAAGTTCGCCGAACAGCGAACAATTTGGGGTGTTCGCGGCAAATTCGAATGCCGCGGAACACCCTTTAAAAGTCTATGGGAGAAATCAAAAGTGCTAATTTTAAAGGCTTATATGCAAGTTATTGTCATAAAAAGTGTTTGGGGACCCGGGTCCTGCCCCAGGGGACATGGATCAATGCAAAAAAAAGTTTTAAAAACGGACGTTTTTTCAGGAGCAGTGATTTTATTAATGCTTAAAGTCAAACAATAAAAGTGTAATATCCCTTTAAATTTCGTACCTGGGGGGTGTCTATAGTATGCCTGTAAAGGGGCGCATGTTTCCCGTGTTTAGAACAGTCTGACAGCAAAATGACATTTGGAAGGAAAAAACTCATTTAAAACTACCGCGGCTATTGCATTGCCGACAATACACATAGAAGTTCATTGATAAAAACGGCATGGGAATTCCCCACAGGGGAACCCCGAACCAAAAAAAAAAAAAAAAAAATGATGTGCGGGTCCCCCTAAATTCCATACAAGGCCCTTCAGGTCTGGTATGGATATTAAGGGGAACCCCAGCCAAAATTTAAAAAAAAAATTGACGTGGGGTTCCCCCTAAATTCCATACCAGACCCTTCAGGTCTGGTATGGATTTTAAGGGGAACCCCGCGCCAAAAAAAAAAAAAAAAAACGGCGTGGGGTCCCCCTAAAAATCCATACCAGACCCTTATCCGAGCACGCAACCTGGCAGGCCGCAGGAAAAGAGGGGGGGACGAGAGTGCGGCCCCCCCCCCCTCCTGAACCGTACCAGGCCACATGCCCTCAACATTGGGAGGGTGCTTTGGGGTAGCCCCCCAAAACACCTTGTCCCCATGTTGATGAGGACAAGGGCCTCATCCTCACAACCCTGGCCGGTGGTTGTGAGGGTCTGCGGGCGGGGGGCTTATCGGAATCTGGAAGCCCCCTTTAACAAGGGGACCCCCAGATCCCGGCCCCCCCCCTGTGTGAAATGGTAAGGGGGTACTTACCCCTACCATTTCACTAAAAAACTGTCAAAAATGTTAAAAATGACAAGAGACAGTTTTTGACAATTCCTTTATTTAAATGCTTCTTCTTTCTTCTTTCTTCCTTCATCTTCTTCTGGTTCTTCTGGCTCTTCTGGTTCTTCCTCCGGCGTTCTCGTCCAGCATCTTCTCCGCGGCGTCTTCTATCTTCTTCTCCTCGGGCCGCTCCGCACCCATGGTATGAGGGGGAGGCTCCCGCTCTTCTCTTCATCTTCTTCTCTTCTTCATCTTCTTCTTCATCTTCTTCTTCTTCTTCCTTCTTCTCTTCTTCTCTTCTTCTCTTCTTCCTGTCTTCTGCGGGCCGCTCCGCAGCCATGCTGGCATGGAGGGAGGCTCCCGCTGTGTGACGGCGTCTCTTCGTCTGACGGTTCTTAAATAACGGGGGGCGGGGCCACCCGGTGGCCCCGCCCCCCTCTGACGCACGGTGACATGACGGGACTTCCCTGTGGCATTCCCCGTGACGTCACAGGGAAGTCCCTCAAGTCACCGTGCGTCAGAGGGGGGCGGGGTCACCGGATGGCCCCGCCCCCCGTTATTTAAGAACCGTCAGACGAAGAGACGCCGTCACACAGCGGGAGCCTCCCACCATGCCAGCATGGCTGCGGAGCGGCCCGGAGAAGACAGGAAGAAGGAAGAAGAGATGAAGAAGAGAAGAAGAAGAAGAAGAAAGATGAAGATGAAGATGAAGATGAAGAGAAGAGCGGGAGCCTCCCCCCTCATGCCATGGGTGCGGAGCGGCCCGAGGAGAAGAAGATAGAAGACGCCGCGGAGAAGATGCTGGACGAGAACGCCGGAGGAAGAACCAGAAGAGCCAGAAGAACCAGAAGAAGATGAAGGAAGAAAGAAGAAAGAAGAAGCATTTAAATAAAGGAATTGTCAAAAACTGTCTTTTGTCATTTTTAACATTTTTGACAGTTTTTTAGTGAAATGGTAGGGGTAAGTACCCCCTTACCATTTCACACAGGGGGGGGGCCGGGATCTGGGGGTCCCCTTGTTAAAGGGGGCTTCCAGATTCCGATAAGCCCCCCGCCCGCAGACCCTCACAACCACCGGCCAGGGTTGTGAGGATGAGGCCCTTGTCCTCATCAACATGGGGACAAGGTGTTTTGGGGGGCTACCCCAAAGCACCCTCCCAATGTTGAGGGCATGTGGCCTGGTACGGTTCAGGAGGGGGGGGGGGCCGCACTCTCGTCCCCCCCTCTTTTCCTGCGGCCTGCCAGGTTGCGTGCTCGGATAAGGGTCTGGTATGGATTTTTAGGGGGACCCCACGCCGTTTTTTTTTTTTTTTTTTGGCGCGGGGTTCCCCTTAAAATCCATACCAGACCTGAAGGGTCTGGTATGGAATTTAGGGGGAACCCCACGTCAATTTTTTTTTTAAATTTTGGCTGGGGTTCCCCTTAATATCCATACCAGACCTGAAGGGCCTTGTATGGAATTTAGGGGGACTCCCACATCATTTTGTTTTTTTAATTTTGGTTCGGGGTTGCCCTGTGGCGAATTCCCATGCCGTTTTTATCAATGAACTTCTATGTGTATTGTCGGCAATGCAATAGCCGCGGTAGTTTTAAATGTGTTTTTTCCTTCAAAATGTCACTTTGCTGTCAGACTGTTCTAAACACGGGAAACATGCGCCCCTTTACAGGCATACTATAGACACCCCCCAGGTATGAAATTTAAAGGGATATTACACTTTTATTGTTTGACTTTAAGCATTATTAAAATCACTGCTCCTGAAAAAACGGCCGTTTTTAAAACTTTTTTTTGCATTGATTCATGTCCCCTGGGGGAGGACCCGGGTCCCCAAACACTTTTTATGACAATAACTTGCATATTAGCCTTTAAAATTAGCACTTTTGATTATTCATGTTCGTGTCCCATAGACTTTAACGGCGTTCGCGTGTTCGAACGAATTTTTTTCCTGTTCGCATGTTCTGGTGCGAACCGAACAGGGGGGTGTTCGGCTCATCCCTACTCAAGACCCAGTAACCCACTGGATGCTCTGTTGGAAAGGGCTCCAAATCTGCTCTTGCCCCTAGATATTCCTGCACCATATAATGCCGATGCTGGAGATGGTTGCTTGAGCCGATCAGACCTTAGCACTGAGGACTGAAAAATTGTTTAAAGGCATCGGTCAGATGGCCACCTTCTCCACTGCTCTTCTCTGACTGAACGAAGCCTCAGCAACACGTTATCCAGCACCAGGAAATGGTAACCGCCCAGGGTCTGGAAATGCGTTGCACAAACCTTTCTTGAAGGCCTCCTGAAGATGTCTTATCCTCTGCTCCCTCTGCGAAGGCAGAATGAGTTCTACAACCTTACCCTTGTAACGTGGATCAAGAAGGGTTGCCAGCCAGTAATGATCCCTCTGCTTGATACCACGAATCCTGCAGGCTTTGCAGAATCAGGGAGGCCATGCAGAGTAAGTTTTCAGAGGCATTTGATTCTGAGCCCTCTGGGTCACTAAGGATCACATGATCCGTAACTACCTCCTCCCAGTCACGTACAACTCCTTGGGTTTCTGGGGACAGAAAACCATCCCTTGAAGACTACATGTCAGAAACCATGAACCAGACTGAGACAGAAGTACAGTAAAATCACACTTGTTTATTAATAAAAATAAAAAGGTAAATAGAGTAAGCATGGTCAAAGCATAGCCAGAGTCCAGTAACCAGATCTGGTAGTCAGCCAAGCCAGAGTCCAGTAACCGGATCGGGTAATCAGCCAAGCCAGAGTTCAGTAACCAGATCGGATAATCAGCCAGGCCAGAAGTCAGGGATCCAAGTAGAGGAACAGCAAGCAGGATAAGGAGCCAGAAGGGATCAGCAAAGCCAGTCTTAAACAGGAACGCAGGAGATGGTTTCTTGTGATGTGACCAAGGTGAAGGCAGAGATGAAGTGAGCTGGACAACTTTAAGTAGGCAGGTCAGACAAGCAGGATCAGGAACAGCTGGGTAACTGTGGAGAGAGATGAGAGCTGGCAATTAGCCGACAGCTGAGCGGCCAGCTCAGAGAAGGAAGGGCTGAGCCAGCCCTGACAGTACCCCCTCTTCAACGACCCATCCCCCTCGGAGGACCACCGGGCTTGAGGGGAAAACATCTATGGAAATCACGGAGGAGGGCAGGGGCATGAAGGTCTGAGGATGAGACCCAGGAGCGTTCCTCCGGACCGTACCCCCTCCAATGCACCAGGTACTGTATGCACCCACGGAACCTATGGGAGTCAACAATGGATTGAACCTCATACTCCTCATGGTTTTCAACCTGTATAGGGTGAGGACGTGGCACCGAGGTGGTAAATCGGTTGCAGACCAACGGTTTTAATAAGGAGACATGAAACACATTTGAGATGTGCATACTAGAAGGAAGGTCCAACGCATAAGCCACTGGGTTAATCCTGCGAAGGATACAGAAAGGCCCAATAAACTGAGGTGCGAACTTCAGTGAGGGAACACGAAATCGGAGGTTGCGAGATGACAGCCAGACCCTGTCCCCAACCTGTTAGGAAGGCGCAGGCAGGCGTCTGTGGTCAGCATGAAGTGTGTACCTATCATTAGCATGACGCAAAGCCTCCTGGACTTGTGCCCAAGTGGAACGAAGACCACAATGAAGGAATACTCTGCGGAACAAACGAGTCAGGCAATGTGGAAGGTTGGAAACCATAATTCGCCATAAACGGAGGCAATCGGGAGACAGAATTCAAGGCACTATTGTGAGCAAACTCTACCCATGGTAAAAGGCCTGACCAGTTGTTATGATGGTCAGAAATATAGCAACGTAGGAATTGCTCCAAGGACTGATTGGCTCGCTCTGTGGCCCCATTAGACTACGGGTGATATGCAGAGGAGAAAGCAAGCTGAATTCCCAATTGTGCACAAAAGGTTTGCCAGAACCTGGAGACAAACTGACTGCCCCTGTCTGAGACAATCACCTTGGGTAGCCCATGTAAGCGAAAGATCTCCCGAGCAAAAATGGAAACCAGTTCCTTAGAAGTAGGCAACTTCTTAAGTGGAATACAATGACACATCTTTGAGAACCGGTCAACCACCATAAGGATAACCATGTTGCCTTGGGAGTTGGGCAACTCCACAATGAAATCCATAGACAGGTGGGTCCAGGGCCTCTCTTCATTGGGTATGGGTTGTAGGAGGCCCACTGGAAGGTGTCGTGGAGATTTACTCTGAGCTCACACGGAACATGCAACTACAAAGGCAGTTACATCAGCATGTAGACTAGGCCACCATATTTGTTGGAAAATGGCCCAAATGAGTTGATTCTTCCCAGGGTGGCCAGCTGCCTTGGGAGAATGGTAAGTCTGGAGCACGGCAGTACGGAGACACTCTGGGACAAAGCAACGGTCACTAGGTTTCTCAGGAGGAGCATCGGCCTGAGCAGCAAGAATTTTGTCACCCAAAGGAGAAGTAAGACTGGTGCGAACTGTAGCCAGAATACGATCAGGGGGAATCACAGAAACCGGAACTGACTGCAACTTGGAAGTGGAGGAAAATTGTCGTGACAAGGCATCAGCCCTTACATTCTTAGTACCGGGTAAGAATGAGACAATGTAATTGAAACTTGACAAAAAAAGAGCCCATCGCGTCCTTCTGGGAGAGTGGCGTTTAGCCTCAGACAAGAATGTGAGATTCTTATGGTCAGTAAGAATGAGAACTGGCACAGTGGTACCTTCAAGGAGATGTCTCCATTCTTTCAGGGCTAAAATGATCGCCAACAGCTCTCTGTCACCAATCTCATAATTGCACTCCGCAGGTGACAATTTCTTGGAAAAGTAGCCACAAGGATGCATAGTACTCTCAGAGGTGGGACATTGAGACAGAAGGGCGCCAACACCAGTCTCAGAAGCATCAACCTCAAGGATAAAAGGTAAAGTAGGATCAGGATGTGCCGACACAGGAGCAGAAACAAAGGCAGCCTTGAGACTCTCAAAGACCTTAAAGCGGAGCGCCACCGGAAAATTTTTTTTTAAAGTCAGCAGCTACAAATACTGCAGCTGCTGACTTTTAAAACATGGACACTTACCTGTCCAGGGCGCCCGCGATGTCGGCACCCGAGGCCGAAGCGTCTCTCTGTCCTCGGGTGCTGCCGCCTCCATCTTCGGTAAGGGAATCAGGAAGTGAAGCCGTGCGGCTTCACTTCCCGGTTCCCTATTGCGCATGCGCGAGTCGCGCAGCGCAATCCGGATGGTCCCTGCTGCCTCTGGGACCCGTGTGTTTCCCAGCAGGCAGCGGGGAGGGAGCAGGAAGTGGCGTAAATACCCGCAGATTCTGCGGGTATCTATGCCGGAGGTGGGTACAGATACCTGTAATATACAGGTATCTGTACCCCCCTCCCCCATGAAAGGTGCCAACTGTGTCACCGGAGGGGGGGAGGAATCTGATGAGTGGAAGTTCCACTTTTGGGTGGAACTCCACTTTAATGGACTCTGGAGACCAACTCTGTGGGTTATCGTCCTTTCTGGTCATATCAGTCAGGGGCTTGACCAGAGACGAGAAGTTACGAATAAACTTCCGATAATAGTTGGCAAAACCCAGGAAAGGCTGCAGAGGGCATAATTCCATGGGTCGAGGCCACTGTAGGACTGCCAAAAGTTTCTCTGGGTCCATCGAAAAACCAGCAGTGGAAATGACATAGCCCAGGAATTGAACCTGTTCACGATGGAACTCGCACTTCTCCAGTTTACAATAGAGATTGTTCTCTCTTAGTTTCTGAAGCACACGACAGACATTTGTGTGGTGGCTCTCCAGGGACTTGGAAAATATGAGGATATCATCGAGATAAACCACCACACATAACTGCAACAAATCTCGGAGGACATGGTTAATAAAAAACTGCTGGGGCATTACAAAGGCCAAAAGGCATTACAAGGTACTCATAATGGCCTGTTCTGGTATTAAAGGCAGTTTTCCACTCGTCGCCCTCCTTAATCCTCATGGGATTGTAAGTCCCTCTCAAATCAAGCTTCGTGAAAACCGTTGCTCCCTTGAGGCGGTCAAATAACTCAGTAATCAATGGAATCGGGTAGGCATTCTTAATTGTGAAACGATTGAGACCCCTATAAGCTATACAAGGCACCAGCAGGAGATGAGAATTTGTGGATGAAACCTTCGAGAAAGTGCGTCTGCAACATACTCCTCCATGGCTTTATCCTCCAAGACCGACAAAGGGTAAACCCTGCCACGAGGGGGTATGGCACCAGGTTGAAGGTCAATTGTGCAATCATATGGCCGGTGTGGAGGCAAACTACCGGCTTGACCTTTGTCAAAGACATTGCTAAAATCACGGTTCTCCTCTGGCAGGGAGGAGAGTGAAGAGGTGCACAGGACCTTGGCTACCTTCCGGAAGCATGTCTCACTGCATTGTGGCGACCAGGACAGAACCTCAGCACGGAGCCAATCAAAAGAGGGGTTGTGCCTCTGTAACCAAGGATAACTAATAAGCGCCCCCCTACGGCATGGACAACGGAACCGTCTCATGAGTCACATGGGCTGGCTGTAGAGGTCTCCCGTCAAGAACCTGAATGGCAAGTGGAGTGTCACGCAGCTGCAGTGGAATCGAGTGCTTTGATACAAAGGCAGCATCAATGAACAGGCCTGCAGCCCCAGAGTCAATTAGAGCCTGTATCACGATAGACGACTTAACCCAAGAAAGAGTGACCGAAACCAGGGGCTTATCTTTCTGGATAACTGGGGATGACACAACGCCACCTAAGGTCTGTCCATGACAGGACCTCAAGGTTCGGGTATTCCCAGGGCGGGTAAGACAAGACTTCAAAAAGTGACCTGCCTGGCCACAATAAAGGCACAATCTCTCCCTCCTCCTAAAGGCTCTCTCATCTGCAGAGAAATGCATGAAGCCCAAGTGCATGGGTTCATCTTCACTGACCAACTCGGTACCAGGAGGCATAGGAGGAGAGGGAGGCACGGGTGGGACTGCAAAGCTCAGAGGCAAACGTACAGGAGGCTTCCGCAAGCACTCCTTAAAAGAAAGTCTTTCTCTGAGTCTGGAGTCAATGAGGATGGCAAACGAGATCAAGCTCTCCAGCTCAGTGGGTATATCTCGGGCTGCAATCTCATCCTTGATGGAATCTGAAAGACCATGAGAAAAAGCAGCCACGAGTGCCTCATTCTTCCAAGCGACCTCTGCTGCCAGGGTACGGAACTCAATGACGTAGTCGGCAGTCAACAGTTCTCGTACCCTGTTTGATGGACATGAGGCACTTGGCAGCAGAAGTGGAGCATGCAGAGATGTCAAATACCCTTTTAAAGGAGGCCACAAACTCAGGGTAACTCAAGACAACAGGTTTTTGCATCTCCCATAGAGGGTTAGCCCAGGCCAAGGCTCTCTCAGAAAGCAAAGATATCACACACCCTACTTTGCTTCTGTCGGTGGGAAACGCCTGGGGCAGCATCTCAAAGTATATTTCAACTTGGTTGAGAAGCCCTCTGCATTGAACTGGATCGCCCCCAAATCGCTGGGGAAGCAGGGAGGAACCAGACATACCTCTTATAGAGGTAATAATCAAGGCAGGTGCCTGCACAGAGACTGGCGCAGCAGCATGGACAGTAAAATCACACTTGTTTATTAATAAAAATAAAAAGGTAAATAGAGTAAGCGTAGTCAAAGCATAGCTAGAGTCCAGTAACCGGATCGGGTATTCAGCCAAGCCAGAGTTCAGTTACCAGATCGGGTAATCAGCCAGGCCAGAAGTCAGGGATCCAAGTAGAGGAACAGCAAGCAGGATAAGGAGCCAGAAGGGTGAAGGCAGAAATAAAGTGAGCTGGACAGCTTTAAGTAGGCAGGTCAGACGAGCAGGATCAGGAACAGCTGGGTAACTGTGGAGAGAGATGAGAGCTGGCAATTAGCCGACAGCTGAGCAGCCAGCTCACAGAAGGGAGGACTGAGCCAGCCCTAACACTACTACTGAGTGTTATCCTCTACATCCATGCTGACACAATCCTCCTCCTCTTCTTCCTGTGTGTTTGGCGGGCCAGCAGGAATACTATCTGGATAAAGAGGGCCTTGAGAGGAAAGGAAGTCCTCCTCTTCCTCCTGCTGTTCTGCCTGAAGTGCCCTGTCCATGATTTCACGAAGCATGTGCTCCAGCAGGAAGGCTAGAGGGACAGTGTCACTGGTGCATGCATTGTTGCTGCTCACCATCCTTGTGGCCTCCTCAAATGGTGACAGGACAGTGCATGCATTCTTGATCAGTAGCCACTGGCATGGTGAAAAGAAGCCAAGCTCCCCTGACCCTGTCCTGGTGCCATACTCTCACAGGTACTCATTGATGGCCCTCTGCTGTGTGTGCAGCCGCAACGTTGAGTTCCACCTGGTGGGCATGTCACAAATAAGGCAGTTGGTGGGCAGGTTGCATTCCCTTTGAATGCCAGTGCTCAGCCAGCTGAGCACTGGCATTGTATCACCAGCAGAAATGGCCACAGACTTTTCTGGCCTGCCTCGGCAAATCCTGTAAGCCTGGGTACCTGCTCAAGAACCACAGCACCACCAAATTCTGGATGTATGCCAAACATGGAACATGGGTCAGGTGTCCCTGTCAAAGGACAGAGAGAAGGTTGGTGCCATTGTCACATACAACCATTCCTGGCTGAAGCTGGTGAGGTGTCAACCACCTCTGAGCCTGCCCCTGCAGAGCTGACAGAATCTCTGCCCCAGTGTGGCTCCTGTCCCTAAGCAGACCAATTCAAGCACCGCATGGCATCTTTTAGCCTGACTGCTTGTGTAGCCCCTTGAACGCTTATGGAGCTTTGCTGTTTCAGTGGACAAATCTGTAGAAGAGGCCATAGAGGAAGAAGAAGAGGAGGGGGTGGAGGAGAGAGCTGTGGCAGAATCACCACTAGCATTTTGGGGGCGTGGTGGCGAACAAGCTCCAGCAAAACTGAATCCTGTCCTGCATCCTTCCCAGCTGCCAGCAGAGTTACCCAGTGCGCTATGAAGGAAAGGTAAAGTCCCTGCCCACGCCTGCTGGACCATGAGTCACTGGTAATATGAACCTAACTGCTGACTGCCCTGTCCAACGAGGCCAAAACATTGCCTTCCACATGAGGGTAGAGAGCCGGAATGGCCTTCCGTGAAAAGAAATGCTGTTTTGGAACCTACCACTGAGGTACAGCACAAATTCACGAAAGGGGGCAGAGTCTACCAGCTGAAAAGGCAGCAGTTGCAGTGCTAGCAATTTGGCCAAGCTAGCATTTAGATGCTGAACATGTGGATGGCTGGGACTGAATTTCTTTTTACACTTCAGAAACTGGGGTAGGGAAAGTTGCCTGCTAAAATCAATTGGTGGTGTACTGCTAGCAAATTGGCTGCAAGTACTTGGGACACCTATTGTTATACCTTCATTCCTCTCAGTGCAGGTTTTTAAAAGGACTGGAGGTATAGTAGGGTTGGAGATCCCAGATGAGGAGCAAGGAGAAGTCCGCCTCTTTCTTTGATATGGGTCCTTCAAGTGCTGTTGCCAATGGACTGCACGGCTGGTCGTCATATGTCTGGTCAAGCATGTGGTGCCCAAGCGGCTGCTGTTCTGGCCACTCTTGATCCGCTTCAGACAGCAACGGTGCGATCTGCTGCACACGTGTCGAAAAAGGCCCATACCAAGGAACTTTTAAAGGTCAGCGGGGAGTCAGCCGTGCCCTGCACCCGCAGAGCTCTGTGGTGTGATGCAATAGGGTGGCTGATCAATACTGATCAATAGGGTGGCTGCCCTTAAGCTGCCCCCTAGAGGACATCCTGCCTCGTTGGAGTTGTGCCTCCTACTCACTTTCCTCCTCTCTTCTCTCAGGCACCCAAGTACAGTCAGTGACCTCATCATCCCCTCCCTCACCGTCACTGGAGCAAACTTGGCAGTATGCTGCAGCTGAGGAAACATGACTGCCAGTTTCTTGTCCTTCTGTGGCACCCCCTCTCTCTAGGCTCACGTTACTCCCTTCCTCAACCTGTGAACTAACATCGGAGCCTTCAAATTGCTGTGCATCCTCCAGCAGCATATAACCGACACTGTGGTTGAATAATTCTGGGAACTCCTCCGTGCATGATGGTGGGGCTACGGAAGGAGTCACTGTGGACAAGGAGCTGGTAGAATAGGCAGCTGCGTTGGAAGGCAAACTACTCTGAGCCTGGGTGACTGAGGATAAGGAGGATAAGGACGGCTTTCTTATCCACTCCACCAACTCTTCTGCATGTTGTGGCTCAATAACACGGCCAGCAGCAGCAAAAAAGGACAAGCGTGCCCCACGGCCACCTGCAGAGGATGCACCATGTACACGACCACCACTGTTGACCTTAGACACAGAGGCTGCTTGCCCTCTTTTAGTGTCATGTGAGCGTCTGCCTCTGCTTGGTGGCCTTTCCGGACATGATGTATTTTTTGTTTTGCAACACCACATTACACTGTATTAGATACTGTGTTTACCACCAGAAGTGTAGTAGAAACTGTACACACTGTATTAGATACTGTGTACACCGCCTGCCCTGTATTAGCAACTGTACAATGGCTGCACTGTATTGTATACTGTGTACACCACCAGAAGTGTAGTAGAAACTGTACACACTGTATTAGATACTGTGTACACCGCCTGCACTTTATTAGCAACTGTACAACGGCTATAGTGTACCCAAAAACTCAGTTTGGTTTTTACCAAAGACATGTAGCAGAATGAATTTTGGCCTAAATTTATTAAAAAATTTGATTTTATTGGATATTGTTTTCTTTTTCTTCAAAAGTTTTGGCCGTTTATATAATAAAAAATAAAAAAAACACAGAGGTGATCGAATACCGCCAAAAGAAAGCTCTATTTGTGTGAAAAAATTATATAAATTTCATTTGTGTATAGTGCTGCATGACTGAGCAGTTGCCAGGTAAAGTAGCACAGTGCTGAGTAGCAAAAAATGGCCTAGCTATGAAGGGGTAAAGTGGTTAAAAAAGTAGTGGTCTAGCCATGCATTATTTAAGGAATGTATGAAAGTAATGGAGCTGGTTGTTAAGGAGCTGGCACACGCTGCCGTCATAACAACATCCTTGCTGTCATTGAGGCATTCTCCCTGGCAACAGAGTGAACCATACCAAGCCACGTGCCCTCAACATGGGGAAGGATGCTTTACCGGGGTAAGGGGAGAGGGTGCAAAGCACTCTCCCCCATGTTGAGGGCACATGGCCTGGTATGGTTCATTCTGCTGCCAGGGGGGAATTTCTGTATTTTCATCTGGTTTTCCTGCCAGTAAGTCTGTTGATTTTCAAAATAACAAACCGTTGTACAGATGTAATAGTTACACAATTGAGATAAACAATTTACCACTGACAGGGGTGCATAAAATTATCAGCGTTTATTTATGTATGCAAAACCTTTATCCCAAAAGGAAAAAATCTACTGTAACTGACTGTAAAGTATTAGCTGGAGTTCAGCATCAATTTGTTACTGCATTTAAATCTGCTAATACAGCTAACACTCCCCCCTCTCCCCAGACTCACAATGCTGCTGTCCAAATGTGTCCCCTGTGCTTATTCATCCAGAGTGGGGGTACTCTAATACAGGAGGTGTGTTACTGACCAGATTACCAGGTGAAAACATAGGCAAAAAGCCTAAAAAAATAAAATGAATGCAGCCACCACATCTAATGTTTGGCAGGCATGTACTGGCCATCAGGACTACTGGGAGTTTCCCGATGGGCCGATCAGGTGCAGTCCTGGAGACGCTCCTCACTGACAGTGTGTGATCGCGATTTCACTCCTGTCAGGAGGAGCAGCTGCCGTCACTTGCTGGAGAGAGCATTAGGCTTTCTGTTCCCTCCAGCTTGCAGGGGGAGATAGACAGCCGGCAGACGTTCCATCCTCTCTCCCCTTATCACTTGTTATCACATAACTGAATGAGAAGCTGCCTTCAAAACTGTGAGTACATGTGAGAGGAGGAGGAGAGGGAGGACACTCTGATGTGAAGGGGCTGCGGATGGGGACACTCTGATGTGAAGGGGCCTGCTGATGAGGACACTCTGATGGGGACACACTGATGTGAAGGGGGCTGCTGATGGGGACTCTCTGATGTGAAGGGGGCTGTTAATGGGGAAACTCTGATGGGGACACACTGATGTGAAGGGGCTGCTGATGGGGACTCTCTGATGTGAAGGGGACTGCTGATGGGGACACTGTGATGTGAAGGGGCTGCTGATGGGGACACTCTGATGGGGACACTCTGATGGGGACACACTGATGTGAAGGGGGCTGCTGATGGGGACACTCTGATGGGGACACTCTGAGGGGACACTCTGATGTAAAGGGGGCTGCTGATGGGGACACTCTGATGTGAAAGGGGCTGCTGATGGGGACACTCTGATGGGGACACACTGATGTGAAGGGGGCTGCTGATGGGGACACTCTGATGGGGACACTCTGAGGGGACACTCTGATGTAAAGGAGGCTGCTGATGGGGACACTCTGATGTGAAAGGGGCTGCTGATGGGGACACTCTGATGGGGACACACTGATGTGAAGGCGGCTGCTAATGGGGACACTCTGATGTGAAGGGGGCTGCTGATGGGGACACACTGATGTGAAGGGGGCTACTGATGGGGACACTCTGATGGGGACAAACTGATGTGAAGGGGGCTGCTGATGGGGACTAGGGATGAGCCAAACACCCCCCGGTTCGGTTTGCATCCAGAACATGAGAACAGGCAAAAAATTTGTTTGAACACGCAAACACCGTTAAAGTTTATGGGACACGAACATGAATAATCAAAAGTGCTAATTTTAAAGGCTTGTATGCAAGTTATTGTATTAAAAAGTGTTTGGGGACCTGGGGTGTGATACATGCCCCAGGGGACATGTATCAATGCAAAAAGAAGTTTTAAAAACGGACGTTTTTTTTTCAGGAGCAGTGATTTTAATAATGCTTAAAGTGAAACAATAAAAGTGTAATATTCCTTTAAATTTCGTACCGGGGGGGGGGTGTCTATAGTATGCCTGTAAAGGGGCGCATATTTCCCGTATTTAGAACAGTCTGACAGCAAAATTACGTTTCTAAAGGTAAAAAAGTCATGTAAAACTACTATTGCTAGCGTCGGCTATAATGAATTGTCGGTCCGGCAATACACATAAAAGTTCATTGATAAAAAGGCATGGAATTTCCCCACAGGGGAACCCCGAACCAATATTTAAGAAAAAAAATGTGTGGGGGTCCCCCTAAATTCCATACCAGGCCCTGCAGCCACCACATCTGTTTGGCAGGCATGTACTGGCCATCGGGACTACTGGGAGTTTCCCGATGGGCCGATCAGGTGCAGTCCTGGAGACGCTCCACACTGACAGTGAGTGATCGCAATTTCACTCCTGTCAGGAGGAGCAGCTGCCGTCACTTGCTGAAGAGAGCATTAGGCTTTCTGTTCCCTCCATCCTGCAGGGGGAGATAGACAGCCGGCAGACATTCCATCCTCTCTCCCCTTATCACTTGTTATTACATGACTGGAGAGAGGAATGAGAAGCTGCCTTCAAAACTGTGAGTACATGTGAGAGGGGGAGGAGAGGGAGGACACTGTGATGTGAAGGTGCTGCGGATGGGGACACTCTGATGTGAAGGGGCCTGCTGATGGGGACACTCTGATGGGGACACACTGATGTGAAGGGGGCTGCTGATGGGGACTCTCTGATGTGAAGGGGGTGTTGATGGGGAAACTCTGATGGGGACATACTGATGTGAAGGGGGCTGCAGATGGGGACTCTCTGATGTGAAGGGGGCTGCTGATGGGGACACTGTGATGTGAAGGGGCCTGCTGATGGGGACACTCTGATGGGGACACACTGATGTGAAGGGGGCTGCTGATGGGGACACTCCGATGTCTGATGGGGACACTCTGAGGGGACACACTGATGTGAAGGAGGCTGCTGATGGGGACACTCTGATGTCTGATGGGGACACTCTGAGGGGACACTCTGATGTGAAGGGGGCTGCTGACGGGGACACTCTGATGTGAAGGGGGCTGCTGATGGGGACACTCTGATGGGGACACACTGATGTGAAGGCGGCTGCTAATGGGGACACTCTGATGTGAAGGGGGCTGCTGATGGGGACACTCTGATGGGGACACTCTGATGTGAAGGGAGCTGCTGATGGGGACACACTGATGTGAAGGGGGCTGCTGATGGGGACACTCTGATGGGGACAATGATGTGAAGGTGGCTGCTGATGGGGACACTCTGATGGGGACAGTTTGCATCCAGAACATGCGAACAAGCAAAAAATTTGTTTGAACACGCGAACACCGTTAAAGTCTATGGGACACGAACATGAATAATCAAAAGTGCTAATTTTAAAGGCTTATATGCAAGTTATTGTCTTAAAAAGTGTTTGGGGACCTGGGGTGTGATACATGCCCCAGGGGACATGTATCAATGCAAAAAGAAGTTTTAAAAACTGACGTTTTATTCGGGAGCAGTGATTTTAATAATGCTTAAAGTGAAACAATAAAAGTGTAATATTCCTTTAAATTTCGTACCTGAGGGGGGGGGTCTATAGTTTGCCTGTAAAGGGGCGCATGTTTCCCGTGTTTAGAACAGTCTGACAGTAAAATGACATTTCTAAAGGAAAAAAAGTCATGTAAAACTACTATTGCTAGCGCTGGCTATAATGAATTGTCGGTTTGGCAATACACATAAAAGTTCATTGATAAAAAGGCATGGAATTTCCCCACAGGGGAACCCCGAACCAAAATTTAAGAAAAAATGTGTGGGGGTCCCTCTAAATTCCATACCAGGCCCTTCAGGTCAGGTATGGATTTTAAGGGGAACCCCGCGCCAAAATTTTTTTTAAAAAATGGCGTGGGGTCCCCCCAACAATCTATACCAGACCCTTATCTGATCACGCAACCTGGCAGGCTGCAGAAAAAGAGGGGTGAAGAGAGAGCGCCCCCCTCCTGAACCGTACCAAGCCACATGCCCTCCACATTGGGAGTGTGCTTTGGGGTAGCCCCCCAAAGCACCTTGTCCCCATGTTGATGGGGAGAACGGCCTTATCCCCACAACCCTTGCCCGGAGGTTGTGGGGGTCTGCGGGTGGGGAGGCTTACCGGAATCTGGAAGCCCCCTTTAACAAGGGGACCCCCAGATCCCGCCCCCCCTGTGAATTGGTAATGGATTAGAAATGTACACTTACCATTCCACAAAAAAAGTGTCAAAAAGGTTAAAAATACAAGAGACGGTTTTTGACGCACGCATTTTATTTTTTTAAATTTTGGTTCGGGGTTCCCCTTAATATTTATACCAGACCCAAAGGGCCTGGTGATGGACTGTGGGGGAATCCCATGTGTGTTGCAGAGACCCAACAATTCATTAACAGCTGCAAGTACTTTTAAATTAAAAGTACTTGCAGCTATATGAATTGTCGGTCCCAGCAATACACATAACAGTCATTGAAAAAAACGGCATGGGATTCCCCCACAGGGGGCAGAGTCAGTTATATAAGAGCTGTCACAAGAACAGAAGCGTCACACAGCGGGAGCCTCCCATTGAGGCGGATCGTCCGGAGGTCGAAGCTGGAAAGAAGCCAGAGGAGGATGCCGGACGAGAAGACCAGAGGAAGATGCCGGACGAGAAGACCGGAGGAAGATGCCGGACGAGAAGACCAGAGGAAAAAGCAGAGGAAGATAGAAGAAGAAGTGGGGGAAGAACAAGATGGAGGAAGAAGAAGAACACCGAAGGAAGACCAGAAGATGGAAGAAGAAGCGGGGAAAGAAGAAGACATTAATAAAGGAATTGTCAAAAACCGGCTATTGTCTTTTTTAACATTTTTGACACTTTTTTTGTGAAATTGGTAGGGGTACATTTGTACCCCATTACCAATTCACACAGGGGGGCTGGGATCTGGGGGTCCCCTTGTTAAAGGGGGCTTACAGATTCCGATAACCCCCCTGCCCGCAGACCCCCACAACCATCAGGCAAGGGTTGTGGGGATGAGGCCCTTGTCCCCATCAACATGGGGACAAGGTGCTTTGCGGGGATACCCTAAAGCACCCTCCCAATGTTAAGGGCATGTGGCCTGGTACGGTTCTGGAGGGGGGGTGCTTTCTCGTCCCCCCTCTTTTCCTGCGGTCTGCCAGGTTGCATGCTCGGATAAGGGTCTGGTATGGATTTTTGGGGGGACCCCCACGCCATTTTTTTTTAATTTTGGCGTGGGGTTCCCCTTAAAATCCATACCAGACCTGAAGGGTCTGGTATGGATTTTGAGGGGGACCCACACGTCATTTTTTTTTATTTCAGTGTGGGGTTCCCCTTAATATCCATACCAGACCTGAAGGGCCTGGTATGGAATTTTGGGGGACCCCCACGCATTTTTTTTAAAATCTTGGTTCGGGGTTCCCCTGTGGGGGAATCACATGCCTTTTTTTCAATGACTTTTATGTGTATTGCCGGGACTGACAATTCATTATAGCCACGAGTAGTATTAAATGACTTCTTTTCCTATGTCATTTTGCTCTCAGGCGCCACTTTACAGGCATGCTATAGACACCCCCCAGGTACTAAATTTAAAGGAATATTACACTTTTATTGTTTCACTTTAAGCATTATTAAAATCACTGCTCCTGAAAAAACAGCCGTTTTTAAAACTTTATTTTGCATTGATACATGTCCCATGGGGCAGGACCCAGGTCCCCAAACACTTTTTATGACAATAACTTGCATATTAACCTTTAAAATTAGCACTTTTGATTTCTCCCATAGACTTTTAAAGGGTGTTCCACGGCTTTCGAATTTGTCGCAAACACCCCAAATTGTTCACTATTCGGCGAACGGGCGAACAGCCAATGTTCGAGTTGAACTCATGTTCGACCTGAACATAAAGCCCATCCCTAATTGCCATGAATACATGTAGTCCCCGCACTTGGGAGATTGAGAAAGAGAATTTCACCCCATAAAAGGAGATATCTGATGAAAAGTTTCAAAGGTTCACATGTAGTTTAAGTTTTGCTGTGATTGATTACAACCATAAATTCATGCTAGATTATTCATCTTCAAAAGATTCTTACTGTAATAAAGCAAGTTTAAGTAGTTCAGACACTGAATCATTCAAATTTAGTGGTAATTAGGGATGAGCTTCGTGTTCGAGTCGAACCCATGTTCGACTCGAACATCGGCTGTTCGACCGTCCGTCGAATTGCGAACGATATGGGCCGTTCGCGCCAAATTCGTGTGGCGCGTCACGGCCCATAATTCACTGCGGCATCGCAGTGCATTGCTGGCTGATGATTGGCCAAGCATGCACTATGACCCGCATGCTTGGCCAATCACAGCGCCGTCAGTAGAGAGAGCTGTAATTGGCCAAAGCCAGGGTGGCTTTGGCCAATTATGGCTCAGGGGATTTAGTACACACCCCACACTATATAAGGCCGCCTGCACGGCGGCCCTGTGTAGTGTGTGTTCCGGTGTGCTGAGCGATAGAGAGAGAGAGAGAGACAGTGTCATTTGATTTGAGTTAGATAGATTAGGCAGAACAGTCAGTTAGCTGCACTTACAGTGTATTGTGTATATATATGCATCCCAGGTGTTGCATATATATATATACACTGTATTCAGTTTAGCTAGATCCGTTCCTGTTATCTTCTATCTAGACTATTTACATTTAGTGCAGTGCGTCCTGCTCACAGTGTTCAGCTAGATCCGTTCCTGCTATTTACATTTAGTGCAGTGCGTCCTGCTCACAGTGTTCAGCTAGATCCGTTCCTGCTATTTACATTTAGTGCAGTGCGTCCAGCTCACAGTGTTCAGCTAGATCCGTTCCTGCTATTTACATTTAGTGCAGTGCGTCCTGCTCACAGTGTTCAGCTAGATCTGTTCCTGTTATCTTCTAGACTATTTACATTTAGTGCAGTGCGTCCTGCTCACAGTGTTCAGCTAGATCCGTTCCTGCTATTTACATTTAGTGCAGTGCGTCCTGCTCACAGTGTTCAGCTAGATCCGTTCCTGCTATTTACATTTAGTGCAGTGCGTCCTGCTCACAGTGTTCAGCTAGATTCGTTCCTGCTATTTACATTTAGTGCAGTGCGTCCTGCTCACAGTGTTCAGCTAGATCTGTTCCTGCTATTTACATATAGTGCAGTGCGTCCAGCTCACAGTGTTCAGCTAGATCCGTTCCTGCTATTTACATTTAGTGCAGTGCGTCCTGCTCACAGTGTTCAGCTAGATCCGTTCCTGTTATCTTCTAGACTATTTACATTTAGTGCAGTGCGTCCTGCTCACAGTGTTCAGCTAGATCCGTTCCTGCTATTTACATTTAGTGCAGTGCGTCCTGCTCACAGTGTTCAGCTAGATCCGTTCCTGCTATTTACATTTAGTGCAGTGCGTCCTGCTCACAGTGTTCAGCTAGATCCGTTCCTGCTATTTACATTTAGTGCAGTGCGTCCTGCTCACAGTGTTCAGCTAGATCCGTTCCTGCTATTTACATTTAGTGCAGTGCGTCCTGCTCACAGTGTTCAGCTAGATCCGTTCCTGCTATTTACATTTAGTGCAGTGCGTCCAGCTCACAGTGTTCAGCTAGATCCGTTCCTGCTATTTACATTTAGTGCAGTGCGTCCTGCTCACAGTGTTCAGCTAGATCCGTTCCTGTTATCTTCTAGACTATTTACATTTAGTGCAGTGCGTCCTGCTCACAGTGTTCAGCTAGATCCGTTCCTGCTATTTACATTTAGTGCAGTGCGTCCTGCTCACAGTGTTCAGCTAGATCCGTTCCTGCTATTTACATTTAGTGCAGTGCGTCCAGCTCACAGTGTTCAGCTAGATCCGTTCCTGCTATTTACATTTAGTGCAGTGCGTCCTGCTCACAGTGTTCAGCTAGATCCGTTCCTGTTATCTTCTAGACTATTTACATTTAGTGCAGTGTGTCCTGCTCACAGTGTCCAGCTAGATCCGTTCCTGCTATTTACATTTAGTGCAGTGCGTCCTGCTCACAGTGTTCAGCTAGATCCGTTCCTGCTATTTACATTTAGTGCAGTGCGTCCTGCTCACAGTGTTCAGCTAGATCCGTTCCTGCTATTTACATTTAGTGCAGTGCGTCCAGCTCACAGTGTTCAGCTAGATCCGTTCCTGCTATTTACATTTAGTGCAGTGCGTCCTGCTCACAGTGTTCAGCTAGATCCGTTCCTGTTATCTTCTAGACTATTTACATTTAGTGCAGTGCGTCCTGCTCACAGTGTTCAGCTAGATCCGTTCCTGTTATCTTCCTACTGACAGGCAGGCTTGTCTGGTTACAGTATATAAAGCTACCTGAAGAAAATTACAGGTGTTCTATTTGATCCTATTAGTACCACGGTCAGGCAGCTAGACTATTTACATTTAGTACAGTGCGTCCTGCTCACAGTGTTCAGCTAGATCCGTTCCTGTTATCTTCCTACTGACAGGCAGGCTTGTCTGGTTACAGTATATAAAGCTACCTGAAGAAAATTACAGGTGTTCTATCCCAGCTTAGTGCAGCTACAGGCAATTAGTATGTCTGGAAGGCCAAGAAGGAGAGGCAGACAGTCACAAGCCAATAAGAGAGGGCAAGCAGGCTCTGTGTCTAGTGCTGGTCGTGGAGACGGTGCATCCTCATCAGCACGTGGCCATGGGACACGCTTGGCCTTTTTTTCGGCAGCTGGCCGTGTTGAGCCGCAACATGCGGAAGACTTGGTCGAGTGGATGACCAAGCCGTCCTCATCCTCCTCATCCTCTCTCACCCATGCCCAGGGTGCTTTGTCTGGCAAAGCAGCGGCCTCTTCCCTCAGCTCAATGTCATCAGTGACTCCTTCCCTAGCTCCACCATGTCCTCATGAGGATTCCCTCGAACTGTTTGACCACAGTGTTGGGTACATGCTCCAGGAGGATGCCCAGCGTTTGGAAGGCTCTGATGATGATACTGAGCTCGATGAAGGCAGTAACATGAGCACGGACAGAGGGGGTGCCCAAGAAGGACAGCAATCTGGCAGTCATGCTCCCCCTGCTGCAGCATACTGCCAGGTTTGCTCCAGTGATGAGGAGGGAGGGGATGATGAGGTCACTGACTCAACGTGGGTGCCTGATAGGAGAGAGGAGGAGGAGGAGGAGGAGGAGGCGGCACATCACTAACGAGGCAGGATGCCCTCCAGGGGCCAGCCTAAGGGCAGCACATTGACTGCATCACACCCCAAAGCTCCACATGTGCAGGGCGCTGCAGTCTCTGCTCGTTATTCAAAAAGTTCTTTGGTGTGGGCCTTTTTTGAGACGAGTGCATCAGATCGCACCGCTGCTATTTGCAACATATGTCTCAAGCGTATCTCGCGTGGCCAAAACATCTCCCGCTTGGGTACCACATGCTTGACCAGACATATGTTGACCTGCCATGCAGTTCGTTGGCAAGCGTATCTAAAAGACCCACACCAAAGAACAAAGAGGATCTCTCCTTGCTCCTCATCAGCTGAGATTTCCAACCCCACTAGACCTTTAGTCCTCTCTGAGACCTGCAGTGAGAGGAATGAAGGTGTAGAATTAGGTGTGTCACAGCCAAGTACTTGTGGGCAATCTGCTTTTGGTACACCGACGTCAGATTGTACCAGGCAAATTTCCCTGCCCCAGCTGCTGCACCGCCGAAAGAAGTTTGCTCCCAGCCATCCACATGCCCAGCGGTTGAATGCTAGCTTGGCAAAATTGCTAGCACTTCAACTGCTGCCTTTTCAGTTGGTAGACTCTGCCCCCTTCCGTGAGTTTGTGGAATGTGCAGTTCCTCAGTGGCAGGTACCCAAACGCCACTTTTTCTCACGGAAGGCGATTCCGGCTCTCTACCGGCATGTGGAAGGCAATGTCCATGCCTCGCTGGACAGGGCGGTCAGCGGTAAGGTGCATATTACCGCTGACTCATGGTCCAGCAGGCATGGACAGGGACGTTACCTAAGTTTCACGGCGCATTGGGTGACTCTGCTGGCAGCTGGGAAGGATGCAGGACAAGGTGCAGTAGTGTTGGAGGTTGTTCCGCCACCACGCCTCCAAAATGCTGATTGTGACACACCTCTCTCCTCCACCCCCTCCTCTTCTTCTTCCTCCATGGCCTCTTCCTCGGAACCAGCGACGCAAGTACGCAGTCCAAAAGATGCCATGCGGTGCTTGAGCTGGTGTGCTTGGGGGACAGGAGCCACACTGGGGCAGAGGTTCTGTCAGCTCTGCAGGGGCAGGTTCAGAGGTGGTTGACGCCACGCCAACTTAAGGCAGGAATGGTGGTTTGCGACAATGGCACCAACCTCCTCTCTGCCCTCCGACAGGGACAAATGACCCATGTGCCCTGTTTGGCTCACGTCCTTAACTTGGTGGTGCAGCGGTTCTTGGGCAGGTACCCGGGCTTACAGGATGTCCTGAGGCAGGCCAGGAAAGTCTGTGCATTTCCGCCGGTCATATAATGCCAGTGCTCGGCTGACGGACCTCCAAAAGGAGTTTAACCTGCCCAAGAACCGCCTAATCTGTGACATGCCCACCAGGTGGAACTCAACGTTGGCCATGCTGCAGCGGCTGCACACGCAGCAGAGGGCCATCAATGAGTACCTGTGCGACTATGGCACCAGGACAGGGTCAGGGGAGCTTGGTTTTTTTTCCCCACGCCAGTGGGCCATGATCAGGGATGCATGCACTGTCCTGTCACCATTCGAGGAGGCCACGAGGATGGTGAGCAGTGACAGTGCATGCATCAGTGACACTGTCCCCCTTGTCCACCTGTTGGAGCACACGCTGCGTGGAATAATGGACAGGGCACTTGAGGCAGAACAGAGGCAGGAAAAGGAGGACTTCCTTAGCTCTCAAGGCCCCCTTTATCCAGACAGTGTTCCTGCGTGCCCGCCGATCACACAGGAAGAGGACGAGGAGGAGGAGGAGGAGGAGGAAGATTGTGTCAGTATGGAGGTGGAGCCTGGCACTCAGCATCAGCAGCAGTCTTTAAGGGATCAGTCCCAAGGAACACATGGACTTGTATGTGGCTGGGAGGAGGTGGCTGCGGACGTTGTTGTCCTTAGTGACCCAGAGGACTCCGGACCGAATGCCTCAGAAAACCTACGCTGCATGGCCTCCCTGATCCTGCAAAGCCTGCGTAAGGATCCTCCTATTCGTGGTATCAAGGAGAAGGACCAATACTGGCTGGCAACCCTCCTTGATCCACGTTACAAGGGTAAGGTTGCGGACCTTATCTTGCCATCGCAGAGGGAGCAGAGGATGAAACATCTTCGGGAGGCCTTGCAGAAAGGTCTGTGCAACGCGTTCCCAGAGACTGGGAGGTTACAAACTCCTGTTTCCGGACAACGTGTTGCTGAGGCTTCGGTCAGTCAAAGAAGGAGCGGTGGAGAAGGTGGCCGTCTGACCGATGCGTTCAGACAATTTTTTGGTCCGCAGCCCCAAGGTATGATCGGTTCCAGCAACCATCGCCAGCGTCTGTTTTACATGGTGCAGGAATACCTAGGGGCAAGATCAGACTTGGACACCTTTCCCACCGAAAATCCTCTGGGTTACTGGGTCTTGAGGATGGATCACTGGCCAGAGCTTGCACAGTATGCAATTGAGCTACTGGCCTGTCCTGCATCCAGCGTTCTTTCGGAACGCACATTCAGTGCTGCTGGAGGCGTGGTAACTGATCACAGGGTGCGTCTGTCCACCGACTCGGTTGATCGGCTGACCTTCATAAAAATGAATCAGTCTTGGATCACCACCAGCTACCAAGCACCTGATGCTGATGTAACCGAATAATTTTTTTTGAAATCTCAGATCCCTTCAAAGACTGCCTATGCTGATGCCGAGTGACTATCCCTGAGTAATTATCCTCTTCCTCCTCAATCATCACGCTGATAGCTTGTAAGAACATTTTTGGTTCTGGGCGCCACCACCAGTGCCTAAGGCACAATTTTTCAGCCCCTGTTTAACAGGGGCGTGTAATTACAATTTTTGATGTAATACTTTGCAGCAGGGCTCGTTCCTGCATTCCAACTAGAGTGTCTGTGAGGGGTTGCAGTGTTGTGGCACCAGCACCAGTGCCTAAGGCCCAATTTTTCTGCCCCTGTCTAACAGGGGCGTGTAATTACAATTTTTGATGCAATACTTTGCAGCAGGGCTCGTTCCTGCGTTCCAACTAGAGTGTCTGTGAGGGGTTGCAGTGTTGTGGCACCAGCACCAGTGCCTAAGGCCCAATTTTTCTGCCCCTGTCTAACAGGGGCGTGTAATTACAATTTTTGATGCAATACTTTGCAGCAGGGCTCGTTCCTGCGTTCCAACTAGAGTGTCTGTGAAGGGTTGCAGTGTTGTGGCACCAGCACCAGTGCCTAATGCCTAATTTTTCAGCTCCTGTTCAACAGGGGCATGTAATTACAATTCTTGATCTAATATTTCACAGCAGGGCCCTGTGAGGGCTTACAGTGTTGTGGCCACAGCAACACCTAAGGCCCAAATTTCTGCTGAGTATATAGGGCAGGACCCTACTTTCAAACATCTAACTTACAAACGACTCCTACTTGCAAACGGAAGGAGACAACAGGAAATGAGATGAAATCTACCCCTAGGAAGGGAAATTCTCTCCTGTAAGAGTTAATATGGGAAAACAATTTCTCCTTTCCACTGATGCTTTCCAATCTTTGTTCCACAAAAAAACCCAAATTTTCAAAAAACATTTTTCATTGGGACAAAAAAGTGAGGTGAAATCTTCTGAAGAGGAGGAAAGACAGCAAAACAAATGTCACAGGGGTGATAACCCTTCCCTATGTTTTCCAAAAAGCTTAGAAAAGATTTTTTGGCTGGAGCTAAACACGTTAAAAATGTTCAAAATTACAAACAGATTCTACTTAACAACAAACCTACAGTCCCTGTCTTGTTTGCACCGCCTGTATACTGCTGTTCAGAGTATATAGGGCCTGGTGGCCCCACACCTTTCCTTATTTTAATTTGGGTGCGGGGTTCCCCTTAATATCCATACAAGACCCAAAGGGCCTGGTAATGGACTGGGGGGTACCCATGCCGTTTGTCTCACTGATTTTCATCCATATTGCCATGACCCGACATGACATTAAACCCGCAAGCAGTTTTAAATGAGATTTTTTCCTTTAAAAATGACATTTGGTGCAGGGACTGTTCTAAACATGGGAAACACGCGTCACTTTACAGGCATACTATAGACACCCCCCAGGTACGATATTTAAAGGAATATTTCACTTTTTTTTTTTTACTTTAAGCATCATTAAAATCACTGCTCCCGAAAAAACGGCCGTTTTTAAAAGTTTTTTTTGCATTGATACATGTCCCCTGGGGTAGGACCCGGGTCCCCAAACCCTTTTTAGGACAATACCATGCAAATTAGCCTTTAAAATGAGCACTTTTGATTTTGAACGTTCGAGTCCCATAGACGTCAATGGGGTTCTAACGTTCGTGCAAACTTTCGGTCCGTTCGCGGGTTCTGGGGCGAACCGAACCGGGGGGTGTTCGGCTCATCCCTAGTGGTAATATACTGTAGAAATATAAATTCTTATAGGGCGTACACACGGTCGGACTTTGTTCGGACATTCCGACAACAAAATCCTAGGATATTATCTGCCGGATGTTGGCTCAAACTTTTTTTGTCTACACACGGTCGCACAAAGTTGTCGGAAAATCCGATCGTTCTGAACGCGGTGACGTAAAACACGTACGTCGGGACTATAAACGGGGCAGTGGCCAATAGCTTTCATCTCTTTATTTATTCTGAGCATGCGTGGCACTTTGTCCGTCAGGTTTGTGTACACAAGATCGGAATTTCCGACAACGGATTTTGTTGTCGGAAAATTTTATCTCCTGCTCTCCAACTTTGTGTGTCGGAAAATCCGATGGAAAATGTCCGATGGAGCCCACACACGGTCGGAATTTCCGACAACAGGGTCCTATCACACATTTTCCGTCGGAAAATCCGACCATTTGTACAGGGCATTACTCTTGTTGGGCACAGGAATGGGCCCTGCTGTGAAATATTATTTCAAAAATTGTAGTTACATGCCCCTGTTAAACAGGGGCAGAAAAATTGGGCCTTGGGTGGTGGTGGTGGTGCCACAACACTAACCCCTCACAAATACTATTGTTGGGCGCAGGAACGGGCCTTGCCATAAAATATTATATCAAAAATTGTAATTACATACATTGCAGAAAAATTGGACCTTGGGTGGTGGTGGTGGTGCTCTAAACCGAAAATATTGTTGCAAGCTAGCATCATCAAGATTAAGGAGGACTAGGATAGTCAGCATAGGCAGTCTTCAAGGGATCCCAGATCACGCTCCGATCGGACATTTTCCATCGGAAAATCCGACCGTGTGTACGGGGCATTAGTCTTAAAGCATGGCTGCTATGAGTGACAGTGATGCAGTAGTGTATTTAATTTTTGTGCTGCCCTAGGCCTGACTAAACTCGTGCACCCCCTAATTTAAAGATGATCCACCCCTTCCTGTCAAGGCCACACCCCTTGCTGTTTAAGACCCGCCCTGAAATTTTCGAGTGGGTTCTGAGGGCCTGGGGGGGCAATGGTTTCCATTAATTTGCATAGATTTCCTCTCACTTCCTGTTTGGCTATAGGCAGGAAGTGAAAGGAAATCTCTGCAATGGGACAGGGATGGTAAAAAATAAACTGACAGGGGCTATAACCCTCCCTTATTCTATCCAAAATGAAAAAAAATGTGTTGCCTATAGTTCTACTTTAAGCACAAATTTCTAATAATTTTATTGAGAGGACTTATGCCGCGTACACACGAGCGGATTTTCCGTCAGGTTTTTCTGACGGAATTCCACTCAAGCTTGGCCTGCATACACATGGTTATACAAAAGTTCGCGGAACTTTCGACCACCAAGAACGCGGTGATGTACAACACTACAATGAGCCGAGAAAATGAAGTTCAATGCTTCCGAGCATGCATCGAATTGTTTCCGAGCATGCGTGTCAAAATTGCTACAGACGTTCCCATTTTCGGATAGGAACTTTTTCCAACCGAAAAATTGAGAACATGCTCTCAAACTTTTGCTGGCTGGAATTCGGCCAGCAAAAGTCCGATGGAGCATACACACGGTCGCATTTTCTGACCAAAAGCTCTCATCGGTCTTTTGCTGGCCGAATTTCCGATCGTGTGTACGCGGCATAAGAAGATATAACCATACCAATGGTGCAGCAGAAAACATATAGCACAGTGAGGAAGGTTTGTGGTCCATGATGATAGGACAGTCAAAATTAGAAGCAGCGCCCCCCCCCCCGCAGTTGCGGAATGCCGGCCGCCCGCATAACGGAAGCAGTGTGGCCGCTTTATCGGGGGCGCTAGACTAATCCAGCCCAGCCCAGTCCACCCCATAAGACTGGCGCTACACTAACAGTGTAGCGCAAGCCGGTCGGGACTCTTTCCATGCTGCCCCCCTGCAAAGTGCTGCCCTATGCCTGGGCCTTGTTGGCCTAGGCCAGAATACGGCATTGCAGTGATGTCCACGTGTTTGTAAACTGCACACGCTCTGGCCAGTGACCAGTGGAAAGGCATTGAGCAAGTGAGCTCTTTCTCTAAAATGTTCTGATTTACCAATGCTTATCCTGCCCCCAGAGGACCATATTAAGGAGCTGCCCGTCCTTTAGAGGCGCCTGGGTTCTGCCCCCTCTCTCCTCACTACCCCCAATATGCAATGGATAGATTCATGCATAGCATGAATCTATCCATGGCCGCCACGGCCACCCCTATTCATGCGTCTGGCCCCTTTCAGGGCACCGGGCTCATGAATTACAGAGGGTTTTTTTTAAGCACCTGATTAGAGCCATAGGCTCTAATAGGTTTCAAAATTGGATGGGCTCAAGCTACAGAGAGTGCGGCCGGAGCCCACCCAGGTGTGTTGCAACAGCGAATGAATATTCACTGTTGCAACACTGTTCCTCCTCCCAGCCAATCAGAAAGCGGGTCTGATACTCATCACCCGATTGGCTGAAAGGACAGGCGATCCTATTGGATCGCTCGGAGGAGGGGAGGAGATGCACAGTGGAAGCGAGGAGGAAAAGAGCTGCCAATGCCTGGATGCCCGGTCCCCGCCGCTAATCCACGGATGCCTGGTCCCCGCCGCCGATCCACGGACACCCGATCCCCAGTGCTGCCTAGATGGGGTAAGTGGTGGTGAACCAACCGGCAGACACGAGGTGGGGTTTGAGTTGCGGAGGGGTTCGGTTGTTTGCCGACCCCAAACAAAAAAACGCCACTGACCATATTTATCCCTGAAATATAAACCAATATAATTAGTATGACATCAAGAGAGTAAAAATTTAACTGTTAAATTTAAAGTGTGTGTTATCCTAAAATATAAGTTAATACAAAGCCCTGAGTATCATAAACAACTGCCTTTTTAATAGATTTTGTTTCCTTTTTTTCACCCTATTTTCTGTGTCCTTGTCTCAATTAAAAGCACAAACTGCCATTTCTGTCTGCTGCTTCAAGGGAATGCAGATTGCACCTTTTCCCTTGCCTATAATCTACCTTAAATTTTCATAATAAATAACACAGACACCATTGAGTGGCAAAATTATGGCTGTGGCACGTTTATTGGTGTAAATAAATTATCCATAAATAACAACTTCATATAAATATATTATTTATTAAAATGTATCTTTAAACTTTATTAATCTGCAAAATATAACTTTGTTCAGTCATAACAAGACTCAAGCACAAACTTCATAAATCATAAATACCAATTCCCAACTGCCGAACTTGAATCTTCAAGTCCGGCCCCACCCCAAGACTCAATACTAGACTGTAGCTCTCAATTAAAGATATCCAACCTTACTTCAGATAAGTGCACGTTACTCTTAAGTGTTGCAGTCCTAGCTTCCTCATGCAGCCTTTCAAAACCAAATTAAACTGGTACCTAGTCAAAGGAGAACTATCTGCATGAAGAAGAAATAGACCACCCGCATGAGGCCTAATAAACATGTATTTTTTTTTACCAGGACTACTAACAGGCATATCGTTTCATCACCACATGTATGGAGAATAATCCACACACCCTTATGCCCTGTACACACAAGTGGACCAAATCCGGCGGATCTTTGTTCCGCCCGTGTGTACAGGGCATTACCGATCCTATCTGTTTTAGATAAGGGAATAAACAATCTAATCCCTGCATCCATGACCTCAACATACTTAAGCAAAAGACCACCAGGAGATTATTTATTATTTGGAAGCAGTTCTGGAATTCGCAGTGCGCCAAAAAAGGCTAATACAAATGCTACATTAAATAAATTGGTTTCGCATTAAGAAAAACAAACTTTTGAAATGACTGTACAAATCTTTTTCAATAACTCAATTGAAATAGGTCTCCTATTATCAGCAGTAAAATGGCTCTTCCTGTAACCTTTCTTGCTGTACAGAGAAAAATAATGTACAATTAGGCAGACCTTGTATTTTTAGCAAAAAATTATACTCCTGCCAGAGTTTTAACAATATGGCTATAAGACAACTCCTTAGGCATTAAGGAGCATAATAATGCTAATATTATCTGTTCCGAAGGAGAATTGAAGCGGAAATTAAAATCTCTAGAAAATTTAACCCAAAATATTCTGCCCATGTGCTATTTGCCACTGACTTTTTTATATATTCTGTAATGATTTCTAAATTAAATTCCAAAGGTACTCCGGGCATGTCAACCCTTCCAAGTCGGCGTTGGGTAGTAATTGATGGAATCTTGAAATCTGAAATTGAGACAGAGCGTCCGCTATTTGATTCTCCTTTCCCGGCATATGTTAACCTTTTAACCATATGTTGTAATGTAAGCATAGAAAGCATAGTAAGCATAGAAATACCTAGTGTAATTTAACCACTACTAACCTTTTTGATGATAAACAATTCACAGCGTACATTACGCCTTTATTATCTATTTGTATGAGAATCCTTTTGTTAGCAAATAGTTTACTCCAAATCTCTAGAGCCACTACTAAGGGAAATAGCTCTAATATTTGAAGCATTTATATTTACCCATCTACAAGGCCATTTACCGCAGCACTAATGCGTCTTCCATACTGCCGAAAAACCACATGACCGAATCTGTAAAAAACCCAGTCTGCAGAAAATATGACGTTAACTAAATCTTCTTCTTTTTTTTTTTCTTTTTAAATTTAAAAAAAAAGTTTATTGAAGATCAGTAGCATACAATTTAAGAAAAAGAATCCAAAACATATAGAAAACTAACAGAGACTGTAGCCTGTAACAGTTATTGCCTTTTCTATGCAGATAGCAAAGAACCTATATACTGTAGATGTACAAGTTTTGCCATAGTTTACTTTGCACAATAAAGTATAAGTCACTCAGCAATGACAATCAAATAGGGAGTCGAGACAGTCAGGAGGTGCCCCTCCCGGAAAGTGATCACAGAGAAATCTAAATTGTTACTTCCCGGTGCTATAACCTCTCTATCCCCCCTAGGTTCCCAAACGCTCCACCCCTATGGGCTCTTACTGTGGAAACGTCTGGGGAGCTCCCAGGGGCTCGAAACCTAGGCACCGACTCCCTAAACTGTAGGAGTCGGGTATCCCTGAGGGGGAGATTGTCTTCCCGACTGTCCATCCTCCGCATAGACAAAAGCAAAAAAAAAAAAAAAACAAAAGGAAAAAAATACTTCAGTAGTGCTCTTTCAGAAATGACTATTTGTCAGTTGGGGTACGGGCAAGATGCCCAGAAAGAGAGGAGAAAAAGTGTGAAAAAGAAGGTGAAGTTAGAGAAGTAGAGATCAGTGGGGAGGGGAGAGGTTCCGTGACGTATTCTCCATACCAGGGAGGATTGGAATATCACAGAGCATGGCCCATGGTTCCCAAGTAGTATTAAATCTCTCAATTTTATCGGTCAGTTTTGCTACTATAAGCTCTTGTGCCATAATCCATGAGATTTTCCTTTTGCAAGCCTGAAAGGAGACCGAAGGCTTCTTCCAGGCTTTTGCCAAGGTAATTTTAGGTCCCACCAGTATGAAGAAAGAAAGCACTTGTAAACGTTTAGTCAGATTAGGTATGTATTGATTAAGCAGTGCTATCGTAGGATTAGGGGCGATCGTTACTCCTGTTAAGGAGCTAATGGGGCGGAAAATTTTCCTCCAAAACGACTGGTGCGAGGGCAAGTCCACCATACATGAATCATAGAGCCTTCTAGCTCACATCCTCTAAAGCAAAGCGGGGACGTTCCGGGGTATATTAATGCCAATCTAGAAGGAACATAATACCACCTATTCATAACTTTTAAGCTGGCTTCAATTAATGATACGTTGCAAATACCTTTCGATGAGCGTAACGAAACCCAAAACCAATCAGAGGCGTTCCAGGTGCAGCCCGTGTCCTCCTCCCAGGCCCGAGCGTAGGATGGTTTATCCAAGTTCGATTGAAGTGCTGCATATATTAGGGAGATACCCCCCCTCTGGTTCATAGAGTCAGCGCACCATTGCTCATAAGGTGTTATAAAGGGAGGGTCCTTCCTGGTGGACCAGATAGTGTGTAAAAAGTGAGAAATTTGTGTGAATCTGAACCTTTCCGAATCCGGCATACCTAGATTTTTCTTACATTGGGCCAGAGTAAGTGGGCCCTTTGAGGATAGGAAGTGCCCTATGCGGTAGAGGCCCTTGTCTGTCCACCAGCGGAACGGCTTTATATTAAGTCCCGGAGGAAACTTTTTGTTATGAAAAAGGTGGGCCAATGGTTTCAGCTGGGAAATCAAGGAGTGATTTGTGTAAAGCTTGGTACATAATGCTATCGAGTGGGATAGGGTGGGGGCCATTATAGCTGGCCTACTTCTGGTGTCTGACCATAAGAGGTAATCAATAGTGTTAAGAGGGATCGCTTTCCTTTCCATTGTAACCCAATCCGGTTTGTAGTTCCTGGAGTAAATTATTGACAGTTGTGCTAATTGAGCTGCCTGATAGTAACCCCACAAGTCTGGCAATCCCAGTCCACCCTGTGATTTTAGGCATACTAAAGTGGGAGAAGGACATCTGTAACCCTTGTTACCCCAAATAAAGCGAGTTATGTCAGACTGAAAGTTACTGAGGAAGCGCTTCCGGATGGGAATAGGAAGAGAGTGAAAAAGATATAAGAGGCGTGGGAGGAGCGTCATCTTAACCGCATGCACCCTACCTAGCCAGGATAGACAACTTCTAGACCACTTACTCAGCTCTGCTCTGCATTTATTAATCATAGGCGGGTAATTAGCTTTTAAAAGATTAGTTATGTCTGATGTTAGTTTAATCCCTAGGTAGGGAAGTGCAGCCAGTGCCCATGAAAAGTCAAAGTTGTTTGAGAGGTGTGTGAGAGAGTCACTAGGTACGGTTATATTTAAAGCCATGGATTTAGTCATATTGACCTCTGAAATCGCTGTAAACTCCTTCAACGTCTTATAAATCATAGGCGTAGAGATTAATGGGGAAGTAATATAAAGAAGGAGGTCGTCGGCATAGAGAGCACACTTGTGTTCCTGGCCCCCACACATCACCCCCTTAATGTCGGGATTCGATCTAATCGCTATGGCCAGCGTTTCAATGGCCATAGCGAAAAGGAGGGGGGAGAGAGGGCATCCCTGTCTGGTACCCCTGCTGATATTAAAAGATGATGAGTATCTGCCCATCAGTCGCACTTGTGCCGAAGGGTTAGAGTAAAGCGAATTGATTAAGTTCAAAAAATAAGTACCAAAACCCCATCTCCGTAGGATACCAGACAGGTAAGCCCCAAAAGGCTTTGTTTAAGTCAATCGAAAGGAGAAAGCCTTTCTGAGGAGGTCCCCCGTCCCACTGAGACTGCAGGAGTGAAATAATACCTATGGAACTGCGGATCTGATCTGGGCCCTGTCTCCCATGGATAAATCCCACCTGATCCCCATGTATATATAGTGGGATGAAACTCCCTATTCTATTTGCTAGTATCTTAGTCATAATTTTGATGTCATTATTTATTAGCGAGATGGGGCGGTATTTGCCCACCTCGCTGGTGTCTTTGTCCGGTTTTGGTATAACTGATATGTACGCTGAGTTGAGGTCAGTATCGAGATGAGACCCCTCCCAAAGTGTATTAAAGAGTTTCGTCAGATAGGGGGCTAGACAAGCGCTAAACTTCTTATAGTAACCATTTGAAAAGCCATCAGAACCTGGTGAGGAGCCCACCTTTAATGTTTTAATTGTGTCCAGAACTTCCTGGTTTGAGAAGGGAGCCTCCAGGAGGTCCCTGTATTCAGGTGACAAAGTAGGTAGTGTAAGGGAGTCCAGGAAAGAATGCTTGAGCCTGAATCAGGGATTTTACAGCAGCATGTACATCCTTTTCGAGCTCAGGGAGCCCCCTGAGTCTAAAGTTATAACGTCTGGACCTGTTCTCGAGGTCATCGATCTTTGCAAATGCCGCTTCTAGCTGGTCCTGAACTTCCTGAATTCTGGCTGAGTTCTGGTTAATCCTCGCAACTGATTGATCTGCTTTCCTTTCTATAGTGTCCATTCTCAATCCTATTTGCTGCAGGTCAGCATGGATGGACACAGGGGCGGATCCAGAGCCTAGTCTCGGGAGGGGCACTGCCATAAAATTTTGCGGGCAATTTGTCGGGCAATGGCTGGTGTTGGCGCTTCAATCATAACAGCACCATGGTTGATGTGGTGTCAGGATGATTGAGGCGCATTATTTATATTATTACATTGTAATGTAAAATGAAATCGTTCAACTCACCATAATGCAGAATCATTGGGAGCCCTGAGCGTGTCACTTGCTACCGTCGCCTGCCACCAGATGCAGCGTGTCACTTGCCAATGTCGCCTGCCAAAACATGCGGATTGTCACTTGCCAATGTCGCCTGCCACAAGATGCGGATTGTCACTTGCCAATGTCGCCTGCCACAAGATGCGGATTGTCACTTGCCAATGTCGCCTGCCACAAGATGCGGATTGTCACTTGCCAATGTCGCCTGCCACAACATGCAGATTGTCACTTGCCAATGTCGCCTGCCACAAGATGCGGATTGTCACTTGCCAATGTCGCCTGTCACAAGATGCGGATTTTCACTTGCCAATGTCGCCTGCCACAACATGCAGATTCTCACTTGCCAATGTCGCTTGCCACAACATGCGGATTGTCACTTGCCAAGTTGCCAGTGGATGTGTCCTAGAGTGAGGGCGGGCAGTGAGAGATATTGTAACTCATCAGAATATGCATGCAAAAGCATGTTGCATTGCGGCCATCTTGGTACACCCTCACTTGTCAGCAGTAAGACTAGAGTTAGAAGTCGGCAAGCAGACATCTTTATACACCCACCGGAGTCTTGCTTTTCACAGTTATTTTTAATAGTAAACTCAGCTTATTTAGTGAAATATAAGTTGAGTTTACTGTTAAAAATGACTGTGATAAGCAAGACTCTGGTGGGTGTATAAAGATGTCCGCTTGCTGACTTACAAACACTAGGCTTACTGTGGACGAGTGCAGGAGTACCAAGATGGCCGCGACGCCATGTCCCTTCAGTCACATTATCAGAAGGGGAGCGGCTTCAACACCTGCCTGCTCGCTGCCTCGCTCAGCCTCAGTCACACACCAGCCGCCCGCTCCAGGCCCTGTCACACTGTCACGTCGGTCGGCTCTGAGAGACTCGAGTCCGACCTCCGACGTGACGCCGTGACTCACTCACTCACTGCAGTGTGAGTGTGACTGACCGTGACGTCACTCGTTGCTAATGCCAGGGCCGCCTGGCGTCTAGCAACGAGTGCAGAGCAGGGAAGAGGCTCCACCCACCTATCCTTCCTTCAGTGTCAGTGACCGCCGCCACCACCCGTGAGTCTCTCTCTTGGCGCCGCTGATCGGCACATGTGAGAGAGAGACTCGGGCCGGCAGCGGAGTGCAGGAGACAGTTACATTAAGAGTGTGTGTGCTATTATTTCGGGGGGGGCAATTGCCCTGTTGCCCCCCCCCTGGATCCGCCCCTGGATGGACAATGCAATTTGGGCTGCGTTTGCTGCTAAGCTTTTAGAAAGCAGAAGGGAGAAAGCTGTCATCATGGAGGGGAAATCATTTGGAGAGGGGGTGGCAGCCATTTCCTCACTCACTGACAGGAGCATGCCTGTGTGTGGATCAAGCATGGGTGTGGAGGGGAGGCCGTCATTCAGTCTATTTAACAGGGACTCTGTTGAAGCAGGGGAAGCATGAGCAAACGGGGATTTGAGGCCTGAGATGGAAAGATAGAGGCAACGCGAAAAAACCCGCCTACTGGCATTATGTGACACGCAAGGGCTAATAGGCCTAATAATGACTGTAATTCTTTTAATAAAACTTTTCCCTTTCCAAATCCATCTACTATGCATTTTAATTTACCTATTTTTTTTCCAAAGGTAATCGAAATTCTAAATTTACTATATCAATATTAATACCTAAAAATTCAATTGAAGATGTGGGAAGCACTGTTTTATCCACTGCTAAATGAATTCCAAAGTATTCAGCAATCTTACCAAAAAGCTAAAGCATGAAAAAACAGATAGGATAGTCTGCATGACCTATGAATAGGAAATCATCCAGGTAATGTAATATTCCATCATATCCGGACTCAAATGATACTACCCATTCCAGAAAGGTGGCACATTTTTCAAAATAGGCGCAAGATATTGAGCAGCCCATAGGAAGGCACATATCATAATAAAAAAAGAATCCCCAACGAATGATATGCTTTTGGAGCGATAGGTAATAAACAGAAAGCAGCCTTGATAATCTTGGCTAACAAAGATGCCCTTCCGATTTTTCTAATTTTAAAAACTGCCTATTCAAATGTACAGTATGAAAATGAAGACAAACTTTCTTCAAATTTCATCATTTAACCACTTGCCAACCTCTGCACGCCGATAAACGTCGGCACAATGGCATTGCTGGGCAAATGGGCGTACCTGTACGTCCCCTTTAAGAGCCGGGGATAGCGTGCGCGCCGCGTACAGTGTGACCGTGCCTGCACCCCCCAGTGATGATGTCACGGAGCCTCAGAACGGGGCCCATCCCCCCACAGTTAGAATCACTCCCTAGGACACACTTAACTCCTTCATCACCCACTATTGGTAACCTCTTCACTGCCAGTGTCATTTACACAGTAATCAGTGCATTTTTATAGCACTGATCGCTGTATAAATGACAATGGTCCCAAAGTAGTGTCAAAAGTGTCCGAGGTGTCCGCCACAATGTCACAGTCCCGATAAAAATCGCAGATCGCCACCATTACTAATAAAAAAAAATTAATAAATAAATTAAAGCGGTCCTACGAGGGTTATTCATCCAACATGGCTCTCGTCTTAAAAAAGAAAGATTGGTGGACATTTAAATTTCCCTGTTAAAGCTTCATACACTAGAAACATTACATAAAGCCTCACAGTCTCCAGAAGTATTAGCCAACATAATGTCTACAAGGGCATCCTTATTGCAGCATATGGCAGAATCGCATAGTTCATACCAACATAAATGTGCCTTAAATAATTATAGATATGGAAATAAATGTGGGAGACATTTAGCACGAATATTATATCCTCGTCCTCCTCAGACCTTTATAGCTAGCATAAGGAAGTCATCGGGGGAAATTACTTCAGACCCGCAAAGTCTCCATCAAACATTTAGAGAATATTTTTCAGCTCTTTACAACTTGGCCCAACCATCCTTTGTAGAGAACGAGGGATCAAAAACTTGTAGCATTGAAGACTATGCACAATAAACCACTATTCCAACATTAGAAGATGACCATAGGGAATTATTGGACAACCCTTTCTCAATGGAAGAACTACTTGGAGTAATTACAGACATTCAATCAGGGAAGAGTCCTGGCCCAGATGGATTCACTCCAAAATTTTATAAAACATATAAAGAATAGTTGTCTCCATTTATGGTACAGGTGTTTAATTCCATCTCTTCTACAAACACATTCCCGATCCAAACATTGGAAGCCCATATCACTTTGATTCCCAAACCAGATAAAGACTTAACATTATGTTCTAGTTATCGTCCAATATCTTTAATTGGAGTAGACATAAAAATTTATGCCAAATTGATTGCATCACGTCTCCAATCCTTCATACCTAACTTGATACATAATGGCCAGACTGGATTTGTGCAAGGAAGGGAAACACGTGACAATACAATAAAAACTTTCTTACTAATGGGCCATGCCCAAATGGCTAAAATACCAGCATGCCTCCTCTCGGTCGACGCTGAGAAGGCTTTCGATCGTGTTGGGTGGCCTTTTCTCGAGCATTCACTAAAGCAAATAGGGATGGGTCCAAATTTACTTAATAAGATTTTGGCATTATACTCTAAACCAAACGCTAGAATTAGGATCAATGGCTCACTGACCACAAGTTTCCCTATAAAAAAATGGCACCCATCAGGGATGCCCCCTATCTCCGTTGCTTTATGTTCTAGTAATGGAACATTTAGCAATAGCAATCAGACAGAACCCCTCAATTACAGGTATAAAGCTAGACCAACAGGAAATAAAACTTGCTTTGTTTGCCGACGACCTGCTACTTTATATTACTAATCCACATATTTCTATGCCCTCTATTCTATCGGAATTCCAGCGATTTGGAGCTCTGAGTAATTTTAAGGTAAATGTTTCAAAATCTGAAATTCTCAATGTGTCACTTTTACCACATCAAGTGACGATGTTGAAAAATAACTTTTCATTCAGATTTTGCTCTTCTGCATTAAGGTACTTAGAAATTAATATTCCATCAGATCTGACCCAGCTATATTTGACAAATTATATTCCCTTAATGCAACGTACTCTACAAGATCTAACAAAATATGATTCAAAACAATACTCATGGTTTGGGAGGATCAATATATTGAAAATGGACATAATACCGCGATTTTTATATCTCTTTCAAAATATTCCTGTTAATATTCCTAGATCCTTTTTTTCTACTCTACAATCCGCTTCCTTGGTTAGATTTACCCTTTCAGGGTAACCACCGTGATACGACCCTTTCTCCACCCTCTCTTTCATCTCACCTATTGAGCCTGTGGTCCAAAATGATCTTGCGGTCAGGGCTTTCTTCACAGATAGGACCAATGACATTTATTTGGCAATCCACAATTCCCACCTGCAGCAGACCGGAATCATTTTCTTATATGGAATAAGGAATCTCACCAAAGAGTGAGCCAGATTCTTTGCCAGGGTAAATTACCACCCATATTGAACCTAATATCAACGCATCAGCCTTCATTTATGCAATGGATGGAATATCAACAATTATTGTCATTTCTATCTTCTATTTCTCCAAACCAATCCCAATAGAGACCTAAATATGTTTGAGTCCATCCTATTGCAAAGTAACAGACCAAAACATGTTTTATCAGCAATATATAAGATTCTTATCCTAAAAAACCACCCTGAGCCCCCAGAATTCACAAATAAATGGGCACGTGAACTTAATACTCAAATTGGAACAGAAGAGTGGGAGAAATCATTTACTTACACACATTGTCTGTCATCGACAATTAAAACCCAATAGACAAGCTATAAGCTTGTCTCCCGCTGGTATCGATGTCCAACAACTATGCAACGAATATATCCAGACACATCAGATAAATGTTGGAGATGTCATGCTGCCAAGGGATCGCTGCTACACATAGGGTGGGAATGTCCCCAAATTCGCCAATTCTGGGATATGATCAGACAGCTGTATACTACAGTTACAGGGGAGCTAATCCCCAATACACCTCAAATTACTCTGCTATCCATTTTACCAGGTCCATATAAAAATATCAAACAAGGTTTGCTAAGACATTGGTTAATAGCAGCCAGACTGGTTATTCCACGACATTGGCGAACTACGCAAGCCCCTTCAGTTAACGAATGGATAGCAGAAATTGACCTAATTGAGAAGATGGAGACCCTCCTGTCACACGAATTGGACACATATGAAAAATGTTGTCAGATATGGGCCCCCTGGAGAACATTTAGGGAATCGCCTGGAAATTAGGGGGGCAAATGGAACCTTAATCTAAAAAAAAAAATTGGGGTATGCGTTTGAGATGTCTTCATGTTGTACCCCCTGGCCATCCTTTTGTTTGTTTGATGCTATAGTTATGATAGTCTGCAAAATGTTATTATAAGATTTTTTTTGTTTTTTTTCTGTTTTGGTGTGGATATACCACCAATGTATGTTTGTATTTCCTATTTGTAAAAACTTAATAAAAAGTTTGAAAAACATAAATCTATTCTCTATTTTGTAGACGCTATAACTTTTGCGCAAACCAATCAATATACGCTTATTGTGATTTTTTTTTTTACCAAAAATATGTAGAAGAATACATATCGGCCTAAACTGAGGAAAAAAGTAGTTTTTTTTATATATTTTTGGGGGATATTTATTATAGCAAAAAGTAAAAAATAATGTTTTTTATAAAAATTGTCGCTCTTTTTTTTGTTTATAGCGCAAAAAATAAAAAACGCAGAGGTGATCAAATACCACCAAAAGAAAGCTCTATTTGTGAAAAAAAAGGACGTCAATTTTGTTTGGGTGCAACATCGCACAACCGTGCAATTTTCAGTTAAAGCGACGCAGTGAATGAATGAATGAATGAATGAATGAATGAATGAATGAATGAATGAATGAAAAATTTACAAAGTGCTGCTAATGCGAACTGAATCGCCTCAAGGCGATAAATGCGTTTGGTGTTGTCAGCTTCTAGAAGAGGAAGGTCTTGAGTTTTTTCCTGAAAGCCAGGTGATTTTCTTCCATGCGGATGTGGGTCGGAAGTGCGTTACATAGCCTAGGTCCTTGGACTGAGAATCTTAGTTCTCCCTTTGCTTTGTAGCAGTATTTGGGAATGAGAAGGAGGTTTTGGTTAGATGATCGAAGATTGCGATTGGGTGTGTAGTTTTTTATTTTCTCTCGAAGGTATTGAGGCGCGGTTCCTTGAATGCATTTGTGGGTGAGGCAGAGGGTCTTGAATGTGATCCGGTTCTTTACGGTTAGCCAATGTAGGTTCCTTAGGGATGGGGAAATTGACTCCCAGGGTTTTTTCCCTGTTAACAGTCTTGCCGCCACGTTTTGGATGACCTGTAGGTGCGCAAGCTGATATTGGGGTAATCCTATGTAGAGTGAGTTAGTGTAATCGAGTCAGGAATTGATGATTGTTCCAACTACTACTGCTTTGTCCTCTTCTGGGATGAAGGGGACAAGTCTACGTAACAGGCGGAGGAGATGGTGGGATTCGCTAACTACCGGTCCTATTTGTGCATCCATTGTCATTTCTGAGTCAAAGATAACTCCGAGGCCTTTGGCTTTGGTGCTCAGAGAGATGGTTTGTCCTAAAATGAAGGGAGGTGTCCACGGAGTCTTGTTTTTGGTATTTTGGTTAGTGTGTAGGAGAAGAAGTTCTGTTTTTGAACCGTTGAGTTTGAGGGAGCTAATGGTCATCCAGTCATCTATCAGAGTGAGGCATTTCTCTAATTGCTGATGGTGGTCTTTTTGTCCGGTGATGCGAAGGTACAGTTGGGTGTCATCAGCGTATGAGTGGAAGCAGAGGTCTGATTTTCTGATGATTTCGAGGAGTGGACAGATGTAGATGTTGAATAGGACTGGTGACAAGGGTGAAGCCTGCGGGACTCCACAGGAGATTGTGCGGGTTTCAGAGGTGAATGCTCCCAGTCTCACTGTCTGAGAGCGATTCTCTAAGAAGGATGCAAACCATTTTAGACCAGAATCTCTGACTCCTGCTACTTCTGTGGGGTGGATGAGTAGAGTATTGTGGTCCACTGTATCAAATGCTGCACTGAGGTCTAATAGTACCAGGAGATATGATTCTCCTTCATCTTCTGCTTCCAGGGCATGGTCCCATATTTTGAGAAGTGCTGTTTCTGTGCCATGCCCTGGGCAAAAGCCTGATTGCAGAGGATCCAGAAGTTGGTGTGTGTCCAGGTGGCGCTGTAGCTGTTGTACTACTGCTTTCTCCATAATCTTTGAGATGGTGTTGAGGCTTGTTATCGGTCTGCGGTAGTTAGGGTCCTTAAGGTCGAGATTGGGTTTCTTTAGTAGTTTGATTCTTTTTTTAGTTTCTTTAGGGTTTGACGACCTCTTGCTTGAGGGTGGTTGGCACAATCCCCTCTTTGAATGACTGATTTATGAGGTGTGTTATAGTAGGGGCCAAAATGTCGGAACACTCTTTCAGGAGTTTTGTGAGAATGATTTCATTTGGTGACGTGCTGTCTCAAAGGCTTTTCATAATGTTTCTAGTCATGTCAGTGGAGATTGGAGTCAAAGAGAAATCTGGTGGTTTTGTGATGTTCGTGTCGATATCCTCTTCTTGCTTTGGGTGAGATGTTTTTTTCTGTTGAATTGCTTTCCGAATTTTGTCGAATTTGTCGATGAAGAAACTTGATAACTCATTGCAGAATTCTTGAGTATCATTTGCTGGGGGCTCTAAGCAGGTAGGATTCATTGATTGGGCGACTATTTTGAAAAAGTTCCCGCGGTCGGTTTAAAGCAGTTGAATCGTAGTGCCGAATCGCAAAAGTGCTCTGGCCAGGAAGGAGGTAAAATCTTCTGGGGCTGAAGCCGTTAAAGATGCACACTTTGGATATGACAGGTGGTGTATAAGTCTGAACGAGTTGTGTTTTTTTTGGGGATAATACCTAACGGAGAGATTCTAAAGTTGATAAACGGTGGATTTTTAAAAGAACCCACCATGCGGTCTTTTTATTTAATTTTTCTTTTATAATATGAGGGAATATATAAACTGACTTTAGGTTTTCAACCATATTACAATCATTACCACTAAATGTAGGCAATGGGAAACCATGAGAAAACCCTGTAAACTAAAATTTTGGCTGTCTCCTGGTCTGGATAAATTTCCAGCCATTCTTGCTAATTTCACTGGTGTGAAAATTACCCCTTTTGAAACACTCAACCAATGGGCGTGTGCCTGAACAGTGTGAACATTCATGCCTATATTTACAGGCATTACCCTATTTACATTGTGTTTCGTTAAATGCATAACAAAAACCTTTTTTATACGGCAAAATAAAAGACGGTGGCAACGGCTTAGAAAATGCGTTTTTTTGTGGCAAAATGAAATTAAGCCACAGCCTCACATCTTTCATACCTCACTTTAATGACGGATACATTGACAGTTTTTGTCTTAAGGATTCATTGTAATTATACCATCCTAATCCTCCAAAATATGTTCTAAGTGCTGAAAAAAAAAAGTCTGCAGCAAAATTCTGGGTCCTTTTCACCCAGAACACTTGCGTAAATAATAAATGACTGAAGCCAGTTACGGAAAGATTTAGTCACTGGTCTACGTCCATCATTTTCAGATTGTTCTTCAAATTTTTTTTCGGATTTTGCTTTAAAATCTTTGGATGATGGCAATAGTGACAATATGTCTATAAACTCATCCTTCCAGATTTTCTCTTTTGTTTGATTGGAAAGATGATATCTCAGTGGCGAAATCTCACATGGTGGTGCTTCCTTCATACATGTTTCAGGAACCGATGAACTAGCCCGAGTAATGCTAGAGGAAAAAGAGATTCCTACAGAATTCAGACATTTAGAATTTGAAGCATAATTAGTATTACTACCATCTTCAACTGTGTTCATATTACTTGTATTACTAGACCATACTTCTGCATAATTAGTGCTCACATTCACATTTGTAGCCATGTTGTTAGATAATTTTGCAATTGATTCTTTATTATGTAATATGTTGTATAGCTCACCTGGAACACTAGATGGTGCTGATGAACTGTTGTGAGTAGAAGCAGCTATATGCTGCTCACTGTTGCCTCCACTGGCCAGCTGGGGTATTGCCTGCCCATGTTCTGATATTAGGCTGCTTTCACGGTCAGTTTACTTGCCTGGAGCTGTGTGTAGTCTGTTGTCCAGAAACCACTCCTGTGAATGATCCCTTCTCCTGTTCCCTGCTTTGCTCCATCTGAATGGCCCTCCCGCTGCCTCTTCTGGGCAGAGACGAGGATAGAACCATCCACTTCTTCTTGTTCCTTTGGCTTGCTCTTCTATGTCCAGCCTCCACAGCCGCCTCTTCCAGCTGTGTCTCCTGCGGCTCTGTACTATTCAGTCGTGGGGGCGGGCGGGATGGCGTGCCCCTCTTTCTCTGACGGCCCTGTTGCAGGCTCCTGAGTATCGTTCTCCCTCTCTCCTGGCAGTGAACTAGTGAGTCTTCAGCTCTCTCTGCTTCTTCTTCTCCTCGTTGTCCCCGCCGTGCTTCTTCCTCTTCAGCCATTAGTAGACACCGCTGTAGCCACTCTTCTCCACCATTGCTACCTGCCCGCTCAAGCACACGCTTTACCAGGGACTTTGTGGACATGACAGCGATGAGGTGGAGCGCGCTCAACTGTGATAGACCCACTGATGGTTACCTCAGAGCGGGGTCCTTTTATAATAAGCCCCACTTCCAAAACTTTCCCAATGCAACACGTGACCTTCCAGGAATTTCCAGAGGTCACATGATGCATATCCTAGCCACCTGAATCCCATTTTTAAGTGCTGTGGCAGAGCAAGGCTCTGTCCCTATGAAAATTGGGTTAAAGTGGACACAGAGTCTGCATATCGGCTGAGTGCAGAGCTACAGAGCATACGTTTGAAACAGAGAAAACTGCTCTGACAGTTTTCTCCAGATTTTGCTAGTTCCCTATGGGGCTTTGTAATTTGGAGATCCTTCAGAGTCTTGGGTGGGATGGGATCTCCAACCCTGTGTCCGGGTCTTGTGGACAGCCAGCAGGGTGTGTGCCCAGGTGCACACAGCCCATATAACGAGGGGCTGGTGAGAGCAGAATGAGAGTGGAGGAAGGTGAAGTTGGAGCAGTGGCTGCTAGTAAGTGTCTCTGTGTGAGAATAGAAGCTGTGTGCTTTGAAGGGCTTGAAGCTGTGTGCGTCCAAGGAGCTCAAAGCTGTGTGCGCTGAAGGGCTTGAAGCTGTGTGTCCAAGGAGCCCAAAGCTGTGTGCGCTGAAGGGCTTGAAGCTGTGTGTCCAAGGAGCCCAAAGCTGTGTGCATTGAAGGGCTTCAAAGCTGTGTGTGTCCAAGGAGCCAGAAGCTGTGTGCGTTGAAGCTCTTGAAGCTGTGTGTGACCAAGGAGCCTAAGACTGTGTGCATCCAAGCAGCTTGTTTGAGGGGCCTGTACCTATAGCAGCATTACTGCTGAAGAGTAGCCAGGTGGGCTAGCATTTTCATTTGGATTTTGTGTGTTTAATTGAAGCTTGGACCCCTGCGTGGGATTCCTGGATGGACTTTTGTTTTGTTTTTCCCTTTAATAAACGTGGGCTACCAGGCCCTTAACTATAAATGCCTCTCTGATGTGGACTCACTGCACTAAAACGCATCTATCCACTTGAGCTGAACAATCCCCGATGTCACAGTGCCCATCACCTGCCAGCCTGTGCCCCAGAAATAACGCCTGCCAGTGCCCATAAAAGTGGCAATTAGTGCAAACAACAGTGCCAATCAGTGCCCCATCAGTAATGCCTGTCAGTGAACTTCAGATGCCACTCATTAATGCCTGTCAGTAGCGCCTCATCAGTGCTGCCTATCCAGTGAAAATTGTCCTGGGCAGGAAGGAAAGAACGTGCCTGGTATTGAAGTGGTTAATGTGCACGGAATGTTCTAAAACCTCTTCTGAGCGATTTTCTTAACAGAAAGTAACTGACATTTAAAAATGTCAGTTTTGTTGCATTTTGCATGCCGCATTTGCGTTTAGAAGTGTGGGTTTTTTTTTTTTGCAAATTGTCAAATTTAAAACGCCTGTAAATTCAACGTGGCTAAATACAAGTTACCGCGTTTACAAGCTGTTACGGCCATTTGGCGTTTCAAATGCCTCTAAACATCAGTCCTGAACACATATTTTTTTGCTTTCTAAAAAATGCTTCTAAACTCAACTGCCTAGAAACTACTATAAATGACCCTGTGTACATGTACTGATAAGATACCATACGGGAGAGTTCAGGGCCAGCTGAAAAAAACGCCCAACTACTCCTAAAAGTTTGTTTACCAGCAGCAGTATACATGAAACCATTTTTTCCTTTAGCAAAGGCATTATTGCTGCGGCATGTTCTACACATCACACATTTGCGCCAATTTACATGCAGACTAAGGGGACCTCCCAGGCATGATATTTAACCACGTCAATACCAGGCACTTAGACACCTTCCCGCCCAGGCCAATTTTCAGCTTTCAGCGCTGTCGCAATTTGAATGACAATTGCGCGGTCATGCTACACTGTACCCAAACAAATTTTTTTAATCATTTTGTTCCCACAAATAGAGCTTTCTTTTGGTGGTATTTGATCACCTCTGCGGTTTTTATTTTTTGCGCAACAAATAAAAAAAGACCGAAAATTTTGAAAAAAACAAGTTTTTCTTTGTTTCTGTTAAAACTTTTTGTAAATAAGTACGTTTTCTTCTTCAATGATGGGCACTGATACGGCGGCACTGATGGGCACCGATGAGGCGGCACTGATGGGCACTGATAGGTGGCATTGGTATGCGGCACGGATGGGCACTTATAGGTGGCATTGATGGTTACTTATGGGTGGCACTGATAGTTGGCACAGATGGGCACTGATGGGCACTGACAGGTGGCATGAATGGACACTGATGGGTGGCACTGATGACAATGCTTGTTTGCAGTGATGCCCCTAAGGCATTGCTGGGCATCACTGCAACATGGTGCCAATCAGTGCCCATTTGTGGGCACTGATTGGCACAGATTTGGCACACTGGGCACATGTGGATGGCCATGGGGTACATACCTGGTCATCCACACGTTGCCCCTTCCCTGGTGGTCCTAGTGGCGATCCCTGGTGGACCAGTGTGGTGATCTGTGGGGGGCTGCGCTGATAAACAATCAGCGCAGACCCCCCCTGCCAGGAGAGCCGCCGAACGGCTCTCCTCTACTAGACGCGAGTGAGGAAGAGCCGATCAACGGCTCTTCCTATTGACAGCGTGATTGGACAGGGCTGATCACGTGATAAAGAGCCTCCGCCAGAGGCTCTTTACCAAGATCGGTGTAGCGGTGTGTCAGACTGACACACCGATCGCCGCGATGCGCGCCCCCGGGGGCGCGCTGCGGCATGTTATCCTGCTGGACGTAATATGGCGTCCAGTCAGGATAACAGAACCACTTCCCGGACGTCAATCCACCATAGGGCGGGCGGGAAGTGGTTAAATGAATTTTTCATTTTTATGGTTTCACTTTAAGCATCATTAAAATCGCTGCTCCTTTAAAAACTATAATTTTAATAACTTTTTTTGGCATTGATACATGTCCCCCAGGGCAGTACCCAGGTCCCAATACACTTTTGTGTATGGCCAATAATTTGCTTACAAGCCTTCAATGAGGACTTTTAATTTTGTAGGTTCAAGCCCCATTGACTTCAACAGTTCCCATATATGCCGATGTGACAACATAATCGCCGGCAATAGCGCGCTTTCCATATGCATGTTCACCCAGTCTTAATTGAATTTAATTGGGCGCTATTACATGTAGAGCACCCAGTATCTCCTAAATCAACCCCCATGTGTCTATTAATGCACACAGCTTGGCTCAGGAGTGGGCCTGCACATCAACCCCCATTAGGGCCACCAGTCCTCCTCTATGGGACACAGGCCAGCAGGGGGGCCCGGGCAGCTGGGGGAATTGAATGTGGGCAGGGAAGGTGATTGGTGCAGCAGGGAGGTTAATTACTGTAACTGATTTCTGTGTGGCTCGGCAAGAGCTGAATGCCAGCTTCTCTTCCTCTCCCTCCCACTGGCTTTCAGCTGCTACATGGAGAGCCATACAAGGGACCGCTGTTCAGATCTCCCTCCTTGCCCCCATCCGATTCCCAGTGCTGCCCGGGCCCCCCTCCTCTCCTCAATTTATGTTCATTCACTATCCATTGCAGCTGAGGCTGCAGAGAAAGGGACTGAACAAATGTATGTCCACGGTCCCTTTTTCATAAGTGAGACATCGGGGGTCTAATTTGACCCCTGATATTTCTTTAAACACTCCATAAAAAATTATTAAAATTATTTAAAAAGATTCAATCACATGTATTCTCTGGCCCATACAGTGTGAAAGAGCAGTTTACTTGTGAAGCTGTAGCCTCCTGTTACTCTATGAGGATGCAGCAGCTGTACAAACAAGTCCTAATTTGACAGGTATGTAGATGTGGGTGAGTTGTCCCAAAAGCTTACTGTCTGTGTTTGGGGGCAATCCACATGCATCCACACACCTGTCAAATTAGGAACTGCGACTGTGTTCATACAGCTGTTGTGTGCCCATAGAGTAACATAGCCTAGCTACACGCATCTCCAGCAACATTAAAAAAAACACATTCACACTGTAAAGGCCACAGCGCCCCAAGACCTCATTCACAGAGCTTTATTTATTAATTCAATATAGTTTTATCAGGAATTTTGTAAGTTATGTTGTGTTTGTGTCCGCTAATAATGATTTTGGTGTATTTTTACAGAAAAAATTAATTCAATATTTTTTTTTAGGGGGGGGGGGGGGGGGGGCGGCGGAACCTGGCTGATAGCATTTACAGACTACCAGATTTCTAACAGCAGCCCTGGGCCCCATAGCAAGCAGTGGACAACGCCTGCAGGGAATGCCAGAGAAGGAAAGTATAACATGTTTGTTATTTTGGTAAAAAATCAAGCCTTTACAACCGCTTTAACTCAAAAAGTATTGCTCTCAGCCTTCTCTAAATCTCCTAATTTCTTTTCTTTTTTGCTGCTGTGATCTGACTTCTTTTTAGAGGGTGGCTGCATTCGTTCTCCATAGTTCCACTGTATTTATGAGCTTAGCGACGCTCTCTTGCATGTTCCAGATAGACTAGAGACTGTGGGTTATGGGATTTGTAGTGTGCATGCAGCAGTGCTCATGACTGCAGCTAAAGTATATTGCTCAATCCAAACGAATGGCAACAAGGAGAAAAAGAAGTGTGGGAACTCACAGAGATGATTACTAGGGATGAGCTGAACACCCCCCCTTCGGTTTGCACCAGAACATGCGAACAGGCAAAAAATTTGTGCGAACACCGTTAGAGTCAATGGGACACGAACGTGATAAATTAAAAGTGTTCATTTTAAAGGCTTATATGCAAGTTATTGCCATTAAAAGTGTATGGGGACCCAGGTCCTGCCCTAGGGGACATTTATCAATTCAAAAAAAGTTTTTAAAACTGCCGTTTTTTAAGAAATTATTTTGATAATGCCTAAAGTGAAACAATAAAAATGAAATATTCCTCTAAATGTCGTGCCTGGAGGGTCCCCTTGGTCACATAGTTACATAGTAGGTGAGGTTGAAAAAAGTCCATCAGCAGCTATCGATCAAAACCAAATTCCAAAATTTGAAAAACTTTGGCATCCTTGGATAGAACAACAGTTTCTGTCACATTTCAATGACTCTGTCCTTTTGCCATGGTAGCAGATTAAATGACTTATAGAAACATCCATTTTAAGACTTCAGGGAGAACTAATGAACAATAAGCTGACGAGCGGGACAACCTTGTGGACCATACCTCTGTCTTTCTACCCTTTTTTTCTTCATTTTCTTTCCTTTTTTCTCCAACTCACATTTAAAGCTCATTATCAGAATTTGCTTGACCTATACACATTTTACCTGTAAATAATATGTATAGAAGGTATAAATCATTTAAATACCTACAAAAGAAACTAATGAAATAATACATACCTTTATTTTAGGTTCATGTGAACCCAATGTTTTATATTTATAATTCCATGATACAATCTTATACAAACTCTATTGTAAACAATGAGCTTACTTTATAGATCCTTGTAAACTTACTTCATGTATCTTTATAATATTGTATACTCAATAAACTTCTTTTGACAAGGAAAAAAGTCCATCAAGTCCAACCTATGTGTGTGATTATATGTCAGTATTACATTGTATATTCCTGTATGTTGTGGTCGTTCAGGTGCTTATCTAATAGTTTTTTGAAACTATTGATGCTCCCCATAGAGACCACCACCTGTGGAAGGGAATTCCATATCCTTGCCATTCTTACTGTAAAGAACCCTCTACGAAGTTTAAGGTTAAAACTCTTTTCTTCTAATTTTAATGAGTGGCCATGTGTCTTGTTAAACTCCCTTCCGCGAAAAAGTTTTATCCCTATTGTGGGGTCACCAGTATGGTATTTATAGATTGAAATCATATCCCCTCTCAAGTGTCTCTTCTCCAGAGAGAATAAGTTCAGTGCTCGCAACCTTTCCTCATAACTAGAGATGAGCCGAACACCCCCCTGTTCAGTTCGCACCAGAACATGCGAACAGGAAAAAAGTTTGTTCGAACACGTGAACACCGTTAAAGTCTATGGGACACGAACATGAATAATCAAAAGTGCTAATTTTAAAGGCTTATATGCAAGTTATTGTCATAAAAAGTGTTTGGGGACCTGGGTCCTGCCCCAGGGGACATGGATCAATGCAAAAAAAGTTTTAAAAACGGCCGTTTTTTCAGGAGCAGTGATTTTAATAATGCTTAAAGTCAAACAATAAAAGTGTAATATCCCTTTAAATTTCGTAGCTGGGGGGTGTCTATAGTATGCCTGTAAAGGGGCGCATGTTTCCCGTGTTTAGGATCTGGTATGGAATTTAGGGGGACTCCCACGTCTTTTTTTTTTTTTTTTTTTTAATTTTGGTTCGGGGCTCCCCTGTGGGGAATTCCCATGCCGTTTTTATCAATGAACTTCTATGTGTATTGTCGGCAATGGAATAGCTGCGAGTAGTTTAAATGGGTTTTTTCCTTCGAAATGTAATTTTGCTGTCAGACTGTTCTAAACACGGGAAACATGCGCCCCTTTACAGGCATACTATAGACACCCCCAGCTACGAAATATAAAGGGATATTACACTTTTATTGTTTGACTTTAGGCATTATTAAAATCACTGCTCCTGAAAAAACGTCCGTTTTTAAAACGTTTTTTTGCATTGATCCATGTCCCCTGGGGCAGGACCCAGGTCCCCAAACACTTTTTATGACAATAACTTGCATATAAGCCTTTAAAACCATTTTAAAGGGTGTTCCGCGGCATTCGAATTTGCCGCGAACACCCCAAATTGTTCGCTGTTCGGCGAACTTGCGAACAGCCAATGTTCAAGTCGAACATGAGTTCGACTCGAACTCGAAGCTCATCCCTACTCATAACTAATATCCTCCAGACCCTTTAATAGCTTAGTTGCCCTTCTTTGTGCTCGCTCCATTTCCAGTACATCCTTCCTGAGGACTGGTGCCGAGAACTGGACAGCATACTCTAGGTGCGGCAGGACTAGAGTCTTGTAAAGCAGTAGAATTATCGTTTTATCTCTGAAGTTGATTTTAATGCATGCCGATATTCTGTTTGCTTTGTTAGAAGCAGCTTGGCATTGCATGCAATTGCTGAGCCTATCATCTAGGACCCCCAGGTCCTTTTGCATCCTAGATTCCCCCAGAGTTTCTCCCCCCAGTGTATAGATTGCGTTCATATTTTTGCCACCCAAATGTATTATTTTACATTTTTCTACATTAATCCTCATTTGCCATGTACGTATGGCAACCCTTACGCGTTTCGTCATCTGAGGCGTGGGATGACGTCTTGATGACAAAACGCGTAAGGCGTGGCCTCTTGGTACGCATACGTCCTTTTTTCCTTCTGTTTATGTCTTTTACTTCCGGTTTCGGCAATCGGCCGTGGAACGCACGCCGCTAACACTGCACTGCCTGCGGCTTCTGGCATGGAGCCAGCCAGCAGAGAGTTGTTTGATTTTAGTTCATACATTTTTTTGGTTTTATGTAAGCCTGAGCTTAATAAAGTTATATTTGGAATCACACTATGAGGCTCTTCTCTTCTCCCTGCACATGGTATGCTATCCGGGTGGATGCCGTTTGAGAGCGATCTGGTGACACAAGTGGAGAGCAGGTGGTGAAGGGGACACCGACCGCTTGGATCATCGGATTTACATCTACATGCCTATTACCCCTGCAGGGGTTGGGCGTTCCGGTGAGTGGGGGCACTAGAGGGGGCTCCACACAGGACAGTATATATCTATTGGGACGGACTTACCTGGAACCATTTGAAGATACACTAGCTTGTTGCACAAGAACTTTTTATGCACACTGGACTTTTTTTTAAATATTTATAGCATTTTAATATATACAGCATTTTTTGGCATTTTCTGGAATTTTTTGCATGCATGGACTTTTTCATTTATTAATTTTATATTTTTTTCATTTATTGATTTTTATCCTTAACACCACACTTTTATGCACACCATATGTAAATTGTCCTTTTTTTTTGGTTTTATTATTTTTTATTTTTTGAACACCGTCCAATCTCACTTTACTAGTATACACACCACTCTGGAGTGGACAACCCTGTGTTTGTGTTTTTTAGGGCACAATTCACTTATACCTTTCCATGATTATTATCCTTGGATCTTGTGAAATTTTATTTTTTTATATACACCTGATTGATCATTCACTTATTTTATTGTTTGGAGCTTCATCCATTATTTTATATAACTTCACTTTGGGCAGTTTTCACATTCTTTGGTATTTTTAGCAAGTACATTTATTTACACATACTATTTTACTGTGTTTCACTTTTCATTCACCCAGAATTGTGGTGTAATGTTCCCCTTGTGTTAAGAGTCTGTTTATAGTTTAATTTATTTTCTCATTTGCCATGTGGTTGCCCACCCCATTAATTTGTTCAGATCTTTTTGCAAGGTTTCCACATCCGGCAGAGAAGTTATTGCCCTGCTTAGCTTAGTATCGTCCACAAATACAGAGATTGAACTGTTTACCCCATCCTCCAGGTCGTTTATGAACAAAATAAATAAGATTGGTCCCAGCACAGAACCCTGCCTGTAAAGTAGTGCTTCTGTCTCATGTGTTTTACTGTGACGCAGCAAAATGTCATTTCTAAAGGCAAAAATGTCATTTAAAATTGCTTCCGGCTGTAATGTATTGCCGGATCTAACATGACTTCAGAAGGGGCGGGGTCACTCGGTTATGTCATTGGGTGTACCCGCCCTTGCCTATATAACAGCTGTCACAGCGAAAAGACAGGAGGCGGAGTATTTTCTTTTTTTTTTTCTATTTTTCGGATCCGTCTGCGCCGTGATTGAAGATGGATGGACAACGCGGGATATTTTTATTTTTTATTTTTTACCCATTCTCATAGGGGGGATGGGATCTGGGGGCCCCCTTGTTAAAGGGGGCTTCCAGATTTCGACTAGCCCCCCCGCCCTCGACCCCCACAACCACCAGGCCAGGGTTGTAGGAAAATTTGGTGTGGAGTTCCCCTTAAAATCTATGCCAGACGCAAAGGGCCTGGTATGGACTGGGGGGAACCCATGCAGTTTTTTTCCTTAATTCTGTCATAGGCTTCCCCTTAACCACTTCAATACACTGTATTATATACTGTACACTGACTGCACTGGATAGAGAGAGAGAGAGAGAGAGAGAGATTTATTATAGAGAGATATCTATATATATATATATATATATATACAGTTGTGCTCATAAGATTACATATGAGGCAGAATTTATGATTTCTTGACCATTTTTCCTTGTCAAAATATTTTATTATATAATGTAGTATGGAAATAACATTGTACAGTTGACATATAGTAGTTATAATACAGTCTTATAGAATATGGTTAAGTATAAATACATAAATAATCAAATATTGCTTCTATAGAAACAATATATTAATATCAAGAACAAAATAAAATATTAAGGGTGATATATAAGCCTTGTTCAGTATAATGTATATTATTGTATTAATAATAGACTTTTATTATAATCTTAACAATTTTAAAGAGACTGTTGATTGAAAAATAAAAAATAAAATTATATAAATAAGACAGTAAAGGTGTTATGAAATAAAAATATACCATAAAATAAAAATAAATAAAAACTAACTTAAAAGAAAGAGGAAAGGAGATAGAGAAGAGAGGGTAGAATGGAGAGGTCCGCGAGGTAAGATTATAATCTATTATTACTATTTAAAGAAGCATACATTTAAAATTATTCATTCAAGTTACCACGGCAATAATACTTGATTATCAAAGGTTTGTGGTATATAATAAGTTATCCAGGGTTTCCACGTTCTTTCAAACTTAGGGATCGTGTCCATGTCAATAGCTATCATTTTAGCATGGGTCATAGTATTGTTCATTTTAACTAATGTTTCTTTTACGATTAAATTAGAAGTTTTCCATGCTCTTGCTATTGTTTGTTTCGCCGCTGTAAATAGTTGCATTAACAATTTGAATTGGGCATGTGTTATATTATCAGGTTTTAGATTAATTAGTGCTATTGCTGGATCAAAGGGAATGAACTTATCAAATAATTTAGATGCTATATAAAAAATTTCTTTCCAATATATTTGAACTTTTGGACACGTCCACCAAATGTGAAAAAACGTTCCCAAATCAGCGCATCCCCTAAAGCATTGCGCTGAATAATCTGGTACATATTTTGCCACTCTTGCTGGTACTAAGTACCATCTTGTTAACACTTTATAGCTTGCTTCAAGCTCCAATATATTAAGTGATGCTGCTTTAGTTGAAGACCATATTTGATTCCATTCAGATCTATCCAGTTTTCTATTCAAGTCTTTTTCCCATTTCTGTATATATTGTGGTTCATTGTGATTAGTATGAGCCAGTGCATGTGCATATAGTACAGAAATAGTACCTCTAGCGTGTGGGTTATTCTTACAAATAGCTTCAAAGGTGGACAAGTGGGTTAGAGGAGTTACAGCATTTAATAATGGTGCGAAAAAGTTTTTGATTTGGAGGTATCTGAACAACTCCGATTGTGGTATATTATACATTTCACATAAATTCGGAAAAGAAATGAATGATGAAGAATTTACAAATTTGTACATATGAGTTACATCTCTAGATGTCCATTCTTTGAAGGATTTGGGGTATACCCATGCAGGGTAAAAAGCAGGATTTTTGAAAAAAGAGAGTAAAGGATTATGTAAGGATTGTAATTGATTTTTATATTTGAATCTATCCCAGAGGGAAATAAAATGCTTGGTAACCGGGTTTTGTATTTTTTTGCGATGTTTTGAAGACAACCAGAGTAAGTTGGAAATAGAAATAGGATCACATTCTGCAGCTTCAATAGATACCCAAAGTGGAACCTCGTGATGAGCATGATATTTTGCAATACTCGCTAAATGAGCAGCCCTGTAATAGTATGCAAAATTAGGACACCCTAAGCCCCCATTTGTTTTAGTTAAATAAAGTGTATTTTGCTGAATTCGTGGTTTGGAAGATCCCCAGATGAATGACATTGTTTTCCTTTGTATAATTCTCAGATAATGTATTGGGATTGGAATTGGTAAAACTCTAAACAAATAAAGTAATTTAGGTAACAATGTCATTTTGATGGCATTTATTCTACCAAACCACGAAATTGGAAGGTGAGACCAAGAATCAATCATATTTGATAAGTTTTTCAATGTCTGAGGATAGTTGGCTGAAAATAAGTCAGATAGTAATGAAGTAAGTTGTACACCGAGGTATGGGATTGATTTGTCATTCCATATAAATGGGAGTGCAATTTTTGCAGAAGATAGTTCCAGATTCGAAAGAGATATATTTAGAGCTAGACATTTTTTTGGATTAATGTAAAGACCTGAAATTGCAGCAAAATTATTGAGAGTTGGCATAAGATTAGGGCCAGATACTTGTGGCGAGGAAAGAAATAATAGAATGTCATCAGCGAATAAACAAAGTTTATGATGACAACCTGCTACTTCAATTCCAGTAATTGTAGGTTCATTTCTAATTTTTTGTGCTAGTGGTTCTATAAGAAGGGCGAAAAGTAAAGGAGAGAGTGGGCATCCCTGTCTAGTACCTCGTTCAATATCAAAAGAGTCAGATTTATAGCCCGCATATTTGACGTATGCTTTTGGTTTGTTGTATAGTGCAAATATCCAGTTAGTGTAGTTTGGACCAAAACCCCATTTCTGTAATGTATATTGCATATAGTTCCAGGCGATAGAGTCAAAGGCTCTTTTGATATCAAGGGAGAGAAAACAAGCAGGAATATTGCGTGTTTTTGCAATGCGTGCCAGCAGGACTGCTCTACGTATATTATCACTGGCCTGACGTGAAGGCATAAAGCCTACCTGGTCTCTATGAATAAGTGTTCCAATAATCTTTTTTAGTCGAGCTGCTAAAATCTTCGCTAATATTTTAATATCAACGTTTATCATAGATATAGGGCGATAGTTTATGCTAAGGGAGTCATCTGATTGTGGTTTCGGGATCATACAGATAGTAGCCATTAAGGACTCTTGACGGAATGATTTGTTATTTAAGAGGTCATTAAACGCTTCTGCGAGTATAGGAGAAATAATATCGCTGTAACTTTTATAATACAATGCTGAATATCCGTCAGGACCCGGTCTTTTATTTATTTTTAAGTCCTTAATGGCTTCTGTAACATCTTTAACTGTAATATTGTTTTCTAATTGTGTTTTTTGTGCTTCAGTCAATTGAGGGATATTTATTTGGGAGAAAAAGGAATCTGCCTCTTCAGTGTTGAATGTATTTGTTTCAGTATATAGATCTTTTAGATGTGATTTGAATTTCTGTACTATTTTTTGTGGATTACTAGTGTATACATTATTACCCATTTTAAGTTTTATAGGTTTGAAAGATTTATTAATGGATTTTAAAGCCTTAGCTAGTAAAGTACCATGTTTGTTAGATTTCACATAGAAAGTATGTTTAGTTCTACGAATTGATTTATCAGCGGAGTTTGTGAGAAAGAGATCATATTCTAATCGTGTTTTTTCTAATTGTGTTCTAGCAGAAGGAGTAGGATTATTTTGAAAGGACATATACGCTGAATTAAATTCCGTTTCTAATCTTTTTGCCAAATTTTTACCCTCCCTTTTAAGAATTCCTGATTGTTGTTGAAAAATACCTCTAAGGACCGGCTTATGTGCTTCCCATAGTGTAAGAGAGGATATGTCTATACTGGTATTGATCTTTAAATATTCCTTTAATGCTAATTCAATAGTTTTGCGGTGAATCGGATGTTTAAGTAGTGAGTCAGGGAGGTACCAAGTAGGATCATGGGCTCTAGGTATAATAGAAGCAATAGTGGTACATACCGCATTATGATCCGACCAAGGAATGGGAATGATGTTGGACATAATTATTTCTGGTGCCATACCTATTGTTATAAATATATGGTCTATACGGCTAAATGTTTTATGCGGATTTGAGAAATATGTGTAATTTCTTCTAGTTGGATTAGATTCTCTCCAGGAATCAATCAATTTGTGTCTGGAAAGAAGCTGAGAGAGAGACCATTTAGTTTTGTATTTTGGTGTGATATATGGGGTTTTGTCTAGAAATGGGAGTAGTACATGATTGGAGTCACCGCATACAAAAATGGAACCCATTTTGTGTGTAATTATAACTTGAAAAAGATGTGATAAAAATGATAGAGGTTGCCGGTTGGGGGCGTAATAGGAAACCACTGTTATAGGGGCGTCCATTAAATACCCTGTTAATATTAGATAACGTCCTTCTGGATCTTTGATTTCAGAGTGTAACGTGAATGGTGTAGTACGATGGAATGCTATGAGAGTACCTCGTTTTTTGATGTTGGCTGAAGCTGTAAACACTTGTGGGTAGGATTTACTGAAAAAGGTTGGAGTTTTAGATTGTGTAAAATGCGTTTCTTGGAGACATACAATATGTGCCTTTTTAGCTTGAAAGGACCTAAATGCTTTTGTTCGCTTGTGCGGAACATTGAAACCTTGGACATTTAGTGAAAATATATTTAAAGGAGGCATGTCAGAAGATTCCGTCTGCTAAATATAGTTTATGAGATAAACTTAGTTCAGTGATAATTGGACTTACCTTCGCGGACAGGAAAGGGAGAAAAGGATAAGAAAGTTCAGAATAATTTAACTTAAAAAAGAAAATAGAAACATAAATTGTTATATAGCATGCTAGTACAGTAAAAACACATAAGAGTACAAAGATTGCCCGTGATGAGGAGTAAAGCTCCCCATCAGGGGATAAAGGACCTTCTTCGAGTCCCCACATAATAGTGTGGGGATCCGAGGAAAGCATGTTGGGGCACATGAAGCATCCGTGCACTGGGGAATCGCCTAAGAAGTATAATATACATCTCAGGGATGTAAAAGTTCTAGCCCTATCTATATATTTCAAGGCATATATAAATTAAGGTCTAAGATAATATAATAATAAATGAAATGAGAGGAGAAATCTCTCAGAAATATATTTTATAAAGCTAAAGTAGTGAAAAAGATTATTCAAAGTATTGATGTAACCAAAGTTTGTTTAGAACATTGAAAATGAGATACTCACAAACTTTGTTAATTAGTTTCAAAACTGAAAAATACTATATAATTACAAGGTAACTCACAAAACTGTTACTAGATAACAATAACAAGTGGAAGACCTATAACTACTTAGTTCATAAGCAATAATGGATCTTAGGCTGGGAAATTAAAAGGGCAATTTCCAATATTTCAGATATAAATAAAAAAAATATTTGATTTGAGCTACAGATTCAATAAATATTGACATTGAATCTGAAGATAAAAAATAAAAATAAAAAATAAAAAATAAAAGGGATCAAGTGGAATAATAAATTATTACTAAAATAAACTTTCAGAAATAATTCATAGAGATATATAAATTTATTTAGCATTTTTAATGCATCTCAATTTATGAGATATAAATCCTGTTGTTTATGTGGGATAATATGCAAAAATAAAGCATCCCTTAAATTTTTCTTAGCCCTAAAAAATGAATTATATTAACAAAAATTGAAGAATTTTATGTTATGTAAGAATTTATTCAGTCCATGGAGTCATCTTGTCCTTGGGGTGAAGTTGCAAATCTTCCTCTTTTATTTGAATGGTAATTTCCATTTCTTGCCTCAGAATGTGTTGCATTGTGGATGGAGGAGGCTGAAGCTGACCTTCTTCTTGTAGCAGTATTAGATGAATTCCCATCAATTAAATTGAGGTCTTGAAGTGCTTGTTGGAGTTCCTCAGCTGTTCTGCAGGATACTCTTGTGCCTTGGTGGGTGAATCTTACAGAAAAAGGGAAGCCCCATTGGTATTTTATATTATGACGTTGTAATTCCATTAAATGTGGTTTCATTAATCTCCTCTTAGTTATTGTTAATTGAGAGAGATCAGCAAAGAGTTGGTAATTATTTCCTTGAAAAATGAGATTGTTTTTTTCTCTAGCTGCATTTAAGAGCTGTTCCTTTGTCCGGTAAAAATGGAATTTTGCTATTATATCACGCGGGGGTCCGTCTATTTTTTTGGGCATGAGAGCCCTATGCACTCTGTCCATTTCCATCCTTTCTAATGGTATTCCTGGCAATAGTTCTTGGCATAATGCTGTTATAGTTGCTTGAAGATCTATGACCGATTCAGGTATCCCTCTGAATCGCAGGTTTGATCTTCTGGCGCGATTCTCATAATCTTCCAGTCTGTTCTGCAATGTTATATTTTCTTCCTTCAGAAGGTCAATTTCAGTTATAAATTCTTGGTTAGTGCTTTCAATTTCCTCCATTTTAAGCTCCAGTGAGGCTGTGCGTTGTCCTAGTTCTCTAATTTCTTTGGTTAAATTAGTGGTTATTTGCTCTGAGGTTTTCTTTAAAGCTTTATTGAGCATTTTTTCGAATTGTTTCATTATGCTAGTGGGAACTACAGATTCTTGAATTGTTGTATGTGATACAGTTAAATCAGTCTCTGAATCAGAGTCCCCAGGGGAGATAAGTTGTGACATCTTAGGCTTATTACTCTTCTCTGAGGTAAATTTGCCTGAGGTGACTGGCGCTTTCTTTGTGATACTCCGCGCTTGTGTGCCGCTATTAGGGGTCTGTTTTGTCTTATTTCTGGCACCCCCCAGCACCATTTTAGTATTAAAATGTTCCCCTCACCTCTCAGGAGTAAATGCCTTAGTTTATTGTAGTTTTATGACGGCGGGCTGTCAGTGTGTGTCGGCTTTCTTCCCCTCACGGAGCGGAGCTCTAGCCTGACATGTCCGTCCCGCTAGCCTCCGCGCATGCGCCGCCTTCTTGACCATTTTTCATTGAATATGAATTATAATACATAAACTTGTCATTCACTCATGGTTAGTGTTTGGCTGCAGCCATTTATTATCAATCAACTGTGTTTACTCTTTTTAAAATCATAATGACAACAGAAACTACCCAAATGACCCTGATCAAAAGTTTATATACCCTGGTGATTTTAGCCTGATAACATGCACACAAGTTGACACAAAGGGGTTTGAATGACTATTAAAAGGTAACCATTCTCACCTGTGATCTGTTTGCTTGTAATTAGTGTGTGTGTATAAAAGGTTAATAAGTTTCTGGACTCCTGACAGACCCTTGCATCTTTCATCCAGTGCACTGACGTTTCTGTATTCATGGGGAAAGCAAAATAATTGTCAAAGGATCTGCGGCAAAAGGTAGTCAAACTGTACAAAACAGGAAAGGGCTATAAAAAGATATCCAAGGAATTTAGAATGCCAATCAGCAGTGTTCAAACTCTAATCAAGAAGTGGAAAATTAGGGTTTCTGTTATAACCAAACCACGGTCAGGTAGACCAACTAAGGTTTCAGCCACACCAGGAAAATTGATCGGGATTCAAAGAAAAACCCACAAATAACTTCAGGTGAAATACAGGACTTTCTGAAAACATGTGGTGTGGCTTCTTCAAGATGTACAATAAGGAGGCACTTGAAGAAAGATGGGCTGCATGGTTAAGTCGCCAGAAGAAAGCCATTACTACACAAATGCCACAAAGTATCCCGCTTACAATACGCCAAACGGCACAGAGACAAGCCTCAAACCTTCTGGCACAAAGTCATTTGGAGTGATAAGACCAAAATTAAGCTTTTTGGCCACAACAATAAACGCTACTTTTGGAGAGGAGTCAACAAGGCCTATGATGAAAGGTACACCATTCCTACTGTGAAACACGGAGGTGGAACGCTGATGTTTTGGGGATGTGTGAGCTACAAAGGCATAGGGAATTTGGTCAAACTTGATGGCAAGATGAATGCAGTATGTTATCAAAAAATACTGGAGGAACATTTGTATTCATCAGCCAGGAAGCTGCACATGGGACGTACTTGGACAGCCCAACATGACAATGATCCAAAACACAAGTTGACCTGTCATTGGCTACAGCAGAATAAAGTGAAGGTACTGGAGTGGTCATCTCAGTCTCCTGACCTCAATATCCTTGAGCCACTCTGGGGAGATCTCAAACATGCAGTTCATGCAAGACAGCACAAGAATTTACAGGAATTGGATTTTTCCAAGAGGAATGGGCAGCTTTACTATCTGAGAAGATAAAGAGCCTCATCCACAAGTCCAGTCAAGTGGCCCATTGAACCACCGAATCAGCTCACCATTCATGCCCACCTGGTTTTATAACGGATATTGATGTTATGAAGCAAGACAAATATGATAAAATGTGGTAACAAAGTTTAATGTTAATAGCAAGGAGGTTTAACAAAAATAATGCATCAATGCAGCCTCCCCAGTGCCCATCAGCTCAGCCTCATCAGTGACCATCAATGCAGTGTCATCGGTGCCCATCAACTCAGCCTCCCCAGTGCTCATCAATGCAGCCTGAGCAGTGCCCATCGATGCAGCCTCACCAGTGCCCATCAATGCAGCCTGATCACTGCCCATCGATGCAGCCTCACCAGTGCAGACAGTGCTCGACAGTGCCCATCAGTGCAACCTGATCAGTGCCTATCAATGCAGCCTCACTGTCACCAGTGTAGACAGTGCCCATCAGTGCAGCCTGATCAGTGCTCATTAGTGCAGCCTGATCAGTGCCCATCAATGCAGCCTCACGGTCACCAGTGCCCATCAGTGCAGACTCACCAGTGCATTGTCCGTCAGTGCAGCCTGATCAATGCCCATCAACGCAGCCTGATCAGTGCTCATCAATACAGCCTCACCAGTGCAGACAGTGCTCATCAGCACAGCCTTATCAGTGCCGCCTGATCAGTGTCCATGGGATGTGCGGATCAGCTGGAGCCCGGGGTGTCAGGACCTGGTTCTGTCTCACAGCCCTCTATACAGAACTGGGAGTTCAAAATCTATCCAGCCAACTGCAAGAATGCATTCTTGTGGGATAGCGAACTCACAGTTCTATGTAGTATAGCAAATCTCTGCATGCCTGTCCAAGCCCTCAGTGCCCACTGCCCAGAGTCTGAATTTCCAAATACACTTCGATGTGTGACTGGGTTACATTTACACAAAACACTGAGGGCTCCGTTCAAAACAGCAGAACCAAAATGCAGTGGCGGCCCATTAGGGGCACCTGGGCGCCACCCCCCTCTCTCCTCTCTACCCCCTATATGCAGTGGATAGATTCATGCATATAGCATGAATCTATCCACTGCCGCCCCCTATTCATGTGTCTGGTCCCTTTCAGGTCACTGGGCACATGAATTACAGCGGAGGGGAGTTCTCCTGAAGCACCCGATTAGAGCCATAGGTTCTAATAGGCTTTAAAATAGGGTGGGCTCGGGACGCTGAGGATGCCTCCGGAGCCCATCTCAGTGTGTCGCGAATGCATATTCTCTGTTGCAACACTGATCCTCCTCTCAGCCAATTGGGTAGCGGGTCTGGTACCCGTCACCGGATTGGCTGACAGTACAGGCGATCCTATTGGACGCCTTGCAAGGAGGAGAGAAGAGACGCACGGCGTCGCTATGAGAAGACCCGCTGCCTGACCCACCACAAAGATAGGGTAAGTGCCGGGCAGACAGTGAGCCGGTGTCCTCCTGAATCAGTCCGCTCCGCTGACCAGGTAGGGTCGGGGTGGCTGTGTGCGTCTGTGCTGCTGGCCAAGCACGGGGGGGTGTTGCTGGATTAGTCCGCTGATGGGGGAGGGTTGGTGGATGAGTCTGCTGGCGGGGGGAGGGTTGCTGGATGAGTCCGCTGGCAGGGGAGGGTTGCTGGATGAGTCCGCTGGCGCGGTGGAGGGTTGCTGGATGAGTCCGCTGGCGCGGTGAAGGGTTGCTGGATGAGTCTGCTGGCGGGGCAGAAGGGTTGCTGGATGAGTCCGCTGGTGGGGCAGAAGGGTTGCTGGATGACTCCGCTGGCGGGGGGAGGGTTGTCGACTGAGTCCGCTGGCGGGGGGGAGGGTTGCTAGATGAGTCCACTGGCGGGGCAGAAGGGTTGCTGGAAGAGTCTGCTGGCGGGAGGGTTCCTGAATGAGTCTGCTGGCGGGGAGGAGGGTGCTGGATGAGTCTGCTGGCGGGGAGGAGGGTGCTGGATGAGTCTGCTTGCGGGGGGAGGGTGCTGGATGAGTCCACTGGCAGGGGGGAGGGTTGCTGGATGAGTCTGCTGGTGGGGGGGTGCTGAATGAGTCCGCTGGCGGGGGGAGGGTTGCTGGATGAGTCCGCTGGCGGGGGGGTTGGTTGCCACCCCCCAAAACAAAAAACACAAGCCGCCACTGCCAAAATTTTAAATTGTCATGATGACTATGCTATGCATCATTTCCTCAATTTACTACTGAAGGGGATTTTCTACAGTAAGTCAGTTTGTGAAGGTTATCACAGGGGTCATCAGTCATCACACCTTACTTCAGCCTGGGGAGAGCTGTGTGTTTCAGTGAGGAGACACTGAGCCAGGTCCTTGCCACTCTTCGGGGGGGGGTGATGATTCTGAATCAGTCACGTCTTCTCTTCTCTGCAGCCACTCTTCAAGCCAGCGCCCGCAAGCTCAGCAAGTCACATGTGACGTGACGTTTGTGACGCCGCGGGACCCCTCCCCCGGTGGGAGTTGGTTTGCTGCACTGATCTTTAGTGGAACTTTAGTGCGGCCAGACTACAAATTCCACAATGCAGCGCAGGCTGCGCAGCAGCACCGAGCTAGCCAATCGCGGCCGGAGCGGCTGACTTCTAGTAGTACTGTATAACCCAGGCCACCCATCACAGCCTGGAAAAAAAAATAACAAACAGTCAGAGGCCGTTTTAAAGCTAATGTAGGCGTCGGCCTGGGGGGAAATTTTCACCTGCCCAGCCCGCCCCTGAAGGGGGCAATACACGAGATTAAGATCTGGGGTATGTAAACTTCTGATCAGGATCATTTGGGTAGTTTATGTTGTCATTATTATTTAAAAAGCGTAAACACAGTTGATTGATAATAAATGCCTTCAGCCAAACACTAACCATGAGTAAAAGAAAGGTTTTTGTGTTATCATTCATATTCTCTGAAAAATGGCCAGGAAATCATAAATTCTGCCAGGGTATGTAAACTTATTAGCACAACTGTATATATACTACACTGGCAGAAAAAAAGAGGGTTTTTTTGGACTTTCTATGAAGCAAGAGTCTGCCAGGTCCCTGAAACCATCCCTGTCATTGATATAAAGGAGCAAGAAGGAAGTGGGACTTTATATGAAGCACACGGGAGCAAATAAATAAATTGGATATATACATTATTTTATATTGATGCTCTTTTGCATTACATTCAAAATTATTACATAATGGTTAACAGTCCAATAAAATTCATACATTTACACATACACATGGGATAACTAATGCACATAATACATATAATACACATATTGCAGTTATGCCTTTTGACCTAAATTAAATTTTAGTAAATAGCAATAAAAAGATGGAATATATTAGGGAAAACATCCATAGTTTGTTCAATATAACCATATATTGGATCATAAAAAGTTCTCAACGGCCCATAATTAATGCTGGATACGGTAGTTGTTATCTTGACACGTTTTGCTGCCTTCTAGCCACTCATCAGGAGCAGAACTGTAATGATTATCTATAAATGAAAAAATGCAGTCATGTCTAAATGATCTAGCAAAAAGTTGTAAATATATTATAATGTATGTAGGGTAGGAAAACCCCCTCAGTTGCATAGAACTTACAGGCACATCTGTGTATTGGTGGTGCGGCATTTGAGGATCACAAACCAGCCGAAAACATAATCCCCGGGAGCAGAGGCGGCGTGCAGGGTGACAACAGCCAACACAAGCAACATCCAAAGCGGGTCAGGGTAAGTGAAGTGATCCTAGTGTATGCTTAAACTGGTGACCTCAAAAAGGACATATGTGAAAAAATAAATGTGTGTGTGTATAGCAAAAAAAATTAAACAAATTGGAAACAGTGTACATGAAGTGTAAGAGTGGAACAGTAAGTGCAGAGAAAGAAGGGACGGAGGGGAGAAAAGAAAAGAAAAAAGAAAAGACTAAATAAGAAAAACGGAAATGAAAATAGGGAAAGAAATAAAGAGTGCACTGTATATATATATATTGTACACTGACTGCACTGTATATATATATATATATATATATATATATATATATATATATATATATATATATCTCTCTACACACTACACCGTGTATATATATATATTATACTAAACTGCCTGCATGCCACTAACTAACCTGCCTCTAGGTAACTTCTCTCATTCATAAATACTATATACAGGCACTTGTAAGCAGCCTTATATAGTGTGGGGTGTGGACTTAGCCCCCTGAACCATGATTGGCTAAAGGCACCCTGATTTTTTTTCACCTCCCCACTTCATTATTGTGAAAAAAGTCTATCAGTTGCTTAGGGAGTATATTGTTTTCAGTGAGTAAGCTGTCACATAAGGTTCAGTTCACACCAGGTTCCTTATTTTAACCACTACCCACCCATATGCCTTCCTGGACTTTCAGTGGTGGCACCGGGATGAGGCCTGCAGCTACAGGCCTCATCCCGGTATCTTTTTTTTCAGTCGGTGATTCCCTGTAATGAAAAAGCCATTCTAGGGGCTAATTAGCTGCTGGATTGCCTCCCCCTCCTTTATCATAGGCCAGAAGCCATGTCATGACGTCGCTTCCGGTTCTGCCGTTTTTTTCTGGAAAGCAGAGATCAATGTTTTTTTTATTATCTCATGGTTTCCAGGGTAGAGGAGATAACAATGTATTTTTTTCCAATAAAATTGTGTTTGAAAAATTGCTGTGTAAATATGGTGTGACATAAAAAGCTTGCAACACCCACCATTCTATTCTCTAGGGCCTCTGCTTAAAAAATATATAATGTTTGTGGGTTCTGAATAATTTTCTAGTAAAAAAATTATGATTTTTACATGTAGGAGAGAAACGTCAGAATTAGCCTGAGTGGAGAGTAGTTACTGTAAGTGACAATCTTTTTTTTTTCATTGGATTTTAACAGGAGTTGAAAATTGGAGTCCCATAGCTAAAAAAAACAACATCCATATCTTTGTGTTAAATGTGTCTAAGCCCAAGAATAAAAATTTCTTATTGCAGGTTACCACTATTTATATGTGGTGGCTGCATTTGTTTTCTTTTTTCTGGCTTGCTTTCCTTAATTCTCACCTAATGATCCTACTAGTAACACACTTCCTGTACTAGTGTGACTATGTTCACTCACTGCATTCTACTAGGGCTTACACATAAATCATATACAGTAAAACCTTGGTTTGAGAGTAACTTGGTTTGAGAGCATTTTGCGAGACTAGCACAATTTTTAAACAAATTTTGACTTGTATATCAGGGCAACGCTTGTATATCAAGTAGTGTCACAACTGAGTATAAATAAGAAGAGAGGCGTCTCTAAGTGTAGCAATATGGGTACATTTAATGAAGGTACAACATTTATCAACTCACATGGTTGATGATTAAAACAGGCACATCTAAGTATGCAGGCATCTGGGGTAAAGCTGTCCACGTTCTCCACACCCCATCGTTGTCATGCCTTCCACACTGCGCTCCACAAGCGGTCCAAGCCTCGCTTTCAAATCGCTCTACTGCAGGGTAGTCTTTTCAGTCACGATTGCAGACTGACAGCGGTGAGAGCCGGCGGTGTGGGAGATGGTCTATGTGGACAGCTTTATCCCAGATGCCTGCATACTTAGATGTGCCTCTTTTAATCATCAACCATATGAGTTGCTAAATGTTGTACCTTCATTAAATGTAACCATATTGCTACACTTAGAGGTGCCTCTCTTTTCTTTTATACTCTCTAGCTTCTGCTGGATTTTGCTTCTAATCCTGAATCATTTGAGTTTCCATTATTTCTAATGGGGAAATTCGCTTTGATATACAAGTGCTTTCGTTTACAAGCATGTTTCCGGAACGAATTATGCTTGTAATCTAAGGTTTTGCTGTACTGTATATAACTGAAAATATTATACATTGTCTTTAACACTCCAAATAAATACACTGGACTCGGCTCAAATCGGATCATCTGTTCTTTTGTGTTTTCGCTATTCATGTTTTTATTTTTCCCGAGGCAAAATATACAGTGTATGAGTGCCTGGAATGTACATAATGTTACTGGAATGTTGGAATGCTTGTGGTAGTTAAAACTTTCAATAGTTTGGTGGATGGTGACATTGAAAAAATAATACTGTGTGGCAATAGGCTAGACTAGGCTAATCTGCGAGAGCAGTGGAGCCATGGTCGCTGTGTGACATTTCAGCATGTTCTGTTAATTTTGATGCCATGCTAACCCACACTCAGTGACCATGTCACTCAGCATGCTCCCAATGGAAGATTCACTACCTTGCATAATGTGTATTTTACCTTCCAGACCTTTTGTGGTTGTTCTCTCTTATCTTGCTCTCACATGGTCACTGATCGTGACTTAGCATGGCATCAAAATGAACACAACAACATGCTGAAATCAGTGAAATGGCATACAGTGACCATGGCTCCAGTTCTCCCGCAGATTAGCCGAGTCTGGCCTATTATCAAACAGTATTATTTCTGCAATGTCATCATCCACTGAGTCATTGAACGTTTTAACTACTACAAGCACTCCAACATTCCAGCGACATGTACTTTCCAGGCACTCATACACTGTATATTTTGCTTTGGGAAACATAAAAACATGAATAGGGAAAACACAAAGGAACAGAGGTTGCCTCCTGCATATGCATAATGGGGCTTTATTTAGTGAAAGATTTTAAGTCTATGTGAAGTTATCATATACTACATTTTAGATGAAAACACACTCATATATATCCTACTAGGTGCATATATAAACCCTAAAGTAAACAATAGTGCAGCGCTTAAAGTGATATGTGCAATAAAATGATCTAAAACCTTAAATCGAAGATGAATTCACAATGAAATGGGTTATACAGTGAATTATCTAAAAATATTCAATGTGTTCATTAGATGTGATACCAATGATATGGTAAGCAAATTCAGAGCAAATCAAAACTGGAATATGGAGAAATCGTGAAAAATCCAGAGTAAACAATTAATGTGATACAATCCAAAAAATTCAAACCAAAGTTTATAAGTGAATCAAACAAATCAAGGTGGGGATCCCTTCTAAGCAAATGGAATGCATTGTCAATTATATTTAAGGTTGATGTTTAACTGATTTTAAGGTTTTACACTAAAAAAATGTATATACCGTATTTATCTGTGTATAACACGCGCCGGTGTATAACACGCACCCCAAGTTTAGGAGGGAATTTTAAGGAAAAAAACTTACATTTAAATGCCCATCAATACAGCCTTATCAGTGTCCATCTGCAGCCCTGTCCATCATTGCAGAATGATCAGTGTCCATCTGCAGCCTTGCCCAGTCTGATTGCAGCCTTGCCCAGCCTCATTGAGCCTTGCCCAGCCTTACTCAGTCTGATTGCAGCCTTGCCCAGTGTCATTGCAGCCTTGCCCAGCCTTGCCCAGTCTGATTGCAGCCTTGCCCAGTGTCGTTGCAGCTGTGCTCGTTTAAAATTAGCACTGCCGAGATACACGGAGCCGGATGTCCTGTGTACTCGGCTCTCCCGCCCAGTCCCGCCCCTTGGCCCGGCTCCTATGATGGATATAACACAGGTCCAATGGCGGGACTGGGCGTGACTGCGAGCGGAGCTGAGAGGATCCAAGCCTAGCCGAGTACACAGTAAACTCGGCTATGTGTATTTTGGCGGTGCTCGCTTCTCTCCCCCTCACAGTCAGCGGGGATCGGTGTAAAACACGCACCCACGATTTTCCCCTGATTTTAAGGGGAAGAAAGTGTGTGTTATACGCCAATAAATACGGTACATTTTTACAAGTTGGTTGTAATGCCTAAAAAGTCCATGATTTAAAAAAAAAAAAACTTTGCAATATTATTTGTAATTGTAGCAGGGAGAGTGTTTCACCGCTCAGGTGGATCCAGACCCAGATGTAAAGTTAATGTGAAGCCTTCAGAGTTGAAGAGTCCCAGGTGCTGGCTAAATGCTGAGTGGAGTAAGGTATTGGATAGAAAGATCTGGATGCCGCACACTGGATAAAGTAGAAAACTTGTCTTTATTGTAGAGATAGGACCATCAAAAGTACAAGACAATCATGCAGGATGTACAGGATCAGCTGACGCATTTCACACTCGAAACTGAGTACTTACTCATAGCTGAGTAAGCTATGAGTAAGGTCACCTTATCAAACTAGCCTCTCCAAAATAACAGAGAGAGATGGGACAAGATTTTCTCTCTAACGAAAGAACTTCATAAATTATTTAAGGAACACACTAACACACACGACCCTGGAATCTACACCTTAATTTCCCAAAAAAACTCACCTTCAAAGCAGAAAAGACACTCCGCTGGTCAAAAGCAAAATTTCTCTTATCTAGTAACACATACTCAACAATATTTGCCCATAAATTAAATCAAACAATTAAACCCACTCATGTCTACAAACTTAAGAATAATACCAACCAATTGATCACTCACCCACAAGAAATACTCTCCATATTCACCAAATTTTACTCAGACCCCCTTTCTAAACCAACCACTACAACCCCACCCATGAATCTAGCATGGCTAAACAAAATACCTATACCCTCACTGACTACCACTCAGATGGACACATTAAATGTCCCTTGCACGGAAGATGAAATTCTTCTAATTATCAAATCCCTTAAAATAAGTTCAGCTCCTGGCCCAGACCGATTCTCCTCCTTTTACTATAAACAGTTCCCACAGCTTCTTACCTCAACACTAACAAAACTATACAATGGCATCCTGAAAGGAGATTTGTTCCCTGAAGAGATGTTATTGGCGAACGAGTCCTTAATTCCTAAACCGAACAAAGACCATACACTACCCCAAAAGTACAGACCAATATCAGTAATTAATAATGACCTCAAAATTTTCTCTAGACTATTAGCCAACAGATTAGCAATGATAATCCCCTCACTGATATCCCCTTACCAATCCGGATTTATACCAGCCAGGCAGATCACAGATAACATTAGTTAAGTTACAAATATAATCCAAGATGCAAACATCAAATCTCAATCAGTTCTATTATTAAGTCTTGACATCAATAAAGCTTTTGACAGCGTAACTTGGAGATACCTTGATTTAGTATTACAAAAATACAGTTTTAAATTTATTTATTTTAAGCATAGGACATACTCAGAGCATACAAAAGAAATACATTACATATTCAAACATAATGATAACCTAAGTTATTCTCATACAGCAGAAGATTAATTTTGTATCTAAAATAACTCTTCCTCCACCAATCTCCTGCCTACCCTATACTCTTGAGCTAGTCCCATTCAATTTTATACCTTTATCTAAATTAACCCCCCCCCCAAAAAAAAAGAAAAAAAAAAAAAAGAGAACCGTATACCGGTAACACTATATATACTACAATCGATTGGAGAGTCAATCCCTGGAGCTACTTTTCCCATACCCTTGCCGCCCAAGAAGAAAGGGGGAACATGTAGACTCCTTTAATATATGTTTTAACTATTCAGATTCCCTTCTAGGAGGGCCCTTCCTTCCTCTGAAGCCAGAAAGACATTCCAGTAAGACCAAGTCTCGGAATATCTCTCTTGTTGGTGCCTTGAGGACAGGACCAAATCCTCTAATTTGCTTATCTCTTCCACTTTATGTAAACACATCCCAATCGTCGGTGGAGACGTCGATCTCCATGTCAATGGAACACAAGCCTTGGCCGCATCTAATAGATGCTGTATCAATGACTTCTTGTATATCTTTTCTGGTATCTGGGACACGTGTAAAAGAAAAAAGGCCGGGTCCTCTGGTATCCTACTGTTAGTGATAGTCTGAAGAATATGTCTAATCTCTGCCCAGAAGCTCTTTAACTTGGGACAATCCCAAAAAATGTGCAACATCGTACCTCTATCTAATTGACATCTCCAGCAACGGTCAGATGAGTCGGGGAAAAACTTCTTCAACCTCTCTGGTGTTCTATACCACCGAGTAAGAATTTTGAAATTTGTCTCCTGCGTCTTCACACAAATAGACGATTCCTGTGTAAACCTAAGAATTTGTTGTTTTTGTGTTATACTGAAGCTTTTCCCCAGCTCTCGTTCCCATTCCTGGACACATTTCAAAGGGACAGTTTCCCTTGCTACAGTTAATATCTCATAGTTGGCTGAAAGGATGTGTGATTTTGCTCCCGTCTCTGAACACAATTTCTCAAAATTATTAAGCAGCCTTTCAAACTGTCTCGGTGCCGGAAGGGTACTCAGGAAGTGGGTGATCTGGAGAGCACTCCAAAATCTTAATCCGAATAACTCTATCATCTCCGTAACTGTCAGCCATTTCCCCCCTTTTATGTAATTATGTGCCTGTGTGCAGCCCATCTCAACTAGGTGTTTAAATGCCCTATCTTCTATCCCTGGGGGAAATAAGGGATTCCCCAACATTGGGTATAAGGGGGAGGTCTCAGGTATTACACCCACATTAGAGAGCATTGCCGCACTAATTTTGATAGTATTTCCTATCAGGGGATGTTTAATAAGCTCTTTAGAGATATGTGCCAAACACCAGGGAGCCCTTCCTAGTATGACCGATGACTGAGTATGCTCCATCTGTACCCAGAGCTTCAGATCCTTATGTCTATTCCAGTCAACGACCCTACTGAGATGTATAGCCTGATGGTATTTGCGTATATCAGGGACCGCCAATCCCCCCTGTCTTTTAGGACGTGTTAGTTGACTACGCTGTAAACGGGGCTGCTTGTATGCCCAAATAAAATCAAAAATTTATTTCTGACATTGTTTAAAATACATAGATGGAATTTGTATTGGTAGTGCCTGTAAGAGGAAAAGAAATTTAGGGAGAATACTCATCTTGATAATGTTACATCGCCCTATCCAAGAATGCAGACCTAATTTCCATTTATTCAATAAATTCTTCACTTTTTGAAGCAATGGAGGGAAATTTAACCCAAAAATCTTATCAATATTGGGTGCCAGCTGCGTACCCAGATATGTTAATGCTTTGTCTGTCCACTTAAATTTAAAATTTTGCTTAAGATGTTCTATTGAGGTTTGAGGGCAATTAACCCCCATGGCTTCAGATTTAGTAAAATTAATACGTAGTTTAGAGAGAAAACTATACTCTTCAAACTCCTTCATTAAGTTAGGAATCGTTATTAAAGGGTTTGTCAAGGAGAACATCATATCGTCTGCATATGCCGAAATCTTATAATTAGCCTCTCCTATGTGAACTCCTGTAATATCTTAATTTAACCTTATAGTACAGAGAAATGGTTCCAACGATAGGGCAAAGAGGAGTGGAGAAAGGGGACATCCCTGGCGTGTTCCATTAGAAATCTGGAAGGCTTCTGATAGCACTCCATTGGCCCGTACTCGAGCCGCTGGATTGGAATAAATAGAAGCGATCCACTGCAACATTTTATTCCCGAAGCCTCCATATCGAAGGACTGTTCGCATAAAATTCCAGTTTACCCTATCGAAGGCCTTCTCCGCATCTGTATTTAAAAACATAGCTTGCGTCTGAGTTTTATTTACTACGTACAGGAGATTAAGGACTTTTGTTGTATTATCTCTTGTTTCACGAGTAGGGACAAATCCCACCTGGTCTAGATGTATCAGATACGGAATATACTGTTGAATCCTATTTGCCAAGACCTTTGTAAAAAGTTTGAAATCTACATTAAGTAAGGAGATCGGACGGTAACTTCCGCAACAAGCAGGGTCCTTTCCCTCTTTCGGGATTACCGTAATATGAGCTAGCGTTGTATCTTTTATAAATGATTCATAAGTTCCAAGGGCATTAAATAGTTTGAGCATATATGGAGCTAGTGAGGGAAAGAGGGTCTTATAATATTGGGCCGTCAGACCGTCAGGGCCCGGAGCCTTCCTCAATTTAATAGTTCTTAATGTCCCCTGAAGTTCTTCCATTGTTATCGGTTTGTCAAGATTATCCCTATCTGCCTCTGATAACTGAGGCATTAATGACCGTGAAAGGTACAGGTCTATTTGGGCTTGAGAAGGTGTTTTATTCTGCAGATTGTACAGTGCCTTTATAATAGTCTTGAAATTCTTTGACTATGTCGTGTGGTTTTGTAAACCTAGACTTATTAGGTAATATCAGATGTGGTATATAATTCGTTTGCTTCTGCTCTCTTAATGTCCTCGCTAAAAGCCTCCTGCATTTGTCGCCTGACTCGTATGAAAATTTCCTACAAATCTGTAATGCGGCTTTGGCCCTATAGAAAAGGAGATCTGAGATTTGCGTTCTCTTGACTTGGAGATCTCTCTCCACCGAAGGGGACAAGGACCGTTTATGACTGGTTTCTAACCTGGGAAGTTCCTCCACGTTTTCGCTTAATCCTAGCCCCATGTTTGATTAATACTCCTCTAATAACCGCTTTGTGTGCCTTCCACACAATACCAGGGTCGCAGTCCGGGGGATCGTTAATAGAGAAGTAAAAATCTAATTCTCTAATCACATCTTCCAGGACATCTTTGTCCTGTAAGAGGCTTTCGTTCAATCTCCATTGGGTTGATCTCATATTTCGAACCTCTTGCAAGTCATACGTCATGAAGATCGGTGCATGATCTGACCAAGTAATGGAGCCCATATTGGCCTCTCGTACTGAATGGAGTTGGGCATGTGGGATAAGAAAATAGTCTATGCGAGAATAAGATTTATGGGGAGCCGAAAAAAAGTATAATCTTTTTCTGTAGGATGTAGTAAGCGCCATATATCCATCAGTTGACCTTTATGTAAAGTTTGGGATATATGGTTACGTGCGCTACGGGAGATGGAAGACCCTCCAGAGGAAGTGTCCTCTGTTGGGTTCAAAGGGACATTTAAATCTCCCCCAATAATCAACTGGCCTTCCGTAAAATCATACAGTTGTTTAAGCACTTTGCCAATAAAGGTTTCTTGATGGTCATTGGGGGCATACAAAGTTGCCAATGTGATGCCAACTTCTCCTGCTTTTCCTTTCACGAACAGAAAGCGTCCTCCAGGGTCGCTTACCAAAAATAGAGTTTTAAAGGAGAATTTATTCAAGCATTCCATGCTCTCTATCACAACCCCTCCACTAGAATAAAACTACCAGGCTGTAACTCAGATTTTTTCAAAGTGGGAAGAGGAACCCGAGAAGGATGCCCCCTTTCACCTTTATTATTTGCCCTAGCAATCTAACCTTTAGCAGCAGCGTTTTTACAACACCCAGACATAAAAAGATATTGTTCTAATGATAAAACATATAAACTCAGTATGTATGCTGACGATCTGATATTATTCCTCACCCAAGCTAATATAGCATTACCAAACCTATTGAAAACACTTAAAGACTTCTCTGCGCTATCAGGGATGTCAATAAATGTCTCAAAATACACAGGCATGCCAATAAACATTCCACCATCTCAATTAGACACCATTCGCACTTCATTCAACTTCACATGGTCGAAACTCTACCTTATCTAGATATTCATCTCACCTCAGACACCAATAATTTATCTTCTAAAAACTATTCCCCAATGTTGCAAAAATTAAGATTGACCTTAAAAACATGGAAATCATTCCATATATCATTTTTAGGTAAAATAACAGCCATCAAAATGTCTATTCTACCAAAGTTATTATACCTCTTTAGGGCCCTCCCAATTAGATTAAATAAGTTGATAATCACTAAATTTCAATGTTAATAAATTTATATGGTCAGATTCCCACCCATGTATAGCTAAATCGGTATTATACAAATCCTCAAAAAGTGGCGGTTTAGGACTCCCAGACTTCTGGTCATATTATTTAGCTGCGCGATGGTCCCAGATAGCCCAATGGCACATACACAACCAGAAAATCCCATGGGTTATATTTGAGAAAGACTCAGTGCTACCTTTATTCTATAGCCGGGCTTTTATGGGGTAATAAAGTTTCCAATTACACCATAGAAAAGCTTAATCAATTAGTGGAAACTACATAACAAAAAATTCAAAATGACTTCAACCACATCTCCCCACGCCTCTTTTATAAGAGATCATAAATTCTTAGCTTACCATCAAGATATAGGCAAATGCTCATGGCCCATGGGTCTAAAGGTCCTATGATGTTGTTTCATACTTTGACGCCCCTGTTGGATACTCTTATCCTTGGGTTCTTTTGTATGTTGAAAGGCTAATACAGGCTGGACGATTAGTGATATGGAGGAATTGGAGGTAAATGTGAGCCGTAGAAGGATCTCATTTGGAGGAATCTCCTGTGTTCAATATTGGGGATGTTATATTTAGTTTTTAATGATGAGAAGGAGGTAAATGAGAAGTTTTAAATGAATTTTTTGAGGGTGGTTAGGTTGTTGTCAATCCACCATGAGAATTTGCCTATATCTTGATGGTAGTGTATGATCTTTACATGTTATAAGTTATTACAAATATATTATATATATATTTTTTGATAGGTTCCCCATTTTTCTTCCTTGGCCCATGGGTCTAAAGGTCCTATGATGTTGTTTCATACTTTGACGCCCCTGTTGGATACTCTTATCCTTGCGTTCTTTTGTATGTTGAAAGGCTAATGCAGGCTGGACGATTAGTGATATGGAGGAATTTTCTGCTCAAATCAATGTATTATTGACATGTAAGTTTTTTGAATATTTTGATTGATGTTCCATATACATCCAAGTATCTCTATGTCATGCTATTTTTGTATTTTCTATGCATTTATACTGTATTTTACATTCCAGAAGTGGCAAATTGTCCCTGATGAAGAATCTATTTATATATTTTGAAAAGCATTGGACTCTCACTCATGGATGATGTTCATTTATGGAGTGAGATTATTGCCATTTCTGTCATTTTTTGGAATATATTACCACTGTTATTTATGTGATTTTGCAAAATACTTTGTATGTTTTTTTTAAAAAAATCTTTTGTACCAATAAATTCATAATTGTATTAAATAGTCCTTATTCTTCTCAATAATTGCCTATAAAATCCCATTGTTTGAGGTTTTTTTTTTCTTTTTTCTTTAATTTTTCAAGTTGTTTCCATATTAGAGAAACTTTTTCACATTCCCAACAAATGTGTGAGAAGGATCCAATGGAAATGCTATCTCTGAAGCAAGTTTGGGGAACTGAGGGAAAAATAGAATGGAGTTTTGCTGGTGTATAATACTATCTTGTAAATGCCTTTTATTTCAGTTTCCCTAATAGTGAGTGATCTTGTGCATCTAATTAGGTTGTTGATGCAATCAGACCATTTTTCCGGGGGAAGGGAGATATCGCATTCTTGTTCCCATTTGAGCATGTAGGTTAGTTTAGTTAGAGCATTTATATTAATCAGGTTTGAATATATCTCAGATATTAATCCAGTACCCCTTGGTGATCTGGAACATATATTTTCATAAAATGTGGGTTCTTCCATGTCTGAAATTGGAAAATGTGAGCCGTAGAAGGATCTAATTTGGAGGAATCTCCTGTGTTCAATATTGGGGATGTTATATTTAGTTTTTAATGATGAGAAGGAGGTAAATGAGGAGTTTTCAATTAATTTTTTGAGGGTGGCTAGTTTGTTGTCAATCCACCATGAGAATTTGCCTATATCTTGATGGTAGTGTATGGTCTTTGCACGTTATAAGTTATTACATATATATTATATATATTTTATACCACGTCCATAGGTTTTATAATATATATATATATATATATATATATATATATATATATATTTTTTTTTGCACTTATAACGTGAAAAAAAAAAAAGATAACCGAGAGGTGGGGGGGGGGGGCCGGATCCACCTAGGTGCCCAGGGCATAGGAATACATTAATGCCTCCTGCAGGAGCAAGTCACAGGGAAATCTAAATAACAAACAAGTATGGATAACACTTATAAGTTGTTAGATCCAACAAAAGACCTAAAAGAAAAAGGTAGCTTCAATGAAGATGGTCCACTCAACATATAGGGAGGCAGATGATGATACCAACCCACAGAAATAAAAAGATGTAGGAGCAACCTAAAATAAAAACAAAATAGTATATATAAAAAAATAAATTCCGAACCCCAAATTGAACAAAAATAATAGTGGGTCTGCGTCAGATGGAGCAATATAGGCGAGGATGCTCAATGGGCAGAGCACCCCTCCAAAAGAGGAGGCTACAAAACCCAGGGCATCAATCGCTGTTGAAAGAAAATTGCAAGCCATCCCAAAGTCTCCAAATGTGCTGTACTTACCAACTATGGGTTAGTGATTAAGGATCCTGAAAAGGAAAATCCAAAAAGCTGTAGTGTCTGCAGGAGGAGGTAAAAATATCCCCTCCTTTCCAAAGTGTAGATAAGTAGATTAAATGGACATCCAGGCAACAATAGCATGGAAGGAGGATGGCCCCTTTTAGGGTTCCTGGCGTCCTCCTTATAAAGCCCAACAAATCCTAATGAATCTCGTGGGGTGCAGGGGGACGATGTGACACAGCACATGGGCAATGACGTCATCGCCCAGATACGCCGCTCCAACAGAGAATTCATCGGCAAGAAGAAACAACCAGCTAATAGCCGCCTTTGCTGATGGAGCTGTGGCGTGATGACGTAGCCGCATCACCCATTGGGCTGACCCGACATCGTCATCTCAAACCTGAAGGCAGGAGCGTCCCAGAGGAGAATGGACGTTGCCGCATGTCACGTGGGATGGAAAAACATGGAAGTGATCACAGAAAATGGAAGTTCCACTGAGGAAAGGCGGAGCTACCACCGTGGACTGCACTTCACCCCAATGGACAAATCCATCAAGGCGGAAACAGCTGGGTGATTGTGAGATGGAAAACACAACATTGGTCGGATACAGTTCGCCGAAGCGAATAAACATCCGGTCAATGTAAACAAAAAGCAGAAGCATGGAGATCAGAGAATGAGACCACAGAGGAAAAAAAAAAAAGAAACTTCCTCCGCTGTCAGAATTCCCGGTCTCTGTGGGGAGATGGAAAGATCCAAGCCTGGGCTTGGGCATATGAGGGAAACCCTCAATCAAAAAATGGAGGGATGCACAAAAAACTACCGTGCATCACAGATTGAGGAAAAAGAATTCCCAAAGAGGAGGGACTAAAACCCCCGACACAGATATGCCCACCTGGAAATGTCGGAGTGATGCTGAAAGCATCAAGATCAGACAGTTCAGGAGGAAAAAGGCCCCCAGATCAAGTGTATGTTCATGGCCACAAGCACTGCAAAAGGACGGAGGGTAGAAACGAGGATTTCTGTCTCTTCACAAAGTAATATGGACATGCAAATACATATAGAAACATAACATAAACAACATAACAATGAATAAATGGAATATCAAAAACTACACTTAGACATGGAAATGTTGATAATAAAAGCTAAAACAGCAACCCCAAATAGTGTCATCCTGATAACCCTACTGGTAGAAAAACAGAATGGGGAGAATGAAAAGGGAAGAAAACCAGAGATGTATATGTACAAATTCATCATAAATCACCAAGAGAAACATGAGAATGAATCCAAAGCTGGTTAAAGTATGTTATGATATTAAAAAAAAATAGGAAATTTTATTTAATCTGTTTTACCTAAACTGAAGCCCTCCAAGAAGGGCCTAAAGCTTTCTGCCTCATTGAGGCCAGGTGGGGTGGTAGCATCCAGGTGTCTAATCCAGCGCATTTCGTGCTGTAATAGGATTTTATTTCAATCCCCCCCTCTAGTTGGAATATGCACTCAGTCTTATGCCCCGTACACACGGTCGGATTTTCCGACGGAAAATGTGTGATAGGACCTTGTTGTCGGAAATTCCGACCGTGTGTAGGCTCCATCACACATTTTCCATCGGATTTTCCGACACACAAAGTTTGAGAGCAGGCTATAAAATTTTCCAACAACAAAATCCGTTGTCGGAATTTCCGATCGTGTGTACACAAATCCGACGCACAAAGTGCCACACATGCTCAGAATAAATAAAGAGATGAAAGCTATTGGCTACTTCCCTGTTTATAGTCCCGACGTACGTGTTTTACGTCACTGCGTTCAGAATGATCGGATTTTCCGACAACTTTGTGTGACCGTGTGTATGCAAGACAAGTTTGAGCCAACATCCATCGGAAAAAATCCTAGGATTTTGTTGTCGGAATGTCCGATCAATGTCCGACCATATGTACAGGGCATAAGACTGTAAAATTGACAGATGGCATTCTATATCCATGTCTTTTGGCCACATGTCTTCCAAGAGGAAGGTACAGATTGCCAATTCGCATACTCTGTAGGTGTTTACTAACTCACTGTCCTAATTCTTGTCGAGTCTTCCCAACATAGAAATCCTTAAAAAATAATCTTGAAATAACAATTAAGGGGTTAGACAAAAGTGGTAACATCGTTTTCATGGATAATTCCAAATATGAAGACATGTGCTTCAAGATTCTTAACAATCGAAAATGCTATCGGTAAATCTCAGCCTTACTAGTGGATAAGTTCAATCAGGAGTTTTATCTCCTGGTTGACGAAGCACACATGACAGGGGCCATTACCAGTGAAATGCTGGAATTCATCTGTACTAGATACCTCCGCACTCCCACAATGTATGCACTTCTCAAAGTACACAAAAATCTCCTTAACCCCCCAGGTTGACCTATTAGCTCTTGTAACAGTAGTATTTCGGAAGGCATTAGTCAGGTCATTGACCAACATCTAAGACCCCATGTCTTAGAATTGGCGTCCTATACCAAGGACACCATTCACTTATTGCAAATATTGGATGACCTGGTAATCCCGGCGATCTTAGTTACCATAGACGTTGAATCTTTATACAACAGTATACCCCACGACCTGGGGGTGGCCGCTGTTAGTCGTGTCCTACATCAAAAGGCAACCACAGAGTGGAAGTTCAATAAGTTTATACTAGAGATGTTGAATGTCTTTCTTTTTAAGGGTTCCCACTACCTCCAGGTACAGGGTGTTACTATGGGGAAGTGCTGCGCCCCCTATTACGCAAACCTGTACCATGCCTAAAAGCCATGAACAGTAATGAATTCAATATATTTTTTACAATGTCCTATGACTATCAGAAGATTAATTTTTTGGACATCAGTATCTATAAAAATCAGGATGGGAAACTTGCGGTAGACTTTACAGAAAGGAAACTGCCGGCAACACTCTTTTACATGCCGACAGCTTCCATCTGGAGCCACTGAAGAAGTCCATACCCTTCAGCCAATTCCTACATTTGAAACAGAATTGTTCCACCTTTGAAACTTTTCAAGCTGAAGCAGATGAATTGAGTAAGAGATTATTGGCGAGGGGATACACAAAATCTTCCCTAAAGAAAGCTTTCAACCATGTAAAGGATAAAGATAGACATGAGCTAATCTTCAAACCCAAAATAAAGAAACAAGATGATACAACAAGAATCATCATAAGATATTGATGAAGATCCATACTAAACATTGGTCTATCCTTAGTATCAAAAGAAGTGATTTTGCGCAATAATCTAATGTGTAGAAAGTGAAAGTGGGTCCTAATAGTGTACGTGCAGTGCACTAAAGATAAAACAATCTGTAAAAAACAATCAAGTGCACTGTGTGATATGTGAACACTCACTATAGGGACATAATAGTCTCACATACAGCAAATGCTAAAAATCATCACAAAATAAAAGAATAAAACTAAGATGTGTGCAAAAAATCACTGAATTGTGATAATGAAGCAACAGTGAAGGGTTATATCAAAGAAAGATCTACAGGAGAAAAAAATGTTTAAATACAAATATATATAATGTGAATAATGGAAAAATTATAATCCATATAACACATCCAATACTGCATAAAAAGTATCTTGTGTGTGGAATAATAGATGATTGAAGATCTTCTATTGAGTGACTGGCTAGTGATGTAATTAGGTTAAATAACCTATACAGATTCCATATAGTGACTTCAAAGTGTGGTCTCTCAGAACTCTCACCTTCAAGCTGGTAAAAATTGGCATTAGGGATAATGAATATATAGAGGTGATTGCTGATGAGTTCTGTTAGTGAAGCCCGTGGGTCTCTCTCTTGAATTCCTCCATCGATATCTCCTGAAAATGCTCCAATATTGCCACCACAGTGGCGGGGGAGAAAGGGGGGAAAAAAAGAGAGGCCACCACTAGTGTGATAACGTTTAAACAATAGGGGGATGTTTATTAGGTGTCTAAAATTGGACTCTTAAATATGTGACAGATAAAAAGGCAGAGTGAATAAAATGACAGTCTGGCATTCTCAGCACCCTCTCACTTGTCTTTCTGATGTGCATATCGCTCCGGCCACTCCGTACGCGTTACGACACAATCACGTGTCTTCATATAGACTGGAAGTCACAATTGTTTAAAAACATAGAGGTGCCAAGAGGAGTTGTTTCCAAATTGCTTGAGTCACAGAGTTCAATATGCAGGCATACCTCAAGAACAGGAAAATGCCTCACCCGTATGTGTTGGTCCAGCTCCCCCACGCCCACACAACACCAACCCGGAGGAGGGGAAGCCAGAGGACCCACTGGGGCCGAAAAGCAGGAAAGGACCCTGCACAGTGGTGCATGGAAATGACTTGGCTGTGTTGCTATTTGTGTGGTAAGAAAAACGCAACAAGAGGAGATGCTGTCTGCCAATGCCACAGCTGGGTTTGTGTTGTGTGGGCGTGGGGGAGCTGGACCAACACATACGGGCCAGGCATTTTCCTGTTCTTGAGGTATGCCTGCCTATTGAACTCTGTAGAGAGAGCTGCAATTGGCCAAAGCCAGGGTGGGCTCAGGGGTTTAGAACACACCCCACACTATATAAGGCCGCCTGCACGGCGGCCCTGTGTAGTGTATTCCGGCGTGCTTAGAGAGAGAGAGAGAGAGAGACAGTGTCATTTTATTTGAGTTCGCTAGATTAGGCAGGACAGTCAGTGAGTTATCTGCACTTACAGTGTATTGTGTATATATATGCATCCCAGGTGTTGTGTGTGTGCGTGTGTGTGTGTGTGTGTATATATATATATATATATATATATATATATATATATATATATATATATATATATATACACACTGTATTCAGTTTAGCTAGATCCGTTCCTGTTATCTTCCTACTGACAGGCAGGCTTGTCTTGTTACAGTATTTACAGCTACCTGAAGAAAATTGCTGGTGTTCTTTTGATCCTATTAGTACCACAGTCAGGCAGCTAGACTATTTACAGTTAGTGTAGTGCGTCCTCCTCACAGTGTTCAGTTAAAGCTACAAGTTAGTTTAGTGTGACCTCTGCACAGTGTTCAGCTAAAACTACAAGTTAGTGTAGTGCACAGTGTTCAGCTAAAGTTACAAGTTAGGGTAGTTCGTCCTCCTCACAGTGTTCAGCTAAAACTACAAGTTAGTTTAATGTGACCTCTGAACAGTGTTCAGCTAAAGCTACAAGTTAGTGTAGTGCGTCCTCCTCACAGTGTTCAGCTAAAGCTACAAGTTAGTTTAATGTGACCTCTGCACAGTGTTCAGCTAAAGCTACAAGTTAGTGTAGTGCGTCCTCCTCACAGTGTTCAGCTAAAACTACAAGTTAGTGTAGTGCGACCTCTGCACAGTGTTCAGCTAAAGCTACAAGTTAGTGTAGTGCGTCCTCCTCACAGTCTTTAGCTAAAGCTACAAGTTAGTTTAGTGTGACCTCTGCACAGTGTTCAGCTAAAGCTACAAGTTAGTGTAGTGCGTCCTCCTCACAGTGTTTCGCTAAACATACAAGTAATTTTTTTGCAAGCTCTGTACAGTGTTCAGCTAAAGCTACCTGTAGAAGGTTGGTGGTGTTTTCCTGATCCTATCACTACTGCAGGCAGCTAAATAAGCTACAAGTTAGTGTAGTGCAAGCTCTGCACAGTGTTCACCTAAAGCTACCTGTAGAAGGTTGGTGGTGTTTTCCTGATCCTATCACTACCGCAGGCAGCTAAATAAGCTACAAGTTATTTTTTGGTGAGCTCTGCACAGTGTTCACCTAAAGCTACCTGTAGAAGGTTGGTGGTGTTTTCCTGATCCTATCACTACCGCAGGCAGCTAAATAAGCTACAAGTTAGTGTAGTGCGAACTCTGCACAGTGTTTAGCTAAAGCTACCTGTAAAAGGTTGGTGGTGTTTTCCTGATCCTATCACTATCGCAGGCAGCTAAATAAGCTACAAGTTAGTGTAGTGCGAACTCTGCACAGTGTTCAGCTAAAGCTACCTGTAGAAGGTTGGTGGTGTTTTCCTGATCCTATCACTATCGCAGGCAGCTAAATAAGCTACAAGTTAGTGTAGTGCGAACTCTGCACAGTGTTCAGCTAAAGCTACCTGTAGAAGGTTGGTGGTGTTTCCCTGATCCGATCACTACCGCAGGCAGCTAAATAAGCTACAAGTTAGTGTAGTGCGAGCTCTGCACAGTGTTCACCTAAAGCTACCTGTAGAAGGTTGGTGGTGTTTTCCTGATCCTATCACTACCGCAGGCAGCTAAATAAGCTACAAGTTAGTGTAGTGCGAGCTCTGCACAGTGTTCACCTAAAGCTACCTGTAGAAGGTTGGTGGTGTTTCCCTGATCCGATCACTACCGCAGGCAGCTAAATAAGCTACAAGTTAGTGTAGTGCGAGCTCTGCACAGTGTTCACCTAAAGCTACCTGTAGAAGGTTGGTGGTGTTTTCCTGATCTGATCACTACCTCAGGCAGCTAAATAAGCTACAAGTTAGTGTAGTGCGAGCTCTTCACAGTGTTCACCTAAAGCTACCTGTAGAAGGTTGGTGGTGTTTTCCTGATCCTATCACTACCGCAGGCAGCTAAATAAGCTACAAGTTAGTGTAGTTCGAGCTCTGCACAGTGTTCACCTAAAGCTACCTGTAGAAGGTTGGTGGTGTTCTCATACTACAGGCAGGCAGTTGATTTTGCTAGCTGCAGTATCAGTACATCCCAGCTTAGTGCAGCTACAGGCCATTAGTATGTCTGGAAGGCCAACAAGGAGAGGCAGACAGTCACAAGCCAATAAAAGAGGGCAAGCAGGCTCTGTGTCTAGAGGCAACAGTGCTGGTCGTGGAGACAGTGCATCCTCATCAGCACGTGGCCGTGGGACACGCTTGGCCTTTTTTTCGGCAGCTGGCTGTGTTGAGCAGCAACATGCGGAAGACTTGGTTGAGTGGATGACCAAGCCATTCTCATCCTCCTCATCCTCTCTCACCCATGCTCAGGGTACTTTGTCTGGCAAAGCAGCTGCCAATGCGGCCTCTTCCCTCGGCTCAATGGCATCAGTGACTCTTTCCTTAGCCCCACCATGTCCTCCTGAGGAGTCCCTCGAACTGTTGGACCACAGTGTTGGGTACATGCTCCAGCAGGATGCCCAGCATTTGGAAGGCTCTGATGATGATACTGAGCTAGATGAAGGCACTAACGTGAGCACGGACAGAGGGGGTGCCCAAGAAGGACAGCAATCTGGCAGTCATGCTCCCCCTGCTGCAGCATACTGCCAGGTTTGCTCCAGTGATAAGGAGGGAGGGGATGATGAGGTCACTGACTCAAAGTGGGTGCCTGATAGGAGAGAGGAGGAGGAGGAGGCACCAACGAGGCAGGATGCCCTCCAGGAGCCAGCCTAAGGGCAGCACATTGACTGCATCACACCCCAAAGCTCCACATGTGCAGGGCGCTGCAGTCTCTGCACGTTATTCAAAAAGTTCTTTGGTTTGGGCCTTTTTTGAGACGAGTGCATCAGATCGCACCGCTGCTATTTGCAACATATGTCTCAAGCATATCTCGCGTGGCCAAAACATCTCCCGCTTGGGCACCACATGCTTGAACAGACATATGTTGACCTGCCATGCAGTTCGTTGGCAAGCGTATCTAAAAGACCCACACCAAAGAACAAAGAGGACCTCTCTTTGCTCCTCATCAGCTGAGATCTCCAACCCCACTATACCTTCAGTCCTCTCTGAGACCTGCACTGAGAGGAATGAAGGTGTAGAATTAGGTGCGTCACAGCCAAGTACTTGTGGGCAATCTGCTTTTGGTACACCGACGTCAGATTGTACCAGGCAAATTTCCCTGGCCCAGCTGCTGCAGCGCCGAAAGAAGTTTACTCCCAGCCATCCACATGCCCAGCGGTTGAATGCTAGCTTGGCAAAATTGCTAGCACTTCAACTGCTGCCTTTTCAGTTGGTAGACTCTGCCCCCTTCCATGAGTTTGAGGAATGTGCGGTTCCTCAGTGGCAGGTACCCAAACACCACTTTTTATCATGGAAGGCGATTCCGGCTCTCTACCGGCATGTGGAAGGCAATGTCCATGCCTCGCTGGACAGGGCGGTCAGCGGTAAGGTGCATATTACCACTGACTCATGGTCCAGCAGGCATGGACAGGGACGTTACCTAAGTTTCATTGCGCATTGGGTGACTCTGCTGGCAGCTGGGAAGGATGCAGGACAAGGTGCAGTAGTGTTGGAAGTTGTTCCGCCACCAAGCCTCCAAAATGCCACTACTAATGATTGTGACACACCTCTCTCCTCCACCCCCTCCTCTTCTTCTTCCTCCATGGCCTCTTCCTGTGCTTTGTCCTCGGAACCAGCGGTGCTCTGTAGGCGTTCAAGGGGCTACGCAAGTACGCAGGCCAAAAGATGCCATGCGGTGCTTGACCTGGTGTGCTTGTGGGACAGGAGCCACACTGGGCAGAGGTTCTGTCAGCTCTGCAGGTGCAGGTTCAGAGGGGGTTGACACCATGCCAACTTAAGGCAGGAATGGTGGTTTGCGACAATGGCACCAACCTCCTCTCTGCCCTCCGACAGGGACCAATGACCCATGTTCCCTGTTTGGCCCACGTCCTTAACTTGGTGGTGCAGCGGTTCTTGGGCAGGTACCCGGGCTTACAGGATGTCCTGAGGCAGGCCAGGAAAGTCTGCGTGCTTTTCCGCCGGTCATATAATGCCAGTGCTCGGCTGGCGGACCTCCAAAAGGAGTTTAACCTGCCCAAGAACCGCCTAATCTGCGACATTCCCACTAGGTGGAACTCAACGTTGGCCATGCTGCATCGGCTGCACACGCAGCAGAGGGCCATCAATGAGTACCTGTGCAACTATGGCACCAGGACAGGGTCAGGGGAGCTTAGTTTTTTTTCCCCACGCCAGTGGGCCATGATCAGGGATGCATGCACTGTCCTGTCACCATTTGAGGAGGCCACGAGGATGGTGAGCAGTGACAGTGCATGCATCAGTGACACTGTCCCCCTTGTCCACCTGTTGGAGCACACGCTGCGTGGAATAATGGACAGGGCACTTGAGGCAGAACAGAGGCAGGAAGAGGAGGACTTACTTAGCTCTCAAGGCCCCCTTTATCCAGACAGTGTTTCTGCGTGCCCACCTATCACACAGGAAGAGGAGAAGGAGGATTGTGTCAGTATGGCGGTGGAGCCTGGAACTCAGCATCAGCAGCAGTCTTTAAGGGATCAGTCCCAAGAAACACATGGACTTGTACGTGTCTGGGAGAAGGTGGCTGCGGACCATGTCGTCCTTAGTGACCCAGAGGACTCCGGATCGAATGCCTCAGCAAACCTACGCTGCATGGCCTCCCTGATCCTGCAAAGCCTGCATAAGGATCCTCGTATTCGTGGTATCAAGGAGAAGGACCAATACTGGCTGGCAACCCTCCTTGATCCACGTTACAAGGGTAAGGTTGCGGACCTTATCTTGCCGTCGCAGAGGATGAAACGTCTCTGGGAGGCCTTGCAGAAAGGTCTGTGCAACGTGTTCCCAGAGACTGGGAGGTCACAAACTCCTGTTTCTGGACAACGTGTTGCTGAGGCTTCGGTCAGTCAAAGAAGGAGCGGTGGAGAAGGTGGCCGTCTGATCGATGCGTTCAGACAACTTTTTAGTCCGCAGCCCCAAGGTATGATCGTTTCCAGCAACCATCACCGGCGTCTGTTTTACATGGTGCAGGAATATCTAAGGGCAAGATCTGACTTGGACACCCCTTTCCCACTGAAAATCCTCTGGGTTACTGGGTTTTGAGGGTGGATCACTGGCCAGAGCTTGCACAGTATGCAATTGAGCTACTGGCCTGTCCTGCATCCAGCGTTCTTTCGGAACTCACATTCAGTGCTGCTGGAGGCTTTGTAACCGATCACAGGGTGCGCCTGTCCACCGACTCGGTCGATCGACTGACTTTCATAAAAATGAATCAGTCTTGGATCACCACCAGCTAATAAGCAGCTGATGCTGATGTAACCGAATAATTTTTTTTGAAATCTCAGATCCCTTCAAAGACTGCCTATGCTGATGCTGAGTGACTATCTTGAGTAATTATCCTCTTCCTCCTCAATCATCATGCTGATAGCTTGTAATAACATTTTTGGTTCTGGGCGCCGCCACCAGTGCCTAAGGCCCAATTTTTCAGCCCCTGTTTAACAGGGGCGTGTAATTACAATTTTTGATGCAATACTTTGCAGCAGGGCTCGTTCCTGCATTCCAACTAGGGTATCTGTTAGGGGTTGCAGTGTTGTGGCACCAGCACTAGTGCCTAAGGTCTAATTTTTCAGCCCCTGTTTAACAGGGGCATGTAAATACAATTTTTGATGCAATACTTTGCAGCAGGGCTCGTTCCTGCGTTCCAACTAGAGTATCTGTGAGGGGTTGCAGTGTTGTAGCACCAGTACCTAAGGCCCAATTTTTCAGCCCCTGTTCAACAGGGCCATGTAATTAGAATTCTTGATCTAATATTTCACAGCAGGGCCAGTTTCTGTGCCCACCAAGAGCGAGTGAGGGCTTACAGTGTGGTGGCACCAGCACCACCACCACCACCAAAGGCCCAATTTTTCTGCCCCTGTTCAACAGGGGCATGTAATTACAATTCTTGATCTAATATTTCACAGCAGGGCCCTGTGAGGGCGTACAGTGTTGTGGCCACAACAACACCTAAGGCCCAAATTTCTGCTGAGTATATAGGGCAGGCCCCTACTTTCAAACATCCAACTTACAAACGACTCCTACTTGCAAACGGAAGGAGACAACAGGAAGTGAGATGAAATCTACCCCTAGGAAGGGAAATTCTCTCCTGTAAGAGGTAATATGGGAAAAACATTTCTCCTTTCCACTGATGCACTGATCCACTTTATCACCAATCCTTGTTTCACAAAAAAACCCAAATTTTCAAAAAACATTTGTCATTGGTACAAAAAGTGAGGTTCAATCTTCTGAAGAGGAGCACAGACAGCAAAACAAATGTCACAGGGGGTGATAACCCTTCCCTATGTTTTCCAAAAAGCTTAAAAAAGATTTTTTGGCTGGAGCTAAACACGTTAAAAATGTACCAGTTCAAAATTACAAACAGATTCTACTTAACAACAAACCTACAGTCCCTGTCTTGTTTGCACCGCCTGTATACTGCTGTTCAGAGTATATAGGGCCTGGTGGCCCCACACCTTTCCTTTTTTAATTTGGGTGCGGGGTTCCTCTTAATATCCATACAAGATCCAAAGGGCCTGGTAATGGACTGGGGGGTACCCATGCCATTTGTCTCACTCATTTTCATCCATATTTCCAGGACTTTTTTTCCATTAAAAATGACATTTTGTGCAGGGACTCTTCTAAGCACGGGAAACACGCGCCACTTTACAGGCATACTATAGACACCCCCCAGGTACAATATTTAAAGGAATATTTCCCTTTTTTTTTTTTTTTTTTTACTCAGCATCATTAAAATCACTGCTCCCAAAAAAACGGCCGTTTTTAAAAGTTTTTTTTGCATTGATACATGTCCCCTGGGGCAGGACCCGGATCCCCAAACCCTTTTTAGGACAATACCATGCAAATTAACCTTTAAAATGAGCACTTTTGATTTCGAACGTTCGAGTCCCATAGACATCAATGACATTCTCATGTTAGTGCAAATTTTCGGTCCGTTCGCAGGTTCTGGTGCGAACCGAACCGGGGGTGTTCGGCTCATCCCTACCAAGGACCCCGTTTTGGGGGATCTGGTTACTTGCAGACCGCAGATCACCTTTAGAAAAGCAGGTTCCCTGGGTGAAATGCTCACTCAAAGTGAATACAAAGCCAATCAAAGACAGGATCCCTGAAAAGTATGGGGTACCTATCCCTGTGGGTCCTGTTCTTTCTGCGCAGTAATTGGCAAAAGAACATACTTTCAATTGCCCAATGGTGAACGCTTCTGCATGAAACATTTTGCCAATTGCAAAACCCAGGGAGTTGTCTATCTTGTTCAATGCCAATGTGGGGCTTTCTATGTTGGGAAGACTCGACAAAAATTAAGACAGCGAGTTAGTAAACACCTACAGAGTATGCGAATTGGCAATCTGTACCTTCCTCTTGGAAGACATGTGGCCAAAAGACATGGATATAGAATGCCATCTGTCAATTTTACAGTGTAATGCACCGTACACACAGTCGGATTTTCCGACGGAAATTGTGTGATAGGACCTTGTTGTCAGAAATTCCGACCGTGTGTAGGCTCCATCACACATTTTCCATCGGATTTTCAGACAACAAAATCCGTTGTCGGAAATTCCGATCGTGTGTACACAAATCTGACGGACAAAGTGCCATGCATGCTCAGAATAAATAAAGAGATGAAAGCTTTTGGCCACTGCCCCGTTTATAGTCCCGACGTATATGTTTTACGTCACCGCGTTCTGAACGATCGGATTTTCCGACAACTTTGTGTGACCGTGTGTATGCAAGACAAGTTTGAGCCAACATCCGTCAGAAAAAATCCTAGGATTTTGTTGTCAGAATGTCCGAACAAAGTCCGACCGTGTGTACGGGGCATTAGACCGAGTGCATATTCCAACTAGAGGGGGGATTGGAATAAAATCCTATTACAGCGTGAAATGCGTTGGATTAGACACCTGGATGCTACCACCCCACCTGGCCTCAATGAGGCAAAAAGCTTTAGGCCCTTCTTGGAGAGCTTCAGTTCAGGTAAAACAGATTAAATAAAATTTCCTATTTTTTTTTTTTTTATCATAACATACTTTAACCAGCTTTGGATTCTTTCTCATGTTTCTCATGGTGATCTATGATGAATTTGTACATATACATCTTTTCTTCCCTTTTCATTCTCCCCATTCTGTTTTTCTACCAGTTGGGTTATCAGGATGACACTGTCTTTTTGGGGTTGCTGTTTTAGCTTTTATGATCAACATTTCCATGTTTAGGAGGGGGGGACGAGAGAGTGCCCCCCTCCTGAACTGTACCAGGCCACATGCCCTCAACATTGGGAGGGTGCTTTTGGGTAGCCCCCCAAAGCACCTTGTCCCCATGTTGATGGGGAGAAGGGCCTCATCCCCACAACCTTTGCCCGGTGGTTGTGGGGGTCTGCGGGCTGGGGGCTTATCGGAATCTGGAAGCCCCCTTTAACAAGGGGACCCCCAGATCCCGACCCCCCTGTGTGAAATGGTAACAGGGTACAAATGTAGCCCTACCATTTCACAAAAAATGTGTGAAAATGTTAAAATACAATACACACCTTGGGACAAGTCCTTTATTAAAAAATAAAACTGTCCCATGGAGTTGTCTTCTTCTCGTGCTCCGACGGACCGAAAAAAAAACGCATACCGCCTACGATCTGCCTCCATGGGAGGCACCCGCCGTAATGACCAGCCGCTCTCAGATGACAGCTCATTTATAGCTGAGGGTGGGGCCACATGATGATGACCCCGCCCCCTCTGATGCACGGGGACATCCCTATGACTTCCCTGTAGTGTCAGAGGGGCGGGGTCACTTGGTTACGTAACCGGGTGGCCCCGCCCCCTCTGACGCTACGGGGAAGCCATAGGGATGTCTCCGTGTGTCAGAGGGGGCGGACTGGTTGGCCCCACCCCTCTGACGCTATGGGAAAGCCATAGGGAGGTCCCTGTGCTTCAGAGGGGGGCGGGGTCACCTGCCAATGTCATTGTGTGGCCCCGCCCTCAGTTATAAAAGAGCTGTCACTTGAGACAATGACCGGTCATTGCGGGTACCCAGGGTCCGATATGCCTGCTGAGCCACATTCTTTTTAAGCGCTTTTTATACTGTCAGTCTTTATCTGGACCCTGTTTGTTTGGGAACCAGAGAACCATTTTTTAGGTCTGGAGACATGCTTGGCCAGTCACTAACCTTTACCCTTGACTTCTTTAGCAAGGCAGCGGTTGTCTTGGAGGTGTGTTTGGGGTCGGTATCATGTTTGAATACTGCCCTGCGGCCCAGTCTCCGAAGGGAGGGGATCATGCTCTGCTTCAGTATGACACAGTGCATGTTGGCATTCATGGTTCCCTCAATGAACTGCAGCTCCCCAGTGCTGGCAGCACTCATGCAGCCCCAGACCATGACACTTCCACCACCATGCTTGACTGTAGGCAAGACACACTTGTCTTTGTAAACCTCACCTGGCTGCCGCCACACATGCTTGAGACCATCTGAACCAAATAAGTTTATCTTGGTCTCATCAGACCACAAGACATGGTTCCAGTAATCCATGTCCTTAGTCTGCTTGTCTTCAGCAAACTGTTTGCGGGCTTTCTAGTGCATCATCTTTAGAAGAGGCTTCCTTCTGGGATGACAGCCATGCAGACCAATTTGATGCAGTGTGTGGAGCATGGTCTGAGCACTGACAGACAGCCATCCCTTCAATCTCTACAGCAATGCTGGCAGCACTCATATGTCTATTTGCCGAAGACAACCTCTGGATATGATGCTGAGCATGTGCACTCAACTTCTTTTGTTGTCTATGGCGAGGGCTTATCTGAGTGGAACCTGTCCTGTTAAACCGCTGTATGGCCTTGGCCACCGTGCAGCAGCTCAGTTTCAGGGTCTTGCCAATCTTCTTATAGCCTAGACCAGGGATATGTAATTAGCGGACCTCCAGCTGTTGCAGAACTACATGAGGCATAGTAAGACTCTGAGAGCCACAAGTATGACACCAAGAGGCAGAGGCATGATGGGACTTGTAGTTTTGCAACAGCTGGAGGTCCGCTAATTGCATATCCCTGGCCTAGACAGAAAAAAATAGAAACAAAAACAAGTCTTGTAGAATGAAAAATCAATGGTAAAAAATAATTTTTCAAACCGCAATGCCACTTACCTAAGTATGGTACTGTTGCCGTAGCCAAACAAACTATGCATACAAAAGAAAACCCTGGTATTACTACCAGGATCAAAAAGCTGCTACTTCCGCAACAGAGGGTCTTAGTCAAGATTTTGATTCTATAAAAATAAAAAATGTATGAATTCCACTAGGGGCGCAATTTACATGAATTCATTGTGCGACTATAAATATTGAAGCAGCTTCATTTACAGTACTTTTGAAGTTTTTTTCCAAGGAAAAACCCCTGAAAAGATGTACTAATATAAGCATTCAAAAAAACATGGAAGCACACACACACACGATAATACACATATACAATCAAAAAACAAACACAAAAAGTCTGGACACCAGCATACCATTCACAGAGAAACTGACATACGATTAAATCGCATTGATGCGAAAAATGCATATAAGAAAAATGAATGGAAAAAATTCTCCCATTCAAGTAAAAAAAGTTATATTTGCAGTTTCACTGTGAATGGCCCCCAGGGGATCTCGATCATGATATGATAACCTTGAATCAGAAACTTGCAGGTTGGTTTAAGAAATACAATGTTGTTATCACTAGATGGCCTATGATAAAGTCTTGTCGCTAATTTATTGAGATGTAGTATCCCTAAGTTATGGATCATTACACTTTTTGAGTAGTTTTACATCACTCCTTTAGGCACTATGTAGTTCCATTTGAGATATTGATCATTTAGAGATACACACCAATTATCCAGATCAACACTGAAATCTGCAATGAAGTCCCAAATGGTTGATAAATGCCTTATAGGGGTGTATTAGGCAGAGTTCTATGCCCAAATCCACAGTGAGTAGCCCAACAAAAATGCAACGAACATCCAAACACAGCTTCAGTGCACAGACTGGCCGACTTTTCTCCAAGATGAATAATTTGAGCAATCTGCTCATTGGCAATCAGGATGTTTTTTCAACAGTTAGACTTTTCCAACAAGCACAGTCTGATATTTCAAGGAAAAAAGGTATGTCTATACCTTACCACCCTGTTGAATTCAGTAGCTATTATGTCCCGTTCGATCCTTGCACGGAATGGAATTATATCACATTGATATCTCTTTAGTTTCAAATGACCTCTGCAATGGAAAAACCTGTGCTTCAAAACAAGGTCGCTGGGTCCGCGATGCTCGCGGCACTTGCCCTGCGAGATGTATAGTTAGGGTGGATGTTGAGCAGACATCTCCTATCCCACGGTTTAGTTTGAATGGGGCATATCGTAGGCTGGCATCACATGACTGCTGTGATGTCAACGTGTTTCGCTAAAGAGGTAGCGTAGCTTCGTCTAGACAAGGTGGGGATTAGGGGCTGTCAGTCCCTTTTATCAGCAAGTCCATTCCAACAGCTTTGCCCTAAATCTTCTAAAGGGAACACACACATATCATTTTCCAGTTTTCTGAATGAAGCGATCCACACATAACCTGAACAAAGTATATTATTGATGCAAGCTGTAATTTCTTTCCAATTCAATGCGTCATCATATCATCTCACTTTGACTCTTCCATCAAGCCTTCCTATGTATTTAAAACCGCATTAATAGGAAAAGCTAGCTGAGTGTAATGACTCGCATGTTCCTCTCAGTACGTTTTACCACACTGCCTCTTAGGACCACATTGATCCAAACAATGAAACAGACTCAAGTGTGGGATAAACACAAAGAGAGGGAGGATCAAGGAGATGGAAAAGCAAAAAAACAAAGGAAAGAGAAGACAGAAGCAGTAAGAGCTATTAATAGGCCCACATATGAAGATAATAAATAATGAAGAAGGAATATTGGCTTAAGAGAAGAAGATCTGATTTTTAATTAATTACAAATACCAAAGGAGAATAGAGAGACAAGAGGGAATCAAAAAATGAAAAATGAATAAATGAATAAAAAGGAAGGGAGAGAGAAACGAGGAAAGGAAAAGGAGAACATGCTAAGGAGGGACGTAGGGAGATTGGGGGAGGAGGAGGTGGGGGGAGGGGGGGAGAAAAGGGGGGGAGTTTTGGGGAGTTTTTTTACATAAAGATAGCCTAGCCATCTTTATAGAGAAACAATTCATTTTTTCAGATCCTCAGAGAAAAGTTTCCTATGGAGGTGCCATGTTAAACTTCCAGTGACCAGTTTGAGAGAGTGAGAGCAATAACACCAAATCTAGCACACCTCCTCCCCATTCACACCTGAGACCTTGTAACACTAACGAGTCACATGACACGGGGAGGGAAAATGGCTAATTGGGCCCAATTTGGACATTTTCACTTAGGGGTGTACTCACTTTTGTTGCCAGTAGTTTAGACATTAATGGCTGTGTGTTGAGTTATTTTGAGGGGACAGCAAATTTACACTGTTATACAAGCTGTACACTCACTACTTTACATTGTAGCAAAGTGTAATTTCTTCAGTGTTGTCACATGAAAAGATATAATAAAATATTTACAAAAATGGGAGGGTGATACTCACTTTTGTGAGATACTGTACATAATTCCTCTAAAGAACATGTTTGGGGGATGTCTTAAACTTGCATGTGAAGTGGCACACTTGTAGAATGTACATGACATTGTGAAAAACGACATTGTTACAAACATACGCGACAAACGTGACATAAAAAAAATATATAGCTTAAAATTATTGCCACTAAGTCAATGATGGCAGCCACCCAGTTTGTTGACATTTAGCTGCGGGAGAAGCTGTCATTTGTGGCAAGAGACCGGCAGGAGAGGATTGACGTATTTGTGTCAACTGGTCATCAGACCATCATTCATCATGACTGAGGAAGGATCTACGTAATTGATTTTTGATTTACATTGTGGGACATATTCTTTTCTTTAATGGAAATGATGGTGGAACTGATCCCTGTATATAGAGGTAAGGGAGCTGAGAAATCAAATGGTTATTTTTTTGACACGTTTTATCATCTTTATGCTTTCAGAAAAAAAAAAAGGATTACAGTTCAATATTTGTAACTAGTTCTTTCACTATATCCACTATATCCTTTTTCCATTTGTAATAGCAAACACAGGAAATTCCACTGTCTGTGTAACTAACATTTTTAGCTGGTATGAAGGAAGTGATGGGATTTTAAAAAAGGATTCTTGCTATGCATAGCATGGTTTATAATAAAGCTAAATAAGTAGGAGGCATTACAGACAAAATATGTGAAAATGGCGAACTTGATCATTAAGTTGCTCTTGAGGTTCATTAGCATTACTGCTGATGAACCTCAAGAGGGACTTAATGCGTACATTTGCCTAAATGCAATAGAAAGCAAATAACAGACATCCCGGGAGTTATGTGAACTCATCCTGGATATGTCATGATTGGCTACAGTCGTATAAAAAAAACATTTTTTATTCATCAAAATAGTCAAAGAGCTTAATAAACTGTATGTCTCCAATTAAAGCTGGATTATCACTGTGCAAGTCATTTTAGGCATTTGAGCAAAGTGGATGTGATGATTCCCCAGTTATTTCCTGTGCAAAACAGCAGCACAACACTTATTGCAGGAAGTAGACCCTTGATGCTTGCCATTAGTCTGGGAATAGTTTGATTTGCAGGAAATTTGCTGAACCCTATAAAAATCCACTATTACATAATATCAAACCCCCACTGAATTCTATGGGAGATTATTCTTGCTTATTTCTTTTTCAAAGTCTAATTTGCAAGCTTTTGCTAAACAAAGAGAATGGGAAAATGGGAACTGCCATGGAAGACATGTACCAAGGCAGTTTTTGTTTTAAATACTGTTCACTAGGGATGAGCTGAACACCCCCCAGTTCGGTTCGCAGCAGAACATGCGAACAGGCAAAAAATTTGTTCGAACACGCGAACACTGTTAAAGGCTATGGGGCACGAACATGAATAATCAAAAGTGCTCATTTTAAAAGCTTCTATGCAAGTTATTGTCATAAAAAGTGTTTGGGGACCTGGGTCCTGTCCCAGGGGACATGTATCAATGCAAAAAAAAGTTTTCAAAACTGACGTTTTTCGGGAGCAGTGATTTTAATAATGCTTAAAGTGAAACAATAAAAGTGAAATATTCCTTTAAATTTTGTACCTGGGGAATGTCTATAGTATGCTTGTAAAGTGGCACATGTTTCCCATGTTTAGAACAGTCCCTGCACAAAATGACATTTCTAAAGTAAAAAAGTCATTTAAAACTACTCGCGGCTATAATAAATTGTCGGTCCCGGCAATACAGATAAAAGATGTCATTGAAAATAACGGCATGGGATCCCCCCAGTCCATTACCAGTCCCTTTGGGTCTGGTATGAATGTTAAGGGGAACCCCGAACCAAAATTTAAAAAAAAATTGTGTGGGGGTCCCCCCAAATTCCATACCAGGCCCTTCAGGTCTGGTATGGATATTAAGGGGAACCCCGTGCCAAATTTTTTTTTAAAAATGCTGTGGGGGCCCCTCAAAAATCCATACCAGACCCTTATCCAAGCACGCAACCTGGCAGGCCGCAGAAAAAGAGGAGCACCCCCCTGAACCGTACCAGGCCACCTGCCCTGAACATGGGGAGGGTGCTTTGGGGTAGCCCCCCAAAGCACCTTGTCCCCATGTTGATGGGGACAAGGGCCTCATCCCCACAACCCTTGCCCGGTGGTTGTGGTGGTCTGCGGGCTGGAGGCTTATCGGAATCTGGAAGCCCTCTTTAACAAGGGGACCCCCACATCCCGGCCTCCCCCCTTGTGTGAAATAGTAATGGGGTACAAATGTATCCCTACCATTCCACAAAAAAAGTGTCAAAATGGTACCCGCCATATGACGCGTCTTCTCTTTGACTGAGGGCGGCAGTTTACGTAACCGGGTGGCCCCGTCCCCCTCTGACACCCCAGGAAAGCCATACGGAAGTCCCCGTGCGTCAGAGGGGGGCGGGGTCACCCGGGAACGTCCCGGTGTGGCCCCGCCCTCAGTTATAAAAGAACTGTCAAAGTGAAGACGCATCATACGGCGGGAGCCTCCCATGGCGGTGGGTCGGGGGTTTTTTTCGGTCCGTCGGCGGAGCAAGAGAAGAAGAAGTAGACTTCGTGGGACATTTTTATTTTTTAATTTTTTAATAAAGGACTTGTCCCAAGCCGTGTCTTGTCATTTTTACTATTTTGACCTTTTTTTGTGAAATGGTAGGGGTACATTTGTACCATTTCACACAGGGTGGGAGGCCGGGATCTGGGGGTCCCCTTGTTAAAGGGGGCTTCCAGATTCCAATAAGCCCTCTGCCCGCAGACCCCCACAACCACTGGGCAAGGGCTATGGGGATGAGGCCCTTGTCCCCATCAACATGGGGACAAGGTGCTTTGGGGGGCTACCCCAAATCACCCTCCCCATGTTGAGGGCATGTGGTCTGGTACAGTTCAGGAGGGGGGGTACTCTCTCGTCCCCCCCTCTTTTCCTGCAGCCTGATAGGTTGCGTGCTTGGATAAGGGTCTGGTATGGATTTTTGGGGGGACCCCCATGCCATTTTTTAAATAAATTTGGCGTGGGGTTCCCCTTAATATCATACCAGACCTGAAGGGCCTGGTATGGAATTTGGGGGGACCCCCACACAATTTTTTTTTAAACTTTGGTTCGGGGTTCCCCTTAATATTTATACCAGACCCAAAGGGACTGGTAATGGGCTGGGGGATCCCATGCCGTTTTTTTCAATGACTTCTTTTATCTGTATTGCCAGAACCGACAATTCATTATAGCCGCAAGTAGTTTTAAATGACTTTTTTTCCTTTAGAAATGTCATTTTGTGCAGGGACTGTTCTAAACATGGGAAACATGTGCCACTTTACAGGCATACTATAGACACCCCCCAGGTACGATATTTAAAGGAATATTTCACTTTTATTGTTTCACTTTAAGCATTATTAAAATCACCGCTCCCCAAAAAACAGCCATTTTTAAAACTTTTTTTGCATTGATACATGTCCCCTGGTGCAGGACCCAGGTCCCCAAACACTTTTTATGACAATACCATGCAAATAAGTCTTTAAAATTAGCACTATTGATTTCTCCCATAGACTTTTAAAGGGTGTTCCACGGCTTTCGAATTTGCCGCAAACACCCCAAATTGTTCGCTATTCGGCGAACACCCGATGTTCGGGTTGAACTTACGTTCGACTCGAACATTGAGCTAATCCCTACTGTTCAAGGGTAGAGGATTTTTTTATTGCAGCTTAAAGGGCAACGCTACAATTACACATATAGCGCTACCCATGAAGGAGCCGCTTGGTAATTTGTTCTGTGCCTCAACTCCAAGAACAACATCAGCCACTCTGACACACCTGGTTGAGTGAAAGTTACTTCAAGCACTTATACTGTAAGAACACAATTGTAGATGCTTTTAATTTGGTTGTGAATTGGTACCAGGAAATAGACACAAGACCATTTAGTGGTAAACTAACTCAATGTATTAGTTCGGGTTAGAATAGATGGTGGCTTGAGCATACATGAACACACAGCAGGTAGGTTCAAAAACAGTCCCCTAGAGCAATCCACAAACAGCACCCAAGGATGCAACAGCAGAATGACATAAAACCCTACCAACTGATGACATCATTGGTTATTAAGGACACATCCGGTGGCCCACACAACTTTTTGGGTTGCCAACAGAGTTAGTGACAAGCGTAAAGAGAAGAAGAGAGATGGGAGGAGGTGCAGGCTGTGCTCTCTTCCTCCTTTCTCTACACAGGTGTTAACACAGAATGCTCTCAGATCGGACTGTACAGGACTTACCTCCCCCCTATCTCCTCTCCAAACTGTTTATGTCCCTACAGCAGAAATTGTGAGGGGGGGGGGCAGTAATCATCTCCTGTAAAGTTCAATCAGGCAGTTCTGTGTCATCTCTATACAGACAGAAGGGAGAAGAGCTGGGGAGGTGGAGGGAGAGCACAGCCCACACCTCCTCTTTGCTCTCCCCTCCTCTCTGCTGCTGTCACTCCTCCTGATGTGATGAGAGAGATATGGTAGGATGGGATGGTTTATGTTAGGAGGGGGTATGATTTGTGCTATCTTGGGGAATTTGGGTAGGGGATTTATGACTTACAGACTACCTAAGTCTGCCTGCCATACAAAATACATTTTAAGGCATGTTCACCCATTTTTCCACAAAACACGAAAATGTGCTGCCATTTGCAAATGCATGCGGGTGCCAATAATTCTTAATGGCACCCCCAAGCATTTAACAAATGTGTCTACGTTTGTGCCCACTAACACTCATCATACCGCAGTACCGTGGACTTTGATGGGGTATGTTTAAAAAACCATGCCAGCAACTTTTTGCATGTTTAACAAGCATAGAGCAGCCTATTAAAAACTGCAATGTGCAGGAATGTGCAAAAAAATGCTCACACTCATCTCTAGGTGGGAATGAGACCTCAGACTAGTGTGCCCTGGGATGGCGCAGAATTCTAAAGTATGTCTTGACTGAAAAAATATTGAAAAACACTACACTAGACAGTATAATCAATGTGTCAAGGTTACTCAGAATACAGTTCTGTGCCATTAGACTAGAAATAACTCATGAATCAGCAAAATGAGCAATAAACAGTGCATATAAGCATTAGCTGCAATGTGAATAGTAATACTATAACTAGGGATGAGCTTCCTGTTCGGGTCGAACATTGGCTGTTCGCCCATTCATTGAAAACCAAAATATTATGGGCCGTTCGCACCAAATTCGAGCGGCGCGTAGCGGCCCATAGTGCACTGCGGGAGCACTGTGCATTGCTGTATGATGATTGGCCAGAGCATGCACCATGACCTGCATGCTTTGGCCAATCATGGCGCCCTCAGCTAAGAGAGCCATAATTGGCCAAAGGCAGGGTGCCTTTCGCCAATCATGGCTCAGGGGGACTAAGTCCACACCCCACACTATATAAGGCCACCTGCACGTCGGTCTCGTGTAGTGTGTTGTTGTATCCAGTTTAGCTATATCTCACTGCAGGCCGTTCCTGATATACTGTTTCTAATATACTACAGGCAGGCAGGTGATTCAGTTAGCTGCAGTGTAATTAAATATATATATATATATATATATATATATATATATATATATATATATATATATATATATATATATATATATATATATATATATATATATATATATATGTATATATATATATATATATGTATATATATATATATATATGTATATATATATATATATATATATGTATATATATATATATATATATATGTATATATATATATATATATATATATATATATATATATATATATATATATATATCCCAGGGCATACAGTTTAGCTATATCTCACTGCAGGCCGTTCCTGGTGTACTGTTTCTAATATACTTCTGTCAGGCAGGTGATTCAGTTAGCTGCAGTGTATTTAATATATATGTACAGATAGTCTTGTATATATATATATATATATATATATATATATATATCCACTGCATACAGTTTAGCTAGGGCCATTCCTGGTTTCTAATATACTTAGAATATACTTAGAGTATACTAATATACTCTAATATTCAGCATACAGTACTGTGCACCCATAGTGCAGTTGCTACTACTTTTCTGGTGGTGTACACAATACAGTACACCCATAGTTGTTATTACACTTCTGTTGGTGTACACATTACCGTGCACCCCTAGTGCAGTTGCTACTACTTTCCTGGTGGTGTACACAATACATACAGTGCACCCATAGTTATTAAACTTCTGTTGGTGTACACAGTACCGTGCACCCCTAGTGCAGTTGATACTACTTTCCTGGTGGTGTACACAATACATACAGTGCACCCATAGTTATTAAACTTCTGTTGGTGTACACAGTACCGTGCACCCCTAGTGCATTTGATACTACTTTCCTGGTGGTGTATACAATACATACAGTGCACCCATGGTCAACTTGTTATTAAACTCTTGTTGATGTACACACTACTGTGCACCCCTAGTGCAGTTGCTACTACTTTCCTGGTGGTGTACACAATGCATACAGTGCACCCATAATTGTTATTACACTTCTGTGGGTGTACACAGTACTGTGCACCCCTAGTGCAGTTGCTACTACTTTCCTGGTGGTGTACACAATACATACAGTGCACCCATAGTCAACTTGTTATTAAACTGGTGTTGGTGTACACAGTACCGTGCACCCCTAATGCAGTTGCTACTACTTTCCTGGTGGTGTACACAATACATACAGTGTACCGATAGTTGTTATTACACTTCTGTGGGTGTACACAGTACTGTGCACCCCAAGTGCAGTTGCTACTACTTTCCTGGTGGTGTACACAGTACACAATAAAGTGTAGTGTGGTTTTGCTAAACAAAATTTACAGCATGTCCGGAAGGCCACCAAGGAGAGGCAGACGCTCACAGGCCACTAAAAGAGGGCAAGCAGGCTCTGTGTCTACAGTTGACAGTGCTGGTCGTGGACACGGTGCATCCTCAGCACGTGGCCATGGGGCACGCTTGTCCTTTTTTTCTGCAGCTGGCCGTGTTATTGAGCCACAACATACAGAAGAGTTGGTGGAATGGATAACAAAGCCCTCCTCATCCTCCTCATCCTCTGTCACCCAGGCTCAGAGTAGTTTGTCTGCCAATGCAGCTGCCAAAGCGGCCTATTCCATCGGCTCCATGTCTTTCCCTAGCCCCACCATCATGCATGGAGGAATCCCCCGAACTATTCGACCACAGTGTCGGTTACATGCTGCAGGAGGATGCGCAGTGATTTGAAGGCTCCGATGATGGTACCCAGGTTGACGAAGGGAGTAACGTGAACCTAGAGAGAGGGGGTGCCCAAGAAGGTCAAGAAACGGACAGTCATGTTCCCCCAGCTGCAGCATACTGCCAAGTTTGCTCCAGTGACAAGGAGGGAGGGGATGATGAGGTCACTGACTCTATTTGGGTGCCTGATAGAAGAGAGGAGGAGGAGGCACATCTCCAACGAGGCAGGATGCCCTCCAGGGGGCAGTTTAAGGGCAGCCACCTTTTTGCATCACACCGCAGAGCTAAGCAGGTGCAGGGTGCTGCTGACTCCCCACATATTTAGAAAAGTTCTTTGGTGTGGGCCTTTTTTGACACGTGTGCAGCAGATCGCACAGTTGCTGTTTGCAACATATGTCTGAAGTGTATCAAGCGTGGCCAAAACAGCTGCCGCTTGGGCACCACATGCTTGACCAGACATATGACGACCTCCCAGAAGCTTCCCTCCCTTCCCTCCCGGAAGCTTGTACTGTTTCTGCTGTTACTTCTGCTGACAGTTTCGTTTTTTACATGTAAGTTACTATGTTTTTACAATAAACTTGTATTGGAATTACTTCACTATGGAAGCATCTCCTTCTTCATTATCATTTTGGGGTCGGTGTGAGCGCTGGTGACTAGTTAGTGAGAGTCTGACCCACGTACATCCTTGGAAGAAGGGGACGGCTGCTGGATCATCATCCCTTACAGTTAAATATTAACTATCTGCCTGACTTGGCCCATTGGGGCCGCTGATTAAGGTGAGAGGCTGGGGGAAACACCTGTGTGCTGCACCAGTTTTTTTCAAGTGAATGAATCCAGCACCAAGTCATGTTATTGGCATGTTAATATTAACCATCTGTATGGACATTTCAAATCACATTGCATGAAGCAATACATTTTTTGGACTTGATCACAGTTTATGTCACAGTTTTCTATTTTATAAGAAGTATTTTTAGGTGGAAGAGGTGTTATATATATATTTTGGAGTTCATTTTAGAGTCGTAATTTTATATATATGCACGGCTCTGCACCAATGTCACTTTTATGCACTTGATCACTTTTTGTCTATATATGTGATATTGAACTGCACTTTCACATTTATTATTGCATGTTAGCTGCTCTGGTATTATTTATTCATCAGTAATATTTATTTTGTATTTTTTATTTTTGTATTTTTACTTATTATGTTGAAGAAACTATGCACATTTTATGACACAGTTTGAGGAACCGTTGTTTAATTTTCATCATTACCACTGTGTTTTAAAAGTATTTTATGGTCACATTTTTCATTCGGTTTGATTGAGGAACACATCAGTATTGGATGATTTAATTTGATGATTTATTAGGTATGTCTATCCGTATTTAACACTTTGGTTGATTCAGCTGCCCCCTAATGGGAGAAGATATTATTGTCTATTGTGTATTAAGGAAACATTGAGAATTCCTTGGAGATTTATGATGAGCGGCAAATTTAGACTAGCGCCACATACTTTTAACTGTTAGTCCGTTGGCAACAGCACTTAAAAGACCCACCTCAAAGAACAAGGCGGAACTCTCCTTGCTCCTCATCAGCTGGGATCTCCAACCCCACTATACCTCCAGTCCTCTCAGAAACCTGCACTGAGAGGAATGAAGGTATAGAAATAGGTATCCCAAGTACTTGCGGCCAATCTGCTAGCGGTACACCAATATCAGATTTTACCAGGCAAAATTGTCTACCCCAGTTGCTAAACCGTCAAAAGAAATTCGGTCCCAGCCATCCACATGCTCAGCGTCTGAATGCTAGCTTGGCCAAACTGCTAGCACTGCAACTGCTGCCTTTTCAGCTGGTAGACTCTGCCCCCTTTCGTGAATTTGTGGAATGTGCGGTACCTCAGTGGCAGGTTCCCAAACGCCATTTCTTTTCACGGAAGGCCATTCCGGCTCTCTACCAGCATGTGGAAGGCAATGTCTTGGCCTTTTTGGACAGGGCGGTCAGCAGTAAGGCGCATATTACTGCTGACTCATGGTCCAGCAGGCATGGACAGGGACGTTACTTTTCTTTCACGGCCCACTGGGTAACTCTGCTGGCAGCTGGGAGAAGGATGCAGGACAGGGTTCAGTATTGTTGGAGCTTGTTCTGCCACCATGCCTCCAAAATGCTAGTGGTGATTCTGCCACAGCTCTTTCCTCCACCCCCTCCCCTTCTTCTTCCTCTATGGCCTCTTCCTCTGCAGATTTCCCTTCTGAACCAGCGGTGCTCCATAGGCATTCAAGGGGCTACACAAGCACTCAGGCAAAAAGATGCCATGCGGTGCTTGAGTTGGTCTGCTTAGGGGACAGGAGCCACACTGGGGCAGATATTCTGTCAGCTCTGCAGGGGCAGGCTCAGAGGTGGTTGACGCCACGCCAGCTTCAGCCAGGAATGGTTGTATGTGACAATGGCACCAACTTCCTCTCCGCCTTCCGACAGGGACACTTGACCCATGTTCCCTGTTTGGCTCACATCCTGAATTTGGTGGTGCCGTGGTTCTTGAGCAGGTACCCCGGCTTACAGGATCTCCTGAGGCAGGCCAGGAAAGTCTGTGGTCATTTCCGCTGGTCATATACTGCCAGTGCTCGGCTGGCTGACATTCAAAGAGAATGCAACCTGCCCAAGAACCGCCTCATTTGTGACATGCCCACCAGGTGGAACTCAACATTGGCAATGCTGCAGCGGCTGCACATGCAGCAGAGGGCCATCAATGAGTACCTGTGTGAATATGGCACCAGGACAGGGTTAGGGGAGCTTGTTTTTTTTCGCCACGCCAGTGGCTACTGATCAAGGATGCATGCACTGTCCTGTCACCATTTGAGGAGGCCACGAGGATGGTGAGCAGTGACAGTGCATGCATCAGTGTTACTGTCCCTCGTGTCTTCCTGTTGGAGCATGCGCTTTGTGGAATAATGGACAGGGCACTTGAGGCAGAACAGCGGGAGGAAGAGGAGGACTTCCTTACCTCTCAAGGCCCCCTTTATCCAGATACTAGTATTCCTGCAGGCCCACCGATCACACAGGAAGAAGAAGAGGAGGAGGAGGAGGATTGCATCAGCATGGAGGTGGGGGATAACACTCAGCATCAGCAGCAGTCTTCAAGGGATCGTTTGCAGTTCCCAGAAACCCTTGGAGTTGTATGTGGCTGGGAGGAGGTGGTTGAGGATCATGTGATCCTTAGTGACCCAGAGATCTCAGGATCGAATGCTTCTGCAAACCTATGCTGCATGGCCTCCCTGATACTACAAAGCCTGCAAAAGGACCCTGGGATTTGTGGTATCAAGCAGAGGGATCATTACTGGTTGGCAACCCTTCTTGATGCACGTTACAAGGGTAAGGTTGCAGAACGTATCCAGCCTTCGCAGAGGGAGCAGAGGATGAAATATCTTTGGGAGGCCTTGCAGAAAGGTTTGTGCAATGCGTTTCCAGAGCCTGGGAGGTTACAATTTCCTGGTGCTGGACAACATGTTGCTGAGGCTTCGTGCAGTCACAGAAAGAGCGTTGGAGAAGGCGGCCGGCTGACCGATGCCTTCAGACAATTCCTCACTCCTCAGCGCCTAGGTCTGATCGGTTCCAGCAACCATCGCCAGCGTCTGAATTACATGGTGCAGGAATATATAAGGGCAAGATCAGACTTGAAGACCTTTCCAGCATCGCATCCACTGGGTTACTGGGTCTTGAGGATGGACCACTGGCCAGAGCTTGCTCAATATGCAATTGAGCTACTGGCCTGTCCTGCATCCAGCGTTCTTTCTGAATGCACATTCAGTGCTGCTGGAGGCTTTGTAACCGATCACAGAGTGTGCCTGTTCACAGACTCTGTTGATCAGCTCACATTCATAAAACTAAATCAGTCTTGGATCACCAGCTACCAAGCACCTGATGCTTTTGTAACCGATTGATTTTTCTATGGATGTGGGATCTCTTTAAGACTGCATATGCTGAGTTACTATCCTATTATGCTGAGTGACTATCCTATTTCTCCTCAATCTTAATGATGATAGCTTTTAGGAATATTTTCGGTTCAGGGCACCACCACCACTGCCTAAGGCCCAATTTTTATGCCCCTGTTAAAAAGGGGCGCGTAATTACAATTTTTGATAAAATATTTAACAGCAGGGCTCATTCCTACGCTCAACAAAAGTATCTGTGAGGCTTTACAGTGTTGTGCCACCACCACCACCGCCACCTAAGGCTTAATTTTTATGCCCCTGTTCAACAGGGGCGCGTAATTACAATTTTTGATCTAATATTTCACAGCAGGACCTGTTCCTGCGCTCAACAAAAGTATCTGTGAGGATTTACAGTGTTGTGCCACCGCCACCACCACCTAAGGCCCAATTTTTATGCCCCTGTTTAACAGGGGCACGTAATTAAAATTTTTGATCTAATATTTTACAGCAGGGCCTGTTCCTGTGCTCAACAAAAGTATCTGTGAGGCTTTACAGTGTTGTGCCACCACCACCGCCCAAGGCCCAATTTTTATGCTCTTGTTTAACAGGGGCGTGTAATTACAATTCTTGATATAATATTTCACAACAGGGCCTGTTCCAGCGCCCACCAAGATTTACTGTGAGGGCTTACAGTGTTCTGGTACCACCAACACCTAAGTCCCAATTTACCGCCGAGTGTATAGGGCAGGCCGTATAGTATATACAGGCGGTCCCCTATTTTCAAACATCCGACTTACAAACGACTTCTACTTACAAACAGAGGGAGACAACAGGAAGTGAGAAGAAATCTACCCCTAGGAAGGGAAATTCTCTCCTGTAAGAGTTAATATGGGAAAAAAGGGTGTCTCCACTGATGCTTTATCACCAATCCTTGTTTATACAACAACCCAAAATTTTCAAAATCCAATTCTCATTGGGACAGAAAGTGAGGTGAAATCTTCTGAACAGGGGCACAGACAACAAAATAAATGTTACAGGGGTGATGATAACCCTTCCCCATGCTATCCAAAAAGCTTAAAAATAGATTTTTTGGCTGGAGCTACACTTAGAAAATGTACCTGTTCCAAATTATAAACAGATTCAACTTAAGAACAAACCTACAGTCCCTATCTTGCTTGTAACCTGGGGACCGCCTGTGTACTGCTGCTGTATACTGCTGCTGTTCAGAGTATATAGGGCCTGGGGTCCCCACGCCTTTTTTTTTTTTTTTAATTTAGGTGCGGGGTTCACCTTAAAGGGCCTAGTAATGGGCTGGGGGGGGCAACATTACATTACAGCCAAAAGCAGTTTTAAATGACTTTTATTCCTTTAGAAATGTCATTTTGTGCAGGGACTGTTCTAAACACGGGAAAAATCTGCCACTTTACAGGCATACTATAGACACCCCCCAGGCACGATATTTAAAGGAATATTTCACCTTTATTGTTTCACTTTAAGCATTATTAAAATCACTGCTCCTGAAAAAATGGCTGTTTTTTAAAGCTTTTTTTTGCATTGATTCATGTCCCCTGGGGCAGGACACGGGCCCCCAAACATTTTTTATGACAATAACTTGCATATTAGCCTTTAAAATTCCCACTTTGATTTTTAACGTTCGAGTCCCATAGACTTTAACGGGGTTCGCGTGTTCTGCCGCGAACCGAATCGAGAGGTGTTTGGCTCATCTCCAACTATAACTAGTCTGACTCTAGAGTGAACACTAAAAAGATGACTAGGATATGGTTCAATGTTCAATGGCCTTCAGAAGTCACCTAATTAGCAAATAGAGTTCACCCGTATGTAATTTAATCTTAGTATAAAAACAGCTGTTCTGTGAAGCCCTCTGAGGTTTGTTAGAGATCCTTAGTGAACAAACAGCATCATGAAGGCCAAGGTACACACTATCCAGGTCAGGGATAAAGTTGTGGAGAAGTTAAACCACTTCAGCCCCAGAAGGATTTGCCCCCTTAATGACCAGGCCATTTTTTGCTATACAGCAATGCATCGCTTTAACTGACAATTGCGTGGTCGTGCGGTGCTGTACCCAAACAAAATTGACGTCCTTTTTTGCCCACAAATAGAGCTTTCTTTTGGTGGTAATTGATCACCTCTGTGGTTTTCATTTTTTGCGCTATAAACAAAGAGTGACAATTTTGAAAAAAAAACAATTTTTTTACTTTTTGCTATAATACATATCCCCAAAAAATATATTAAAAAATGTATTCATCAGTTTAGGCCAATATGTATTCTTCTACATATTTTTTGGTAAAAAAAAATGCAATAGGCTTATATTGATTGGTTTGCGCAAAACCTATCGTGTCTACAAACTATGGGATAGATTTAGGGACTTTTATTTTTTTTATTGTTTTTACTAGTAATGACGGCGATCTGTGATTTTTAGAGGGACTGCGACATTGCGGCCGAAAAATCTGACCCCAAATGACACCTTTTGGGGACCAGTGACATTATTACATTAATCAGTGCTATAGAAATGCACTGATCAATGTAAAAATTACACTGACAGGGAAGGGGTTAACACTAGGAGGCGATCAAGGGGTTAAGTGTGTTCTCTGGGTTAGTTCTAACTGTAGGGGGGATGGGCTCACTGGGACATGACATAGATCACTGTTCCTGATCACTGGGAACAGTAGATCTCTGTCATGTCATCTGTCAGAATGGGGATCCACCTTGTTTACAAAGGCAGGTCCCCATTCTGCCTCTGTACTAGGCGATTGCAGGTCGCCGGCAGACGTTGAGTCCGCCCGACCCGCGGGCACGCACCCATAGCGCGCAGCACGCACAAGCGACTGCCTGCTATCGTGCCTGCGCGAGCCACCGTACAACTATGGCGATTTGCGCAGGAGAGCCGACCTGCCACCATGTAACAACGGCGGCTGGTCAGCAAGTGGTTAAAGCAGGGTTAGGTTATAAAAAAATATTCCAAGCTTTGAACATTTCATGGAGCACTGTTCAACCCATCATCTAAAAAGGGAAAGAGTATGACACAACTGCAAACCTACCAAGACATGGCCGTTCACCTAAACTGACAGGCCAGGGAAGGAGAGCATTAATTGGTGGAGCAGCCAAGTGGTCCATGGTAACTCTGGAGGAGCTGCAGAGATCCACAGCTCACGTGGGAGAATCTGTCCACAGGACAACTATTAGTCGTGCACTGCACAAATCTGGCCTTTATGGAAGAGTGGCAAGAAGAAAACCATTGTTGAAAGGAAGCCATAAGAAGTTCTGTTTTCAGTTTGCGAGAAGCCATGTGGGGGACACAGCAAACACGTGGAAAAAGGTGCCCTGGTCAGATGAGACCAAAATTGAACTTTTTGGCCTAAAAGCAAAACGCTATGTGTGGTGGAAAACCAACACTGCACATTCCGCTGAACACACCATCCCCACTGTGAAACATGGTGGTGGCAGCATCATGTTGTGGGGATGTTTTTCTTCAGCAGAGGCAGGGAAGCTGGTCAGATTTGATGGGAAGATGGATGGAGCCAAATACAGGGCAATCATTACAGGAAAACCTGTAATGCCGCGTACACGCGATCGGAAATGCCGCCAGCAAAACTCCGATGAGAGCTATTTGTCAGAAAATGCCACCGTGTGTATGCTCCATTGGTCTTTTGCTGGCGGAATTCCAGCCAGGAAAAGATTAGGAGCATGTTCTCTATTTTTCGGTTGGGAAAAGTTCCTATCCGAAAATGCCTTTCCTCTGTATGCAATTAGGACGCGCAAAAAAGCACGCATGCTCGGCAACAATTTGACGCATGCTCGGAAGCATTGAACTTCATTTTCTTGGCTCGATGTAGTGATGTACGTCACCACGGTCTTGATGGTCGAAAGTTCAGAGAACTTTTGTGTGACCGTGTGTATGCAAGGCAAGCTTGAGCAGAATTCCGTCGGAAAAACCATCCAAAATGCCAAAAATGGCAAATTGAAGGTACACTAGTGAAGAGGCCTACACGTTTCTGAGCATGACAGATAGTGAAGAGGAAGTCACTCATCTGTCAGATTCAGGCTCAGAATACGATCCTGTAGACAACAGCGGCTCCATGACAGATAGCTCTGACAACGGAGTTGTGGTCCCTGCCAAGGTCAGGCGTACCAGACCCCGAACTTCTTCTTCTGTCCTTGAAGTGCAAAAACCGCAGGTCCCTTGTATGGAGCAGAGAAGTACTAGCGCCGCTATTCCTTCTGGTGAACTGGCAAGCACCAGCGGCCTAGTACACCCTGGTCGTATATCCAGCACTGCAGTAACACTTGGTGACGTGGCGAGTCCCATAAGTGCAGTTCAAGCTGGCGAGGTGGCAAGCACAAGTAGTGTCCCTCTGCCACCAAAAAGACAAAGACAGGCCCTTCGTGCCCATAGTGCCCTTCCTGCTGCATTCGCCAATCCGAATTGGGAACCCACAACTTCTGCAGCACCCGTACTTCCCCCATTCACTGGCCAACCCGGTATTCAGGTGAAAACAGTTTTTACGTCACTGGATTTTTATTTGCTGTTTTTCACCGAAGATCTCTATAGATCTATTGTGGACCAAAGCAATTTGTACGCTGGTCAACACATCGCCACTATTCCCCAGTCCTCCCTTGCCAGAGATTGGAAACCAAATACGGTTTCCGAATTTAAGATCTTTCTGGGCCTTTCCCTCAACATGGGCATAAATAAAAAGAGTGAGTTGCGGTCATATTGGTCCACTGACCCAATTCACCATATGCCCCTGTTCTCTGCCTCCATGACCAGGGCACGATACGAGCAGATTTTGCGGTTCATGCACTTCAATGACAATGAACTCTGTCATCCTCGTGGAGACCCTGAATACGATCGGCTCTACAAAATTCGGCCCCTCGTAAACCACTTCAACCAACGTTTTGCAGACTTGTTTACTCCCCATCAAGTTGTCTGCGTTGATGAGTCCCTGATTAAGTTTTCTGGCCGCTTGTCATTCAAACAGTACCTTCCCAGCAAGCGTGCCAGATACGGGGTCAAGATATATAAGCTCTGTGACAGGGCCACAGGCTATACATGTAGTTTTATGGTTTACGAGGGCAAAGATAGTCACGTAGAGCCGACAAACTGCCCTGACTACATAGAAAGCGCTGGCAAGATTGTGTGGGACTTGGTGTCACCCTTATTCGGAAAGGGGTACCACTTGTACGTGGACAATTATTACACGAGTGTGCCACTTTTTAGTCACCTTTTTGATCATCAGATTGGAGCATGTGGCAACATGCGACCTAATCGCCGGGGCTTTCCCCAGCGGCTTGTAGATTCCCATCTTAGGCTGGGGGAGAGAGCCTGCTTGCAGTGTAATAATTTGCTCGCTATGAAGTGGAGGGATAATAAGAATGTTTTCCTTCTTACCTCCCTTTATGCAGACACGACGGTCCAAATTACTACGGTGACTGGTGTTGTGGAGAAACCCCTCTGTGTCCACGAATATAACCAAAATATGGGAGGGGTAGACCTCAACGACCAGTTGGTGGCGCCGTACCTAGTTGCCCGTAAGGCCAGACGCTGGTACAAAAAAGTGTCTGTTTATTTAATTCAATTGGCTTTGCTGAACGCTTATGTGCTATGCAGAGCTTCAGGACGGACTGGATCCTTCCTTAAATTCCAGGAAGAGATCGTCAGAGCCCTTCTGTTTCCAGACGGTGCTCCACCTCACCTTTCCCAACCAAATGCAGTAAGCCGGCTGCATGAGAGGCATTTTCTTTATGTCCTCCTGAGTACCCCTACCCAACGAACCCCCCCAAAAAAATGTCGTTTTTGCAGCAAGCGCGGATATAGGCGTGACACCTGGTATTATTGTCCCTCCTGTCCTGACAATCCTGGTCTTTGCATTGGTGAATGTTTTGAATGCTACCATACACTAGTTGAGTATTAGCGTAGGGTACAGCACTGCACAGACTAGGACACACTTTCACAGGGTCTCCCAAGATGCCATTGCATTTTGAGAGACCCAAACCTGGAACCAGTTACAAAAGTTAAAGTTACAAAAAAAAGTGTAAAAAAAAAACAAAAACAACAAAACAAAATAAAGTAAAAAAAAACACAAAAAAAATATAAAATCAAAAAATCAAAAATAGTTGTCGTTTTATTGTTCTCTCTCTATTCTCTCTCTATTGTTCTGCTCTTTTTTACTGTATTCTATTCTGCAATGTTTTATTGTTGTTATGTTTTTAACATGTTTGCTTTATAGGTATGCAATTTTTTTATACTTTACTGTTTACTGTGTTTTATTGGTAACCATTTTTTTGTTTTCAGGTACGCCATTCAACTGCAGAGCGGATTTATTTATCTTGACAGCAACAGCGTTTGCTCCCACGATACATAAAGCCGTGACTCCAGCTCTGTCGGAGGTGATTTCACCATCACAGTTACATACTTCAGCATATATGCCGAAGCGTGGGGGCAGCAGTGGGTGGAGGAGCAATTTGCTCCTATCTTTTGCCGGAGGATGCCCCCATGCTTCGGCATATATATATTTTAAGCACAGGTTGCGTTACATGTTTTATTTTTTACTATGTTTTTTTTGTATTTGCTTTGCAGGTATGGTAAGTCTTACTGTTATACTGTAATGTTACTTTGTTTTATTGTTAACCATCATTTGCTTAGCAGGTACACCATTCAGTTGCAGCGCGGATTTATTTATCTTGACAGCAACAGCGTTTGCTCCCACGATACTTAAAGCCGTGACTCCAGCGCTGTCGGAGGTGATTTCACCACCACAGTTACATACTTCTGCATATATGCCGAAGCGTGGGGGCAGAAGTGGGTGGAGGAGCAATTTGCTCCTACCTTTTGCGGGAGGATGCCCCCATGCTTCGGCATATATAAACGGTGCATGTATGCCCATCATTAGAAGTGGGTGGATGAAGGGAGGTATTCTAATGGTGGGCATACCCACCGATCAATATCTTTTTTTTGTTCAGCCCACAGGCTGCATGAAAAAAAAGTTTACAATCTATGCCCAACAAGGACCAGCAACGTACTGGTATGTTGCTGGACTTTTAGTGGTTATACCAGAATGATGCCTGCAGGTTTAGGTATCATCTTGGTATGATTATTTTCAGCCAGCGGTCGGCTTTCATGTAAAAGCAATCCTAGCGGCTAATTAGCCTCTAGACTGCTTTTACAAGCAGTGGAAGGGAATGCCCCCCCCCCCCACCGTCTTCCATGTTTTTCTCTGGCTCTCCTGTCCCAACAGGGAACCCGAGAATGCAGCCGGTGATTCGGCCAGCTGACCATTGAGCTGATCAGAGACCAGAATGGCTCCAATTATCTCTATGGCCTAAGAAACCAGAAGCTATGAGCATTTCATGACTTAGATTTCACCGGATGTAAACAGCGCCATTGGGAAATTGGGAAAGCATTTTATCACACCGATCTTTGGTGTGGTCAGATGCTTTGAGGGCAGAGGAGAGATCTAGGGTTTAATAGACCCCAATTTTTTCAAAAAAGAGTACCTGTCACTACCTATTGCTATCATAGGGGATATTTACATTCCCTGAGATAACAATAAAAATGATTAAAAAAATAAAAAAATGAAAGGAACAGTTTAAAAATAAGATAAAAAAGCAAAAAAATAATAAAGAAAAAAAAATAAAGCACCCTGTCCCCCCCTGCTCTCGCGCAAAGGCGAACGCAAGCGCCGGTCTGGCGTCAAATGTAAACAGCAATTGCACCATGCATTTGAGGTATCACCGCGAAGGTCAGATTGAGGGCAGTAATTTTAGCAGTAGACCTCCCCTGTAAATCTAAAGTGGTAACCTGTAAAGGCTTTTAAAGGCTTTTCAAAATGTATTTAGTTTGTCGCCACTGCACATTTGTGCGCAATTTTAAAGCATGTCATGTTTGGTATCCATGTACTCGGCCTAAGATCATCTTTTTTATTTCATCAAACATTTGGGCAATATAGTGTGTTTTAGTGCATTAAAATTTAAAAAAAGTGTGTTTTTTCCCCAAAAAATGTGTTTGAAAAATCGCTGCGCAAATACTGTGTGAAAAAAAAATGAAATACCCACGATTTTAATCTGTAGGGCATTTGCTTTAAAAAAAATAGATAATATTTGGGGGTTCAAAGTCATTTTCTTGCAAAAAAAAAAATTTTTTTCATGTAAACAAAAAGTGTCAGAAAGGGCTATGTGGTTAGAAGAGTGGGTGATGTGCGACATAAGCTTCTAAATGTTTTGCATAAAATGCCAGGACAGTTCAAACCCCCCCCCAAATGACCCCATTTTGGAAAGTAGACACCCCAAGCTATTTGCTGAGAGGCATGTCGAGTCCATGGAATATTTTATATTGTGACACAAGTTGCAGGAAAAAGACACTTTTTTTTTTTTGCAGAAAGTTGTCACTAAATGATATATTGCTCAAACATGCCATGGGAATATGTGAAATTACACCCCAAAATACATTCTGTTGCTTCTCCTGTGAATTTTTGATTTCACTCTTCACTGCCTATCACAGTTTCAGAGGCCATGGAATGCCCAGGTGGCACAACCCCCCCCCCCCCCCAATGACCCTATTTTGGAAAGTAGACACCCCAAGCTATTTGCTGAGAGGTATAGTGAGTATTTTGCAGACCTCACTTTTTTTCACAAAGTTTTGAAAATTAAAAAAAAAAAAAAATTTCTTGTCTTTCTTCATTTTCAAAAACAAATGAAAGCTGCATAATACTCACCATGCCTCTCAGCAAATAGCTTGGGGTGTCCACTTTCCAAAATGGGGTCATTTGAGGGGGGGGTTGTGCTATCTTGGCATTTTATGGCCTTCAAAACTGTGATAGGTAGTGAGGAGTGAATCAAAAATTTTGGTTTTCGGGGCCCCGTATGAAGCTAGCCTCCCAAAAAGTCCCACATATGTGGTATCCCCGTACTCAGGAGAAGCAGCAGAATGTATTTTTTGGTGTAATTCCACATATGCCCATGGCATGTTTGAGCAATATATCATTTAGTGACAACTTTGTGCAAAAAAAAAAAAAAAATTGGTCACTTTCCTGCAACTTGTGTCAAAATAACGGAGAATCGTATACTCACCTTTCCGTAATTTTCCTTTCCTGTCGCATCTCATGGCAGCATACACCTATGGGTTGTGGCTCCGCCCCCGCAACCTGATAGGACCGCGTAGCTATTAAACTCTGAGAGAGCCCCTGCCCCAGCATTCTCCGTATATATACCTCACCTCAGATGGGTGGGAATTTGTATGCTGCCATGAGATGCGACAGGAAAGAAAAATTACGGAAAGGTGAGTATACAATTTTCTGTTTTCCTGTTGCATCATGGCAGCATACACCTATGGGGAATAACTCGCAAACTGGGTGGGTATGAGCAAAAGATAAGTTTTATTTAGAAGGTATTGAGGAGTTAGCCTTGAATAATTGCTCTCCCAAATTCGACCTTGGACAATCTAGCGGAGTCCACTTTATACTTAGAAATAAAAGTGGTTTTTGAAGACCAAGTGGCTGCTTTGCAGATGGTTTTGGCTGATACCCTGCAGTAGGCCACCCAGGAGGTCGCCATTGCCCTTGTGGAGTGTGCCCTTAAGCCCTCATGTACTCGTGTGTTGTTAGATGCGTAAGCTCTTTTAATGATCTTCACCAACCATGCTGCGATGGTGCGAGAGGTTGCTGCTTGTCCTCTTCTAAAGCCATGAGGTATGACTAATAGGTTCTCTGTCTTCCTCAGATCGCTGGTTGCCAAGAGGTAGGCCTAGATATTAGTCTTTATATCAAGTGGGTGTGGATCACCCTGTTCTGTGGAGAGGGTGGGGAGACATAGCTCTTGGTTAAAGTGGAAAGACGATGACACCTTCAGGATGAAGCGATCCAATGGTTTTAAGACTACTTTGTCTGGATAGAACATTAGGTATGGTTCCTTAGCCTGTAAGGCCTGAATTTTCGATACCCTTTTGGCTGATGTAATTGCTATTAGGAAGGTGACCTTGAGAGTTAGGTCCCACAGGGAAATGTCCTCTAACGGAAAAAATGGCTCATGGGATAAGGCTTCCAAAACTACCGAAAGATCCCATGTCGGGAAGGAAGGTTTTCTAGGTGGCCTCAACAGGGCTGATACATGTACCTTCAGGGTACTAGACCTAAAACCTTTATCTAGACCTAGCTGGAGAAACTTGAGGATCTGAGCAACTGATGGAGATGCCGGGTTCCAGGATTGCCGTTGTGCGATTGAGAGAAAACTCTCCCAGATCCTTATATAGGTTTTATTGGTCGTGGATTTTCTGGCCTGAAGGAGAGTGTCTACCACTTTCTGGGAGCATCCTTGGACTAAGAACCTAGTCCTTTCAATCTCCAGGCTGTTAGATGCAACCTCTCCGGAAATGGGTGAAGGAGTTGCCCCTGCGACAGTATATCCGCTGTCATTGGGAGTGTCAGTGGTTCTGCTGTGCTCAATTGGAGGAGCGTCGTAAACCATGGTCGTCTCGGCCAAAATGGGAGGACTGCTAACACTGTGGATTTCGACCTCTTGAGTCTGAGTAAGAATCTTGGAATGAGTGGTGTTGGCGGAAAGATGTACCCCAAACGGAAGTTCCAGTCGTGCTGTAGGCAATCCATGCCTTCTGCCGATGGGAAAGGAACTCTGGCTAGATACCTCTGGCATTTCGTGTTGACCGGTGTTGCTGCCAGGTCTATATCCAGTATCCCCCAGGTTTGGGTTATGAGGGTAAAGGCTTGGTGACTTAAGGCCCACTCGTTGTTTGATACAAAGGTCCAACTTAGAGAGTCGGCTAGTTGGTTTTAAACTCCTGGGACATACGTTGCCGTTAATCCTGACAGGTTCAGCTGTGCCCACTCGAAGACTGGATGGACTACCTGCATCATGGAGCAACTTCTGGTGCCCCCTTGCCTGTTGATATAGGCAACTGCCACCCTGTTGTCCAATTTTAGCAGGACTTCTTTCCCCCTGAGGAGGGGGCTGAAGGCTAACAGAGCTTGGAATGCTGCTTTCATCTCCAATATATTTGAAACCACGTTCTGTGTTCTGAATGTCCAAAGGCCCTGGACTGCGTGATGGCGGTAATGTGCCCCCCAGCCCTTCAGGCTGGCGTCTGAAGTGATTACTTCTTGAGGAAGAGGGACTATATGCCTGCATCTCTTCAGTCTGTTCAATCTGGTCCACCACCAGAGTGATTGTTTTACTTCTTTCTGGATTATGATTGGCTGAGACAATGACACCCCGTTCCACTGTCTTAACAGTGATGCTTGCAGGGGTCTGGTGTTCCATTGGGCCCATTGTACCATCGGGATGGTTGCTGAGAATGACCCCAGTATGCTGAGGTACTCCCGGGCTGGTAGTGTGGTAGAAGCTAATAACTTTCTTGCCTTCTGAATGAGACTGGGAATTTTTTCCTGCGGAAGTTCTATCATGTTGAGACAGATATCTAGTTCCGCCCCCAGGAATATCATTCTCTGAGTGGGCTGTAAGTTGCTTTTCCCCCAGTTTATGATCCAGCCTAAGTTTTGTAGGGTGGTAATCAGAATGGATCGATGCCGTAGAAGGGAATCCTGATTGTCTGCTAGCAAGAGGATGTCGTCCAGGTAATGATGGACTCTCAATCCTTGTTCTCTTAGTAAGGCTATTACTGGCAGTAAGACTTTTGTGAATGTCCTTGGAGCGGTGGAGATCCCGAACAGGAGACTTCGGAATTGAAAATGATGAAGTCCTACCGCAAAGCGGAGAAACTTTTGAAATGAGATGTGAATGGGGACGTGCAGATAGGCGTCTTGTAAATCGATGGAAAGCATCCAATCCCCAATATTCATGGCCCGAAGAATTGACTGGAGGCTCTCCATTTTGAATGTCTCGACTAAGATTGAGCGATTGAGATTCTTTAGGTCTAGAACAGGACGGAGATCCCCTGTTTTTTTCTTCACCAGAAACAATGGGGAGTAGAATTCCGTTGACCTTTGGGATAGTGGAACTTCCACTATGGCTTCCTTTTGTAACAGGTCTTGGACGTATCTTGTTAGTAGCGTCCTTTTTTCCCGAGATGCCGGTAATCTGGTTACAGAGAATTGGTCTCTTGGAGACCGTGTCTTGAATTTCCATTTGTGCCCGAACTGGACAGTTTCTATCGTCCATGGGTCCTTTATTGTATCCGCCCAGACCCGCTTGTATCTCATGAGTCTGGCCCCCACTATAGCTGGTTGGGGCGGACGCACCTTCAAAAAGACTTTTGGTCCCCTGTGGTAGGGGTCTTAGACTTTTGGAGCTTTAGGAATGATGACTGGGGATTCCTCCAGTTCCTCCTATACTCTTTCCCAGGCCTGTAGGATCTTGCCTCCCTGTATTTATCCGGGAGATTTCTTCTAGAAACCGGTGGTCTCTGCTCTCTGGGCCTCCTATCTGAAGGAATGAGTCCCGATTTCCCTCCGGTGACTTTAGAAATGGCCGAGTCCAGTTTTTCTCCAAAAAGATTTATGCCATCAAATGGTATTTTACACCAGCTGGACTTTGAGGAGGGATCTGCCGACCAGGGTTTTAACCAAAGCGCCCTTCTGGCCATTACTGAGCTTAACATTGCTCTTGAAGTGGTTTTAATTATATCCACAGAGGCTTCTGCGACAAAGTCGCCTGCAAGACTAAGTTCTTGGAGGGCTGAGATAACTTTCTCTTGTTCCAGTCCTTCTGACACCAGCTTCTCGGCCATCGTGGACCAGCTTGAGATAGCCTTGCCGACAGCAGCCAGTGCTATTGCTGGCCTGCAAGCGCCACCTGCCGAGAGGTAAGTTCTCTTAAGATCCAGATCGATCTTTCTATCCAGGACATCTTTGAATGTGACTGCATCCTCTTTCGGGAGTGTTACGTGCCTAGCGAGGCGCATCAGAGAGGAGTCGACCACTGGAGGAGATATTAGTGGGTTGACGTTAGGCTCTTTAAGTGGATAGAGCTTTGCTAATCTGTTGCTGAGGCCGTTTTTTTTCTCTAGCTTTTGCCACTCATCCTTAATTAGATCCTCAAGTTCGTCAATGAACGGGAAGGTCTCCAGGTCTTTTTTAAGGTTTGGAAAGTATTTCTTCACTTTTTGAGGAGTTTCTTTTTCCTCCACCCAGTCGATCGCCTCCTTCACTGACTTCACAAATGGATCGATTAGTGAAAAATCAAAGCCGGTGGATGCCTCTAGATCATCAATGTCAGAGAGAGGGTCTGACGTCTTTGATGATGATGGAGCAGCGGATGAGGTATTTTGTATGGGTCTGCTGGCTTCTGGTCCTGCGATTTGTAGGGATGGTTCGTTCGGTTCCTTTGTGTCTGTTTCTCTGTCTTTAGTTGCCTCAATGAAGCACGTGCGACAGGCTAGTTTGTCTGGAAGTGCTGTAGCACCGCAAATCCAGCAGGAGTTCCCGGGTGGACGGGAAGACTGAGTGACAGGAGATTTCCTGCGCGCAGGGGATTTCTTGTGGTGGGAGTGACTATGCCTTGATCTTGATAGGCTTCTCCTGCGACTTGATCTGCTCCTCCTGCGACTTGAGCGGCTTCTGCGACTTGAGCGACTTCTGCCGCGCTCTGAGCGACTCTGCCTGTGGCTTGAGCGGCTCCTTCTTGAAGGCTCCCCTCGTCTTGAATATGACGATCTGGAAGACCTGGTGGGGTTGTTCAATTTAAACAGCATTAGTGAAGGCTCTCTTTTTCCTTTCTTCATACTTACCCATCATTCCCTCTTACCTAGTAGGCTGTCGATGGTCTACCGGGGCAGCGGTCTCCATGAAAGGTGATGAACCAACCTATAACATATAGGTAGTTTAGCATGCATGAGATATAGCAGTTAGTGAGCAAGCAAAAGAAGCCAGAGAGCTTACCTGGAGAGAGTAAGAAAGAGACAGGGCAGTGCAGCTGGATAGTGTAGCAAAAAGATCCGGTCAGAATTCCTCCTTGCAGGCTCAGGAGAGAAGAGACAAGAAAATACTGACATTAAAGCGTTTTTAAACTTGCCGCCGTCGCAGCGGTGATGATGTCACGCTTGTGCATGCGCAGAAGCGCTCCGAGGTATTCGACGCCATCTTAGAAGCTGGAAAAGGGGATGCCCTGACGAGATACCGCTGTCTGCTCATGCGCGAAGAGCTGAGACACTCGGCACTAAGCACAGAGAGCGGAGAGGAGACACAAAGCTGGAGCTATGGAGACAGAGAGAAGGGGAAGTTACCCACAAGTGCACATAAGAGCTGGAGACCGCTGCAAGCCAGAAACCTATTTAATGTTTGTAATGCATAATAACATACCTCTGAGACCATCAGAGTGGGGTTCCATCCGTTAAGCTCATTTAGAGGCTGTACAGGAGAGGACTTCCACCCAGGAGAGGCTAGAACCTGGCTGGGGCGAATGTTTGGTAAGGGATGCATGTTCGGTCCTTGACAGGTGAGGAAAAAAAGGAGAATGCTGGGGCAGGGGCTCTCTCAGAGTTTAATAGCTATGCGGTCCTATCAGGTTGCGGGGGCAGAGCCACAACCCACAGGTGTATGCTGCCATGATGCGACAGGAAATAAAATATTCCATGGACTCAACATGCCTCTCAGCAAATAGCTTGGGGTGTCTATTTTCCAAAATCGGGTCATTGGGGGGGGGGAGTTTGTGCCATCTCGGCATTTTATGGCCTTCAAAACTGTGATAGGTAGTGAGGAGTGAAATCAAAAATTTACGCCCTTAGAAATCCTGAAGGCAGTGCTTGGTTTCGGGGCCCCGTACGCGGCTAGGCTCCCAAAAAGTCCCACACATGTGGTATCCCCATACTCAGGAGAAGCAGCAGAATGTATTTTGGGGTGCAATTCCACTTCCAATATGTCCATGGCATGTTTGAGCAATATATCATTTTAGTGACAACTTTTTGTAAATTTTTTTTTGTCATTATTCAATCACTTGGAACAAAAAAAATGAATATTCAATGGGCTCAACATGCCTCTCAGCAATTTCCTTCGGGTGTCTACTTTCCAAAATGGGGTCATTTGGGAGGGGGGTTGTACTGCCCTGCCATTTTAGCACTTCAAGAAATGACATAGGCAGTCATAAACTAAAAGCTGTGTAAATTGCAGAAAATGTACCCTAATTTGTAGACGCTATAACCTTTGCGCAAACCAATAAATATACGCTTATTGACATTTTTTTTACCAAAGACATGTGGCCGAATACATTTTGGCCTAAATGTATGACTAAAATTCAGTTTATTGGATTTTTTTTATAACAAAAATGAGAAAATATAATTTTTTTCCAAAATTTTCGGTCTTTTTCCGTTTATAGCGCAAAAAATAAAAACCGCAGAGGTGATCAAATACCATCAAAAGAAAGCTCTATTTGTTGGAAGAAAAGGACGCAAATTTCGTTTGGGTACAGCATTGCATGGCCGCGCAATTAGCAGTTAAAGCGACGCAGTGCCAAATTGTAAAAAGTGCTCTGGTCAGGAAGGGGGTAAATCCTTCTGGGGCTGAAGTGGTTAAACTGATGTTTACAGTACAGGTTTTATATTTGCTATGTACTGTATCTAGAGTGCACTGAGGATACTGGTATCATAAAGCATTATGGGTCTTCTGAAGAGCACAGTCATAGCTGTTTTGCTTTCAGACTGTCTCTCTCTAAGTGGAAGTCTGTATGCAACTATAATTTCAGACTTAGTTATCCAACTCTGTAAATAGTATCTTTAGAAAGGACCCTCCAGCTCCATCTACTGACTGGCAATATAAATATGAAATATTATTGTGCAGTAGTTCATATTAGTTCTGAAAATAGTGAATAAATAAATATAATAAATTCAAAACCACTTGCATACCCATTAAAGCGGACCTTCTGCCCGTGTTGTTTTAACTTTGGATAGTAAAACATTTTTTTTTTCTGCCAGTAAATGCCTTATTCAGCCCACTTCCTGTTTCTTGTCTGGTCATTAGCCTAGGCTTATGACATCATGCACAGGTCTCTCTTGTGAGAGTTTGCCAGGAAGGGAGGGTGGGTGAGTCATAAGAGGGCCAATGCAGGGCTGCAGAGCTGGAGGTGTGCCTCTGTGTGTCTGTGTAACTCCAGGAAGTGAACAGGCAACAGCTTCAGCTGCCCACAGTTAAAATAGTTGCAGCCAGACTCAGTGGAGGGAGATTTCTGCAGCATATTTGGTACAGAATCACAGTATATATGAAATAATATGCAAAGTGGTTGGAGGGAAGCTTCAGAATGGCAAAGATGTTTTTATTACAAATTATGTGAGTAGACTGCAGTTCCTCTTTAAGATGGTGTTCATGAAACATTAAAATGCTCTAATTTTCTGCATACCTATAGAACAAATACTGCAAATCTTTGCTTAAAGTGGTTCTAAAAGCAATCCCCTCTGATGCCTCGTACACAGGATCGGACTTTTTGACAACAAAACCGTGGAATTTTGTCCGAAGGGTGTTGGCTCAAACTTGTCTTCCATACACACGGTCACACAAATGTTGACCAACAATTACGAACGTAGTGACGTACTAAGTGGTTTTTCAGCTCTTTAGTGCCACCCTTTGGGCTCCTTCTGCTAATTTCTTATTAGTAGAAGTTTGGCGAGTGTTGATTCACACTTTTCTTTTCGCGTTTTTTCATTTTGCGCTTTTCAGTTCGTTCCCGAACGGCCGTTCGTCAACCAGATGTGTTGCAGAATCGGAGGAGATAACGTGTTATTTATTATTGGCCTTGGAGTTATTGCTTTGACTTTTTTATTTGGTTGAATAATGATTTGATTTGCTATATTTTCCATATTTTTGGATGCATAGAATGCACTTTTTGGCTAAGTTCTATTGGCAGATAGCATGTCTAATATTTTTTTTTTTTAATGCACAATAAAAAATTTGTGGAGAATAATACTTGGCTATGTGTTTTACTTCAAATGACAGTTTGGGAGTAGGCAGTTACATTTTAAAAATACAATGTAAAATTGACAAGGGACACAAACATAGTTGTATCTTTGATCTTATAAACTACGGGATAATGGTGTTGTGGTAACTTGCACAATTAAAGAAAAAAACATTTTTTTATATATTTATATATTATTCTTGATATCACTAGAAAAAAAAAGCCTTTGAAAATTCGTTTGCAATATCTCCATCAGTATCACCGCCAAACAGCTTCATTATTATCCCATTAAAGAAGAAAAGGGGGGGCGTGGTCTGGTAATGGCGGAGTAGAGAGATATGCTAGCAGAGCTCCGACCATCCCTCCAGCGAATTGAGCTGTGAATGCTTTGAATGCAGCTACCACGCTGCTAAAGGCAGCCTATACATAGGATATACACTACGGAATGAGCAGCACGAAGAAGAAGGGGGAAAAAAGTTACAAACCCATATATAAAAGCCCTACACAGCCAGAGATTCAACATTTTTTTCTGCGCACACGAGCCGTGGTAGCCCGGGCATCAGCACTGGAGATACGGGGGAGACCGTGCACAGAGACCCCAATGGCGGCACCTCGCATGAGCTTATCCCTGGTTTCAGGCACACTTGGAGCACCAGAGCCGGAAGAGGAGAAGTTTGGGTTAACATCAGAAGAGCGGAGTATGGCAGGCTCGGTGCTGGGGGACCTAGACTTAAGAGCGATCCTTCAGGCATTACCGACACGCAGCGAGATGGAGGCGATAGTGTCCCGTCTGGAGGTGGGGCACCGTAGGGAAATGCAGCTGGTTCGGACGGAGATACAAGTGCTGGTGGATAGATGTACTGCAGAGGAGGCGGCTGGAGTAAGGTTAGAAGACCGGGTATCCAAACTGGAAAAAGAATTGACCACCCAGATGGCCCATACATCCTCTATACTACTTAGATTAGAGGAAATCGAAGATCAGAGCCGACGTAATAACTTGAGGTTTAGAGGTATCCCAGAGGACAGGGGGGAAGAAGCATTACATACGGTGGTGCTGACTATATGCCAGAGAATGGGAATTTCAACATACCCTGAGAATTTGATAGACTACATAGAGCCCCAGGGTCGCGCTCCATAGACTTAGCTAGACCCAGAGATGTGATTGGACATTTTCACTGATATGCCCATAAAGAATTGATAAGCCGTAAAGCCTGGGAGGTGGGCCCGATCAATTTTGAAGGTGCATTGGTTAAAATCCTCTTAGATCTATCTCAGGCCACTCTTCAGCGGATGGCGCAATTGCACCCGTTCTTGGAGAAAATAAGGCTCTCAGGAGACTCATATACTGTAGATGGGGATATCCTATATCTTTAATGGTAAAGAAAGGATCGTCTTCCTTCTCCCTATCTCAGCCATCTGAGCTTCCTGCCCTGTTTTTGTTTTTGGTGGTAGAGCAGTGTGCAGTCCAAGATTGGCTGCAGCCAACGATGAGGAGAAAGCGATGGGGGGCTCTCCCAGGGTAACTGTAGAAAACCCCTCTACAGACTGAAGAATTCGGCGAGAAATGGGAGTAGAAGGTTAGACCAGAGACTATGAGTCCTAAGAAGATAGACATTGTGTGATTACTTATTTTTTTGTGTATCCCCCCGTTCTATCCTTTCCCCCCTTTTTTTCCCTTTCCTGGTCCCCCAGCTTTTTAAAAATCTGATCAGTTTAGATAGAGAGGATCACTTATGTTTTGCACTTTATAAAGCTATTCATTGCATTTTTACTGTACCGTACCATTTTTGTATTTACATCTAGCATTTTTATTGTACTATACCACTTTTATATTTACACTTGTCCCCCACACTATACAGAGTGGATCACTCATGTTTTGCCATGGTACAACTTTACGTGTATGATATATAACTGGTTTCAGGTGGTCTATCACATTAGAGGATTGAAATTTATCTTTATTTATATTCACTTACATTTTGTACACACTTATGCGGACAGCGCCACACCCACACATTAACTCTTCATTCAGATTCGGAAATAGAATCCATGTCGGATCTTTCCGGTGATGATGACCTATTTGAAACCTCTGCTATGACTTTCCCTGAATGGTCAGCCCTGAGTTCTGGGAAGATGTCACCCTGTGTGGAGCCGCACAGTACTGTTACTGAGACTTTATCGAAAGTTGCTAGTTCTCTACAGACACCGGCTGGGTCTATGGTGAGCAAATCATTGGATTCCTGTGTGCCTCCTGGTATAGGGAAAGACAGATCTTTGCCCAAACTTGCACGTTTGCAGAGAATGTTAAACAAGCGTGTGGCTGCAGAGTATGGTTTGGAATTCCCCTATGTGCCACAGGATATAATGCAAGTGATTAATCGGGAACTTTGGTACAGTAAAGCTGTTTGGGATTATTTGTCTGTGCCTAAGCCTTTCCAAAAGACTGGATGTTCTGTTAAAATGGATGAACGTTTTAGTGGATGTTTTATGGAAAGGTGATGAACCAACCTATAACATATAGGTAGTTTAGCATGCATGAGATATAGCAGTTAGTGAGCAAGCAAAAGAAGCCAGAGAGCTTACCTGGAGAGAGTAAGAAAGAGACAGGGCAGTGCAGCTGGATAGTGTAGCAAAAAGATCCGGTCAGAATTCCTCCTTGCAGGCTCAGGAGGGAAGAGACAAGAAAATACTGACATTAAAGCGTTTTTAAATTTGCCGCCGTCGCAGCGGTGATAACGTCACGCTTGCGCATGCGCAGAAGCGCTCCGAGGTATTCGACGCCATCTTGGAAGCTGGAAAAGGGGATGCCCTGACGAGATACCGCTGTCTGCTCATGCGCGAAGAGCTGAGACACTCGGCGCTAAGCACAGAGAGCGGAGAGGAGACACGAAGCTGGAGCTATGGAGACAGAGAGAAGGGGAAGTTACCCACAAGTGCACATAAGAGGAGCTGGAGACCGCTGCAAGCCAGAAACCTATTTAAGGTTTGTAATGCATAATAACATACCTCTGAGACCATCAGAGTGGGGTTCCTTCCGTTAAGCTCATTTAGAGGCTGTACAGGAGAGGACTTCCACCCAGGAGAGGCTAGAACCTGGCTGGGGCGAATGTTTGGTAAGGGATGCATGTTCGGTCCTTGACAGGTGAGGAAAAAAAGGAGAATGCTGGGGCAGGGGCTCTCTCAGAGTTTAATAGCTATGCGGTCCTATCAGGTTGCGGGGGCAGAGCCACAACCCACAGGTGTATGCTGCCATGATGCGACAGGAAATAAAATATTCCATGGACTCAACATGCCTCTCAGCAAATAGCTTGGGGTGTCTATTTTCCAAAATCGGGTCATTTGGGGGGGGGGGTTTGTGCCATCTCGGCATTTTATGGCCTTCAAAACTGTGATAGGTAGTGAGGAGTGAAATCAAAAATTTACGCCCTTAGAAATCCTGAAGGCAGTGCTTGGTTTCGGGGCCCCGTACGCGGCTAGGCTCCCAAAAAGTCCCACACATGTGGTATCCCCATACTCAGGAGAAGCAGCAGAATGTATTTTGGGGTGCAATTCCACTTCCAATATGTCCATGGCATGTTTGAGCAATATATCATTTTAGTGACAACTTTTTGTAAATTTTTTTTTGTCATTATTCAATCACTTGGAACAAAAAAAATGAATATTCAATGGGCTCAACATGCCTCTCAGCAATTTCCTTCGGGTGTCTACTTTCCAAAATGGGGTCATTTGGGAGGGGGGTTGTACTGCCCTGCCATTTTAGCACTTCAAGAAATGACATAGGCAGTCATAAACTAAAAGCTGTGTAAATTGCAGAAAATGTACCCTAATTTGTAGACGCTATAACTTTTGCGCAAACCAATAAAGATACGCTTATTGACTTTTTTTTTACCAAAGACATGTGGCCGAATACATTTTGGCCTAAATGTATGACTAAAATTGAGTTTATTGGATTTTTTTTATAACAAAAATTAGAAAATATAATTTTTTTTCCAAATTTTAGGTCTTTTTCCGTTTATAGCGCAAAAAATAAAAACCGCAGAGGTGATCAAATACCATCAAAAGAAAGCTCTATTTGTTGGAAGAAAAGGACGCAAATTTCGTTTGGGTACAGCATTGCATGACCACGCAATTAGCAGTTAAAGCGACGCAGTGCCAAATTGTAAAAAGTGCTCTGGTCAGGAAGGGGGTAAATCCTTCTGGGGCTGAAGTGGTTAAACTGATGTTTACAGTACAGGTTTTATATTTGCTATGTACTGTATCTAGATTGCACTGAGGATACTGGTATCATAAAGCATTATGGGTCTTCTGAAGAGCACAGTCATAGCTGTTTTGCTTTCAGACTGTCTCTCTCTAAGTGGAAGTCTGTATACAACTATAATTTCAGACGTAGTTATTCAACTCTGTAAATAGTATCTTTAGAAAGTACCCTCCAGCTCCATCTACTGACTGGCAATATAAATATGAAATATTATTGTGCAGTAGTTCATATTAGTTCTGAAAATAGTGAATAAATAAATACAATAAATTCAAAACCACTTGCATACCCATTAAAGCGGACCTTCTGCCCGTGTTGTTTTAACTTTGGATAGTAAAACATTTTTTTTTCTGCCAGTAAATGCCTTATTCAGCCCACTTCCTGTTTCTTGTCTGGTCATTAGCCTAGGCTTATGACATCATGCACAGGTCTCTCTTGTGAGAGTTTGCCAGGAAGGGAGGGTGGGTGAGTCATAAGAGGGCCAATGCAGGGCTGCAGAGCTGGAGGTGTGCCTCTGTGTGTCTGTGTAACTCCAGGAAGTGAACAGGCAACAGCTTCAGCTGCCCACAGTTAAAATAGTTGCAGCCAGACTCAGTGGAGGGAGATTTCTGCAGCATATTTGGTACAGAATCACAGTATATATGAAATGATATGCAAAGTGGTTGGAGGGAAGCTTCAGAATGGCAAAGATGTTTTTATTACAAATTATGTGAGTAGACTGCAGTTCCTCTTTAAGATGAAGTGTTCATGAAACATTAAAATGCTCTAATTTTCTGCATACCTATAGAACAAATACTGCAAATCTTTGCTTAAAGTGGTTCTAAAAGCAATCCCCTCTGATGCCTCGTACACAGGATCGGACTTTTTGACAACAAAACCGTGGAATTTTGTCCGAAGGGTGTTGGCTCAAACTTGTCTTCCATACACACGGTCACACAAATGTTGACCAACAATTACGAACGTAGTGACGTACTAAGTGGTTTTTCAGCTCTTTAGTGCCACCCTTTGGGCTCCTTCTGCTAATTTCTTATTAGTAGAAGTTTGGTGAGTGTTGATTCACGCTTTTCTTTTCGCGTTTTTTCATTTCGCGCTTTTCAGTTCGTTCCCGAATGGCCGTTCGTCAACCAGATGTGTTGCGGAATCGGAGGAGATAACGTGTTATTTATTATTGGCCTTGGAGTTATTGCTTTGACTTTTTTATTTGGTTGAATAATGATTTGATTTGCTATATTTTCCATATTTTTGGATGCATAGAATGCACTTTTTGGCTAAGTTCTATTGGCAGATAGCATGTCTAATATTTTTTTTTTTAATGCACAATAAAAAATTTGTGGAGAATAATACTTGGCTATGTGTTTTACTTCAAATGACAGTTTGGGAGTAGGCAGTTACATTTTAAAAATACAATGTAAAATTGACAAGGGACACAAACATAATTGTATCTTTGATCTTATAAACTACGGGATAATGGTGTTGTGGTAACTTGCACAATTAAAGAAAAAAACATTTTTTTATATATTTATATATTATTCTTGATATCACTAGAAAAAAAAAAGCCTTTGAAAATTCGTTTGCAATATCTCCATCAGTATCACCGCCAAACAGCTTCATTATTATCCCATTAAAGAAGAAGAGGGGGGTCGTGGTCTGGTAATGGCGGAGTAGAGAGATATGCTAGCAGAGCTCCGACCATCCCTCCAGCGAATTAAGCTGTGAATGCTTTGAATGCAGCTACCACGCTGCTAAAGGCAGCCTATACATAGGATATACACTACGGAATGAGCAGCACGAAGAAGAAGGGGGAAAAAAGATACAAACCCATATATAAAAGCCCTACACAGCCAGAGATTCAACATTTTTTTTTGCACACACGAGCCGTGGTAGCCCGGGCATCAGCACTGGAGATACGGGGGAGACCGTGCACAGAGACCCCAATGGCGGCGCCTCCCATGAGCTTATCCCTGGTTTCAGGCACACTTGGAGCACCAGAGCTGGAAGAGGAGAAGTTTGGGTTAACATCAGAAGAGCGGAGTATGGCAGGCTCGGTGCTGGGGGACCTAGACTTAAGGGCAATCATTCAGGCATTACCGACACGCAGCGAGATGGAGGCGATAGTGTCCCGTCTGGAGGTGGGGCACCGTAGGGAAATGCAGCTGGTTCGGACGGAGATACAAGTGCTGGTGGATAGATGTACTGCAGAGGAGGCGGCTGGAGTAAGGTTAGAAGACCGGGTATCCAAACTGAAAAAAGAATTGACCACCCAGATGGCCCATACATCCTCTATACTACTTAGATTAGAGGAAATTGAAGATCGGAGCCGACGTAATAACTTGAGGTTTAGAGGTATCCCAGAGGACAGGGGGGAAGAAGCATTACATACGGTGGTGCTGACTATATGCCAGAGACTGGGAATTTCAACATACCCTGAGAATTTGATAGACTACATAGAGCCCCAGGGTCGCGCTCCATAGACTTAGCTAGACCCAGAGATGTGATTGGACGTTTTCACTGATATGCCCATAAAGAATTGATAAGCCGTAAAGCCTGGGAGGTGGGCCCGATCAATTATGAAGGTGCATTGGTTAAAATCCTCTTAAATCTATCTCAGGTCACTCTTCAGCGGATGGCGCAATTGCGCCCGTTCTTGGAGAAAATAAGGCTCTCAGGAGACTCATATACTGTAGATGGGGATATCCTATATCTTTAATGGTAAAGAAAGGATCGTCTTCCTTCTCCCTATCTCAGCCATCTGAGCTTCCTGCCCTGTTTTTGTTTTTGGTGGTAGAGCAGTGTGCAGTCCAAGATTGGCTGCAGCCAATGATGAGGAGAAAGCGATGGGGGGGCTCTCCCAGGGTAACTGTAGAAAACCCCTCTACAGACTGAAGAATTCGGCGAGAAATGGGAGTAGAAGGTTAGACCAGAGACTGTGAGTCCTAAGAAGATAGACATTGTGTGATTACTTATTTTTTTGTGTATCCCCCCGTTCTATCCTTTCCCCCCTTTTTTCCTTTTCCTGGTCCCCCAGCTTTTTAAAAATCTGATCAGTTTAGATAGAGAGGATCACTTATGTTTTGCACTTTATAAAGCTATTCATTGCATTTTTACTGTACCATACCATTTTTGTATTTACATCTAGCATTTTTAATGTACTATACCACTTTTATATTTACACTTGTCCCCCACACTATACAGAGTGGATCACTCATGTTTTGCCATGGTACAACTTTACGTGTATGATATATAACTGGTTTCAGGTGGTCTATCACATTAGAGGATTGAAATTTATCTTTATTTATATTCACTTACATTTTGTACACACTTATGCGGACAGCGCCACACCCACACATTAACTCTTCATTCAGATTCGGAAATAGAATCCATGTCGGATCTTTCCGGTGATGATGACCTATTTGAAACCTCTGCTATGACTTTCCCTGAATGGTCAGCCCTGAGTTCTGGGAAGATGTCACCCTGTGTGGAGCCGCACAGTACTGTTACTGAGACTTTATCGAAAGTTGCTAGTTCTCTACAGACACCGGCTGGGTCTATGGTGAGGCAGACAAATCGAGGAAAGCTGGAAGCCGCACACCGGTATAGTGATGAATGCTTTATTTAAAAAGCTGGATCATGAAGACACACAAAACTTGACAGCAGAAGCGTACAAAAGCAGCTAACGCGTTTCACACTACAATGAGTGCAATAAGCACTCATTGCAGTGTGAAACGCGTTAGCTGCTTTTGTACGCTTCTGCTGTCAAGTTTTGTGTGTCTTCATGATCCAGCTTTTTAAATAAAGCATTCATCACTATACCGGTGTGCGGCTTCCAGCTTTCCTCGATTTGTCTGCCTCATCTTGCATCAGCCAGCACCTGGGACTCTTCCCTTTTGAAGGATAATACTACACTGGCGTTCATCTCCCCTGGTCTGCGCCTACCTGAGCGGTGGGACCCCTCTCTGGGTCTATGGTGAGCAAATCATTGGATTCCTGTGTGCCTCCTGGTATAGGGAAAGACAGATCTTTGCCCAAACTTGCACGTTTGCAGAGAATGTTAAACAAGCGTGTGGCTGCAGAGTATGGTTTGGAATTCCCCTATGTGCCACAGGATATAATGCAAGTGATTGAACTTAATCGGGAACTTTGGTACAGTGAAGCTGTTTGGGATTATTTGTCTGTGCCTAAGCCTTTCCAAGAGACTGGATGTTCTGTTAAAATGGATGAACGTTTTAGTGGATGTTTTATGCACTGGAACTTTGGTCGGCACATCTATGCTGACAAAGTGGTCATCTGCATGCCCGGAAAAGATGATGTTGTATATTTCATTACCACAGTGGATAAAACGGGAAAAACACTGACCTTGCCAGATCCCTGGTTTTATTGGTGATTTTGGACAAAAAAACTTTGAAGTTAGATAGTTAGTTAGTGTCGGTATAAAGAGATCTTCGTGGTCAAGATCTGCATATTCTGTTCAGTGTTTTAAATCCAAGGACTTCTTTTTGCTAGCCGGATTTTCCTTCATTTAAAGAAATCATTATACAGGGATGGACGCCTTAAGATTATTTTGATATGGATAAAAAGGAAGAGAGGCTCATTTAAAAAAAAAAAATGAGGCTTTGCTCCTGATATTATACAGTATATGTGTGTTTAAAATGTTTTCCTTTTCAGGAACTATTGGATCTCCTATCAAGCTGGGAGGCTTTTCAGATAGATAGATAGAGAGGTTATGTACAGTCATAGGATGGTTTTGTTTACGGACGTGAACATAATGTTTTGTAGATGTAAGTCTTATAATGTCTTTCTACTGTTTTTCTCTCTTCTTTGTCTATCCAAGTTATTAAAAGCTCAAATACCTACTCCCAGGCTTGGGAGTTACTGTCATTGTTTTTGGACAGACGTTGGGGACAACGTCTACTGTAGTGGGGGGAGTATGTAGCGCTGGTAGATTTGTGATCTACCATCTGATAGGTAAATTTAGTAAATTGCTCGTTAGAGGAAGTTAGATTTGCCTCTGTTCCAGCTTGGCTGACGTTGTATGTGTTTCCATACTGGGCCGGTGGGTGTCGTTGTTACTATCGGCTAGTGTTGGAAAGGCACTGTGTCAAAGTGTATGGATGCTCTTCTGTCCCGGAGACAACTCGGTGGAGGTGGACCTCCGAGTGGGATTCTGGGAGAGGGTATTTATGGGACAGACACCATGTTTTAGGGTCGTTTTACAGCCACCTGCTGGCCCTCCTGGCTGACAGGTATGCGTTAGAGTGCTACCTCGTGGTCCTCCGTTCCGGAGGCCTGCGTCGCTGCGGCGCATGTGTGGGCCCAGAAGCTTGTCTGGGGCCTATCATAGCAGCCAAGGAATGGTCCCGAGCTGTCTATCCAGAGTGAAGATGCTGGACAACCGAGGAGATCCCAGGGGAGGACCCGTCATGGAAGGATCATGCAACCTGCTGGTCTGGAGAGGGGCCTGGTGACTCGGTTGGAGGACGTATCCTAAAGTAACTTTACAGCATAGTGTTGCCGGGTTTGGCTTAAAGGTTCAAGCACTGTGACTGACATTCACCGCAAAACCAATACATCCTGTGGCAGAGAATCGTACGGGTTCATCCCAAGCAAGTCTGTGGCAGAGACTTTTGTTAGTGCTACGTACTGGCTGCTAGGCAAGTGAGAGAGGCCTATCCAGGCGAGCAAAGAGTGTGTCCCACAAAGGGAGCGCATTCTACTGTAATATTCAACTCTAAAGGACATTTGTCAAGAATCCTACAGAAAGGTATTTGAGTTTTCCCTGCAGCTTCCCTTCTACCTCTTTCCTGCTACTTCCTTCGTTAATTGTTCAATAAAGCATTGAAAACGTACTCAAGTGTTGGTGCGTGTATCGTCCGGAGGTAAACTCAACGGAACCCTAGACCCGGTGCCGGTGAAACAGAGGGAAGGAGAGTGAAGGTAACAAGCCCGCTTAAACCAGCAGCTCCACTGAGAGTTATTGCTACATATGAATTATTAATTAGGCCTGCAGGAAACCACTCCATGGATTTTTTCCGGGAATGGGAACAGGACCTAGGTAAACCCCTTAATATAATACAGTGACAGCGCATTCTTAGGTTTACGCACAAATCATCGATTTGTGCAAAAACACAAGAGACTAATTTTAAGATTCTTACCCACTGGTATAGAACACAGGAAAGATTGAAGAGAATATTCCCTGAATGCTCTGACTTGTGTTGGAGATGTCAGGAAAGTAAAGGCACTATTCTACATGTATTTTGAAATTGTCCCGAATTAAAACATTTTTGGACAGAGATTGGACGTAATCTTCAAAATTTTACAAACTACACGCTACTGGAGGACCCAGCCTTTTTTCTTCTTCATGAGTCTATTATACTAGAAAAAGTATATAAGGAGTCCATTATCTGTCATCTTTTAGATGCAGCTAAGGCCTGTATCCCCCGGATGTGGAAATCGCCACTACCACCGACAGTTGGGATGTGGCTACATAAAGTAAAGGAGATTAGTAGATTAGAAGACCTGGTACTCTCTGCACAACATCAGCAAGAACTATATTCCAAGACTTGGTCATCTTGGAATACTTTTTTGTCCTCAGATGAGGGAAGAGCCCTCCTTAACAGTTCCACCCTAAAGTGGATTTTCCACTCATCGGATTTCTCCCCCCCTCCGGTGCCGCAATTGGCACCTTTCAGGGGGGAGGGGGTGCAGATATCTGTATAATACAGGTATCTGCACCCACTTCCGGGAATAGCTAGCGGCAGCTAGCCGCAAATGCCCGCCCACCCCCCCCCCCGTTGTGTTGTGGGAAACACACAATTCCCACAACACAACAGGGACCAGTGTAGACGCGCAGCGCGACTCGCACATGCGCAATGGGGAACTGGGCAGTGAAGCCGCAACGCTTCACTTCCTGATTCCCTGACCGAAGATGGCGGTGGGGGCAGCCGAGAGACAAGCGATCGATCGGCTTCAGCTGCCGACATCGCTGGACCCTGGGACAGGTAAGTGTCCATTTATTAAAAGTCAGCAGCTGCAGTATTTGTAGCTGCTGGCTTTTAATATTTTTTGTTTAAGGTGGAGCTCCTCTTTAATAGTAATTTGAATAATTAGGGAGATATCCAAGGGTATAAGCCTACTTTTTTCCTGCGATTTGCAAGCTCACATGAGATTATCTCCAGATACCTCCTCTCCCTTTCCTCCTCCTTTTTTTTTTTGTCGTTTTGTTTTGGTTTAGTTAGGATGGGTCTCGGAGTGTGGAGAGGGCAGTATATGTGGGATGCCGCTCACTACATTCCGAAGGCACGAAGAGTATGTTTTGTTTTTCTCTTCTAGAATTAATGATGTGAAATGGAGACGACATTCTAATCGATTAAATTAGGATGTAATGACATGTTCTTAATATGGGATGTTTAATTGCAATGTTATGTTTTTTTGGAAAGACAATTGTATATCTTTGAATATGTCCTATGAGTAAATAAAATATTAAATTTGAAAAAAAAAAAAAAGAAAAGAATTGTGCACTGCATTTGGAGATGTCATAATTTGCCACGTCACGAATGTTAATTCTCCATTATGAACGCTAGTTTACAAGACCGACCGCTTCCAGCTCATCCTTGCTTACGAGCATGCGTGTTTGTACTTTGAACTTTTGTCCAACGGACTTGTGTACACACGATCAGAAAATCCGACAACACACATTTTTTGGTGGAAAATTTTAAGACATGCTAGCCAACATTTGTTGGCGGAAAGTCCGACAACAATTGTCCGATTGAGCGTACACACGGTCAGATTTTCCACCAACAGCCTGACATCCAACATTTCCCGTCGGAAAATCTGATCGTGTGTACGGGGCTTAATACTTACCTGAGCTTGATCTCGATCCAAGGATGAGCACAAGAGCAGAGGCTCTCTGCTCTCTCTGTTCTAATTGGCTCCCGCTGCTGTCAATCATAGCCAGTGACATGGCTGCAGGGGGCAGGGTCGAGTCCCACTGTCTGTGTCAATAGATGCAGACAGCAAGGCTCTGGAACAAGCCTGCACAACTGTGCCCATAGCAAGTGGCTTGCTATGGGGGCACTCGGTGCAGGAGGGGGGGGAGAGCCAGGATTGCCAGCGGAGGACCTGAGAAGGGGAGGATCGGGGGCTGCTCCGAGCAAAAGTATTACTCAAAGCAGGTAAGCTTGTTTATTATTTTAAAGAGAAAAACATACATTTAGAATCAATTTAAAGGGAGAACATTTTAATATAAAGAAGAATTATTACAACAGATAGCTTGGAGATAGGGCCTTTTTAGCCATTATGTTACCTGAGCTAACGAAACAACCAGAAATAGCTTTAACTCAAAGCGTAATTAAACTGTAAAAATAAAAAAAATTGCTAAGATGCAGGGATTTTGGCAGAAAAGGCACACAAAGCCTCTTGTGCTGAAAACATTTTCCTCTTTTCCCTAGCAATTTTCTGTGTACACTGCACAGTGCATGCACCATGCAGTGTACACTTTTGGGTCATGGGAATGGGTGCTTGTGTGTTACATCATCAATGGTGGCCCAATGAGATGATGGTTAAGCAAGCAGCAATGACAGGTGCCTGGACCCCTCATTACTAATCAATAACAGAGGTGGGGGTAAGTGTGTGGCATAGTTTCCAAGTATGCTGCGCATACTTGCAGAATATGGTAAAAGCTCACCCCCACCAAGAAATCTTACTTCTGTTTTAGGATTTATTAACAGCACCAATTAAAAACCACTTTTGTCAAAATTCTACTATATATTTAGACTTAAAAATGTTCATATTTACCCGGATTTTGAAATTAAAGTGGTTGTAAATGATCACCTTGTAAAACAACCCATTCAGTTTAAAAAGAAATGCAATGCAAAACATTTTTGTATAGATTAAAAAAAAAAATTATAAATACCTTTTTTGCTTTTTTTTTTATTTTTTATAAGTGATCACATTCCCTCCATTCTCAGTTGTATAAGAACTATGGAGAAGAGAAACAGCAGTACACTGAGCTTCCCAGTGAATGGATGTGCAGCAGGGGTGTGTCAGGACAAGTTTGATCATTGGAGGAGAGCAAAATGAGTTCCCAGCATAACTAGAAAACTGACCACAGTGTGCTAACCGGCTTAGTGTGGTCATATTTTAATAGGAAAGGGGACCAGCAGGAACACCAGGGATTTCACACAAAGAACGCAATACAAAGAGAACAGGATACTTTCTCTTACAAGTACATGGTACAGTAGGTACATATCAGGAATATGAAGTGTTTTGTGTAACAAACGCTTTAATGCTTGCCAAGCCTGATGGAAAATCATCATGTACAGAAAAATCTACATACCATATCAGGTCAACAGATTTACAAAGAATAATATGCTTTCTATTCTAACCACTTGCCTACTGGGCACTTTTACCCCCTTCCTTACCAGGCCAATTTTCAGCTTTCAGCGCTGTCACAATTTGAATGACATGACAATTACGCGGTCATGCAACACTGTACCCAAATGAAATTTTTACAATTTTTCTCAGAAAAATAGAGCTTTCTTTTGGTGGTATTTAATCACCACTGGGTTTTTTATTTTTTGCGAAATAAACAAATAAAGACCGAACATTTGGGAAAAAACAAACTTTTTTATAGTTTCTTATAAAATTTTGCAAACAGGTAGTTTTTCTCATTCACTGATGTGCGCTGATGAGGCTTCACTGATAATCACTGATGGGCACTGATAGGCACTGATAGGCTGCACTGATGAGGTGGTACTGGTGGGCACTGCTGAGGAGGCACTGATGAGGCTGCACTAATAGGTGGCACTGATAGGCGGCACTGATGGGCACTGATAGGCGGCACTGATAGGTAATGCTGATGAGGAGGTACTGACAGGCACTGATTGGCAGCACTGATGGGCAGCACTGGTGGGCACTGTTGGGACTGCACTGATAATCAGGACACTGATAATCAGCACCCTGATTATCAGTGTAGATGCCCATTTTAGAGAAGCCAGTTATCGGGTCTCTTCTCCACTCGTGCTGTCAACATGAAGAAATGAGTGTCGATAATAGGCTTCTGTTGGCATCCGTGATTGGATACAGCTGATCAGGTTGTTAAGAGTCGCTGATTGGCTCTTTACCTCAATCTGTGATCAGCAGTGTCCTCTGGTCACTGATCGCAGAGTACGCCACCCATGCCCCACAACGGGCGCGCGGCAGGTGCGATCACCGGATACCATCATATGACAGTGTCCCAGAACTAGCCACCCGTGCAGTAGCCATCATTCGACTATAGCGCAGTCGGCAACTGGTTAAAACAAAGTTCCAACATAACACTAATTAGTCCTTTTCTCCTGCTTTCTATCCTGCCTAACCTGTGTAAAAAAAGATGTGTATACTTACCTATTTTTGGTCCACACTGGTTCGGTCACATAATCCGTAACACCAGCTCCTCTGTGTCAGTTATCGGCAGCTGCAAGGGAGAGGAGGGAGTACTTGACAATGGTTAGGAATTCTTGGAGCTCTGAAGTCATCCATAGGTTCTCATGTCCCAGCCATTGCCAGAGCTTCCTCCTTCCCCCTGCAGTTGCCGCTGACTGACACAGGGGAGTTGGAGCTGCGGATCAAGTACTGGGACTGGATTAAACTAAAAATAGGTAAGTCTACACATCTTTTTACACAGGTTAGGCAGGGTAGGTAGCAGGAGGGGGCAGGGAACATTTTAAAGACTGGTTAGTGGTAGGCTAGAATTCTATTTTAATTACATTTCTTAGAGCCTTGGCCAACAAAACTTTTAGCATGGGATGAGTGTGTTTTCATAACTGGCAGATTCAGTTATTTGACACTACAAACAATTTCCAATTTTTCTCCATGTCAATGCTGTAATTGGTTTTACTATGTATGCAATGTTAACTGAAAATGGTGGAAAACCTTTTAGGTTAAAGGGATAGTTCACCTTTACCACAAAACTGCCTATGCCGATAGGGGGCATCTGAAGATAGAAACAAACTGTGCAGCTGTGACTAATGTTGAATAAAGGTCTTGCTATAGGTGTAGGCCATTTACATACCTTATAAACCTGACTGGAATACTCCCAGGATGTTGCTAAGTACTCCCAGGACATTGCTAAGTGAGGCTTAGTCATCACTGCTCACCTCCACCATCACGGTAATGAGCTCTCAAATTCTGAGCTCAGCGCTTTTGCATCAGGGGAGAGAAAGAGTATGTAAGAGGGTTTTGATTTAGAGAAAGAGCTCACTGCTGTGATGGAGGAAGTGAGCAGTAACAACTAGGCCTCAACGCCCTGAGAGCAAATATCAACATCCTGGGGGTATTCCAGTCAGGCTTCATAATGTATGTAAATGGCCTACACCTATAGCAACTGCATTATTCATCTTTAGGCAGTTTGTTTTTATCTACAAACATCCCTTACCTGCATAGGCAGGTTTTTTGTAAAGGTGAACTATCCTTTTAAGGTAAGTGATTTCCCTCACTAATGCAACTTAAAAATAATCTTCTTGTATAAATAAAGATTTTTTCGAAGTGAATTTTATTGTAATAGCTATAAGACATACAGGATGAAACAATATGCATGCGCTACCTACATGAGATCTCATTAACCACTTGCCGACCACTACATGCCGATATATGTCAGCACAATGGCAGCGGTGGGCAAATGGGTGTACCTGTATGTCCCCTTTAAAAGCTGTGGATAGCAGGCCTGCGCGCGCCCACCCGCCGCTTACAGCGTGACCGTGCCCGCGGGACCGGCGGACACGATGTCGCCCATGGGGAAGTATAAACAAGGCATTTCCCCGTTCTGGCTTGTGTCATGACAGAGATCACTGCTCCCTGTTATCGGGAGCGGTGATCGCTGTCATGTGAGTTGAAGCCCATCCCCTCACAGTTAGAATCACTTCCTAGGATACACTAAACCCCTTCATCACCCCCTAGTGGTTAACCCCTTTACTGCCAGTGTCATTTACACAGTAATCAGTGCATTTTTAAAGCACTAATCGCTGTATAAATGACAATGGTCCCAAAATAGTGTCAAAAGTGTCTGATGTGTCCGCCATAATGTCGCAATCCCGATAAAAATCACAGATCGCCTCCATTACTAATAAAAAATAAATAAAAATAAAAATGCCATAAAACTATCCCCTATTTTGTAGACGCTTTAACTTTTGTGCAAACCAATCAATATACGCTTATTGCGATTTTTTTACCAAAAATATGTAGAAGAAGAATACATTTCGGTCTAAACTGAGGAAAAAAATATTTTTATTATATATTTTTGGGGATATTTATTATAGAAAAAATTCAAAAATAATGCGTTTTTTTTCAAAATTGTCTCTTTTTTTGTTTATAGCGCAAAAAATAAAAACCGCAGAAGTGATCAAATACCACCAAAAGTGAGCTCTATTTGTGGGAAAAAAAGCACATCAATTTTATTTGGGTACAACATTGCACGACCGCGCAATTGTCAGTTAAATCGACGCAGTGCCGAATCGCAAAAAGTGCTCTGGGGCTGAAGCTTTTAAAGGACTTGGCTATGCTCCTAAGCTGTCATATAACATAGGTCAATGCAAGTTTTGAAAAACACTTTTCACAAGTTCATCACATCTAGAGAGTTGAGTCACATCACACTTAGTGAGGGAGTGCGGTCTCCCTCAGGAACGGAGTAGTGTTATCTATGTGATCTCACTACCTCTTGCCCTAAGCTGGGTGTCATTGCTTGGAAACTGCCCCTCCGTTATGCATCTCTTTATGCTGTTTTGTGATGTGTTTTGTACCTAACAATATTAAGCACAGGATCACTCTATCATACGTATTTGGTGCATGTTAGCAAAACCTTTTTAGGCATGATGTACATTATATCCTTTTTTATAATAAATGCACATGTACTTTAGGTGTGCTAGTCCTCCCTTTTATTTTACCCATATTTTACCCATAGATTGGGGGTGGTTGGGATTGTACCCCCTATTGAAAATTCCAAAAATATCAACATTGTGCTAGGGATACTTTCAATTAATTTTAAGAAGGCAAGGGCGCAGACACAAATGACCTCAGGGTGTTGGATGCTAGACTGTGCGATAGCCCCTATCCCCCTGTAAGGAAAACAGGTAAGAACTCAGGCTCAACTGGATGGACTGGTGTCTTTATTCAACCTTACCAACTAATGTATGTAACTATGTAGGGTAATAGCAAAAATTTGTGGCATTTGGCGAATAAAACTAAATTTAAATTAAAGAGATTGTAAAGTCTCAAGGTTTTTCCCCTTAATGCATTCTATGCATTAAGGGGAAAAACCTTCTTTGCTGCAGCTGCCCTCAGAGCCCCCCTTTTTTTTAGCTGAGCCTGTCCGTTTCAGTGACGGGGACAAGCACAGCAGCTCCAGCCGCTGTCTTTGTGCTCATTGGATAGATTGATAGCAGCAGTAGCCATTGGCTCCCACTGCTGTCATTCAAATCCAGTGACATTGGAGCGGAGGGGGAGAGGGGTGAATCCTGCTGCCTGTGTCAATGGATGCAGCAGCGGGACTCAGAAGCACAAAGGGGTGCCCCCTTGCAAAGTGGAGGCACCCGATGAAAGGGAGGAGCCAGGAGTACCCCAGAAGAAGAGGTTCAGTCTGCTCTGTGCAAAACCCTTGCACAGAGCAGGTAAGTATAACATGTTTGTTATTTTTATAAAAAAAAAAAAAATCTGAACCTTTACAACTCCTTTAATGATCCCCTTTTATTGGATATTAGTTCTTCTTTATACCTTTTATAGATTAAAAATATTTTAAAAAAAGCTGATATATTTGGTTGAGTTACATGCCTAATGATAAATGACTAATTAAGAAAAATCATGTCATAATATTTTTTATGCGTTTTTTAAAACAGAGAGTGCCAAGCTGTCCTTTTAACATTTATTGATCACAGCAATCATTTTAGAAAGCTGAGATATTTTGGCTTCCGAAGGGCCAACTTCCTAAGGGCTTAGTGACACTAAACAATATCTTCATTCTTCAAAAAGAATTCATACACATCCATTGCGTAATGCCCCGCTAACCTATTTTTCATGAAATTGTTTCTTACTGTGTTTTTCTGCCTCCTTGTAACATTCTCTATAAGCTCCCAAACCTCTCCTTATCCCTCAAACCTCTATTTATTTGAAAACAACCAGTGCACATTAGTTAGGGTCATGTGTATTGCTGTATGCGCACCACACATCCCATAGTCCATAGTTCAAGGCCCATAGTACCTGGTCTACCTAAGGCAGGGGTGTCCAACTTTAGACCCAGTAACCCAGAGGATTTTCGGTGGGAAAGGTGTCCAAGTCAGATCTTGCCCCTAGGTATTCCTGCACCATGTAAAACGACGCTGGCGATGGTTGCTGGAACCGATCATACCTTGGGGCTGCGGACCAAAAAATTGTCTGAAAGCATCGGTCAGACGGCCACCTTCTCCACCGCTCCTTCTTTGACTGACCGAAGCCTCAGCAACACGTTGTCCAGAAACAGGAGTTTGTAACCTCCCAGTCTCTGGGAACGCGTTGCACAGACCTTTCTGCAAGGCCTCCTGAAGATGTTTCATCCTCTGCTCCCTCTGCGATGGCAAGATAAGGTCCGCAACCTTATCCTTGTAACGTGGATCAAGGAGGGTTGCCAGCCAGTATTGGTCCTTCTCCTTGATACCACGAATACGAGGATCCTTACGCAGGCTTTGCAGGATCAGGGAGGCCATGCATCGTAGGTTTGCTGAGGCATTCGGTCCGGAGTCCTCTGGATCACTAAGGATGACATGGTCCACAGCCACCTCCTCCCAGCCACGTACAAGTCCATGTGTTTCTTGGGACTGATCCCTTAAAGACTGCTGCTGATGCTGAGTGCCAGGCTCCACCTCCATACTGACACAATCTTCCTCCTCCTCCTCCTCCTCGTCCTCTTCCTGTGTGATCGGCGGGCACGCAGGAACACTGTCTGGATAAAGGGGGCCTTGAGAGCTAAGGAAGTCCTCCTCTTCCTGCCTCTGTTCTGCCTCAAGTGCCCTGTCCATTATTCCACGCAGCGTGTGCTCCAACAGGTGGACAAGGGGGACAGTGTCACTGATGCATGCACTGTCACTGCTCACCATCCTCGTGGCCTCCTCAAATGGTGACAGGACAGTGCATGCATCCCTGATCATGGCCCACTGGCGTGGGGAAAAAAAACCAAGCTCCCCTGACCCTGTCCTGGTGCCATAGTCGCACAGGTACTCATTGATGGCCCTCTGCTGCATGTGCAGCCGCTGCAGCATGGCCAACATTGAGTTCCACCTGGTGGGCATGTCACAGATTAGGCGGTTCTTGGGCAGGTTAAACTTTTGGAGGTCCGTCAGCCGAGCACTGGCATTATATGACCGTCGGAAATGCACACAGACTTTCCTGGCGTGCCTCAGGACATCCTGTAAGCCCGGGTACCTGCCCAAGAACCGCTGCACCACCAAGTTAAGGACGTGAGCCAAACAGGGCACATGGGTCATTCGTCCCTGTCGGAGGGCAGAGAGGAGGTCGGTGCCATTGTCGCAAACCACCATTCCTGCCTTAAGTTGGCGTGGCGTCAACCACCTCTGAACCTGCCCCTGCAGAGCTGACAGAACCTCTGCCCCAGTGTGGCTTCTGTCCCCCAAGCACACCAGCTCAAGCACCGCATGGCATCTTTTGGCCTGCGTACTTGCGTAGCCCCTTGAACGACTACGGAGCACCGCTGGTTCTGAGGAAGAGGCCATGGAGGAAGAAGAAGAGGAGGGGGTGGAGGAGAGAGGTGTGTCACAATCATTAGCATTTTGGAGGCGTGGTGGCGGAACAACCTCCAACACTACTGCACCTTGTCCTGCATCCTTCCCAGCTGCCAGCAGAGTCACCCAATGCACCGTGAAACTTAGGTAATGTCCCTGTCCATGCCTGCTGGACCATGAGTCAGCGGTAATATGCACCTTACCGCTGACCGCCCTGTCCAGCGAGGCATGGACATTGCCTTCCACATGCTGGTAGAGAGCCGGAATCGCCTTCCGTGAGAAAAAGTGGCGTTTCGGTACCTGCTACTGAGGAACCGCACATTCCACAAACTCACGGAAGGGGGCAGAGTCTACCAACTGAAAAGGCAGCAGTGCTAGCAATTTTGCCAAGCTAGCATTCAACCGCTGGGCATGTGGATGGCTGGGAGCAAACTTCTTTCGGCGGTGCAGCAGCTGGGGCAGGGAAATTTGCCTGGTACAATCTGACGTCGGTGTACCAAAAGCAGATTGCCCACAAGTACTTGGCTGTGACACACCTAATTCTACACCTTCATTCCTCTCAGTGCAGGTCTCAGAGAGGACTGAAGGTCTAGTGGGGTTGGAAATCTCAGCTGATGAGGAGCAAGGAGAGGTCCTCTTTGTTCTTTGGTGTGGGTCTTTTAGATACGCTTGCCAACGAACTGCATGGCAGGTCAACATATGTCTGGTCAAGCATGTGGTACCCAAGCGGGAGATGTTTTGGCCACGTGAGATACGCTTGAGACATATGTTGCAAATAGCAGCGGTGCGATCTGATGCACTCGTCTCAAAAAAGGCCCACACCAAAGAACTTTTTGAATAACGCGCAGAGACTGCAGCGCCCTGCACATGTGGAGCTTTGGGGTGTGATGCAGTCAATGTGCTGCCCTTAGGCTGGCCCCTGGAGGGCATCCTGCCTCGTTGGTGATGTGCCGCCTCCTCCTCCTCCTCCTCCTCTCTCCTATCAGGCACCCACGTTGAGTCAGTGACCTCATCATCCCCTCCCTCCTCATCACTGGAGCAAACCTGGCAGTATGCTGCAGCAGGGGGAGCATGACTGCCAGATTGCTGTCCTTCTTGGGCACCCCCTCTCTCCGTGCTCATGTTACTGCCTTCATCGAGCTCAGTATCATCATCAGAGCCTTCCAAACGCTGGGCATCCTCCTGGAGCATGTACCCAACACTGTGGTCAAACAGTTTGAGGGACTCCTCAGGAGGACATGGTGGGGCTAGGGAAGGAGTCACTGATGACATTGAGCCGAGGGAAGAGGCCGCTGCTTTGCCAGACAAAGTACCCTGGGCATGGGTGAGAGAGGATGAGGAGGATGAGGACGGCTTGGTCATCCACTCGACCAAGTCTTCCGCATGTTGCGGCTCAACACGGCCAGCTGCCGAAAAAAAGGCCAAGCGTGTCCCATGGCCACGTGCTGATGAGGATGCACCGTCTCCACGACCAGCACTAGACACAGAACCTGCTTGCCCTCTCTTATTGGCTTGTGACTGTCTGCCTCTCCTTCTTGGCCTTCCAGACATACTAATGGCCTGTAGCTGCACTAAGCTGGGATATATATATATATATATATATATATATACTGATACTGCATCTAGCAAAATCAACTGCCTGCCTGTAGTATGAGAACACCACCAACCTTCTACAGGTAGCTTTAGCTGAACACTGTGAGCAGGACGCACCCCACTAACTTGTAGGTTTAGCTGAACACTGTGAGCAGGACGCACTGCACTAACTGTAAATAGTCTAGCTGCCTGACTGTGGTACTAATAGGATCAAAAGAACACCAGCAATTTTCTTCAGGTAGCTGTATTTACTGTAACAAGACAAGCCTGCCTGTCAGTAAGAAGATAACAGAAACGGATCTAGCTGAACACTGTGAGCAGGACGCACCCCACTAGCTTGTAGGTTTAGATGAACACTGTGAGGTGGACGCACCCCACTAACTTGTAGGTTTAGCTGAACACTGTGAGCAGGACGCACCCCACTAACTGTAGGTTTAGCAGAACACTGTGAGCAGGACGCACTGCACTAACTGTAAATAGTCTAGCTGCCTGAGTGTGGTACTAATAGGATCAAAAGAACACCAGCAATTTTCTTCAGGTAGCTGTATTTACTGTAACAAGACAAGCCTGCCTGTCAGTAAGAAGATAACAGAAACGGATCTAGCTGAACACTGTGAGCAGGACGCACCCCACTAGCTTGTAGGTTTTGCTGAACACTGTGAGGTGGACGCACCCCACTAACTTGTAGGTTTAGCTGAACACTGTGAGCAGGACGCACCCCACTAACTTGTAGGTTTAGCAGAACACTGTGAGCAGGACGCACTGCACTAACTGTAAATAGTCTAGCTGCCTGACTGTGGTACTAATAGGATCAAAAGAACACCAGCAATTTTCTTCAGGTAGCTGTATTTACTGTAACAAGACAAGCCTGCCTGTCAGTAAGAAGATAACAGAAACGGATCTAGCTGAACACTGTGAGCAGGACGCACCCCACTAGCTTGTAGGTTTAGCTGAACACTGTGAGGTGGACGCACCCCACTAACTTGTAGGTTTAGCTGAACACTGTGAGCAGGACACACCCCACTAACTTGTAGGTTTAGCAGAACACTGTGAGCAGGACGCACTGCACTAAATTTAAATAGTCTAGCTGCCTGACTGTGGTACTAATAGGATCAAAAGAACACCAGCAATTTTCTTCAGGTAGCTGTAAATACTGTAACAAGACAAGCCTGCCTGTCAGTAAGAAGATAACAGGAACGGATCTAGCTGAACACTGTGAGCAGGACGCACTGCACTAACTTGTAGCTTTAGATGAACACTGTGCAGAGGTCTCACTACACTAACTTGTAGGTTTAGCTGAACACTGTGAGCAGGACGCACAGAACTAACTTGCAGTTTTAGCTGAACACTGTGAGCAGGACGCACCGCACTAACTTGTAGGTTTAGCTGATAACTGTGAGCAGGACGCACCCCACTAACTTGTAGTTTTAGTTGAACACTGTAAGCAGGACGCACTGCACTAACTGTAAATAGTCTAGCTGCCTGACTGTGGTACTAATAGGATCAAAAGAACACCAGCAATTTTCTTCAGGTAGCTGTATATACTGTAACAAGACAAGCCTGCCTGTCAGTTGGAAGATAACAGGAACGGATCTAGCTAAACTGAATACAGTGTATATATATATATATATATATATATATATATATATATATATATATATATACACACACACAACACCTGGGATGCATATATATACACACAATACACTATAAGTGCAGCTAACTGACTGACTGTTCTGCCTAATCTATCTAACTCAAATGACACTCTCTCTCTGTCTATCTCTTTCAACGCCGGAACACACACTACACAGGGCCGCCGTGCAGGCGGCCTTATATAGTGTGGAGCATGTACTAAATCCCCTGAGCCATAATTGGCCAAAGCCTCCTTGGCTTTGGCCAATTACGGCTCTCTGTTCAGACGGCGCTGTTATTGGCCAAGCATGCGGGTCATAGTGCATGCTTGGCCAATTATCGGCCAGCAATGCACTGCGATGCCGCAGTGAATTATGGGCTGTGACGCGCCACACGAATTTGGCGCGAACGGCCCATATCGTTCGCAATTCGGCGAACGGGCGAACAGACGATGTTCGAGTCGAACATGGGTTCGACTCGAACACGAAGCTCATCCCTAGTGGTGGTGTATAGAGCCAAAAAGATTAGAATTGTGTTGATGTCCCAATATTTATGGACCTGACTGTTTTTTCATTCAATACCAAAAATATGGAACAGCAAGCATGACAAATGTGAAAGTCACATAAACATTGACTAAGATGAACACTGAAATTATTATCAATTGAGTTGCACAGCAAATCAATGGTAATTTAGGATCTGTCAGACAGATTACAATAAAGATTTATTAAAAATCACCAGCTTCATTCATACATTTTCCCTTTGCTGCTCTACATTAGCACTGCAACAGAATACAAAAATGTCCCTTAGGCCCCTTTCACATGATCGGACCGTTCAGGTCCGCCTGTCAGTTTTGACGGCGGACCTGAACGGGCGCTCCATGTTAGTCTATGGAGCGTCGGATGTCAGCGGAGACATGTCCACTGACATCCGACCCGGTCCGATCCGCTGAAGAGCAGACGGATGGCCCTATGTCCAGGTCCGTCGCTGGCTGATCGGATCGGGGGAGATCTGACGAAAATGGACACACTGTCCGTTTTCGTCCGATCCCTCCATAGGCGGCAGCGGCGCCTGACAAGCCCCTCCCCGCTCAGTGAGCAGAGACTGACCTGTCATCCGCCGGCTCAGCGGAGATCAACAGACAGATCTCCCGCTGAGCCGGCGGACCGAAGCGGGCTCCGTAGAAACGGAGCCCGCCTCGTGTGAAAGGGGCCTTACAGATCCTTAATAGTGCATGTATCCTAAGTGAAAATCTGTCTCATATTGATTACAATTTGTCCCATTTCAAGTGGTAATTTTGTTGCAGACCTTTGAACATTTGTTTCAGTTTGCTAGCTAGGATTACAGGTGCAGGGGTACAAATACACAAAAAGGCTGTCACATAAACTTTGCTAATTGACTAATTGACAGTAAGGCTGACTTTTGCATAATTGCGGTACAAATTTGCTTGAAAAATATTCCCCCGTATGATTACTTTTTAATACCATTTTAAAGCACTGGGTATTTTTAAAATACATCTGAAAGAGCAGAATTTCATTCATTCAAGTTGGATGTTATCTGACTATAAATTACCAAGGCTATACACAGAAAACAAAAAAAAACAAAAAAAAAAAAAAAAGAAAGAAAGGAAAAATTTCCCCAAAGTGGGGTTTTTTGGCAGCACAGTAACAGATATAGTCAATAATGTATGAAAAAATATAACAATTTTATTGAATAGTGTACCATAAAAGTTAAAACAATGAGCTCCAGTGGGGAGTACTTTAAAACTAGGTTGGCTGAACATACATTGGCAGACATATATTTATATCAATACTTCATATCATGAACATTAAAACTGACGTGTTTCAACCCCTATACTTGGGGTCTTCTTCAGAGGGTCAGTCTGCTGGAAAAAGCAAGTAGATAGAGTTGATATACACATATGGATTCCATTGATATAACAATAAATACATTCACCATGTAATACACCAATACAATATAATTACCCAATAATGTATGTTCAACAGGAGAGAAAACTTCCCACATGGAGATCCCCTAAAAAAATATTGCCCAAGGTCAGCCTATCCTCCGGGCCGCTCTTGCTGCTCACCTTCCCCCAGCCTCCATCTCAGAGGCCGCCCACTCGCCGTGTGGAGATGGTACCCAGAGCCGAGTGCTGTCATCCTGCCTGCACCCCGAAGATCAGAGGCCTTTGCTGTCCGCTCCCCTCACCTGCCGCCACCGGATCCTGGACTGTCCATGACTGGGCTTCTACTGGTCCGGGGCCCTCAAGCAGTATCCAGCTGTCAGAATGGTCAGTCTGCCCCTGGTCCCAAGTATGTCTTTATTAACATACAGTGTAAGAAGCCAAGCCTCTAAACCTTTAATCCTTTGTTAGGCTGAATAATATTCAAATCTAATTACAATTGATAATGAAGATATGCTTGGACAGTACATAAAGGGTTAGATATAGCAGGCACAGCTGCTCAGCCCTCATAAACTGGGAACTAAGTAGGATTTTTCCTTGCTGGAGGGTAAAAAAATGTAAGCTACAATTTTTACAATGTTTTTACATTATGCTATGTGAATAGGGGCATGTAACAATTATAAAGTAGATGTTATCCCAATTTGACTGCAAAAGTGGATATACACTTTAAGTTGTTAACAAATGTGCTTCGCTTTTTGAAGCTGGAGAAAATCAAACATGGAAAATAACTACCAAACCAGCGACACAGAACAATGAATTTTTTGTATCGGCCTGGCTGGATACTTGAACATCACTATGCTGTCTCTTCCTAATTTTTTTAAAACCTTTTTTTTATACATATATATTTATATAATTATTAGAGACACGAGGGTCTAAAAAACAGGAAATGTAACCAAGTTTGAACTTATTTCTAAAATTAGATGTAAACAGGTTAGAACCTTTTCATAGAAGATTTCCACTTTGAGGCGACCCTTGTGATTGGATAGCACATGCAATATTTAGATGTAACTTAAGGAACTCGTCTTACAAAAATAAATGCCAAGTGCGTAATACATTGTTTTCAGTAGAACTTGTTCATTGAAATACATTGCAACACATTGGAAAACATCCTGCATTCCTCATTGTATTGATCCTTATTCTGCCATTCAATCAAAAAGAAATAGAATTGTTTGATAAAGGCAACATTGATGTCAATCACATGTATTACTGTATACTGGGATTTTTAATACAGGGAGAATATCAAGACAAATGAAAATCAGTTTTTTATTGATTAGTTCCTACAACTGCTGTGCACTTTTTGGGGACTTCACTGGTCCCCAAAAAGTTTCAAAAGTGTCAGGTAATGTCCGACTGACCGCCCCAGTCCTGCTAGGAACCACTGATCGCCGCCATTACTAGTAAAAAATATAAATAAAAATATCCCATAGTTTGTCGACGCTATAACTTTTACGCAAACCAACCAATATACACTTATTGGGATTTTTTTAACCAAAAATATGTAGCAGAATACATATTGGCCTAAATTGGTGAAGATTGGTGACATTTGGTGACATTTGAATTTTTTTCATTTTTTTTTATTGGATATGTTGTAAAGCAGAAAGTATAAAATATATATTTTTCAAAATAGTTACTTTTTTTGTTTTTTAGTGCATGACTGTGCAATTGTCAATTAAAATAACAGTGCCATATCACAAAAAATGGCCTGGTCATGGGGGGGGGGGGTAAATCTTCCAGAAGTCAAGTGGTCAAAGATATAAAAACAGCAGTCAATGGTCAAACAACAGCAAATAGTAGTATTGCAGTAGTTAACCAATATCATTAATAGGTTACAATCAGTGAATGCTTAACCTCTTCAGCCCCGGAAGATTTTACCCCCTTCCTGACCAGAGCACTTTTTGTGATTCGGCACTGCGTCGCTTTCACTGACAATTGCGCGGTCATGTAACATTGCACTCAAACAAAATTGACATCCTTTTTTTTCCCACAAATAGAGCTTTCTTTTAGTGGTATTTGATTGCCTCTGTGGTTTTTATTTTTTGCGCTAGAAACAAAAAAAGAGCAACAATTTTGAAAAAAACCCAATAATTTTTACTTTTTGCTATAAAAATTATCCCCCAAAAATATCTAAAAAAAAACATTTTTTTTACCTCAGTTTAGGCCGATATGTATTCTTCTACATATTTTTGGTAAAAAAAAAAAAAATCGCAATAAGCGTATATTGATTGGTTTGCGCAAAAGTTATAGCGTCTACAAAATAGGGGATAGTTTTATGGCTTTTTTATTATTATTTTTGTTTTTTTTACTAGTAATGGCGGCGATCTGCAATTTTTCTTGGTACTGCGACATTATGGCGGAAACGTCAGACAATTTTGACACATTTTTGGGACCATTGCCATTTTTACAGCGATCAATGCTATAAAATTGCATTGATTACTGTAAAAATGTCACTGGCAGTGAAGGGGTTAACCACTAGGGGGCAGTGAAGGGGTTAAGCGTGTCCTCGTGTGTGTTCTAACTGAAGGGGGGATGGGACTGTGCAGGGGAGATGACAGATCGCTGTTCATACGCTGTATGAACAGACATTCTGTCTGTTCTCACCTCAGAGAACCGGAAACTGTGTTTACACACACAGATCCCGGTTCTTGGTGTGCCCCAACCGATCGTGGGAGCCCGGCGGTGATCGCGACTGCCGGGCATTCGCATCTGCTCCGTGGGCGAGCAAGAGACGCGTGCGCCCCATAGTGGCCGTCTATGATACCGACGTAACATGACGCCGATTCGCGCAGCCAAGCCGAGCGCCGGCTGGTCGGCAAGCGGTTAAAAGATAAGTTCACTTTAAACAAAAAATAAAAATAAATGCACATTTTTTTGCAGGTAAACTATTTTACTATTTTTTTTATTAGGAGCCTGTAAAGCATTGCACCAGCGATCAGCAGGTCTCCTGAAGAATGTCAGTGTAAGCTGTCTGCTCGTACGGCCAGGCAGTTTCACACTGACAGGAACACTCAATGAACTACCACAGCACTCAACAGCACTGTGGTAATCCATTGAAACCTACAGGCCAACAGCCGTGAAGGATGTCGGGACTTATGTTTCATACACAGAGCTCTGTGAATGAATGACATGGCCGTGTGGGTGGAGCTGTTTTTAAAAAGTGACAGCTAGTACGGGGAACTTTTCCCTGTTATGCTGTCACAGGAAGAGAGAGCAGCGAGGGGCAACTGCCTCAGTGGGAACATATTACATGTTCCACACCAAAACAGGTGGAACCTGTATCATGTGAAGGTACCCTTTAATAGCCCACCTCTTTCTTTAACATACACAGGCTAGCTTAACCCAGGGGAGTACCTATAGACAGACCTGGACTGGGACAAAAAATAAGTCTGGGCATATTAGACTGGGAAGTCCGAAGGGGGAGGGTAAGGGCGGAGATGGGGGGCCGGTGTTCATCTTGAGAGACATCCCAATCCAGCAAAGAGACATCCTCATATAGCAAAGAGACATCCCCATGCCAGCAAAGAGACAGCCCCAGTCCACCAAAGAGACAGCCTCAGTCCAGCAAAGAGACCGCTCCAGACCAGCAAAGTGACAGCCTCAGTCCTGCAACGAGACAGCCCCAGGCCAGCAAAGAGACATTTTAAGACCAGCAAAGACATCCTCATCAAGCAAAGAGACAACCCTATCCAGCAAAGAGACAGCTCCATATAACAAAGAGACACCCCATCCAGCAAAGAGTCATCCCCAGGCCAGCAAAGAGACATCCTCAGACCAGCAAAGTGACAGCCTCAGTCCAGCAAAGAGACAGCCCCAGACCAGCAAAGTGACAGCCTCAGTCCAGCAAAGAGACAGCCCCATACCAGCAAAGTGACAGCCCCAGTCCAGCAAAGAGACAGCCTCAGTCCAGCAAAGAGACCACCCCAGACCAGCAAAGTGACAGCCTTAGTCCAGCAAAGAGACAGCCCCAGGCCAGCAAAGAGACATTTCCAGACCAGCAAAGACATCCCCAGAGCAGCCAAAAGACATCCCCAGACCAGCAAAGAGACATCCCAATCCAGCAAAGAAACATCCCCATCAAGCAAAGAGACATCCCAATCCAGCAAAGAGACATCCCCACCCAGCAAAGAGACAGCTCCATGTAGCAAAAAGACACCCCATCCAGCAAAGAGACAGCTCCATATAGCAAAAAGACATCCCATATAGCAAAGAGACAGCCCAATCCAGCAAAGAGACATCCCCATCCAGCAAAGAGACAGCTCCATACAGCAAAGAGACACCCCATCTAGCAAAGAGACAGCTCCATATACCAAAAAGACATTCCATATAGCAAAGAGACAGCAAAATCCGGCAAAGCGGCATCCCTAGACAAGCAAAGAGATATCCACAGACCAGCAAAGAGACATCCCCAGACCAGCAAAGAGACATCCCCAGACCAGCAAAGAGACATCCCCAGTCTAGCAAAGAGACAGCCCCAGACCAGCAAAGTGACAGCCCCAGACCAGCAAAGTGACAGCCTCAGTCCAGTAAAGAGACAGCCCCAGACCAGCAAAGAGACATTTCCAGACCAGCAAAGACATCCCCAGAGCAGCCAAAAGACATCCCCAGACCAGCAAAGAGACATCCCAATCCAGCAAAGAAACATCCCCATCAAGCAAAGAGACATCCCCATCCAGCAAAGAGACAGCTCCATATAGCAAATAGACACCCCATCCAGCAAAGAGACAGCTCCATATAGCAAAAATACATCCCATATAGCAAAGAGACAGCCCAATCCAGCAAAGAGGTATCCCCAGACAAGCAAAGAGACTTCCCCAGACCAGCAAAGAGACATCCCCAGTCCAGCAAAGAGACTTCCCTAGTCCAGCAAAGAGACAGCCCCAGACCAGCAAAGTGACAGCCTCAGACCAGCAAAGTGACAGCCCCAGACCAGCAAAGTGACAGCCTCAGTCCAGCAAAGAGACAGCCCCAGACCAGCAAAGTGACACCCTCAGTCCAGCAAAGAGACAGCCCCAGACCAGCAAAGACACAGCCTCAGTCCAGCAAAGAGACAGCCCCAGGCCAGCAAAGAGACATTTACAGACCAGCAAAGTGACACCCCCAGACCAGCAAAGAGACATCCCCTATCCAGCAAAGTGACATCTCCAGTCTACCAAATAGACAGACGGTTCAGCAAAGAGATTTTTCCAGTCCAGCAAAGAGATATTCCCAGTTCAGCAAAGAGACAGCCCCCAAGCCAGCAAAGAGACATTTCCAGACCAGCAAAGAGACATCCCCAAAGCAGCCAAAAGACATCCCCAGACCAGAAAAGAGACATCCCAATCCAGCAAAGAGACATCCCCATATAGCAAAGAGACATCCCCATCCAGCAAAGATACAGCTCCATATAGCAAAGAGACATTCCCATCAGCAAAGAGACTTTCCTAGACCAACAAAGAGATGTCCCCAGACCAGCAAAGAGACAGCTTCAGTCCAGCAAAGAGACACACCCAGTCCAGTAAAGAGACACCCCCAGTCCAGTAAAGAGACAGCCTCAGTCCAGCAAAGAGACAGCCCCAGACCAGCAAAGAGACAGCCTCAGTCCATCAAAAGACATCTTCAGTCTAGCAAAGAGACAGCCTCAATCAAGCAAAGAGACAGCCCCAGGCCAGCAAAGAGACAGCCCCAGGCCAGCAAAGAGACAGCCCCAGACCAGTAAAGAGACATCCCCAGAGCAGCAAAGAGACATCCCCAGTCCAGCAAATAGACAGCCTCAGTCCAGCAAAGAGACAGCCTCAGTCCAGCAAAGAGACAGCCCCAGCCCAGTAAAGAGACAACCCCAGACCAGCAAAAAGACAACCCCAGACCAGCAAAAAGACATCCCCAGACCAGCAAAGTGACAGCCTCAGTCCAGCAAAGAGACAGCCCCATACCAGCAAAGTGACAGCCCCAGTCCAGCAAAGAGACAGCCTCAGTCCAGCAAAGAGACCACCTCAGACCATCAAAGTGAAAGCCTCAGTCCAGCAAAGAGACAGCCCCAGGCCAGCAAAGAGACAATTCCAGACCAGCAAAGACATCCCCAGAGCAGCCAAAAGACATCCCCAGACCAGCAAAGAGACATCCCAATCCAGCAAAGAAACATCCCCATCAAGCAAAGAGACATCCCAATCCAGCAAAGAGACATCCCCACCCAGCAAAGAGACAGCTCCATGTAGCAAAGAGACACCCCATCCAGCAAAGAGACAGCTCCATATAGCAAAAAGACATCCCATATAGCAAAAGACAGCCCAATCCAGCAAAGAGACATCCCCATCCAGCAAAGAGACAGCTCCCTATATCAAAGAGACACCCCATCCAGCAAAGAGACAGCTCCATATACCAAAAAGACATCCCATATAGCAAAGAGACAGCCCAATCCGGCAAAGCGGCATCCCCAGACAAGCAAAGAGACATCCCCAGACCAGCAAAGAGACATCCCTAGTCCAGCAAAGAGACAGCCCCAGACCAGCAAAGTGACAGCCGCAGACCAGCAAAGTGACAGCCCCAGTCCAGCAGAGAGACAGCCCCAGACCAGCAAAGTGACAGCCCCAAGATAGCAAAAAAAACAATCCCAGACCAGCAAAGAGGCATCTATGCTTTTTTTTTTTTTTTAATCACACGCTTATATAGCCCGATACACCTTATGCATCAATTTCATTTCAGTAATCTCACACACTGATCACATGGTCGCCGCTTGGAGCCGCCCAGTCTCTCCACTTGCACAGTCAGAACAGCCTACAGATTTTTGACTCCCTGCAGACCACCGTCCAACCTGGCCAGCCTTCAGAGAATAGGATCCACTTCCTAGGTCTGACATCACGGGTCAGAAGATCGTTCCATGGACCCGCCCACCTCTGTTCTACACACACCTGCATCCTGATTTAAATGCTGCCTGTTCCCACACAGCTGAAGTCTGCTAGCACTTCTCTTGCAACACAGGACAGCACTCTGCTAGGAGGATTGCAGAATTCCCAGAAAGACTACCTTTAGCCTGCAACTGATGTGTATGGGCTACAGCCTTACAACAAGTTCAAACGCAGGTATAGCACTCCATTTTGCAGTAGGCACTCTCACAGGTTTAAACCCCTATGCACATTTTTGCGCGCATGCGTCTATGCGTTTTGATACACACAGGTGCGCTTTTCCCATTTTGTCACCACTGAATATACACTAGTGACTCCCATCATGTGGAATATGTGCACTCTCTTTGTGTATGTGTATATGTTTATATATGCATGTGTATATGTATGTGTATATATTTGTGTATTTATATGCACTTGTGTTGAATTTTAAATTTTAAACTACAACTTCATTTTAGTGAACCGACTATAGCAGGTAGAGCTAATGGCTTACGGTTTTAATAGTTCACTGCTCTAATACTTTTCAACTATTTTTTAGTAATACTTCTAAAATAATCATTTTTAGCTTCTAATGGTTTTACATAGTTACATAGTAGGTGAGGTTGAAAAAAGACAGAAGTCCATCAAGTCCAACCTATGTGTGTGATTATATGTCAGTATTACATTGTATATCCCTGTATGTTGCGGTCATTCAGGTGCTTATCTAATAGTTTCTTGAAGCTATCAATGCTCCCCGCTGAGGCCAACGCCTGTGGAAGGGAATTCCATATCCTTGCCGCTCTTACAGTAAAGAACCCTCTACGTAGTTTAAGGTTAAACCTCTTTTCTTCTAATTGTAATGAGTGGCCACGAGTCTTATTAAACTCTCTTCTGCAAAAAAGTTTTATCCCTATTGTGGGGTCACCAGTACAGTATTTGTAAATTGAAATCATATCCCCTCTCAAGCGTCTCTTCTCCAGAGAGAATAAGTTCAGTGCTTGCAACCTTTCCTCATAACTAAGATCCTCTAGACCCTTTATTAGCTTTGTTGCCCTTCTTTGTACTTGCTCCATTTCCAGTACATCCTTCCTGAGGACTGGTGCCCAGAACTGGACAGCATACTCCAGGTGCGGCCGGACCAGAGCCTTGTAGAGTGGGAGAATTATCGTTTTATCTCTTGCGTTGATCCCCCTTTTAATGCATGCCAATATTCTGTTTGCTTTATTAGCAGCAGCTTGGCATTGCATGCCATTGCTGAGCCTATCATCTACTAGGACCCCCAGGTCCTTTTCCATCCTAGATTCCCCCAGAGGTTCTCCCCCCAGTGTATAGGTTTTTAATGCCTTAAGGTTTTAATGTTTTAATGCTTCAATAAAAACAATGTTCTAATGTTTCAACATTTTTTTTTATACGTCGCCTGTCTGTAATTACAATGTATAATGTATAATCCCAACACTTTGTACACATGTGCCTTCTACTAGAACCCTATTTATACACACATACATTTGGTACTTATCTCATCTAGAGTGATGTGATGTCGATACCTCTGGAGTAAAGGAGAATACATCACCCACTATGGGGTACATCTCCTAATCAGCCACCCCTCCCCATGTATATCTACCATATCCTACAGACTTTCTTTTACATTCCAAGGCTCTGACGAAGAGGGAACACCTCGAAATGCATTAGCCTACCTTGATTATTTGCCCTTGTATGGGCGTAACTGATTTTTAATGAATATCTTGTAACCTAGTTTGTTTGAATTCGTAGTAATTTCTTTGTACTCATCTATTTTGTTTATGAATAAACTATATCACTTTGATTCATGCGTTAGATCACCTGCCTTCCTTCCCCTCATTTCCACTCAGCAAAGAGACATCCCCAGAGCAGCAAAGAGACAGCCTCAGTCTAGCAAAGAGGCAGCCCCAGTCCAGCAGAGAGGCAGCCCCAGTCCAGCAGAGAGGCAGCCCCAGTCCAGCAGAGAGGCAGCCCCAGTCCAGCAGAGAGGCAGCCCCAGTCCAGCAGAGAGGCAGCCCCAGTCCAGCAGAGAGGCAGCCCCAGTCCAGCAGAGAGGCAGCCCCAGTCCAGCAGAGAGGCAGCCCCAGTCCAGCAGAGAGGCAGCCCCAGTCCAGCAAAGAGGCAGCCCCAGTCCAGCAAAGAGGCAGCCCCAGTCCAGCAAAGAGGCAGCCCCAGTCCAGCAAAGAGGCAGCCCCAGTCCAGCAAAGAGGCAGCCCCAGTCCAGCAAAGAGGCAGCCCCAGTCTAGCAAAGAGGCAGCCCCAGTCCAGCAAAGAGGCAGCCCCAGTCCAGCAAAGAGACAGCCCCAATCCACCCCCGTTCCCCGCCAATACAGAGCGGGACTTTGGCTGTAAAACACACTGGATCAGTTTAGGGTTCAGTGCACTCATCTTCCTCCCTGTGCAGCTGTCACGGTGTGCCTGTGTTAGGAGAGAGGCTGCCGTTGTCCCTTGAGTGCAGCTATATCTCCAGCAGCCGGCCCAAGAGGTGTCTGTCCCCTGCAGGCACTTCCTGTGTCACAGGAGCCATCCTAGTTTGCTGGCACCAGCCCTGATTTGGGCATGGCCGCATAATTATTATTATACAGTATTTATATAGCGCCAACAGTTTACGTAGCGCTTTACAACTTGAGGGTAGACAGTATAAATACAATACAATTTGATACAGTAGGAATCAGAGGGCCCTGCTCCTTAGAGCTTACAATCTAAGAGGGAAGGTCAAGAGATACAAGAGGTAATAACTATGGGTGATGTGCTGATTGAGAAGATAAATGTACAGTTGTTAGGTGGGGGCCAGATAGGCTTCTCTGAAGAGATGAGTTTTCAGGGATCGTCTGAAAGTGGATAAAGTAGGAGAAAATCGGACGGATTGGGGTAGAGCATTCCAGAGGATGGGGGAGGCTCTGGAGAAGTCCTGAAGGTGAGCATGGGATGAGGTGACAAGGGAGTTTGAGAGCAGGAGGTCTTGTGAGGAGCGAAGAGAACGATTAGGTTGGTATTTTGTGACTAGGTTAGAGATGTAGCTGGGGGCTAGGTTGTGGATGGCTTTGTAAGTTATAGTTAGTATCTTGAATTTAATTCGGTGACTAAGTGGCAGCCAATGGAGAGATTGGCAGAGGGGTGTGGCAGACGCTGAGCGGTTTGTGTGGTGGATGAGCCTGGCAGCAGCGTTCATGATGGACTGAAGTGGGGATAGCCTATTTAGAGGTAAACCAATGAGGAGGGAGTTGCAGTAGTCGAGGCGGGAGATGACCAGGGAGTGAATTAGAAGCTTTGTGGTGTCATTGGTTAGGGGTGTATCTTGGAGATGTTGTGAAGACTGAGGCGGCAAGCTTTGGATAGTGATAGAATGTGAGGTCGAAAGGTTAGTTCAGAGTCCAGGATTACACCTAGGACCTTGGCGTGGCGAGATGGGTTGATAGTTGAACCGTTGATCTTGACAGGGAAATCAGGGGAAGTGGCACCTGAGGGAGGAAATATCATGAGCTCGGTTTTGGATAGGGTGAGTTTGAGAAAGTGATGTGACATCCAGGCTGATATGTCTGCTAGTAAGTTGGTAATGCGTGAGGAGACAGATGGAGAGAGCTGGGGGGTGGAGAGATAGATTTGGGTGTCATAAGCATAGAGATGATATTTAAAGCCGTGGGAGGCAATCAACTGACCCAAGGAGGTGGTGTAGATTGAGAAAAGGAGAGGTCCAAGAACAGAACCTTGGGGGACCCCAACAGAAAAAGGAAGAGGAGAGGAGGAAGTAGAGTTGTAAGTGACACTGAAGGAGCGGTGGGATAGGTAGGATGAGAACCAGCGAAGAGTACAGTCACGGAGACCAAAGGAGTGGAGTTTTTTGAGGAGGAGGGGGTGGTCCACTGTGTCAAAGGCAGCAGAGAGATCCAGGAGAAATAGTACAGAATAGTGTCCATTGGCTTTAGTCATTAGTAGATCATTTGAGAGTTTAAGGAGAGCAGTTTCCATGGAGTGTTGAGGGCGAAAACCGGACTGAAGGGGATTAAGAAGTTTATTCATGGTCAGATGGTTGCTTAGTCATTTGTAGACCAGTCTTTCAAGAAGTTTTTAGAAGAAGGAGAGTAAGGAGATGGGACGTAAGTTGTTGAGATTGGTGGGATCCAGTGAGGGCTTTTTTAGTATGGGGGTGACTAGCGCATGTTTTAGAGATTTTGAGAAGATGCCACAGGAGAGGGAGAGGTTGAAAATGTGAGTTAGAGAGCGTAGAATCGAGTTAGAGGGTGAGCGTAGCATTTGCAAGGGAACAGGATCCAGGGGCAAGTGGTTAGATGAGTGCTAGATAAAAGTTTAGCAACCTCAGTAGTAGTAGCAGGGTTGAATGAGGGAAGTAATGATTGTGTCTGTGGACATGGGGTGTTGCATGGGGGAGGTTTTTGCGCATTGGTGATCTCCTCATGAATTGTATCAATCTTAGTTTTGAAGTGATTGGCAATCTCCTGGGCAGTGAGTGAGTTGGTGGGTGGAGGCAGTGGAGGACAGAGTAGAGTGTTGAAGGTAGAGAAGAGTTGACGTGGACTGGATGAGAAGGTGTTAATGAGTGTGATAAAGTAGGTTTGTTTGGCAGTGTGAAGGCAGGAGTAGTATTTTAGGAGGGCAGATTTATATTGTGTGAAGTCTTCCTGGGTCTTAGTCTTATGCCACAGGCGCTCAAGAGCACGGGTACGTTTTCTGAGACTTCTGGTGTCATCTGTTTGCCAGGGTTGTAGTAGTCGGGGCCTAATTCTGCGTGTAGTGAGGGGGGCAAGCTTGTCTAGGGAGGAAGACAGTGAGCTGTTGTAGATGAAAGTAGCTAGGTTGGGGCAGGACAGAGGTGAGATTTTGTCATAGAGGTGATCAGTAGCAGAGTAGAGAAGAGAAGGGTTGAGGTGGCGAAGGTTTCTACGTGTAATTGTTAGGCGGTTGGAGGGAGAAGAGGTGGAAGACAAGGAGAGAGCAAAACTAATAAGGTGGTGATCAGAGAGTGGGAGTGGATTGTTGGAAAGGTTGCACGGAATGCACAGATAGGAGAAGACAAGGTCAAGGGTGTTGCCGTTGGAGTGGGTAGGTGCTTGTATCCATTGCTTCAGGACAAGCGATGAGGTTAGACTGAGAAGTTTAGAAGTAATAGTAGTGTTAGTGTTGACAGAGATGTTGAAGTCCCCAAGAATAATTGTGGGGATTTCAGAAGAGAGAAAGTAGGGTAGCCAGGCAGAGAAGTCATCAAGAAAGGCTGATACTGGTCCAGGGGGCCGGTAGATGACAGCAATTCTTAGAGAAATGGGAGAGAAAAGACGAATGCAATGTGCCTCAAAAGAGGAGAGTGTCAGAGAGAGAGGTGGGTGAAGAACCTGATAGGTACTGCATGGGGCTAGAAGGATTCCCACTCCACCTCCCTTCCGTCCACTTGGTCTGGGGGAGTGAGTCCAGAGAAGGCCCCCATGGGAGAGGGAAGCAGGAGAAATAGTGGGAGGTAAGCAGCATCCGCGGTCTGTGTTAGCCTGTCTGGACCATGGTCACTGCTTACCTCCAGCTGTGCAGCCTGGTCAACAACGGGCTGCTCTTCTTAGGACATGCAGCCCAGAGGCCCCCGGCCCACCGGGCAAATGCCATATGGCCATCCCGGGCCTACCTATAGATAATTACCACAGAAACAGTCAGTAGTCAGTAATATACATGCTCTAAACTTTCTGCTGGCCAGAAAAGTTAATATTATGATCTTCTAAAATAGTGGACACCTCTAGTCCTTCATTCAAGGTGAGAGGGTATATAGAGAAAAGATCCAAAAAGTCTCACGCAAAGCTGTGGAATCTTTCAGCTTCTGAGAGGTTTCTGGAAATCTGTTCTACTATCCACACCTCTAGACCAGCAGATGATTCCTGATGGTATTTGGCAAAGTGGCGAGGAACGCTGTGTTTGTCAATGCCTCCCTCTACCCACTTACGATGTTCTCCAAATCTCTATCTGAGTGGACGAATAGTACATCCTATGTATAATAAATGGCAGGGGCAACTCAAACAATTTATAATACATGGTCAGAAGAGCAGTTGTAAAACTCACCAAACTTGGAAGTTTTCCCTTTTGCAACAAACTCTTTTTTCCCACGTTTGATGAATGCACAAGTGTTGCATAGGGGTTTGTTGCACCTATACATGCCAACAATGAGAATGAGGCAAAGTTCAGTGGAGGAAGTGCAATTTTGGTGTTTGAATTTGCTTGGGGCTATTTTGTTGCTAAAATTTGGGGCTTTCCTGTACGTTACTCGTGGCTGTTCTGGGAGAAGGGGTTGAAGATGAGGATCTTCCAGCAATATGTGCCAATGTTTTTTGAGAATTTGTTAATTTTTTTGTGTTCTGTATGGTATTGGGTGGTAAAACGAATTGTGTGATCAAAATGCTCTTTGTCTTTTTTAGATGGTTGGCCAACTAGGTAATGTGAATATGCTTGTTGAATGAGGGAGTCGGGATAACCTTTTGCTTGTAGCTTATTTTTCAAGATGACACTCTGTTCTATAAAGTCTTCCATTCTAGTACAATTACATCTGAGTCAACAAAACTGGTCTTTGTGTATATTGTCGGTCCAGTTGTGATAGTGGCAGCTCTTGTAATGTAAAAGATTCATTTGGCCCCTCCCAGATGATTAGGATATCATCGATGTAATGACTGAAAAAGATTACATTTTTTAAAAAGGATTATTGCGCCATAATCAGGGCTGGCTCAGCCCTTCCTTCTCTGAGCTGGCCGCTCAGCTGTCGGCTAATTGCCAGCTCTCTTCTCTCTCCACAGTTAACCAGCTGTTGTGGATCTGCTCGTCAGTCCCGCCTATTTAAAGATGTCCATCTCACTTCTTTCCTGCCTTCGCCTTGGTCACATCACAAGAAACCATCTCCTGTGTTCCTGTTTAAAGACATCCTTTCTGCTGACATCCCTTCTGGCTCCTTATCCTCCTTGCTGTTCCTCCACTTGAATCCCTGACATCTGGCCTGGCTGATTACCCAATCTGGTTACTGAACCCTGGCTTGGCTGACTACCCGATCCGGTTACTGGATTTTGACTATGCTTACTCTATTTACCTTTTTATTTTTATTAATAAACAAGTGTGATTTAACTGTACTTCTGTCTCGGTCTGGTTCATGGTTTCTGACAGCCATATGTATTGGGTCTCCCACAGCCCCATGGCCAAGTTGACGTATGATGACGCAAAATTGGCACCCATAGCGGTGCCTTGTGTCTGTAGGAAGAATTGGTTGTTGAAATTAAAAGTTGTGGGTTAAACAAAATTTAGTTGCTTCCATAATGAATTGGGTTTGGCATTGGCTCATGTAAGGGTTCTGTGATAAGGAGTGTTCTAAGGCTGTGAGGACAAACTGGTGGGTAATGGATGTGTATAAAGAATTAATGTCTAAAGACATCCAGACGTAATTTTCTTCCCATTTGTAGGCTTGTAGCTGTTCTAAAACATGTGTGCTGTCCCTGATGTAAGACTGTAAACTCTGTGCTAAAGGTTGTAAATATATGTGAATGTTCACGGAGAAACCTGATGTGATGCTGTCCATGGATGCGATAATGGGACAGCCTGGGGAACAGAGGGGATTTTTGTGTATTTTGGGAATGTGATAGGAATAAGGGGTATTTTAAAAAATCCTTTTTGAGAAAGGATGCCTCCGCCTTGTCAATGATGTTAGAGTGAACGGCCTGATCAATTAAATAATGTGCTTCTACCTTGAACTCAGGCAGAGGATTTTTGCAAAGTTTTTGGTATGTAATGGAATCTGAAAGTAGTTTGTTGGCTTCATTAATGTAATCAGTGTGATTCTGGATGACTATGCCGCCCCCTTTGTCTGCATTTTTGATGATGATGGTATCATTATTGGTATGGGACAATAATGGTTTATGTTCCAACAGGGGAAGGTGAACTGATTGTGTTTAATGGGAAGATGTATGCTGGCAAAATTTGAGTAGATCGAAGTAAACTATTTTGTAAAAGGTCTCCAGGTATGGACCTTTTGCCCGATATAGATAGAATATGGATTTGGTCTTCAGAGAGGAGTGTATGACAGGTGGGGAGGTGTTGAGTAAAGAGTGTAAGATCTGAAATGGTGGTGATATAGTTGTTCTAAGGTGTCTATTAAATAATTATCAGAGTTGGATTCTGACATGTCTAATGCCGTGTACACACGAGCGGACTTTCAACGGACTGAATCACGTCGGACTTTGACGGACTTCTGACGGAGTTTCCGACGGAGTTCCTCCAAAACAGACTTGCCTACACATGATCACACCAAAGTCCGACCGTCTAGTACACATTGACATACACCAGGTCCGACAAGACTATAAAAAGGAAGTGTAATAGCTTGTGCGCCACCCTTTGGGCTCCTTCTGGTAATTTTGTGTTTACCTCGTGTTAGTAGAAGTTTGGTGAGAGATGATTCGCGCTTTTCAGACTCGTGTTTTTCAGATTGTTTAACTGTTGCTCAGTTTGTGCTTGTGAGGTTTGTATCTTCTTTTCAGTGCGAGTAGTGAGTTCGCATTGGTTTATTCATTGCGTTCATGTCCGCTCGTTGCTGATTTTCAGCTCGCTCTTCACAGGCCTTGCTGTTCTTCAGTGCGTTCTGTTAAGTTCGTTCTGACCAGCCGACCGTTTTGAAGCCATGTTGCGTGTACGTACTCGTCGTAGAGTTTGTGCTGTGTGGGGGCTTGGTGTTGGGGTTCATTCTTTGACCCAAGTCCAGTCCATGAACAGGGTGGGGAGGAGTTCATGGACCAAGAATTGGTTACTCCAGCGTGACCAATTCTCGCACATGCCTTTGCTTTGTGAGATCCGTGAGAATAATCTTGATGATTTCAGGAATTATCTCAGGATGACGGACCCCGTTTTTCACTGTCTGTTGGCTTTGCTGACCCCTTATATCAGCAGTCAGGATACCTGCATGAGGCAAGCCATCACTCCGGAGCAGAGGCTAGTCGCCACGTTGCAGTACTTGGCGACTGGGAGAAGCCTGCAGGACCTTGACAGGCATCTCCCCCCAGGCTCTGGGGATCATTATTCCGGAGACCTTTTCTGCTATAATTCAGGTCCTGCAGAAGGACTATGTTAAGGTAAGATTTATCCTTTAACATCACATTATATTATATTTAATATAATAAGCCCCCCTCCCCTTAAAATGTGTCCAAATGGTCTGTGTGTCGTTAAATTAATTTATAAACCCCCCTAAAATGTGTCCAAATGGTCTGTGTACCATTAAATTAATTTTATAAGCCCCCCCTTAAATTTTTTTAATGGGCCATCAGAGGGGGTGAGGAATCTGATAAGTGGGCCTTATATTTTAGTCTTTAAATAATACTTAAAATAAATGTTATACTGATGTTGGGCAAGAATGTTTTTTGTGTAATGTGCTTGCAATGTTATGTACAAAAGTACTTTTTTTTTTTCTTGTTTGACTCCCCAGTTTCCTTCAAAGCTACAGGAATTGCAGACTGTGGCATCCCATTATGCCACCCGTTGGGACTTTCCCAACTGTGGAGGGGCTATAGATGGGAAGCATGTCCACATCGTGCCACCACTCCATTCGGGGTCATACTATTTTAGCTATAAGGGGTTTCATAGTATTGTGTTAATGACGTGGGGAAGAATGGCCGGATGGAGGAGTCTTAACCCAGATGGAGTTCTACCAGCGTCTCCAGAGTGGTGGCCTGGGATTGCCACCTGATGCAGATAACGTGTAAGGACTCCCCTTTGACTTCATTGCAGAGGAAGCCTTCAGTCTGGGCGGGCACCTGATGAGGCCATTCCCCCAAAGGACCCTCACCCCGGAGAGGAGGGTTTTTAACTACCGGCTGGCCAGAGCGAGAAGAGTTGTGGAGAATGCCTTCAGGATAATGGCCAGCGGTTCCGCCTGTTTCAGACAGCAATCCACATGGCGTATTACAAGCTTAATCACATTGTCCTAGCATGCTGCATCCTGCACAATTTTTTACGAAAAAAATCAAGAAATTATCTTGCATCACTTCGGCCTGAGGCCGGGCTTACAGAGAAGGGCCTGGATACTGGCTGTACTGGCTTGGCCCCCCAAAGCACCCGTGAAATTCGGGAGAAATATGTTAATTGTTTTACAGGTAGGGGGGCCATTGCAATGCCAGACAATGTCTAATTTTTAAAGAAAAAAAATAATGATCAGATAAAATCTAGAAATGTATTTATTGCTTGACATTCTTTTTGGCTGTCTCCTAGGTTCTCCTAGTGCTCTTGTAGTGCCAAGTGTATTTAGGCCCCATTGTCACTGTAAACACTAAAACACTAAATAACTTACAAAACTGGTATTGAGCATTGAAAGAAGAAGCCACACATTGTTGATTCGCAAACTTTTTAATCTGTGCACATTCACATGTGCGTTTATAAAAAAAAAATTTATATATTTTTTTGGGGGGGGGTAAAAAACTTTTTCTTTTTTTCTTTTTTTTTACAAACAGGCATAATATTATATTTTTCATTTATTTATTTATTTTTACAAACAGGCATAATATTTTTTTTTTTCACAAACAGGCTTTATTGCAAAATTTGTGTTTCAAAATTTGTTAAAACTCAAAGCCCAGAAAGGGGACAGCAAAAAAGGAAATGAAGAACATGATCAATGTTTTTTTGGGGGGAAAAAGGGATTGGATTCTCCCCAAAACATCGATCATGTTCTTCATTTCCTGCTGCATATTGTCCAGCCAATTACGCATGATGTCAATGGTATTGTGCATGGCATCAATATCCCCATTCCAGGCCATGATCTTTGCAATCAATCTTTGGACGCTGTCTGTAGTAAATGCCTCCCCTTCCACAACCAGCACATCACCTAAAATTGATGAAAAAAACATGTATTTAGAAATATGCAGGCATACATAGATTACCTGAAGCTGGGGTGTCAGACACTCACCTGGTGGGGTGCACATCTCGCCCACATCCTCGGGGGGCTGGGACTTAGTTGCCATTCAGGCTGTCGAGATCGGGGGTCCCTGGGATCCTGCTGTCTGAGTCTTTTCTCCACTATGAGAATTAAACAAAAGGTATACTTAGCACACAGATATTTGAGTGCAGAAATAGGAATATGAAACCTTGCTTAAAAGTGGTGTACAAATGTCTGTTTGGGAAGAGATCCAAGTTGAAGACATGATTAAAATTCCCTTTTAAACAAACTGCAATACTTAACTTTTTTGGCCAAGTTTCACAGATGGAGACACCCCAAGTATCCCCTGGAGCCCCTGTGTGGGTTACCCTAAAAAATTTTCTCTGGTGTCCCACACTAGTGCTCCTGAGTCCAGATGTATAAACAGCTGCTGAGTGTCCTCTCCTTACATTCCACTGAATGAAGTTTGCTATTCATTCTAGTTTCAAAGACATCTAGACAACAATGTCCTAAACTTCTTTTAATAAGACAAATTACCAAGACCAAAATGTTGTTTAAACCCTGTATCAACTAAATACATTTTATATATTTTCAAACAATACATCCTAGGAATGATGTTTCCTACCAACGATTAGTGTGTACACGAACATGAATGTAGACATTTAAAACTGTACAAAAGTAAAGAAAAGCACATGGAGTAGCATGCAATGTTAATTATCAGAATAGGAACACACAACAAGTACTTACTTTTTTGAAGAACTTTCTTTATTCTTCTGTACTGATCCGGCTCCCTCAAATTAAGGTCACACCAGCGTTTCCTCAATTGGTCTTTAGAGCATCGTACCACAAAATTCTGATGCAGGGTCTTCACCACTTTGGACATGATTTTGGCCTTGCGCAAATTTGGCTGGGTGTACGGTCCATGCTTCCCATCATAGTCGTTCCTCCGCAAGATGTACACCATCTCCACCATCTCTTCAAAGGCCATATTGGAGGCCTTAAAAATCCTCTTCCCGGATCGGGACGTTTCGGGCTCTGGGCTTTCCTCATTACTTGAAGAATTAGCACACACCTGCTGTGTCTCCGCCATGTTGCTCCTACTGCGCACCGTAGAGAGAAGGGGCGGGGAATATTCGTGAAAAAGAACATCAGGGGCGGGCGATACAGCCGGAGTTTCACACATGCATACTGTATATAAAGCTGACACGCAAGTGCCGTATGTGTGCGGAGGAAATAGGAATGGAAGTTGTGAGCGACCGAAATGAAGGTAATTATTATACAAATTTTCAAACATCAGTGGCCTATACTGCTTATACATTGAGGCCTATATTGGGATAAGATTATGAGAGATTATGAGAGTTAGGCTAACATTTGTGTTTTTGTCTTGTGTATTGCCTTTCAGAACAAATGAATAATAAGTTTAAGGACCCTGAATTCATGTCATAATTTATTGACAAGTACAGGGAGATGAGGAATCTGTGGGAGGTCAAGCACAGTGCATATTACAACAAACCAGTAAGGAAGGCAACGCTGGAGAGACTTCTGGCATTTGTGCAGACTCTGATCCCAGAAGCAACCTTGGAGATTTTGGAATGTAAAATTGGGATCTTGAGGAATATGTACAGGAGGGAGCATAACAAGATCCAGGCTTCCCTGAGATCAGGAGCATCAGCAGATGATGTGTATGTACTCAAGCTGTGGTACTTTTAAAAACTGCGTTTTCTTGAAGACCAGACTGAAGCCAGGGAATCTATTTCAACCCTTCCCTCCACCCTTCCTTCCACCTCAGCAGAGGCTGATGAGGAACAACCTGGGCCTTCCATCCTGGAAGAACCGGATGGGCCCAGCTGGAACCAGGTATATTATTTTTAGACATATTTAGTGTCCTAATATTAATGATGTTAATTAGATGTTATAATTTATTAACTATTAAGGATTTTATCCAAAAAATTATGTATACATATCAATTGACAGTAGTGGCCAAAAATGTTTGGGGATGAGCTTCATGTTCGAGTCGAACCCATGTTCGACTCGAACATCGTCTGTTCGGTCGTTCGACGAATTGCGAATGATATGGGCCGTTCGCGCCAAATTCGAGTAGCGCGTCACGGCCCATAATCGACTGCAGCATCGCAGTGCATTGCTGGCTGATGATTGGCCAAGCATGCACTATGACCCACATGCTTGGCCAATCACAGCACCGTCTGTACAGAGAGCTGTAATTGGCCAAAGCCAGGGTGGCTTTGGCCAATTATGGCTCAGGGGGTTTAGTACACGCCCCACACTATATAAGGCCGCCTGCACGTCTGCCCTGTGTAGTGTGTTCCGGCGTTGAGAGACAGAGAGACAGTGTCATTTGATTTAAGTTAGATAGATTAGGCAGGACAGTCAGTCAGTTAGCTACACTTACAATGTATTGTGTATATATATGCATCCCAGGTGTTGTGTGTGTGTGTGTGTATATATATATATATATATATATATATATATATATATATATATACACTATATTCAGTTTAGCTAGATCTGTTATCTGTTCTTGTTATTCTCTTCCTACTGACAGGCAGGCAGGTGTTGTTACAGTATTTACAGCTACCTGAAGAAAATTGCTGGTGTTCTTCTGATCCTATTAGTACCACAGTCAGGCAACTACAGTATTTACAGTTAGTGTAGTGCGTCCTCTGCACAGTGTTCAGCTAAAGCTACCTGTAGAAGATTGGTGGTGTTTTTTTGATCCTATCACTACCGCAGGCAGCTACATTATTTAAACATTAGTGTAGTGTGTCCTCTGCACAGTGTTCAGCTAAAGCAATGAGTTAGTGTAGTGCGACCTCTGCATAGTGTTCAGCTAAAGCTACAAGTTAGTGTAGTGCGACCTCTGCACAGTGTTCAGCTAAAGCTACAAGTTAGTGTAGTGCGACCTCTGCACAGTGTTCAGCTAAAGCTACACGTTAGTGTAGTGCGACCTCTGCACAGTGTTCAGCTAAAGCTACAAGTTAGTGTAGTGCGACCTCTGCACAGTGTTCAGCTAAAGCTACACGTTAGTGTAGTGCGACCTCTGCACAGTGTTCAGCTAAAGCTACAAGTTAGTGTAGTGCGACCTCTGCACAGTGTTCAGCTAAAGCTACACGTTAGTGTAGTGCGACCTCTGCACAGTGTTCAGCTAAAGCTACCTGTAGAAGATTGGTGGTGTTTTTCTGATCCTATCACTACCGCAGGCAGCTATATTATTTACACGTTAGTACAGTGCGTCCTCTGCACAGTGTTCAGCTAAAGCTACCTGTAGAAGATTGGTTGTGTTCTCATACTAATAATACTACAGTCAGGCAGTTGATTTTGCTAGCTCCAGTATCAGTATATATATATATATATATATATATATATATATATATATATATATATATATATATATATATATATCCCAGCTTAGTGCAGTTACATCTCACTGCAGGCCATTAGTATGTCTGGAAGGCCAACAAGGAGAGGCAGACAGTCACAAGCCAATAAAAGAGGGCAAGCAGGCTCTGCGTCTAGAGGCAACAGTGCTGGTCATGGACACGGTGCATCCTCATCAGCACGTGGCCGTGGGACATGCTTGGCCTTTTTTTCGGCAGCTGGCCGTGTTGAGCTGCAACATGCGGAAGACTTGGTCGAGTGGATGACCAAGCCATCCTCATCCTCTCTCACCCATGCTCTGGGTATTTTGTCTGGCAAAGCAGCTACCAACCCGGCCTCTTCCCTCGGCTCAATGGAATCAGTCACTCCTTCCCTAGCCCCACCATGTCCTCCTGAGGAGTCCCCCAAACTGTTTGACCACAATGTTGGGTACATGCTCCAGGAGGATGCCCAGCGTTTTGAAGGCTCTGATGATGGTACTCAAGGCAGTAACGTGAGCCCAGACAGAGGGGGTGCCCAGGAAGGACAGCAATCTGGCAGTCATGTTGCCCCTGCTGCAGCATACTGCCAAGTTTGCTCCAGTGATGAGGAGGGAGGGGATGATGAGGTCACTGACTCCATGTGGTTGCCTGATAGGAGAGAGGAGGAGGAGGCACATCACCAACGAGGCAGGATGCCCTCCAGGGGCCAGCTTAAGGGCAGCACACTGACTGCATCACACCGCAAAGCTCCGCATGTGCAGGGCGCTGCTGTCTCTGCGCGTTATTCCAAAAGTTCTTTGGTGTGGGCCTTTTTTGAGACGAGTACATCAGATCACACCGCTGCTATTTGCAACATATGTCTCAAGCGTATCTCACGTGGCCAAAACATCTCCCGCTTGGGCACCACATGCTTGACCAGACATATGTTGACCTGCCATGCAGTTCGTTGGCAAGCGTACCTAAAAGACCCACACCAAAGAATAAAGAGGACCTCTCCTTGCTCCTCATCAGCTGAGATCTCCAACCCCACTATACCTTCAGTCCTCTCTGAGACCTGCACTGAGAGGAATGAAGGTGTAGAATTAGGTGTGTCACAGCCAAGTACTTGTGGGCAATCTGCTTTTGGTACACCAACGTCAGATTGTACCAGGCAAATTTCCCTGCCCCAGCTGCTGCACCGCCAAAAGAAGTTCGCTCCCAGCCATCCACATGCCCAGTGGTTGAATGCTAGCTTGGCAAAATTGCTAGCACTTCAACTGCAACCTTTTCAGTTGGTAGACTCTGCCCCCCTCCGTGAGTTTGTGGAATGCGCGGTTCCTCAGTGGCAGGTACCCAAACGCCACTTTTTCTCACGGTAGGCGATTCCGGCTCTCTACCGGCATGTGGAAGGCAATGTCCATGCCTCGCTGGACAGGGCGGTCAGCGGTAAGGTGCATATTACCGCTGACTCATGGTCCAGCAGGCATGGGCAGGGACATTACCAAGTTTCACGGCGCATTGGGTGACCCTGCTGGCAGCTGGGAAGGATGCATGACAAGGTGCAGTAGTGTTAGAAGTTGTTCCGCCACCATGCCTCCAAAATGCTACTACTGGTGATTCTGACACACCTCTCTCCTCCACCCCCTCCTCTTCTTCTTCCTCCATGGCCTTTTCCTGTGCTTTGTCCTTGGAACCAGCGGTGCTCCATAGGCGTTCAAGGGGCTACGCAACTACGCAGGCCAAAAGATGCCATGCGGTGCTTGAGCTGGTGTGCTTGGGGGACAGGAGCCACACTGGGACAGAGGTTCTGTCAGCTCTGCAGGGGCAGGTTCAGAGGTGGTTGATGCCACGCCAACTTAAGGCAGGAATGATGGTTTGCGACAATGGCACCAACCTCCTCTCTGCCCTTCGACAGGGACAAATGATCCATGTGCCCTGTTTGGCTCACGTCCTTAACTTGGTGGTGCAGCGGTTCTTGGGCAGGTACCTGGGTTTAGAGGATGTCCTGAGACAGGCCAGGAAAGTCTGTGTGCATTTCCACTGGTCATAAAATGCCAGTGCTCGGCTGGCTGACCTCCAAAAAGAATTTAACCTGCCCAGGAACCGCCTAATCTGTGACATGCTCACTAGGTGGAACTCAACGTTGGCCATGCTGCAGAGGCTGCACACGCAGCAGAGGGCCATCAATGAGTACCTGTGTGACTATGGCACCAGGACAGGGCCAGGAGAGCTTGTTTTTTTTCCCCACGCCAGTGGGCCATGATCAGGGATGCATGCACTGTCCTGTCACCATTTGAGGAGGCCATGAGGATGGTGAGCAGTGACAGTGCATGCATCAGTGACACTGTCCCCCTTGTCCACCTGTTGGAGCACACGTTGCATGGAATAATGGACAGGGCACTGGAGGCAGAACAGAGGCAGGAAGAGGAGGACTTCCTTAGCTCTCAAGGCCCTCTTTATCCAGACAGTGTTCCTGCGTGCCCACCGATCACACAGGAAGAGGAGGATTGTGTCAGCATGGAGGTGGAGCCTGGCACTCAGCATCAGCAGCAGTCTTTAAGGGATCATTTACAGTTTCAAGAAACCCATGGACTTGTACTTGGCTGGTAGGAGGTGGCTGCGGATCATGTCGTCCTTAGTAACCCAGAGGACTCCGGACCGAATGCCTCAGCAAACCTACGCTGCATGGCCTCCCTGATCCTGCAAATCCTGCGGAAGGATCCTCGTATTCGTGGTATCAAGGAGAGGGATCAATACTGGCTGGCAACCCTCCTTGATCCACGTTGCAAGGGTAAGGTTACGGACCTTATCTTGCCATCGCAGAGAGAGCAGAGGATGAAACATCTTCGGGAGGCCTTGCAGAAAGGTCTGTGCAATGCGTTCCCAGAGACTGGGAGGTTACAAACTCCTGTTCCTGGACAATGTGTTGCTGAGGCTTCGGTCAGTCAAAGAAGGAGCGGTGGAGAAGGTGGCCGTCTGAATGATGCAACCATCGCCAGCGTCTGTTTTACATGGTGCAGGAATACCTAGGGGCAAGATCTGACTTGGACACCTTTCCCACCAAAAATCCCCTGGGTTACTGGGTCTTGAGGATGGATCACTGGCCAGAGCTTGCACAGTATGCAGTTGAGCTACTGGCCTGTCCTGCATCCAGCGTTCTTTCGGAACGCACATTCAGTGCCGCTGGAGGTTTTTAACCGATCACAGGGTGCACCTGTCCACCGACTCGGTCGATCGACTGACCTTCATAAAAATGAATCAGTCTTGGATCACCACCAGCTACCAAGCACCTGATGCTGATGTAACCGAATGTTTTTTTTTTTTAAATGTCAGATCCCTTCAAGACTGCCTATGCTGATGCTGAGTGACTATCCTGTTATGCTGAGTGACTATCCTCTTCCTCCTCAATGATCATGCTGATAGCTTGTAAAAATATTTTTGGTTCTGGGCGCCGCCACCAGTGGCTAAGGCCCAATTTTTCAGCACCTGTTTAACAGGGGCATGTAATTAAAATTTTTGATGCAATACTTTGCAGCAGGGCTCGTTCCTGCACTCCAACTAGAGTATCTGTGAGGGGTTGCAGTGTTGTGGCACCAGTGCCTAAGGCCCAATTTTTCTGCCCCTGTTCAACAGGGACATGTAATTACAATTCTTGATCTAATATTTCACAGCAGGGCCCGTTTCTGCTCCCACCAAGAGTAACTGTGAGGGCTTACAGTGTTGTGGCAACACCAACACCTAAGGCCCCAATTTCTGCAGAGTATATAGGGCAGGCCCCTACTTTCAAACATCCAACTTACAAACAACTCCTACTTGCAAACGGAAGGAGACAACAGGAAGTGAGATGAAATCTACCCCTAGGAAGGGAAATTCTCTCCTGTAAGGGTTAATATGGGAAAAATGTGTCTCCTTTCCACTGATGCTTTATCACCAATCCTTGTCTCACTAAAAACCCCAAATTGTCAAAAAACATTTGTCATTGGGACAGAAAGTGAGGTAAAATCTTCTGAAGAGGTGCACAGACAGCAAAACAAATGTCACAGGGGTGATAACCCTTCCCTACGTTTTCCAAAAAGCTTAAAAATAGATTTTTTGGCTGGAGCTACACTTTAAAAATGTACCAGTTCAAAATTACAAACAGATTCTACTTAACAACAAACCTACAGTCCCTGTCTTGTTTGCACTGCCTGTATACTTCTGTTCAGGGGGCCTGGGGCCCCACGCCTTTCCTTTTTTTAATTTGGGTGCGGGGTTCCCCTTAATATCCATACAAGACCCAAAGGGTCTTGTAATGGACTGGGGGGGTACCCATACCATTTGTCTCACTGATTTTCATCCATATTACCGGGACCGGATATTACATTAAAACCGTAAGCAGTTTTAAATGACTTTTATTCCTTTAAAAATGTTTTGCACAGGGACTGTTCTAAGCACGGGAAACATGCGCCACTTTACAGGCATACTATAGACACCCCCCAGGTACGATATTTAAAGGAATATTTCACTTTTTTTTCACTTTAAAGATCATTAAAATCACTGCTCCTGAAAAAACGTCAGTTTTTAAAACTTTTTTTTGCATTGAGACAAGACCTGGGTCCAAAAACCCTTTTTAGGACAATACCATGCATATTAGCCTTTAAAATTAGCACTTTTGATTTTGAACGTTCGAGTCCCATAGACTTCAATGGGGTACTAAAGTTTGCGCAAATTTTCGGTCCCTTCGCAGGTTCTGGTGCGAACCGGACCGAGAGGTGTTCGGCTCATCCCTAGTCACCAGCTTGAAAAAATGCTGGGGTCAGAATGATACTCTTTTATATGTATTAACATTGAATTTGCAAGTCATGAGCTGAAAATTGTGTGTGATTGATGAACCAAAAACTAAAACTATGTCCCTTTCCTATTCACAGGATGAGCTCAGCCAGGAGGAAGTTCTGGAAAGTGGCAGGCAGGAGGAGGCCGGGCCCAGTGACAGCGAGGAGGTGGGCGGGCCCAGAGTCAGCCAGGAGGTGGCCGGGCCCAATAGGAGCCTCATCCAATCGCAGGTGCCTCCTCTCCACATGCAAACAAAAAGGCCCAGGAAGGGGACGGTGACACAGGAGGCATCACTGCACCTCATTAGAGAAGCTACAGAGGGCCTGAGGAGCCCACTTGACGCTGAAGAGGCCTATGGATGCTATATAGCGACCAGGTTGTTTGAATGTGAGAGGGGCCAACGCCTCCTCTGTGAACAAATTATTAGTGATGCCCTTCCCAAGGCGCTGAAGGGCGAGTTAACTGCCAAGAGCAAAATATATGATCTCACCCATCCTCCTCCTTCTCCTCCTCCTGCCACAAGTCCACCACCAGAGCCACAGCCTCCAATGAAGGCTGCAGGGAAGGGTGCAGGGAAGGGTGAATGGAAGGCTGCAGGGCAGCGTTGGGGGAAGGCTGCAGCGAAGAGAAGAATGTGATGACCTGGGTTCAGTCTGGTCTGACAGAAGACGCAGGCTGGTGTAGTACCACAGCCTGGGGACATATATGTCATGTGCTGCTGGTCTTGATCTCTGGGATTCCTGGACCACATTGTGCTCCATATTATATGGACTCCTCAAGATCCCAATTTTCTTTTCCAAAGACTTGATGTGTGCCCTGGGGCCAAAAGGCTTCACAGATTCCAAAAGTTTCTCCAGCGTTGCCTTCATCTTTATTTTGTTAACCAGAATAAATGGATATTTTATTTTCTGAAAATACTTGCCTATGTGTTTTTATTCAAATACATTTCTAAAAGACAATGTCAAATTAACAAGGGACAACAACCTCCTTGTTGTCTCTTGTTAATTTATATAATGTCCCTTGTTAAAAATATAATGTTATTGTGTTAACTTGACACACAAAAAAAAAAACCATAATTAATGTTATTGTGGTAACTTGACACAAAAAAATAAATAAATAAATAGATCACTAGAAAATAAGTTATAAACAATCATAAAAAAGATCTTGATGAAATCAAAAATAATTAAAGATGACTTAAAAAATAAATTTGTAAACATTATTATGGAGATCGGGCTTTTAAAAAATACAATATCATTCATGAGATCATGAGAAATAATCCAGAAATCTGTTTGTGAGAACTCTGTGTGAATATGAGCAGCAAAACAACTTCGTAGCATTATAAAGAGGACAATAATGCGCTGCATTAAACGATCACAGAATTTGCAGCATGAGGAATGTGCTAGCTCCAATACCAACACCAGTTTTACCAGACCGAGCGCTTCCATCTCGTATTTGCTTCAGAGCATGCGTCATTTTTTGTCCGTCGGACCGGCATACAGACGAGCAGATTTCTCGATAGGAACTGGGTCTGGCAGAGTTCCGGCAGAATGATTTGAAACATGTTCCTAATCTAAAGTCCGTCTGATTTTCGACCGAAAAAGTCCGCTGCAGGTCCGATGAAGCCCACACATGGTCGGATTGTGCAACGGATTAATGCCGTTGGACTAGTCCAGTCGAAAAGTCCGCCCGTGTGTACACGGCATAACATACTGCCTGAAGGTTCCTCTATCACGTTGGAGATGTCTGTATTTTTATTTGGCTTGCATGTGAAAAAATCTTTTAAGTGTAAGACCTCTTATATATCTGTTTATCTCTTTAAACAGCAGATAAGGGTGAAGTTTGTTAGGCGGAGCAAAATTTAAAGCTCAGCTTAGCAGTGTTTCAGCAGGGATTAAAATGTGGTGAGATAACTTAAATATTTTTACAGTTTTTCTGTTTTGAGTTTTTGTGGATTTTGTTCTATTTCGTCCTCCTCTACACCCTCTGCGATGTATTTTCTTTTTAGTTTGATGGGTAGGGATGAGCTTGATGTTGGGGTCAAACATAAATTTGACTAGAACATTGGGAGTTCGCCCGTTCACCAAAGAGTGAACACTATAAGGCGTTCGCGGCAGATTCAAGTGCCGCTGAATGCCCCATAATGCACTGCGAGATTGCAGTGCATTGCTGTATGATTGGCCAAAGCATGCACCTGACCTGCATGATTTGGCCAATCACAGCGCGCTCTTCTAAGAGAGCCATAATTGGCAAAAGGCAGGGTGCCTTTGGCCAATCATGGCTCAGGGGGACTAAGTCCACGCCCCACACTATATAAGGCTGCTTACACGGTGGCCCTGTGTAGTGTTGTTAGCGTGGACAGAGAGATAGCTTGATTTAGATAAAGCAGGTAGGTTATTCAGTTAGTGGCAGTGTATTTGATAGCGTATTTATCGGCGTATTTATCGGCGTATAACACGCACTTCTTTCCCCTTAAAATCAAGGGAAAATCGCAGGTGCGTGCTATACGCTGATCCCCTGCGATCCCGAGCTGTCAAAACTTCAAAATCGCCGGCGGCGCCATTTTCAAATCGCGGTCGGCGATTTTGAAGCCCAGGACAGAGGATCAAAGGCTGCACTGGGGAAGGCTGCACTGGAGAAGGCTGCACTGGGGAAGGCTGCACATTTAAATGTAAGTTTTTTTCCCTTCAACTTCCCTATTAAAAGTTTTTTTTTCCTTAAAATTCCCTCCTAAATTGGGGTGCGTGTTATACGCCGGTGCGTGTTATACGCCGATAAATACGGTATATATATATATATATATATATATATATACATACTCTGCATCCAGTGTAGCCTATATCTTCAGTGCATTCAGTGGTGTACAGTTTCTACTACTTTGCATGTGGTGTACACAGTATCTAATACAGTGTGTACAGTTTCTAATACACTTCAGGCAGTGTACACAGTATCTAATACAGTGTAGTGTGGTGTTGCAAAACAAAAAATACATCATGTCCAGAAGGCCACCAAGGAAAGGCAGACGCTCACAGGCCACTAAAAGAGGGCAAGCAGCCTCCGTGCCTACAGTCAACAGTGCTGGTCGTGGACATGGTGCATTCTCTGCAGGTGGCCGAGGGGCACGCTTGTCCTTTTCTGCTGCTGGCCGTGTTATTAAGCCAGAACATGCAGAAGGGTTGGTGGAGTGGATAACAAAGCCATCCACATCCTCCTCATCCTCTGTCACCCAGACTCACAATAGTTTGCCTTCCAACGCAGCTGTCAAAGCAGCTTTCGTAGCCCCACCATCATGCACAGAGGAGTCCCCAGAATTATTTAACCACAGTGTTGGGTAAATGCTGCTGGCGGATGAGCAGGGATTTGAAGGCTCTGATGTTGGTTTCCAGGTTGAGGAAGGGAGTAACTAGAGCCTAGAGAGAGGGGGTGCCGAACAAGGATAAACTGGCAGTCATGTTCCCCAGCTGCAGCATACTGCCAAGTTTGCTCCAGTGACGAGGAGGGAGGGGATGATGAGGTCACTGACTGTACTTGGGTGCCTGAGAGAAGAGAGGAGGAGGCACAACTCCTATGAGGCAGGATGTCCTCTAGGGGTCAGCTTAAGGGCAGCCACCCTATTGCATCACACCGCAGAGCTCCGCAGGTGCTGGGCGTTGCTGACTCCCCACTGACTTTTAAATGCTCCTTGGTGTGGGCCTTTTTTCACGTGTGCAGCAGATCGCACTGTTGCTGTTTGCAACCTATGTCTGAAGTGGATCAAGCGTGGCCAGAACAGCAGCCGCTTGGGCACCACATGCTTGACCAGACATATGATGACCTGCCATGCAGTCTGTTGGCAACAGCACTTGAAAAAGACCCACATCAAAGAAAAAGGCAGACTTCTCCTTGCTCTTCATCTGGAATCTCCAACCCTACTATACCTTCAGTCCTCTCAAAAACCTGCACTGAGAGGAATGAAGGTATAGCAATAGGTGTCCCGAGTACTTGCAGCCAATCTGCTAGCAGTACACCACCATCTGATTTTAGCAGGCAAATTTCCCTAGCCCAAATGCTGAACCGTAAAAAGAAATTTGGTCCCATCCATCCACATGCTCAGTGTCTAAATGCTAGCTTGGCCAAATTGCTAGCACTGCAACTGCTGTCTTTTCAGCTGGTAGACTCTGCCCCCTTTCGTGCATTTGTGGAATGTGCTGTACCTCAGTGGCAGGTTCCAAAACACCATTTCTCTTCATGGAAAGCCATTCCGGCTCTCTACCGGCATGTGGAAGGCAATTTTTTGGCCTTGTTGGACAGGGCGGTCAACAGTAAGGTTCATATTACCGCTGGCTCATGGTCCAGCAGGCATGGGCAGGGACATTACTTTTCCTTCATAGCACACTGGGTAACTCTGCTGGCAGCTGGGAAGGATGCAGGACAGGGTTCAGTGTTGTTGGAGCTTGTTCTGCCACCATGCCTCCAAAATTCTAGTGCTGATTGTGCCACAGCTCTCTCCTCCACCCCCTCCTCTTCTTCTTCCTCTATGGCCTCTTCTGCAGATTTGTCCTCTGAACCAGCAGTGCTCTGTAAGCGTTCAAGGGCCTACGCAAGCAGTCAGGCAAAAAGATACATGCAGTGCTTGAGTTGGTCTGCCTAGGGGAGCCAGGAGCCACACTGGGGCAGAGATTCTGTCAGCTCTGCAGGGGCAGGCTCCGAGGTGGTTGACGCCACGCCAGCTTCAGCCAGGAATGGTTGCATGCGACAATGGCATGAACCTTCTCTCTGCCCTCTGACAGGGACACTTGACCCATGTTCCATGTTTGGCACACGTCCTGAATTTGGTGGTGCAGTGGTTCTTGAGCAGGTACCCAGGCTTACAAGATCTCCTAAGGCAGGCCAAAAAAGTCTGTGGTCATTTCCGCTGGTCATACAATGCTAGTGCTCGGCTGGCTGACATTCAAAGGGAATGCAACCTGCCCACCAACCGCCTCATTTGTAACATGCCCACCAGGTGTAACTCAATGTTGGCAATGCTGCAGCAGCTGCACACACCGCAGAGGGCCATCAATGAGTACCTTTGTGAGTATGGCACCAGGACAGGGTCAGGGGAACTTGTCTTATTTTCGCCACGCCAGTGGCTACTGATCAAGGATGCATGCACTGTCCTGTCCCCATTTGAGGAGGCCACAAGGATGGTGAGCAGCGACAATGCATGCATCAGTGACACTGTCCCTCTAGCCTTTCTGTTGGAGCACATGCTTCGTGGAATCATAGACTGGGCACTTGAGGCAGAACAGCGGGAGGAAGAGGAGGACTTCCTTACCTCTTAAGCCCCCCTTTATCCAGATAGCATTCCTGAGGGCCCACCAAACACACAGGAAGAAGAGGAGGAGGATTGTGTCAGCATGGATGTAGCAGTCTTCAAGGGATGGTTTTCAGTCCCCAGAAACCCAAGGAGTTGTACATGGCTGGGAGGAGGTAGTTATGGATCATGTGATCCTTAGTGACCCAGAGGACTTGAATGCCTCTGCAAACTTACACTGCATGGCCTCCCTGATTCTGCAAAGCCTGTGAAAGGACCCTAGGATTTGTGGTATCAAGGAGAGGGATCATTAGTGGCTGGCAACCCTTCTTAATCCATGCTACAAGGGTAAGGTTGCCAAACTCATCCTGCCTTTGCAGAGGGAGCAGAGGATGAAACCTCTTCAGGAGGCCTTGAAGAAAGGGTTGTGCAGCGCATTTCCAGACCCTGGGAGGTTACAATTTCCTGGTGCTGGACAACGTGTTGCTGAGGCTTTGTTTTAGTCGGAGGAAGAGTAATGGAGACGGCGGCTGGCTGACCGATGCCTTTAAACAATTTTTCAATCCTCAGCGGCAAGGTCTGATAGGTTCAAGCAACCATCACCAGCATCTGCATTACATGGTGCAGGAATATCTAGGGGCAAGAGCAGACTTGGAGACCTTTCCAATAGAGCATCCACTGGGTTACTGGGTTTTGAGGATGGACCACTGGCCAGAACTTGCTTAATATGGCAATTGATCTACTGGCCTGTCCTTCATCCAGCGTGCTTTCTGAATGCACATTCAGTGCTGTTGGAGGGTTTGTAACGGATCAAAGAGTGCCCCTGTCCACAGAATCCATTCATATGCTCACATTCATAAAATTAATCAGTTTTGGATCAGCAGCTATCAAGCACCTGATGCTGATGTAACTTATTGAATTTGCTATGGAGGTGGGATCCCTTGAAGACTGCCTATGCTGACTATTCTATTCCTCCTCAATCTTGTTGATGCTAGCCTCCAACAATGTTTTTGGTTTAGGGCACCACCACCCAAGGCCCAATTTTTCTGCCCCTGTTTAACAGGGGCATGCAATTACAATTCTTGATATAATATTTCACAGCAGGGCCCGTTCATGCGCCCAACAAGAGTATCTGTGAGGGGGTACAGTGTTGTGGCACCACCACCCAAGGCCCAATTTTTCTGCCCCTGTTTAGCAGGGGCATGTAATTATAATTTTTTTATATAATATTTCACAGCAGGGCCTGTTCCTGCCCCCATCAAGAGTAACTGTGAGGGCTTACAGTGTTCTGGTACCACCAACACCTAAGGCCTAATTTTCTGCAGAGTATATAGGGCAGGAAGTATAGTATATATACTGCTGTTCAGAGTATATAGTGTCTGGGACACTGGGGGACCCCCACACCATTTTTTTTTAAATGTGGGTGCGGGGTTCCCCTTAATGTCTATACCAGCCCTGAAGGGCCTGGTATGGATTTTGGGGGTGACATCCGTGCCATTTTTATTTTTTGTGGTATTTTTGATATTTTTATCTATATTGCCGGGATCCAACAATACATTACAGCCACAAGCAGTTTTAAATACATTTTTTTCCTTTAGAAACTTTATTTAGCTGTGGCACTGCTATAAACATGGGAAAGATGCGCTACTTTACATGCATACTAAGGACACCCCCCAGGCACAATATTTAAAGGAATATTTAATTTTTATTGTTTCACTTTACCCAGTTGCAGTGTGACTGTGCCCGAGGAACCCGCGGACTCAATGTCCATGGGTGTCCCATCGATCGTGTCACAGAGCCGTAGAACAAGGCATTTCCCCATTCTGCCTTGCGACATGACAGAGATCACTGCTCCCTGTCATTGGGAGCAGTGACAGCTGTCATGTGAATGGAAGCCCACCCCCCCACAGTTAGAATCACTCCCTAGGACACACTTAACCCCTTGATTGCCCCTAGTGTTTAACCTCTTCCCTGCCAGTGTCATTTACACAGTAATCAGTGCATTTTTATAGCACTGATTGCTGTATTAATGACAATGGTCCCAAAATAGTGTCAAAAGTGTCCGATGTGTCTGCCATAATGTCGCAGTCATGATAAAAATTGCAGATCTCCGCTATTACTAATAAAAAAATTTACAATAAAAATGCCATAAAACTATCCCCTGTTTTGTAGACGCTATAACTTTTGTGCAAACCAATCAATATACACTCATTGCTATTTTTTTTTTTTTAACCAAAAATATGTAGAAGAATACATATCAGCCTAAACTGAGGATATTTATTATAGCAAATTATTATAGCAAAAAGTAAAAATACAGTGTAAAGGATCACAAACAGACTAGCAGCCAAGCCGTGCTTCAATAACAAAGGAACAAACAAATATACATGTGGCGCTGGTACTGAAACAGATCCTATAGTACTGAAGTCCAAATGGCCAGTGGCCTGCTGCAGTTCAGGGAGCGTTCCAAGCCTCCTCTCCAGTTCTCCACCATCATACCATCTTCCTGCTGGCCGGGAGAGCCAACAGAGCGGCTGAAACAGCATACCTTCTACTGACCGGTGGGATGGATGCCCCACAGAGCCTTTATAGAGCCTTTACCCACAGATGTACCCTTCTTTGTTTACCTTGATGTAAGTTACTATCTGATTTTATTAATACACACTTTGCAGTCTAACTCAGAGGCGCCTGCATTTGTTCTTTCTCGCAGATAGAAATTGTCCACTCTCTGCCTCCTCTGTTCTCAGGTGAGTTTTAGACTAAGTCCTGGTCTCCCCACAGAGAGCTTTCTTCCTCTCTCAGTCTGGGATGACTAAATGACTACAGCTCCCCCTCTTTAATGCCCCTCCCCCATTTGTAGTTCCCAACAAACGTGTTGTAAAGGCTGAGCCTCTTCAGTGAACTACACTCCCCCCATTCGTCCATGTTTCTCCTCATAGTACTTTAGAATCCATGTTTTGCAGGCAACCTCTAGTGGATGGAGGGTGGAATTAACATCTGCTGTAATTATTCCAGAGTAATGCCCCGTACACACGGTCGGATTTTCCGATGGAGAATGTCCGATCGGAGCGTGTTGTCGGAAATTCCGACCGTGTGTGGGCTCCATCGGACATTTTCCATCGGATTTTCCGACACACAAAGTTGGACAGCAGGAGATAAAATTTTCCGACAACAAAATCCGATCGCGTCAATTCCGACCGTGTGTGGCCTGTTCCGACGCACAAAGTGCCACGCATGCTCAGAAGAAATTCCGACACAGGACAGCTCGTTCTGGTAAACTTAGCGTTCGCAATGGATACAGCACTTTCGTCACGCTGCAATGTTAAAAATGGTTTAATACAGCGCACTCTCTTCTTCTTTATAATGTGACAAGAATTAAGTCGTTTTGCTGCTCATATTCACACACACTTCTCACAAAGTTTGATTTGTGTTTTTTTCGTGGGATTCCCTCAATATATTGTTATTAGTTGTCACATCTAAAAGTTTTAGATATTTTATGTTTTTTTTTTTTCTTTTTAAGCCTTTTTTTTTCTTTAATGTTTGGATTTTTTCCAAGGCTGATCTTTGTGCAATGTTATTTTTATTTTTACTCCAGAATATTTTTGTGTGTGTTTTGTGTGTCAAGTTACCCCAACACCATTGATATCTTTTATTATTTAATCTCCATGAGATTTTTTGTTGTTGGTGTCCCTTGTTCATTTCACATTGTATATTTGAAATGTACCTGAATCCTCACAAACAAACCACCATTTTTGAAGAAGTAAAACACATAGGAGAGTATAATTCAAAACAAAAATCCTTTATTAAGGGATCAGAACCAAACAAAGAGGAAGGCAACACTGGATCAACAGGAGAAATTAGTGAAGCCTGGGACCCCCACGGCAGACATCAATTCTTAAACCTCAAAATTGGTGGCCTGAGGAGTCCATATGTAAGGGAGGGCAGTCTGGTCCGGGATTCACAGAGACTTGGATAGCAGCAGATGACATCAGTGTCCCCAGGCTGTGGTACCACAAGAGGCTGCATCTTTTGGCCGACCAGACTGGATCCAGGGTCCTCACTCTCTGGTCTTCCTTTCACACTTCCTTCCGGGCTGTGGCTGTGCAGTTGGAGATGTGGCAGGAGGAGGAGTAGGATCTGGAGGAGGAGGAGGACCTGCAGGAGGAGGAGGAGGACCATCCCAAAGCTGTGTGTGAGGTGTAAGTTGGCCCCTCACACCTTTCGCCAGAGCCTCTGATATGAGGGCCTCACACATGGCTTTTTGGCCCTCCTCCATCCTCTGCATTTTATAGGCAATGAATGCCGCAAGGTTCTCCTGCCTGGTGTGTGGTGCTCCCAGGACCTCTGTAGCCCTACAAAAAAATCTGATAGCCGCCTCCTCTAGGGTACTCCTCCTCCTGCCACTTTCTCTTTCCAGGGGGGGTGGAGGGACCTTGATATCAGCCAGCCGGCTCGGCCCGGCCACCTCCTGGCTGAGACTTCCCTGTGTATGAAAAAGGGACATGGTTGTAATGTTTTGCATCATCAATCACAATCCTAAATTAGTACTCCCAACTAACATCTAGGTAACATCATTGATTGGACAAGCAGAAATATTTAGAGGAATGCTATACCTGGCTCAATCTGGGCTCCTCCACATGTGGCCTGGAAGGCCCAGGTTGGGCGTCAGAAGCCTCAGCCGGGGGGAAGGAAACGTGGAAGGAAGACTGGAGAGGGATGGCCTGGGTTTAGTCTGGCCTGCCAGAAAGTGCAGCCTGTCGTAGTACAACATCCTGGGGACATAGATGTCACCTGCTGCTCCGGATCTCTGCGAATCCAGGACTTTAGTGCGCTCCCTCAGATATATGCTCCTCAGGCCACCAATTAAGATCTTTAAATAAGTGATGTCTGCTGTGGGGATCACCTGCTTCACAATTTCACACAATTGCTCCAGTGCTGCCTTCCTCTTTATTTGGTTCTTGTAATCGGGGTGTTTAATCTCCCACAGACAGGGCAGCTCCCTTAGCATCTCTATGAAGACAGAAATGAAGTCCTGATCTTCCAGTACCATATCCATGTTCACTGCAAGACACAACACAAGACAAAGCCTAATGTCACACCAAACTCTCCTAATCTTGTTACAATATAGGCCTCAATCTATAGAAGCAGTATAGGCCCAAGTTTTTCTCTTACCTTCGTTCTTACGATCGCCGCGTTCAATGCTCCTTCCTCCGCTCACAGATCAAACGTAATACGCACGCATGTTACGCTTTATATACACTGCGCATGCGTGTAACTCCGCCCGCCCCTGACGTTCTTTCTAGTGTATTCCCCGCCCCTTTTCATTCGGCGCAGTGGTGGAAGAGCATGATGGCGGACATACAGCAGGTGCGGGCTAATTGTAGCAACGAGGAGGAGGAGGAAAGGGCGGATCCAGGCACGTCCCAATCCAGAAGGAGACGTTTTAAGGCCACAAATATGTCGTTTGGGGAGATGTTGGAGATGGTCGACATCATGAGGAAGTCCGACTATGATGGAAAATATGGGCCTTACCCCAACCCGAACATCCGAAAGGCCAAGATCATGGCGAAAGTGGTCAGGAGTCTCGAGCGGAATTTCGGGGTACGAAGGTCTAAAGATCAGCTCAGGAAGCGGTGGTCGGACCTGAAGTTGAGAGAGCCGGAGCAGTACCGAAAGATCCGGAGAGTGCTGCAAAAAAGTAAGTAGTTGTGCTGTGTTCCTATTCTTTCTGGCTTTATTCCGTTCGTTCTGCTCCATATGATTTTAGTAATTGTAACGTTTAAAAAGGTCAACTTTAATGTTCATGGGCCCATTATTCGTTCGTATCAAACATTTTTCGTTCGGCCTCTAGAACACCATTGTTTAGGCCATATGCATTTTCACACATTTTTTGGGGGCCTACTTGGATGCCAAATATTTGTTTAGGTAGATGGGTTTGTTACTAGAATGAAATGCAAACTAGATTGTGTGTAAGGAGAGGACACTGAGCAGCTGTTTTCACATCTGGACACTGGAGCACTAGTGTGGGACCCCAGAACACCATTTTTATTAGGGGGGGCACACAGGTGCTCCAGTGTATACTATAGGGGGGGTTACATGTGTGAAGCTTGTACCAAACAGGTAAAGTATTGCAGCTTGACAAAGGGCAATAAAAAAAAGACATCTTTGAACTCGGCTAAAATAGACAATTGTACCCCACTTCCAAGCAATGTTTACTATTTCTATAGTTCTGCCATCAAATATCTGTGTGCTAAGTATACCATTTTTGTTTTACATAGGGGAGAAAAGACTCGGACACTCCTCATCCCAGGAGAACACAGACCCCCCCCCCCCCTCTGGAAGAAGAGGAACTACCCCAAACACAAGAAGAAGAGCAGGAGGAAGAAGAAGACGTGGTGGAGATTGGCACCACAACAGTGTCTGCGACCACAGACTCAGGTAAAAGAGATGGCTGGTGGCAGATTTTTGAGACCTGTTTTTTTTGTTCTTTATCTCTTTTTAGGTGATCGTGATGTGAGGGAGAGAGAACGCTTTACATCAGAAAGTGCCCAGATACTGATAGGGGAGATCATGGGATGTAATCTCCAATTGCAAAACATCCAGCAACAAATCACTGATGTTATTAAAAAAAATAATAACATCATTGATGTTTTGGGGCGAATTTAAACCCCACAAAATCACCTGTTTTATGTAATTTAAATTTTTACAATGTTTCGAAAAGCCAAATTTGGAGGATGCACACAGTGTGCCAACATGTGCTATCTGCCATCAATGGAGATCAATGGACGCGTTTTGGGGGTGCAACCCCTTCCTCAATTATAAAGTAGCGTTGAGGAAGGGCTTGCTCCCCCAAAACACGTCCCTTGATCCCCCCTGATGGCAGATAGCACATGTTGACATTCGTAAATTGGTGTGCATCTTCCAAATTTGGCTTTTCCAGGGGTGAGTTCCCCCCATCTGAACGCTATATCAAACCCAGTTCCTAAATACTGATGTCTGATATAGCCTTCAGGTTTTACCTAATGTGAACTTTGTAAGTTCTAGTTTTTTGGCTTTCTTGTTGGTTTTACACAGGCCTGTTTTATCTGAAATGGATATTTTGATTTTTCATAATGCTACTGCAAACATTTTATACAACAAACATGTTGGTTTGTTTTAAAAACCTTTGGTAAATGCACATGTGATTGTGCAGGTATAAAAAAGTGCCTTACTCAAGAATGTGTGGATTATTGTCTCTACACTACAACACTTTTGGGGTGATGTAATTGCTGTTTTATGCAAAAATGGGGGTTATTTCCTAAGGGCAAATACACTTTGCACTACAAGTGCAGGTTCAGTGCAGTTGCAAGTGCACTTGTAGTGAAATGTGTTTTTGCATTTAGGAAGTACCAGCCAACACTATTCTTTATAAGGTTACCCAATCACGACATTTTCTGCACTCAACACATTTCTGTCAGGGTCAGCTCAAACAAACACAAGCAGTAAATGTCCACCAAGAATTGCTTTTGGTTGTTTTTATTTGAAAAAGGTGTCACAGATTGTCTGGCATATTGATAGCCCCCCTACCCGCAAAGAACTCCAGGTATCGTAACCGGACATCACGGGCATTCAGGGAGGGCAAGCCAGGACGGCCGCTTTCAAGTGCCGTCATTGTTGAAGTATTTGGAATTCCGGCCTCAGGCCCAACTGAGCCAGCATAGTTGGCTGAATGTTTTCTTAAAAAATTATGGAGAACACAGCACGCCAGTATAATATGGTTCAGTTTATACTCCGCCATATGGATGGGTGTCAGAAATAGTCGGAACCGGCTGGCCAGGATTCCAAATGTGTTCTCCACCACTCTTCGGGCTCTGGCCAGCCGGTAATTAAAAACCCTCTGTTCCGGGGTGAGGGTCCTCATCGGGAATGGCTGCATCAGGTGGTCCCCCAGCGCAAATGCTTCATCAGCAACGAACACAAATGGGAGACCTTCAACATTGTCCTCTGGAGGTGGCAAGTCCAAGCTGCCATTCTGGAGACGCCTGTAGAACTCCGTCTGGGCGATCACTCCACCATCGGACATCCGGCCATTCTTCCCCACGTCCACATACAAGAAGTCGTAATTAGCCGACACCACCGCCAACATCACTATACTATTAAACCCCTTGTAATTATAATAGTACGACCCCGAGTTGGGTGGTGGGACGATGTGGACGTGTTTCCCATCAATTGCCCCTCCGCAGTTAGGAAAGTCCCACCGCTGGGCAAAGTGGGAGGCCACAGTCTGCCATTCCTGTGGCGTTGAAGGAAACTGTTGAGGAAAAAACAATAAACATTACTATTTTTTCACAGAAACCTGGCAAGCAGATTAGACACAAACATTATGGGGCAACCTCCAGATAGCATTTATTAAGGGGAATTTAACAACAACAAAGTATAAGGTACACCTATCATATTCCCCCTCCCCCCCCTCTCATGGGCCATTTCTAACATTATAGGGGGGGGGGAACTCTTGGACAGGTAACCCTCTTCACTTCATTGAGAGATGAATGCCTAAATACAGGGTATTACTTGGAACAGCTCCTCCTTAGTTACACTATTGGCAGCCCACTGGACAGGTAAGAAGTGTCATAATACAAAGATATAAATACACACTGTACACATTTGAGCACATTTGGACATTCTGCTATTACCTGTCAAGATCATAATAGGATACAAGAACTTTAAACAGTACCATTGGAAAGTATACAGGCAGGCCCTTGCACTACATGCTTTGGGGAATTCATCCATAAATCTGACCAGTAAAGAGATGGGTATAGTGTGTATGGGTTTGGCAAAGTCAGCAGATAGATGATTGAGGATAGAGAATTGGGATCAGCTGACCTAGCAGTTGGGGGAGGGAGGGTTACCAAAAATTTGGGGACACCACAAAAAAAAGCCTCTGGCCCTCTACCTGAATTTAAATCCAAAATAACATTTCCAAACATTTTAGGGGGTGTTTGGGGTAAAGCACTACTATGGAGCTGATAAAATACATTAAGTGACTACATGAGGTGAATATAGGGCAGGGGACACCATGCTGGGGAGGTTATTGAAGGGCAAATATGTATGAAGGACCTAAAATAATAATTACATAAAAATCCAGCATGCATGAGGACAAAGGGGACATTCACAGCATATTACAATCATGGTAATTAGGGAATGAGGAAAGAAATACAATATATTAGCAAACATTCAATACAATAAAATGTGATATAAAAGGATAAAAATCTTACCTTCATATACTCCTTCTGCAGGACCTGTATGATGGCAGAACAGGTCTCTGGGATAATGATCCCCAGAGCCTGGGGGGAGATGCCTGTCGAGAACTTAAGGTCCTGCAGGCTTCTCCCTGTGGCCAAATACCGCAAGGTAGCGACCAACCTCTGCTCCGGAGTGATGGCTTGCCTCATGCAGGTATCCTGCCTGCTGATATAGGGGGTCAGCGAAGCCAACAAACGGTGAAACACGGGGTCCGTCATCCTGAGAAAGTTCCTGAAATCATCAGGATTATTCTCACGGATCTCACGGAGCAAAGGCATATGACAGAACTGTTCACGCTGAAGCAACAAATTCTTGGTCCATGAACTCCTCCCCACCCTGTTCATGGACTGGACTTGTGTCAAGGTCAGGACCCCAACACCAAGCCCCCGCACAGCACGAACTCTACGAGGAGTACGCATACGAAACATGGCTAGAAAACGGTCGGCTGCTCAGAACGAAGTAACAGAACGCACTGAAGAACAGCAAGGCCTGTGAAGAGTGACCTGAAAACCAGTAACGAACGAACAAGAATACAGTGACTAAAGTCACGCGGAACTTGCTTGCACGCACTGAAGAGCAGATACAAACCCACAAGCACAAACTGAACGGCAGAAAACGATCTGAAAGCCACGAGTCTGAAAAAGCACGAATCGTCTCTCACCAAACTTTTACTAACTCGAGATTAGCAAAAGGAGCCCAAAGGGTGCTGCGCTTGGTTCTGAACCGGCCTTTTCTAGTCTCGTCGTACGTGCTTGACGTCACCGCGTTCTTGGCGATCGGAAATTCCGACAACTTTGTGCGACCGTGTGTAGGCAAAACAAGTTTGAGCCAACATCCGTAGGAAAAAATCAGAGGATTTTGTTGTCGGAATGTCCGATCAATGTCCGACCGTGTGTACGGGGCATAAGAGTCTCTGCTTTAACCTTGTCTGTGTAATAAACCTTTGTGACAAAAACAGAAGCAGACAGAGTGAGACTTTAGCTGCTCTTCTTTTTCCAGTTAAAGCGGTAGTAAACCATGGCAAAAAATTAAATTGGGCCACAGGCAGTTCATGTCATGATGTGCTAGTATGCACGGCATACAAATTCCAGGAAGGTAGTGCTGTGGTTGGGATTTGAACCGACAAACCTAGTGCTGCTAGGCAGAAGTGCCAACCACTGTGTTACCCTATCATTGTTTATTACTGTGCATGATCTGTTATTGGTCTCTAATTATCAAAAGGTACCTGGGCCAATCACAGCACCCTGTACCATGTGATAGCTGTGGGCAATTACAGCATCACAATAGTAAACAATGAGTCATGAATGAAAGCCATTTATGACAGTTCAAACGATTGCAGTTACATTGACCATCGCTGTAACAAGCAATCGCAGCGAAATGAAAAGAAAAAAAATCCCTGATCACCTATCCCCCCCCCCCCAGAGTAGTACAGTTTCACCATGGTTACACTGAACTACTATGATGAAAGTATGTAAAAAAAATTAGAAATAACAAAAATGTTAAATAATGAAAATAAATGTTAAAAAATTGAACAAAAATCAGCATCCCTGATCGCCTCCATACCAGTCATATGATGATGCTATACTGCACTGGTAACAGTATGTAAATAGAATTGTGAAAAAAAATAACAAATTTTATTTAATTTCTTAATTTTCTTAATTTTCCAAAAAATTGGGACAAAAAATTCAACTTCAAAAAACTTTCCATGCCTCTTACTACATACGTTCGACTGTCTACTTTTCAAAAATGAATAATTTGGGTGGCATTTGTACTGTCCTGGCATTTAAGGCTCTGTTCAAATCTAAACACACTGCAGCAACACCTGCTGTTTCTTAGGGTTTTTTGTGGCGTGTTTTTGGAGTGGCACCATTTATTTGAATGGGCCTTCCTCCACTTCAAAAATGTGCCAAAGAAGCTAATGTACCAAATTTTGGTACAGATCCAGGTGCATTTGTTGCTGAGTATTTTGCCGTGATTTTTGTGCATTTTGTCACACGACAATACACATGTTGCGGATTGTCACTTGCCACCATGGGCGTCCGCAGGTAGGGGCAAGGGGGGTCAAATGCCCCCCCTGGAATCGGGGTTCGGATCTCAAATTCAGTACAGTTGTGTCGCTATCGGGGTGCGGCCAGCCCGCACCCGGGTACCACCTGCCAGTGGGGTGACACCATCAAGTTGCTGTCAAGCCCACCCATCAGTGTAATCTGACTTCGGGCCCTTTTCCCTGCTCAGTCCAGCAGAGAACTCGGCGGCGCTGTGACAGGAGAAAAGCGAGCAGCGGGCTATCAGAGGTTTCCCCCACTCGCCCCCCCTTTCTCCTGTCAGGGAGAAGAGACCAGGTTCCCCGCCCAGCTTCCTGCCCGTTCCGTTCCTTCCCTATTGGCCATAACTGAGGGCCAATCAATGGATACTAGGAGAGCATCATGGGACATGTAGTCCCAAAGATTGGCGGCCCCATTTTCCACAGGGAGGTGGCTACAGCTCGATTAATAGAGAGATTGAGAGACTGCAGCCTGGAAAAAAGCTGAAAAAAGCAGGAGAGAGTGTTACAGGACAGAGAACGAGGAGTGCACTGGGCGGAAGCCAGAGAGAGAGCCACACTGCTCAGCGCCACCAGAGAGAGAGCCACGCTGCCCAGTACCACCAGAGAGAGAAAGACTGAGCCACTACCAGGGTACAGACATGCTACACTACTGATCAGAGTTGCCCCTGGGGAACCCAGAGTGAGTGAGCAATCGTCCAGCCAGAGGAATCGCTGCTGTTGTTTCGCTGGGTCTGGTAAAAAGGCCTGTTGGCCATTATCCATTACTTACCCTAGGGACTGTACTACGTCTGCAGTCTCTGACCATGATAATGTGATAATGACATTGTCGAAAATGGGCGGTGCATGAGTGACCCTAAAATTATGCCCCCCCTGAAAAAAGTTCTGTGGACACCCATGCTTGCCACGTCACCTGCCACACGTTGTGGATTGTCACTTGCCACGTCACCTGCCACACGTTGCGGATTGTCACTTGCCACGTCACCTACCACACGTTGCGTATTGTCTCTTGCTGTGTCACAGAGTCAGGCAGCAGATTACCAGTCAGGCAGCAGAAAGATGAGGTCCTCTCTCTGCTTCCTGCGGCTGCCTGCACAGTGAGGGCGGAACTGCACTGCAGGGATGCAGGGCGGGCGCCGGGCAGTGAGAAATGATGTCATTCCTCTCCTCCCCCACCCGCTGGCTCCCTGATTGGCCAGCCGTCCGCTCACCCACCGAGCCGCCCAGCTGCTCGCCTGCTCTCTCCCCCTCCCGCTCGCTCACCAACCGGGCCGGCCGACAGCACAGCCGCCAGCGGAGCCGCCCGCTCTCTAACCTGCGGAGCCACCCGCTCTTTCACCCTAAGAGCAGCCCGTCTGCCCACCCACTCACTCACCCGCATTCCCCCAACCGAGCTGACCGACAGCCCACTCTCACCCGCGGAGCCACCCACTCTCTCATCCGCGGAGCCACCTGCTCTTTCACCCGCTGAGCAGCCCATCCGTCCATCCACTCACTCACTATTGCCCCGTTGCCCCCCCTGGATCCACCCCTGGGATAAGGAAGATAGCGCCATTACTTCAGGCGACATCAGTTAGGAAGCAGCAACAGCCAGAAATGTTCCAGCTTACTGCTAAGTGGATTCCAGCAATGAGAAGGGGGTGAATAATTTGGTGACAGATCATTTGTGCATGCCACCGATTGAAGAGAAAGAAAGTTCAGAGGCAGTGACAGGGCAATAGTGAGGGAGGATTTTGATCAGGGGCCAGGGCAGCCTGTAGAGGACTGGAAGGATAAACCATCCTAATCCATCTGGCAGCACTGCCTTATAGGTAAAGACCACTGCTATCCCCAGAACCAGTGCACAGACCTCTGTAGTGTGGGCCTTTTAAACGTATCTGCTGCTGACAGCACTGCTGTGGTCTGCAGCCTCTGCCTGTAGTGTATATCAGCTATGGTAAAATATGGCAACTGTTTAAGCCCAGGCAGAGAGGTGGCTGACCCCTTACCTTCTTCAGCCAGGCAAGGTCATGCCTCAATGGCACTAACTCACTGGCCACCCTTTGTTTGGGAGAAATCACACATGTACTATGCCTGGCAATTGGGTGTCGCAGTGGTTAATCATGCAGGAACTTAACAACGGTTATGCTACAAAGGCTGCACCAGCAGTAGCATGCCATCAATAAGTACCTGTGCAATTATGGGACAAAGATAGACTCTGGGGAGTTGGGGTGAACAAAACTGTAAGCCACTACAAGGCAGGTTTTAGTAGTATAATTCCTTTCGGGTATGGAGCACATGCTCCTTGGCCTGATAGACCAGGCAGGGGAGGCACTGCAGCAGGCGGAAGCACAGAAATTGCAGCCAGCAGGATTCATTTCCTACTGCCTCCATCCCTGTGAGGCAAAGGCATCAGGAAGCAGAGGAGGAATACGATAAATAGGAAATATTTTTTCCAGTTGAAATGAACCAGATTGAGGTGCTGCTGCTGTATTTAACCGCTTGCCAATCGCCTCATATAGGAGTATGGCAGCAGAGCAGCTCTCCTTCGCTGGATCACGTAAGATTGACCACTGGCACCAGCTGATCGGCTAAGAGGATAACAGGACAGAGCTCTGTGAATGCAAAGCAGGGAATAAAAACCAGCGCATCCCTTAGTAAAAACAACACACAGTGAATGCACCAAGCACTGTTAGGCACATATTTAACCCCTTGATCATCCTAGATGTTAACCCCTTCCTTGCCAGTGTCATTAGTTTAGTGACAGTGTCAGTTAGTGTCAGATTGCCTGCCATACTATCACAGTCCCGCTATAAGTCGCTGATCACCGCCATTACTAGTATAAAAATAACTAAATAAATAAAAATTCCAGTATATATACCATAGCTTGTAGAAGCTATAGCGCAAACCAATCAATATACGCTTATTGGGATTTTTTTAACCAAAAATATGTAGCAGAATACATATTGGCCTAAATTTATGAAGACATTTTTTTTTTCTATTGGATATGTTTCATGAAAGTGAAAAAAACGTTTGTTTTTTGTTTTTTTTTACAATTTTCAGCCTTTTATTGTTTATAGTGCAGAAAAAAAAAGTTGATTGGGTAGTGTTGCATGACTGCACAATTGTCAGTTAAAGTAACGCAGTACCATTAAGCAAAAAAATAGCCTGGTCATGAAGGGGAGTAAATCTAAGTGTAAAAGTTGAGAAATCAATTATACATTCAAATATGACACCACATACAGCTTAACCCTTTTATTGCCAGGTCCGTACATCATACGGACCTAACAGAAGGGGATTTTACACACACTCCTGGTGGCTGCAGTTGCAGTGTAGAAGTCTGAGCAGAAGCCTGAGGTAGGAAGGTAGTGTAAGCTAGCAGGACTAGAAATTAGAAGGTCATGTATCATTGTAACACAGACTCGCCTGTTGCAAGAACCACTCAGGATGTGCTTTCCCCTTGGTATGGCTTTTGTAGTTTGATAGATGTGTTATTAAACACATACAGTATATTGTTTTACCAAGGAACGTGCTTACTAGATACTAAATACAATGGGGAAATAAATACCATTGTGGTATATTTGGGCAATGCAAACTATTAGCCCGTAAAGTATAAAATGTTTAACCATTCCCATTGTTTTAGGGGAGCTTTTGTCAAACACTGGACCCAAGCTATGTCAATAGGTATGTAGCAATAACTCTCGGTGGAGCTGCTGGTTTAAGAGGGCCTGACCTCTTTGCTCTACACCCTTCTTAAATTGTTCACTCCCCTTGACACAACTGTAGTGCAGTGTTGAAACAATATGAGCATTAACTTTAACCCACAATATACACTTACAATTATGATTACCTCTACCTGGGTGCTGGTAGCTCCACCTGTAGGAGAAATGACAACACTGCACACAAACTTCAATAATGACTAAAAATAACTTCTTTCTTTTGAGTAATAGTAATATATTTATATAAAGAGTTATTTCAATGAATATACTATCACACCAACGTAGTGTGATAGTATAAGAAATGATTATGACAATCAATAACAATCACAGAAATGTATATGTATATATTGATATGAATCTATACCCGGGAGCTCCCCCTGCTCTAGACCCTAAAGTCACTATACTAAAATGCAGGGCCCTGCAAATGAAAAAGAAAAGGTAGTCCAAACGTCTTCAGTCTTCGTTAGCTTTTATAACTATAATCCGCAAAGAGTTCCTCCTGGGTGTTGCGCAGTGTGGTATAACACACTAAAACAATTGTAATCCAACAGAGTGACTAGGTGTCTTTATATGAAGAAACAAACATCTAACATCCGCTCTTGAACACTGAAGTCTATTCGGATGTAATGCTCTCCGACTTAACTTGTTCCGTGGGACTATCGGTTCCAGCAACAATCTGTACAGTTCTAAAGATGTGTGTGTAATACTCAAATAAACTTCTGGGTGTGAACCCTCTCACCACACAGAATGCAAGCAGGTGGATGTCTCCGGCTCAGCAGTTCTCAGTTCCGTATGGAGGCACCACCACGCCGTCACACTGTTCCGTTCACAAACAACCAGGAGTCCTCGGTTATCTCCCCACGGGTCTTCCGGAACAATCACGTCCCTTGTCCAACTCACTGTGATGCAATGGCAGGATACTACAGCTGCTCTGTTCCTTCGCCAGGTAGGCCACAACCCTGTGGGACACACACACCCACAGAGTTCTGTTGACAGGCCACGCGTCCCAGGAACAAGAGACCTAAAATGGCCGCTGCTTACCCTTTTCTATCCCCCCACAATGCAGTTCAGTTCTAACTTTGTCCAGGAGCATTGTGGGTGGGTCAGAGCTACAGTTCCAAAGTAAACAATGAATCACTTCCGTGTCACTAAATCCTGAGACATAAACTTATTGTACTTTATCAATTGTCCACAAGATGGCACTAACACAACTATTGTACTGAATAATACACATAGAGCTAGAAACAACAGTTGTCAGTACTACAGGTATTAATAATGCTCCCTTATAGAAATTGATGTAGGAAGCAAGTAGAAGGGGTTACACCCATGTAGGAATGGCTACCAAAATTTCTAAAGAAAAGGCTAGCAGCTCAAGCTGACCCGCCAAGGGACAAAACTAGAAGCTACAGGACAGAAACAATACTGCCAAGACCAAGAACTAGTTTTCCTGCAATAGCTTAAAATGCCTAGAGTCCTGTTTGCTACATGTTTGTTTGCTAGGAAAGGATAGGTAGCATGTGCCTGTGTGTTGTATGCACAAGGGTTAAGGTGCCGTGTTCTGCCGAGAAAGGTCCCTCCAGCGTATAATGACACCCCTGTACTGCGCAAGCGCAGCGCTTGTGCAGCACGAACCACAACGGAGCCACCGAAAATAGCCGAAGATGAACAGCTGTGAGTCAGCTGTACACGGCGCCTGCGCAAAGACGACGACATTGTGCCAGAGGCTGCCGCACGCTCCTGATGCTCGTGCAACTCTGCAAGGGGCGGGTGTCTTACTGTTATCTCGTGTAAGGGGCGGATGGCTACAGAAGAGGAGAATTTTAAATTGATGGGCGACCTATTTAAGTTACTAACACAATGAATTTATCACAGTATCAGTGTGGATTTTGAACCACCCCTAAGTTATCAGCTCTGCCCATCAATTTAAAATTCAGCCTCTTCTGTAGCCATCCACCCCTTACACAATATAACAGTAATACACCCGCCCCTTGCAGAGTTGCACGAGCATCAGGAGCCGTATTATTGCACAGGCGCTGTATACAGCTGACTCAGAGCTGTTCGTCTTCGGCTATTTTCGGCGGCTCAATTGTGGTTCGTACTGCGCAAGCACTGCGCCTGCGCAGTACAGGGGGGGCATTACCCGCCGGGGGATCTTTTTTGGCAGGACACCGGCTCCCAGGTGTTCAATCCTCTGCCCCCTTGTGGCAGGCTATAAATACAAGGGGAGGCAACCTAGCTTGGTCCTTGGATGGAGAAATGCAAGGAGCACTGCAGTCACATGTAACTCTGCTTTAACTTTTGGAGGGCCCCCCCTTGGTGGGTACCCAGTTGGGGTACCAAAGATGGATTCATGGACTCTACTTAAAGGACTTTTCTCTTTTTAAAGATATGAACTGAGGCAGCCTGATGTTTGGATGAACTAGAGACATGTACAAAAGGAAACAGAGAATGTTTTATGTTGCTTTGTATCTTCACAAGTTTTGAGTAAAAGTTGTAAAGTTCAGAGAAAACCCCTGTTCTGAAGCTCCATGGAAAGGGGTGCATGCATAGTGTATCAAATAATAAGGTTTCTGATCGGGATGAAGATAAGTTAGTGAAGTTAGTGAAGAGGCATTGCAATGGTTTACAATGTGGTGGAGTTGCAGGAGAAAATTGTCTAATGCCGTTGCTAAGGGTAACCAGAGTGATGTCGGGTTCTAAATCAGCCAGCCAGTGGGAACCAGTGGTCCCTTAGCACAGGTGACAGAATGCCCTGGTAGTGAGAGAATTTGTGAGCTTAACCTAGTGACTAGTTCCCTACATATAAGGACCGATATTACAGCAGGGTATGCAGGGTATGCTATGAACCTAGACTAGGAGGTCATGAAAGAATAGAGGAGAGAGTGTGGGCCCTGGAGAGTGGAGAAGCTCGAACATGTGAAGAGATGATTTCTGTGTGTGTCAAAGCTTAAGTTAGAAGCTGATTGGATACCATGCAAAGTTGCACCAGATTCTGAGTGTACCAGCTTTAGTCCCCCCCCATAGTGTTACTGGGCAGTGGGAAGGAGGTGACACATCAAGTTGTGCTGGTGAGAAGGGTACAGGCTTCATAGCACCTACTTGGAATTGCAGCATCTATTGGGAAAAGTCAGAGTACAATTAAGGTGTAGCGTGACTCATTGAGAAGCATAATATATACAAAGGTTTAACTGTGCAATTTAAAAATGCTCGCTTCTAAGTTGAAGTGCCACCTTAAAGCGGTAGTAAACTCTCTAAAAAGATACACTATTTAAACAATGTTAGAATGTAAATATCAATTTTCAATAAAATGGGCACTAAGGGTATGCCCAAAAATCATTCTTACTGTAATTTTTTCTTTATATTCCAATCGCTCATCCTCGATTTTAGCCGGCGCCATAGTAACTGTGGTCTTCCGTGTCTGTCTCTTAATTTACTTCTGCTATTCTTCTCCCTAATCCTGCGCACGCGTAGTAATAGCGATATCCAAGCCTCTTCTTGGATTCCAGTTACTATGGAAACAAAGTCTAGTGAATCCTCTTCTCAATGCAGAGGAAGTATAAGGAAGTATTGTATGCTGTGGGGGCTGACATTGACACTAAAAAATGACGCAGCCCCAGCATAGACCCTGTATTTTTCCAGCAGGGTCTCTGCTTGCTGGAAAAATAGGACATACGGAGCATGCGTGGGTGATGTCATTAGCCAGAAACATACAGATTACACACAAGGCAAGCAGGTAAGGAGAAATTTATATAGCGCAACTAATTTTAAAACCTGCAATTGTCCATTTAAAGAAAAGTAATCGGAATGGGTATACAACCGCTTTAACACTGATTTCACGTGTCGGCAGCCTCCGCCTGTGAGTACAGGCATTAGCGAGCACTATGAGTGAGCCCCCAATCGGGCGTGTTAAGCCCCGCCCACAAACGGGTACTCTATATTGCCAAAAGTATTGAGATGCCTGCCTTTACACACATGAATTTTAATGCCATCCCAGTCTTAGTCCGTAGGGTTCAATATTGAGATGGCCCCCCCTTTGCAGCAATATCAGTTCCAACTCTTCTGGAAAGGCTGTCCACAAGGTTTGGGAGTGTGTCTATGGGAATGTTTGACTATTCTTCCAGAAGCGCATTTGTGAGGTTAGGCACTGATGTTGGACCAGAAGGCCTGGCCTGCAGTCTCTGCTCTAATTGATCCCAAAGGTGTTCTATCAGGTTGAGGTCATGACTCAAGTTCCAGTCAAGTTCCTCCACCCCAAACTCGCTCATCCGTATCTTTATGGACCTTGTTTGTGCACTGGTGCGCAGTCATGTTTGAACAGGAAGGGGCCATCCCCAAACTGTTCCCACAAAGTTGGGAGCAGGAAATTGTCCAAAATGTCTTGGTATACTGACGCCTTAATGGTTCCCTTCCCTAGAACTAAGAGGCCAAGCCCAGCCCCTGAAAAACAACCCCACATCATAACCCCCCTCCACCAAATGATTTGGATCAGTGCACAAAGCAAGGTCCTGACCCCAACCCGATAGAACACCTTTGGGGTGAATTAGAGCAGAGACTGCAAGCCTGGCCTTCCCATCCACATCAGTGCCTGACCTCACAAATGCACTTCTGGAAGAATAGTCAAACATTCCCATAGACATACTCCTAAACCTTGTGGACAGCCTTCCCAGAAGAGTTAAAGTTGTTAGCTGCAAAGTGTGGGCCAACTCAATATTGAACCCTACGGACTAAGACTGGGATGCCATTCATGTGTGTGTAAAGGCAGACATCCCAATACTTTTGGTAATGTAGTGTAGCACTGGCCACACAGGCAAGCTGCACTGGCCATAGGTACACTTTGTAGCAGAATGCTGGTGAACTCAATGTCAGCACTGTGTGAGTATACAGAATAGAAAGGGGTGGGTTAGGCCGCGTATGCACGGGCGGACTTCTCGACCGGACTGGTCGACGGACTTTTGATGGACTTCTGACGGACTTTTGAATGAACGGACTTTCCTACACATGATCACACCAAAGTCCGACGGATTTGTACGTGATGACGTACGACTGAATTAAAATAAGGAAGTTGATAGCAGATAGCCAATAGCTGCCCTAGTGTGGGCTTTCGTTCTTCGGACTAGCATACAGACGAGCGGATTTTTCGACCGGACTCGGGTCCGTAGGACAAATTTTAAATATGTTCCAAATCTAAAGTTCGTCAGATTTTTGACCGAAAAAGTCCGCTGCAGGTCCGATGGAGCCCACACATGGTTGGATTATCTGGTCGAAAAGTCCACCCGTGTGTACACGGCCAAAGATCAACTGTTTGAATGCTGTTTGAAAGTTAGTTTATCCCCCAGGTTAAAATCAAGTAGGCAATTACTGTATATATGTAGTTTTCAAAATATACTGCATCATGATTCTTTTATTAATAAAAGCATCTAACGAATTAAAGGAGAAGTACAGCCAACACCACCATTTATGATTCCTCCCACCCAAATTACTGAACCCTCTTTATTAATATTTTAAACAAGCTATCTCTATATCAGGCTGAAACTAACAGGGAAACTAAAAAAACATTTTAGTTCCCATATTTTTTTTACATATAAGATGTGATAGGATTCTGTGCAGTACCTTGCAAAATAGGGAGACAGTACAGTAACAATACAATTTTAAGACAAGAGGTTTGGGAGGACCCTGCTCATGAGAGCTTACATGCTAAATAGGAAGTACAAGTGATACAAAAGGTAGTAACTCTGTGTGAATGATTTTTTAGAGAAGGTAACATTTCAGTTGTTGGATAGAGGGAGGGATAGGCCTCCCTAAAAAGATGAATTTTCAGTGATTGCCTAAAGGCATGTGGAGTAGGCAGTATGGATTGGGGTAGGAAGTTCAGGAGGAAGCTCTGGAGAAGTCCTGGATGCGAACACGGGAGGAGACAATGAGGGAGCTAGAGAGCAGGAAGTCTTGGGAGGAGCAAAGAGGACTGTTTGGGTGCTTTATTTTCAGATGAGGTGTGCTGATGTAGCTGGGTGCAGAGTTGTGGATGTCTTTGCATGTTGTTGTTAGTCAGGGACTGGCAGAGAGGGGTGGCAGTCACTGAGAGCCTGTTAAGGTGGATGAGTCTGGTAGCAGCATTTACGATAGACTGAGGGAGAAGGGGGGTGGTAATTTGAGTAGAGGTCTGCCAAAGAACTAATCCCCTGTACACACGAGCGGAAAAAGTCAGATGGAAGCTTTTCATCATCTATTCCGATCGTATGTATGCCTTATCGGACTTTTTTTTTTGAAAATTCTGACGGACCAAAAAAAAAATGTCCTAAATATTTCCGACGGAAATTATTTTCTAGTGATCTCCATATAATTTGTTTTTTGTGTGTGTCAAGTTACCACAATAACATTATTATCTTGTATTTTTTAGTAACCTCAAGGAGGTTGGTGTCCCTTGTTAATTTGACATTGTCTTTTAGAAATGTACCTGCCTACTCACAAACAAACTGTCCTTTTTGAAGAAAAACACATAGGAAAGTATTTTTTGAAAATAAAATATCTATTTATTCTGGCTAAAAAAATAAAGAGGAAGTCAACGCTGGAGAAACTTTTGGAATATGCGAAGCCTTTTGGCCCCCAGGGCACACATCAAGTCTGTGGAAAAGAAAAATGGAAGCTTGAGGAGTCAATAAAAATAGGGAGCACAATCTGGTCCTGGAATCCCAGAGATCAGGACCAACAGCAGATGACATATCTGTCCCCAGGCTGTGGTACTACACCAGCCTGCGTCTTCTGTCAGACCAAACTGAACCCAGGCCATCACTTTTGCAACCTTCCCTCCACGCTGCCCTGCACCTTTCCCTGCAGCCTTCCTTGGAGGCTGTGGCTCTGGTGGTGGACTTATGGCAGGAGGAGGAGGATAGGCTTGCTCATATATGTTGCTGTTCTCAGTCAGCTGGCCCCTCAACCCCTTCTGAAGGGCATCAAAAATAATTCTTTCACAGAGGAGGCATTGGCTCTTCTCCAATTCCAGCAACCTGGTGGCTAGATAGCAGCCATAGGCCTCTTCAGCGTTGAGGGGGCTCCTGAGGAAATTGATGGCTTCCCTAATGAGGCCCAGTGCTGCCTCCTCCACCATTGTCCCCTTCCTGGGCCTTTTGGTGGTAAGGCAGAGGGGAGGCACCTGGGATTGGGTGAGGCTCCTACTGGGCCCAGCCACCTCCTGGCTGCCACTGGGCACGGCCTCCTCCTGGCTGACGCTTTGCAGACCCTCCTCCTGGCTGAGCTCATCCTGTGTATAAAAAAGGGACATAGTTGTAGTTTTTGCTTCATCAATCACACACAATTTTCAGCCCATGACTTGCAAATTGAATGTTAATAAATAGAAAAGACTATCATTCTGACCCCAGCATTTTTCAAGCTGGTCACCAACATTTTTGGCCACTATTGTCTAGTGATATGTATACATCAGTTTTTGTATAAAATCATTGATTTGTAAGCAATTCTAACATCTAGTTAACATCATTAATATTAGGACAATAAATATGTCTACAAATAATATACCTGACTCCAGCTGGGAGCATCCACTTCTTCCAGGATGGAAGGCCCAGGTTGTTCCTCGTCAGCCTCAGATGGGGTTGAGGGAATGGTGGAGGGAAGGCTGCAGGAAAGGGTAGAAAGTGATTCCCTGTCTTCAGTCTGTTCATCCAGAAACCGCAGTTTGTTGAAGTACCATAGTTTGGGTACATACACTTGTGCTGCTGATGCTCCTGATCTGAGGGCTGTCTTGATTTTTAATATGCTCCTTCCTATACATGTTCCTCAAGATCCCAATTTTAGTTTCCACAAACTTGATGTTAGCATTGGGGACCCGAGTCTTAACAAATTCCAGAAGTTGCTCCAGCGAAGAACTCCTAGCTGGTTTATTATAATATATATAATATATAATATATAATATAATGTGTTTCACCTCCCACAAATTCCTCATCTCCCTGTACCTGTCTATGAAACTGCCCATGAATTCTGGCTACTTAAAGGGATTTATCTTTGCTGTAAGACAATACACAAGACAAACACACACATCGTACGTACGACACATGCATGTTAGCTTTATATACATTGTGAATGTGTGAAACTCTGCCCACGCCGCCCGCCCCTGATGTTCTTTTTTCAAGAATATTCTTGCCCCTTCTCTCTTTGGTGCGCAGTAGAAGCAACATGGTGGTTGCTAATTTTTCAACTAGCGAGGAAGAGCCCCGAGCCCCAAACGTCTGGATCCAGGAGAAGGAGATTCAAGGCGACTAACATGGCCTTTGAAGAAATGGTGGAGATGGTGGACATCTTGCGGAGGCAGGATTATGATGGGAAACATGGGCCGTACACCCATTTCAATTTGTGCAAGGACCAAATCATGACAACAGTTGTGAACACTCTGGAACAGAATTTTGGGGAACGTCGCTCCAAAGACCAATTAAAGAAACGCTGGTCCGACCTTAAACTGAGGGAGCCAGATCAGTATCGAAGAATAAAGAAGGTGCTTCAAAAAAGTAAGTACTGTATTTATTGGCGTATAACACTCACTTTTTCACCATGAAAATCGGGTGCACATAGCGTGTGCGTGTTATACGCCAATACAATAATTTTAGCTGCCTCTGAGGGGACAGGGAGGGTGGCGGGATGAGCGCCGTCAGATTAAATACAGTGAAAATCTCCTGTTTACTTGGCAGCCTCTGTAATAGAAAGTCCCGTCTCCTGGGCCGCCATTGGACCACTGTTCTGTCTATCATAGAAGATTCTCACTGTATGTAATCTGTCGGAGCTTGTCCCGCCCCCCTCCCTGTCCCCTCTAGGCTGCAGATGGGCATCGATGAGACTGCACTGATGGCAGTGGTGAGGCTGCTACATTGATGGCAATGGTGAGGCAATGGTGAGGCTGCCTTGATGTAGACTAATGAGGCTGCATTGATGGCACTTGTGAGGCTGCAGATGGACATTGATCAGGCTGCATTGATGGCAATGGTGAGGCTGCAGATGGGCACTGACCCTTATTTTTCTTCAAAGTTCCTTATTAAAAATTTTAGTTTTTTTCCTGAAACTTCCCTCTTAAAATGAATGTGCGTGTTATACGCCTGTGCGTGTTATAAGCCGATAAATACGGTGTGTTCCTATTATGATTATTAACTTGCATGCTGCTCCATGTGCTTTTCTTTACTGTTGTACAGTTTTAAATGGCTACTTTCATGTTCGTGGGCACAGTAATCGTTCGTAGGAAACATAGTTCGTTTGCAAATAAATACGATGTATTTAGCTAATACAGGGTTTTAACTACATTTTGGTCATGCTAATTTGTCTTATTAAAAGAAGTTTAGGACATTGTTGTCTAGATGTCTTTGAAACTTGAATGAATTGCAAACTTGATTCAGAGGAATATAAGGAGAGGACATTCAGCAGCTGTTTACACATCTGGACTCAGGAACACTAGTGTGGGACACCAGAGCACATTTTTTAGGGTAACCCAAAAAAGTGCTCCAGTGGATACTTGGGGTGTCTCCATCTGTGAAACTTGGTCAAAAAAGGTAAGTATTCCAGCTTGGTTAAAAGGGAATTAATCATGTCTTCAACTTGGATCTTTGCCCAAACAGACAATTGTACACCACTTCAAAGCAATGTTTCATATTCCTATTTATAGACTCAAATATCTGTGGGCTAAGTATACCTTTTGTTTCATTCTCATAGGGGAGAAAAGACTCATACCGCACTCAGAAGACACCAGGGACCCCCAACATCGCCAACCAGATTGGCAAATTAGCCCAATCCCCCCGACGATCTGGAGGAAGTGGGCGAGATGGGCACCCCAACAGGTGAGTGTCTGACACCCCAGCTTCAGGTAATCTATGCATGCCTGCATATTTCTAAATACATGCTTTTTAACCAATTTTTAGGTGATGTGCTGGTTGTGGAAGAGGGAGTGGCAGAACCTTTCACTAGGGCCAGCGCCCAAAGCCTCATCCGGGAAATAATTCAATGGAATGGGGAAATCGACTATATTAGAAATAGACTTAACATTATGGAACAGCAAATGAAGAACATGATATATGTGTTGGGGAGAATCTAAAGTTTTCCCTATACACATCCTGTTTTTTTATTTTTTTAGATTCCCCAAAAAAGTTTGTTATTGTACATTTTAAAAGCCAAATTTTGAAGATGCATACGGTGTGTCAACATGTGCTATCTGCCATCAGGGGATCTCAATGTGCGCGTTTTGTGGGTGCAACCCCTTCCTCGTAAATCTAGTAGGTGAGAGGAAGGGGTTGCACCCTCAAAACACGTCCATTGATCCCCCATGATGGGGGATAGCACATTACCCATTTGGACTCTCAAGTTGTGTGCATCTTCAAAATTTGGCTTTTACAGGGGTGACATCACCCCATCTGATGAAGGCAATATCAAGACATTTTTGACACTATAATGTCTGATATTGCCTTCAGTTTTTATATGTTGAACTTTGTAGGTTCCAGAGTTGTGTATGTTATATTTTAAAACATCTTGTAAAAAAGCTGCGCTAGAAACTAAAATTAAAGTCCATACAGATGACATAAAAGGAAAAAATTAGTCCTTCAAGAGCAAAAACACCACCACCGTGCACCTATAGACAATAGTGCTAATCCACCATAGTAGTTGATTCAGCTTACCAAATGGCAAGCATAAAAGAGCAAGTGGCTATAGCCCAGCCAAGGCCTTTTAGCTTGCTGCCGCTCCCGGTGTTCAAATGGCGGGGGGTAAATCTCCAAGCTCACTCACGGTGTCCACATATCCACATGTTGCAATGGAAACCCAGATAGCTAATGATCTGTAAAGCAGGAGTGGTGAATGGAGCCTATTACTGACGTACAAGGAGCTCACAGAAGGAGAATTCATCACAGTATTTTTACTTTGTCTTCATCTTAGCCGGTCTTGGCCTTCCTCATCCTCTTCAGCCAAGACCGGCTAAGATGAAGACAAAGTAAAAATGCTGTGATGAATTCTCCTTCTGTGAGCTCCTCGTACGTCAGTAATAGGCTCCATTCACCACTCCTGCTTTACAGATCATTAGCTATCTGGGTTTCCATTGCAACATGTGGATATGTGGACACCTTGAGTGAGTTCAGAGATTTACCCCCCGCCATTTGAACACCGGGAGTGGCAGCAAGCTAAAAGGCCTTGGCTGGGCTATAGCCACTTGCCCTTTTATGCTTGCCATTTGGTAAGCTGAATCAACTACTACAGTAGATTAGCACTATTGTCTATAGGTGCACGGTGGTGGTGTTTTTGCTCTTGAAGGACTCATTTTTTCCTTTTATGTCATCTGTATGGACTTTAATTTTAATTTCTAGCGCAGCTTTTTTACAAGATTTTTGAACATTGGTGTGATCGCACTGTATGCTGCCGCTTATTGCTACGTTTCTGTTAGCGCGGTATTCCTACCTATATAAGGTTTTAAAATATTCCTGTTTGTAAAAAAAAAAGAAATATTGAGAAAAAAAAATTGTAAATATTTTATAAACGCACATGTGAATGTGCACAGAGTAAAAATTTTGAAAAACAGCAATGCGTGGCTTCTTCTTTCAATGCTCAATACCAGTTTTGTAATTAATTTTGTGTTTACAATGACAATGGGGCTTATTTACTAAAGGAAAATCCACTTGCAACTACAAGTGCAATAGGAGAACCTAGGAGACAGCCAAAAAGAAAAGCAATTTTATTATTAATAAAAATTAGACATTGTCTGGCATTGCAATGCCCCCCTACCCATAAAATAATTTACAGATTTCTCCCGAACTTCACGGGTGCTCTGGGGGCCAAACCAGTGCGGCTAGTATCCAGGCCCGTCAGAGAATTATCGGTAATAAGTCCAGCCTCAGGCCCAACTGATGCTAGATAATTAGTGGAATTTTTTCTTAAATAATTGTGCAGGATACAGCATGATAGGATGATATGATTGAGTTTGTAGTCCACCATATGGATTGCTGTCAGAAATAGTAGGTGGAACCGGCTGGCCATTATCCCGAAGGCATTCTCAACAACGCTTCTCGCTCTGGCCAGTCGGTAGTTAAAAACCCTCCTCTCCGGGGTAAGGGTCCTTTGGGGGAATAGCCTAATCGGGTGCTCGCCCAAACCGAAGGCTTCATCTGCAATAAAGACAAAGGGGAGTCCTTCCACGTTATCCGCATCACGTGGCAATGCCAGGCCACCACTCTGGAGATGCTGGTAAAACTCCGTCTGGGTGAAGACTCCTCCTTCCGACATCCGGCCATTCTTCCCCACGTCCACATACAGGAATTCATATTGTGCTGACACCTCGCCATTAACACTACACTATTAAACCCCTTATAATTATTATAGTAAGACCCTGAATGGGGTGGTGGCACAATGTGGACATGCTTCCCATCTATAGCCCCTCCACAGTTGGGAAAGTCCCAACGATGAGCAAAGTGGGAGGCCAGAGTCTTCCATTCCTGAGGCGTTGAAGGAAACTGTGGAATCAAACAAGAAAAAAAATATAAGTACTTTTGCACATAACATTGCAAGCAGATTACACAAAAAACATTCTTGCACAATATCAGTATAACATTTATTTTAAGGAGTATTTAACCACTTCAGCCCCGGAAGGTTTTACCCCCTTCGTGACCAGAGCACTTTTTACAATTTGGCACTGCATCGCTTTAACTGCTAATTGCGCAGTCATGCAATGTTGTACCCAAACGAAATTTGCGTCCTTTTCTTCCCACAAATAGAGCTTTCTTTTGATGGTATTTTATTACCTCTGTGGTTTTTATTTTTTGCGCTATAAACGGAAAAAGACCGAAAATTTTGAAAAAAAATGATATTTTCAATTTTTTGTTATAAAAAAAATCTAATAAACTCAATTTTAGTCATACATTTAGGCCAAAATGTATTCAGCCACATGTCTTTGGTAAAAAAAAGTCAAGCGTATATTTATTGGTTTGCGCAAAAGTTATAGCGTCTACAAACTAGGGTACATTTTCTGGAATTTACACAGCTTTTAGTTTATGACTGCCTCATCTCATTTCTTGAGGTGCTAAAATGGCAGGGCAGTACAACCCCCCCCCAATGACCCCATTTTGGAAAGTAGACACCCCAGGGAAATTGCTGAGAGGCATGTTGAGCCCATTGAATATTCTATTTTTTTGTCCCAAGTGATTGAATAATGAAAAAAAATAAAATTACAAAAAGTTGTCACTAAATGATATATTGCTCACACATGCCATGGTTATATGCGGAATTGCACCCCAAAATACATTTTGCTGCTTCTCCTGAGTAGGAAAAGGCCATAAAATGCTACGATGGCACAAACCCCCCCCCCCCCCAAATGACCCCATTTTGGAAAGTAGACACCCCAAGCTATTTCCTGAGAGGCATGTTGAGTCCATGGAATATTTTATATTTTGCCACAAGTTGCGGGAAAATTACAAACTTTTTTTTTTTTTTGCACAAAGTTGTCACTAAACGATATATTGCTCAAACATGCCATGGGCATATGTAGAATTGCACCCCAAAATACATTCTGCTGCTTCCCCTGAGTATGGGGATACCGCATGTGTGGGACTTCTTGGGAGCCTAGCCGTGTACGGGGCCCCGAAAACCAAGCACCGCATTCAGGATTTCTAAGGGCGTAAATTTTTTATTTCAGCCCTGACTTGGTTAAATTGATGATAGGCAACTCCTATCCTCATATTGATTAGTGGTTCCAAATTAATAATAACTACTGCAGTAGGAAACAGACACAAAAGATACGCTCAGCATCTTTCCAAATAACTCTTCTGCTTTATTATGACACAATTGAAGGTTTTTATGCACATGATTACGTAGGTATCACATTAATATTACAATTGTACGTTTATGGTAACAAGGGGCGTTACATAGGCAGGCTAATTCTAATCAGGACTCGAAAGAATGTAAACATTTACTGAAAACATTATTAGTGCTGTGTGCACAGTGAGGGCAGTGTGCAATACATACAAAATACAATACAATTATATACAGAACGTACAAATTTCCATCACACTCCTCACTACCTATCACAGTTTTGAAGGCCATAAAATGCTAAGATGGCACAAAACCCCCCCAAATGACCCAATTTTGGAAAGTAGACACCCCAAGTCATTTGCTGAGAGGCATTATGAGTATTTTGCAGCTCTCATTTGTTTTTGAAAATGAAGAAAGAAAAGAAAAATGTATTTTTTTTCTTTTTTCAATTTTCAAAACTTTGTGACAAAAAGCGAGGTCTGCAAAATACTCACCATACCTCTCAGCAAATAGCTTGGGGTGTCTACTTTCCAAAATGGGGTCATTTGGGGGGGGGGGGTTGTGCCATCTGGGCATTCCATGGCCTCCGAAACTGTGATAGGCAGTGAGGAGTGAAATCAAAAATTTACACCCTTAGAAACCCTGAAGGTGGTGCTTGGTTTTCGGGGTGACACCCCAAGCAAATGGCTTGGGGTGTCTACTTTCCAAAATGAGGTCATTTGGGGGGGGTGTTTGAACTGTCCTGGCATTTTATGAACAACATTTAGAAGCTTATGTCACACATCACACACTCTTCTAACCACTTGAAGACAAAGCCCTTTCTGACACTTTTTGTTTACATGAAAAAAATATTTTTTTTTGCAAGAAAATTACTTTGAACCCTCAAACATTATATATTTTTTTAAAGCAAATGCCCTACAGATTAAAATGGTGGGTGTTTCATTTTTTTTTCACACAGTATTTGCGCATTTTTTGAGGAAAAAACACACTTTTTTATTTTTAATGCACTAAAACACACTATTGCCCAAATGTTTAATGAAATAAAAAAGATGATCTTAGGCCGAGTACATGGATACCAAACACAACATGCTTTAAAATTGCACACAAACGTGCAGTGCCGACAAACTACATACATTTTTAAAAGCCTTTACAGGTTACCACTTTAGATTTATAGAGATTGCTAAAATTACTTCCCTCGATCTGACCTTCGCGGTGATACCTCACATGCATGGTGCAATTGCTGTTTACATTTGACGCCAGACCGATGCTTGCGTTCGCCTTCGCGCGAGAGCAGGGGGGGACAGGGGTGCGCTTTTTTTTTTATTTATTTTTTTTTTGCTTTTTTATCCTATTTTTAAACTGTTTCTTTTTATTTATTTTTTTTATTGTTATCTCAGGGAATGTAAATATCCCCTATGATAGCAATAGGTAGTGACAGGTACTCTTTTTTGAAAAAATTGGGGTCTATTAGACCCTAGATCTCTCCTCTGCCCTCAAAGCATCTGACCACACCAAGATCGGTGTGATAAAATGCTTTCCCAATTTCCCAATGGCGCTGTTTACATCCGGCGAAATCTAAGTCATGAAATGCTCGTAGCTTCTGGTTTCTTAGGCCATAGAGATGATTGGAGCCATTCTGGTCTCTGATCAGCTCTATGGTCAGCTGGCCGAATCACCAGCTGCATTCTCGGGTTCCCTGTTGGGCCAGGAGAGCCAGAGAAAACCATGGAAGACGGTGGGGGGGGACATTCCCTCTCACTGCTTGTAAAAGCAGTCTAGAGGCTAATTAGCTGCTAGGATTGCTTTTACATGAAAGCCGACCGCTGGCTGAAAAGAATGATACCAAGATGATACCTAAACCTGCAGGCATCATTCTGGTATAACCACTCAAAATTCAGCAACATACCAGTACGTTGCTGGTCCTTGTTGGGCATATATTGTAATCTTTTTTTTCATGCAGCCTGTGGGCTGAACGAAAAAAAGAGATTGATCGGTGGGTATGCCCGCCATTAGAATACCTCCCTTCATCCACCCACTTCTAATGATGGGCATACATGCACCATTTATATATGCCGAAGCATGGGGGCATCCGCCCCAAAAGTTAGGAGCAAATCGCTCCTCCGCCCCTGCTGCCCCCATGCTTCGGCATATATGCTCTTTTTTTTAACTGTGGTGGTAAAACCACCTCCAACAGCGCTGGAGTCACGGCTTTATGTATCGTGGGAGCAAACGCTGTTGCTGTCAAGATAAATAAATCTGCGCTGCAACTGAATGGCGTACTTGCTAAGCAAATGATGGTTAACAATAAAACAAAGTAACATTACAGTATAACAGTAAGACTTACCATACCTGCAAAGCAAATACAAAAAAAGCATAGTAAAAAATAAAACATTTTTTAACGCAACCTGTGCCTAAAATATATATATACCGAAGCATGGGGGCATCCACCCGCAAAAGGTAGAAGCAAATCGCTCCTCCGCCCCTGCTGCCCCCATGCTTCGGCATATATGCTGAAGTATGTAACTGTGGTGGTGAAATCACCTCCGACAGCGCTGGAGTCACGGCTTTATGTATCGTGGGAGCAAACGCTGTTGCTGTCAAGATAAATGAATCCGCGCTGTAGCTGAATGGCGTACCTGAAAACAAAAAAATGGTTAACAATAAAACACAGTAAACAGTAAAGTATAAAATAATGACATACCTGAAAAGCAAACATGATAAAACATAACAACAATAAAACATTGCAGAATAGAATACAGTAAAAAAGAGCAGAAAAATAGAGAGAGAATAGAGAGAGAGAGAACAATAAAACAACAACTATTTTTGTTTTTTTTATTTTATTTTTTTGTGTATTTTTTTTTTACACTTTTTTTTATAACTGTAACTGTAACCAATTCCAGGTTTGGGTCTCTAAAAGTGCGATGGCATCTTGGGAGACCCTGTGAAAGTGTGCCTAGTCTGTGCAATGCTGTACCCTATGCTAAAACTCAACTAGTGTATGGTAGCGCCCAAAACATTCACCAATGCAAAGACCAGGATTGTCAGGACAGGAGGGACATATAAACCGGGTGTCACGCCTATATTCGCGCTTTCTGCAGACACAACATTTTCTTTGGGGGGCTCGTTGGGTAGGGGTACGCGGGAGGACAGCCGGCTTACCGCATTTGGATTGGGAAGGTGAGGTGGAGCATCGTCTGGAAACAGAAGGGCTCTGACAATCTCTTCCTGGAATTTAAGGAAGGATCCAGTCCGTCCTGAAGCTCTGTATAGCACATGAGAGTTCAGCAAAGCCAATTAAAATAAGTATACAGACACTTTTTTATACCAGCGTCTGGCCTTACGGGCAACTAGGTACGGCGCCAACAACTGGTCATTGAGGTCCACCCCTCCCATATTTTATATGTTATATTCGTGGACACAGAGAGGTTTCTCCACAACACCAGTCGCCATAGTAATTTGGACCGTCCTGTCTGCATGAAGGGAGATAAGAATGAGAACATTCTTATTATCCCTCCACTTCATAGCGAGCAAATTATTACACTGCAAGCAGGCTCTCTCCCCCAGCCTAAGATGGGAATCTACAAGCCACAGGGGAAAGCCCCAGCGATTAGGTCGCATGGTGCCACATGCTCCAATCTGATGATCAAAAAGGTGACTAAAAGTGGCACGCTCATGTAATAATTGTCCACATATAAGTGGTACTCCTTTCCAAATAAGGGTGGCACCAAGTCCCACACAATCTTGCCAGCGCTTCCTATGTAGTCAGGGCAGTTTGTCGGCTCTATGTGGCTATCTTTTCCCTCGTAAACCATAAAACTACATGTATAGCCTGTGGCCCTGTCACAGAGCTTATACATCTTGACCCCGTATCTGGCGCGCTTGCTGGGAAGGTACTGTTTAAATGACAAGCGGCCAGAAAACGTAATCAGGGACTCATCAACACAGACAACTTGATGGGGAGTAAACAAGTCTGCAAAACGTTGGTTGAAGTGGTTTACGAGGGGCTGAATTTTGTAGAGCTGATCGTATCCAGGGTCTTCACGAGAACGACAGAGTTCATTGTTGTTGAAGTGCATGAACCGCAAGATCTGCTCGTATCGTGCCCTGGTCATGGAGGCAGAGAACAAGGGCATATGGTGAATTGGGTCAGTGGACCAATATGACCGCAACTCACTCTTTTTAGTTATGCCCATGTTGAGGGAAAGGCCCAGAAAGAGCTTAAATGAGGAAACCGTAATTGGTCTCCAATCTCTGCCAAGGGATGCCTGGGGAATAATGGCGATGTGTTGACCAGCGTACAAATTGCTTTGGTCCACAATAGATCTATAGAGATCTTCGGTGAAAAACAGCAAATAAAAATCAAGTGGCGTAAAATCAACTGTTTCCACCTGAATGCTGGGTTGGCCAGTGAATGGGGGAAGTGTGGGTTCCCAATTAGGATTGGCGAATGCAGCAGGAAAGGCACTATGGTCACGACGGGCCTTTGTTCATCTTCTTGGTGGCAGCGGGACACTACTTGTGCTTGCCACCTCGCCAGCTTGAACTGCACTTATGGGACTCACCACGTCACCAAGTGTAACTGCAGTGCTGGATGTACGACCAGGGTGTACTAGGCTGCTGGTGTTTGCCAGTACTGCTCTGCTCCATACGAGAGCCCTGCGGTTCTTGCACCAGATCGTACCAGATTGGGGTCTGGTACGCCTGACCTTGGGAGGGACCACAACTCAGAACTATCTGTCTACAGGTTCGTATTCTGAGCCTGAATCTGACAGATGAGTGATTTTCTCTTCACTATCTGTCATGCTCAGAAACGTGTAGGCCTCTTCACTAGTGTACCTTCGATTTGCCATTTTGGGCTCTAAATTTAGTGGTACACTAGTGAGACTCACAGGCAAAAAAGCTCCTGACTGTTAGCGACTGTATCAAAACACTACCAAAAAACTGTTAGCGATCGCAGGGATCAGGCCTGACTCTGCGAACGCTGCAGTTATGTGTTTAGTGTTTTGTAAGTGACAGTGATCGATCGATACTGCACCTGAGTGGGGTGGGCTGGGCTGGGCTGGGCGGAGGGGCAAAACGCAGGTGCTAGCAGGTATCTGGGCTGATCCCCCTAACACTGCGTTTTTGGGAACCCTAAACTGCTGGGGACGTTAGTATAGATGTGATCGGATCAGATATTGATCCGTTCCAATACTATACCACTAAGGGAGGTATATGCTGCGTGCGTGGGTGTTAGCGGTACTGGCACTAACCTGATGCTGCCTGGGGCGACGCAGACCCTATCTGACCCTAAAACTTAACTTATATCACCGCCGGGCGATTAGGGGGTTAAACCTTTATTAGGTAATAAACGGCGGGTGCCCTGAAACTATAATAAACAAACTAACTAACCAGCGTCACCCGTAACAGTTATACGGTGATCACTGGTGAAAGGGTTAATTAGGGGGCAACCAGGGGGGTTAAAACCTTTACTAGGTAGTATATGGGGGTCCCTGACACTATAAAAAGCTGACAGCTAACCTAAATACTTACCTCCCTAACTAGCGCCACCTGTGACACTAATACAGCGATCATAAAAATGATTGTTTAGTGACACTGGCGATGGGGGGTGATCACGGGGTTAAAACTTTATTAGGGGGTGTTAGGGGGGTACCCTAAACCTAAAGGGGCCTAACACTAACTGCCCTACCACTTATAACTGTCACAAAATGACGCAACTGCAATAATCAGAAAAAAAAATTGCTATTGGTGTCACTGTGACAGGGGGTACAGGGGGGTGATCGGGAGTGATGGGGGTGAAAAGTGTGCCTAGAGTGTTCTACTGTACGTGTAGTGTTGGTGCAGACTTACTTGATGTCTTCTCTCCTCGGCCCCAGAACGAAAAGACCGGCACGAGGAGAGATGACATCACTTCCTCCGCTTCTGTTTACAGTTCAGAAGCCAAGGAAGCTCCTCATTCGCCAGGAGCTATCGTGAGGGGGTGGCTATGAATCAGTGGCCTCCCCCTCACCTCGGATCGCTCCTGACAAGAATCCGACCGCCGCAGGCACCGGGGGGTCCGATCGAGCCCCCGCCCGCGGGCAGACAGGGACGTACAGGTAAGCCCTTATGCCTGCCCGTGCCACTGTGCCGATGTACATCAGCATACGGCGGTCGGCAGCTGGTTAAAGACAAAAAAATAAGGCCCACTTATCAGATTCCTCACCCCCTCTGATGGCCCATTGATAAAATTGTATGGGGGGGGTTTGAGGTGACTTTGGGAGCCAAAAAAAAGCCTCCAGCACTCTGCCTAAATTTAAGGACACATATAACATTTGGACACATTTTAGGGGGTGGGGGAGGGTTATAAATGAATTTAAGGACACACATAACATTTGAACACATTTTAGGGGGTGTTTCGGGGGAAAGAAGTACATTGGAGCTGATAATATACATTGTTAAGGGACTAGGCTATAGGCGTATATGGGACCAGGATAGCATGCTGGGGAGGTTAGTGAAGGCAAATATGCATGTAGGCCAAAAAGGAGCATTAAAAGCTTCCAGCATGCATGAGGATAAAGGGGACATTCACAGCATATTCCATTCATGGTAATTAGGGAATGATGAAATAAATACAATATATTAGCAAACATTAAATACATATAATGTGATGTTAAAGGAGAAAACTTACCATAAAGTGGAGTTCCACCCAAAAATGGAACTTCCACTTTTTGGATTCCCCCCCTCCGGTGTCACATTTGGCACCTTTCAGGGGGGAGGAGGGAGCAGATAACTGTCTAATACAGGTATTTGCTCCCACTTCCTGGCATAGCTCACCGCGGTGATTGCGGTGACCTACGCCACTTCCGTCGCCTACCCAGTCCTCCCCCGCTGTATTCTGTGAGACACAGAATACAGCAGGGACCTGAGAGGACGCGCAGCGCGACTCGCGCATGCGCAGTAGGGAACCAGGAAATGAAGCCGCACATCTTCACTTCCTTTACTCCCTTACCGAGGATAGCGACGGCAGCAGCCGAGAGCCGAAGGACGGATCGGCTTCGGCTGCCGACACCGCGGGCTCCCTGGACAGGTAAGTGTCCATATATTAAAAGTCAGCAGCTGCAGTATTTGTAGCTGCTGGCTTTTAATATTTTTTTTTCAGCAAACCTCCGCTTTAATATAGTCCTTCTGCAGGATCTGAATGATGGCAGAACAGGTCTCTGGAATAATGATCCCCAGAGCCTGGGGGGAGATACCTGTTGAGAACTTGAGGTCCTGCAGGCTTCTCCCAGTCGCCAAGTACCGCAAGGTGGCGACTAGCCTCTGCTCCGGAGTGATGCCTTGCCTCATGCAGGTATCCTGCCTGCTGATATAAGGGGTCAGCAAACCCAACAGGCGGTGAAAAATGGGGTCCGTCATCCTGAGATAATTCCTGAAATCATCATGATTATTCTCATGGATCTCACAAAGCAAAGGCATGTGGGAGAATTGGTCAGGCTGGAGTAACCAATTCTTGGTCCATGAACTCCTCCCCACCCTGTTCATGCACTGGACTTGTGTCAAAGAATGAACCCCAACACCAAGCCCCCACACAGCATGAACTCTACGATGAGTGCGTACACGCAACATGGCTTCAAAACGGTCGGCTGGTCAGAACAAACTTTTAACAGAACGCACTGAAGAACAGCAAGGCCTGTGAAGAGCGAGCTGAAAATGAGCAACGAGTGGACAAGAACGCACTGACAAACCAGATACAAACCCACAAGCACAAACTGAACAGCAGTAAAACGATCTGAAAAAGCTGGAGTCTGAAAATCGCGAATCGTCTCTAACCAAACTTCTACTAACACAAGGTAAACACGAGATTAGCAGAAGGAGCACAAAGGGTGACGCAGTGGCTATTGCACTTCCTTTTTCTAGTCCCGTTGTACGTCACCGCATTCTGGACGGTCAAACTTTGGGTTGACCACGTGTAGGCAAGACCACTTGAATGTAATTCTGTCGGAGAAACCTTCGGAGTTTATTCCGACGCCCAAACCCGTCGTGTGTACGTGGCTTAAGTGTTGCAATTGTTGAGGCCAGAGATAACAAGGGAGTAAATTAGTAGCTTGTGTCATTGGTTAAGAAGGGGAGTATATTGGAAATGTTATGGAGGTGAAAGCAACAGAATTTTGACAGTAATTGGATGTATGGCTGTAGGGCTGAAATAAGAAGTTGGAGTCCATGAATACATCTAGTACCCTGATAACAGAGAAGTGAGGGATAGTTGTGCTATTGATCTCAATTGAAAAGTTAGGAGAGGGGGCACGAAGGGAGCTCAGTTTTGGAAACACATTCACCTTGCAGAAATGGCTAGAACTTGCTCCTGGGGAAGTAATTTCCTCATTTTCATAGCTTACTGCGAACAAGCCTTTCCCTAAGCAGAGGTTAAACCTCTTTTCATCCAGGAGCAAAGAGGACTCCTTATTACTTTATTACTTTTCATTTACCTTTTAACTTGCACCAAGTTTACTAAATGGACCATTTATGCATTTATACAGCCTGGCCATATTCCAATTCAATCACCTCTTCTCAAGGGTAATCTCTTTAGAGTATGAAAGGATAAGAACCCGTTTTTTTTTGTTTGTTTTTTTTTATGTCTCTCACTTCCTGCCTTGATAACACTTTGTTATGCAGATGGAAAGTGAGTGAGTACAGTATCTCTAAAAGAATTGTATTACGGCAATAATTTGTTGATGATATATTGGTTTATAACATGTCAGCATTCAAAAATAAATATGGCTTTCGCCTCAGTGCATAGACAAAGGGGAAATGGGGCATGATCCTTCCAGAGAGATCCTGGGGAACACTAAGGCAGCCCATAGATGGTGAAAATCTATTTCCTGTAACCACAGGTGTTGACAGGGGAATCCCTCCTGCCGAGCAATTGTCAGGGCTGGCAGGGGAAGCCATCCCCACCGGGAGAAGACAGTGATTATCGTGAGCAGCTATAGCAGCTGTTTGCGATAATCATAAGCCAATCCGGCAGGCTGGTTGTACCCAAGTTGATCGATCAACTTGGTACATTCAGCCTGCCTATTAATGGTTTAAACCATGTATGGCTGGCCTAAGACTCCCAAATATCAGTAGAAAATTCTTCTACGTGTCCACTCTTCATATACTCAGCATTCCACCATAAGGATTGTGACACCACCCTTTGTTGCTCAATTGAGCTAATATTTACTGCATCAGGGAACAGTCTTGTGTTCGTGGAACACAGTGCCTGACAAAGGATATACAGTATCTCTTAAAAGTGAGTACACCCCTTTCGCATTTTTGTAAATATTTTATTATATCTTTTCATGTGACAACATTGAAGAAATTACACTTTGCTACAATGTAAATTAGTGAGTGTACAGCCTGTATAACAGTATAAATTAGCTGTTCCCTCAAAATTACTCAACACACAGCCATTACTACGGGGAAGCCATAGGGATGTCCCTGTGCGTCAGAGGGGGGCAGGGTCACCCAGCGATGTCACCATGTGGCCACGCCCTCAGTTATAAAAGAACTGTCACCTGACAGGACGGTCATTATGGTGGGTGCCTCCCATGGAGGTGGATCTGTGGCGGCGTGCAGGTTTTTTTTCTTTTTTCGGTCTGTCGGCGGAGCAAGAGAAGAAGATGACTTTGTGGGACATTTTTATTTTTTTTTAATAAAGGACTTGTCCCAAGCCGTGTCATGTCATTTATACCATTTTGACACTTTTTTGTGAAATGGTAGGGGTACATATGTACCCCGTTACCATTTCACACAGGGGGGAGGCCGGGATCTGGGGGTCCCCTTGTTAAAGGGGCTTCCAGATTCCGATAAGCCCCTCGCCCGCAGACCCCCATAACCACCGGCAAGGGTTGTGGGAACGAGGCCCCTGTCCCCATCAACATGGGGACAAGGTGCTTTGGGAGGCTACCCCCAAAGCATCCTCCCCATGTTGAGGGCATGTGGCTTGGTACAGTTCAGGAGGGGGGGTGCTCTCTCGTCCCCCCCTCTTTTCCTGCAGCCTGCCAGGTTGTGTGCTCGGATAAGTGTCTGGTATTGATTTTTGGGGGGACCCCCACGCCATTTTTTTTTTACATTTTGGCAGGGGCTTCCCCTAAAAATCTATACCAGACCTGAAGGGCCTGGTATGGAATTTGGGGGGACACGCACGCAATGTTTTTTTTTTTGGTCCGAGTTTCCCTTAATATTCATACCAGACCCACAGGGTTTGGTGATAGATTGTGGAGGGATCCCATGCCGTTTTTTTCAATGACTTTTATGTGTATTGCCGGGACCGACAATTCATTATAGCCGCGAGTACTTTTAAATGACTTTTTTTCCTTTAGAAATGTAATTTTGTGCAGGGACTGTTTTTAACACAGGAAACATGCGCCACTTTACTGGCATACTATAGGCACCCCCAGGTATGACATTTAAGGGAATATTTCACTTTTATTGTTTCATTTTAAGCATTATTAAAATCACTGCTCCCGAAAAAACAGCCATTTTTTAAAACTTTTTTTTGCATTGATACATGTCCCCTGGGGCAGGACCCAGGTCCCCAAACACTTTTTATTACAATACCATGCATATAAGCCTTAGCACTTTTGATTTCTCCCATAGACTTTTAAAGGGTATTAAAGGCTTTCGAATTTGCCACAAACACACCAAATTGTTTGCTATTCGGCGAACAGGCGAACACCCAATGTTTGAGTCGAACTTATGTTCGACTCGAACATCGGGCTCATCCCTATCCAGTACTAACCCTCTTGGGCCTGGAGTTCCCCAGAGCTTCACAGGTTGCCACTGGAGTCCTCTTCCACTCCTCCATGAAGACATCACAGAGCTGGTGGATGTTGGAGACCTTGCACTCCTCCGTTTTCCATTTGAGGATGCCCCACAGATGCTCAATAGGGTTTGGGTCTGGAGACATGCTTGGCCAGTCCATCACCTTTACCCTCAGCTTCATTAGCAAGGCAGTGGTCATCTTGGGGGTGTGTTTGGGGTCGTTATCCTGTTGGAATACTGCCCTGTGGCCCAGTCTCTGAAGGGAGGGGATCATGCTCTGCTTCAGTATGTCACAGTACATGTTGGCATTCATGGTTCCCTCAATGAACTGTAGGTCCCCAGTGCCGGTAGCACTCATGCAGCCCCAGACCTTGACACTCCCACCACCATGCTTGACTGTAGGCAAGACACACTTGTCTTTGTACATGGTTCCAGCAATCCATGTCCTTAGTCTGCTTGTCTTCAGCAAACTGTTTGCGGGCTTTCTTGTGCATCATCTTTGGAAGAGGCTTCCTTCTGGGACGACAGCCATTCAGACCAATTTGATGCAGTGTGTGGCGTATGGTCTGTGCACTGACAGGCTGACCCCCCCACCCCTTCAACCTCTGCAGCAATGCTGGCAGCACTCATATGTCTATTTACCAAAGACAACCTCTGGATATGAGCACATGCACTCAACTTCTTTTGTCGACCATGGCAAGGCCTGTTCTGAGTAGAACCTGTCCTGTTAAAACAATGTATGGTCTTGGCCACCGTGCTGCAGCTCAGTTTCAGGGTCTTGGCAATCTTCTTATAGCCTAGGCCCTCTTTATGTAGAGCAACAATTCTTTTTTTCAGATTTTCAGAGATTTCTTTGCCATGAGGTGCTATGTTGAACTTCCAGTGACCAGTATGAGAGAGTGAGAGTGATAACAACAAATTTAACACACCTGCTCCCCATTCATACCCAAGACCTTGTAACACTAACGAGTCACATGACAGCAGGGAGGGAAAATGGCTAACTGGGCCCAATTTGGACATTTTCACTTAGGGGTGTACTCACTTCTGTTGCCAGCGGTTTAGACATTAATGGCTGTGTTTGAGTTATTTTGGGGGGACAGCAAATTTACACTGTTAAAACAAGCTGTACACTCACTACTTTACATTGTAGCAAAGTGTAATTTCTTCAGTGTTGTCACATGAAAAGATATAATAAAATATTTACAAAAATGTGAGGGGTGTACTCACTTTTGTGAGATACTGTATGTCTAAAACATATATGTGTATAGATAAGCTAAATTCATGAACACGGTGGAGAACATGAATTGTTTTTGGTTATGCAATTCTTGTGGACATCTCTGGCTACGTGCTATTGGTAAAAATAAAAGTTGAGCAGATTACATTCTTAAACATGATATCACTGTTGCTTTCTTTTTTTTTTTTTTTTTTTTTGTGCTACTTCAGCTTTTGTCGTTTTGAGGTACTTTAATCAACTTTTCTGTTCATTTGTTTCCCTCACGATTACATCATAGTAGCATTTTTTTTTTTTTTTTTCCTCTTCCCCTCACCTCTTTCCCCCCTCTTTCCCCCTCTTTTCCAGACCCACTTTACTACGTATCCCTCCCGTCCCACCCCACCCCCCCCCACCCCATCTACCCCCGACTACCAGTCGCTTTTCTGGGCGTCTAGGCTACTCCTCTGTCTTCTAGTTTGGATGTCCTCTCGTTTTCCTCTTCTTCCCTAATACCTACTTTCTTCTGCTCCCTAAGCTCCCATAACTTCAGCATATCTCAACGTTTGTTTAAATTTCTCCCATTCTTGCCATTTTTCCCCATGAGCGTCCAAACCCTCCCCCTCACTGTATCTCAGGTACTCTAAGTTTTGGATCTCGTTGACTTTATTACACCAGCTCCTTATTGTAGGTCTCGTGGGTTCCCTCCAGTGTCGGGGAATAAGACTTTTGGCTGCATTTAACATTGGCGGCAGTAAAGTTTTCAAGTATTGTTTATTCGGGATATTTATCCCGTGAAACAAACAGCTCCATGGGTCGTCTGGTATCCTTAGGTTAGTTATTTCTCTTATTATTTGCCTGATTTCCTCCCAGTACCTTCCAACTTCCGGGCATTGCCACCATACATGGGCTGTTGTCCCGATCTTTTTACACCCTCGCCAGCAGTATTGTGATTTTTCTTTTTGGATTTTGTGCGCTTTGTCGGGTGTAATGTGCCATCTCATCAAGCATTTATAATTCATCTCCCTCATGTTGCTGTTTACTGTGGTAGTGTGTACTCTGCGCAATATTCGACTAATCTCTTCCTTCTTCAGACTAGTTCCTAGTTCTTTTTCCCACTTAGTAATATGCGGTGGAGTATCTGGGCCAGACCCATCTATGAGTATACTGTAAATTTTTGAGATCACCCTCTTTTTTCCCTTGTCCTCACATATTTTTTCAAAGGGGAGCAAGTTTGCTTCCGCTCTTATTGGCTGGGGCAAATGCTCTACGAAGTGTTTTAATTGGTTATAGTGCCATTCGTCGATCGTTCTCCACTCCCTCTTGCTCTTTAATTCGAGATACGTGCAAAAGTTGCCTTGGTCCATAATATCTTTTAACTGTGCATTTTCTTTTGTTATCCATTTTCCAAATAGGACTTCTATTCCCGGTGTGAAGTATTCTGTGTTTGTTAAAGGTATTAGTGGTGAGTTGAATTCCCATTTTTCCTGTCTGTGAATGTGGTCCCAAATTTTTAGTGCATGTCTAGTGATATTATTTGTGCCTTTGTCTAGTTTTCTAAATTGTGGGGGAATCCAGATTATTTTACCTAAGTTGACGGTGCTTATTGTGCCCTCCATCTTCACCCATCTCTTTTCTCTGTTTTCCCTGGCCCATTCTACCACTCGTGACAATATCACCGCGTTATAGTAGTTTCTTTTTTTTTTTTTTTAAATTGTATTTTTATTTAAGTATCCAAGAATAGGTACAAAAATTGTATCAGGATGTACATTGCACTATCAACAAAAGTGCATTATAAACAAACATAATGAAAACAAGAACAAAAAACAAACAGATGTAAGTGATAAAAGAGTGTTCACATACATAAGGCACATATATGTATTCAATTAAATCTTTATGATGGATGCGATAAGCATACTGCAAGAAATAACCAAAATCCCGTGGGTAGCTCAGAGCGCTCACACAGGAAATATAGAGTTAAATTGTGTTAAGATTGGGGCATATTTGGTAGTATGGGGGTCCCAAATTCCGAAAGATCCCATGGTTCCCATATTTTATTGAATTGGGGGATGCAGTCATGTACCGAAGCTGTCAAGAACTCCATTGTCCGAATCTCAGTCACTAAATGTAGATATCCGGACCATGGGGGAGGTGTATTGGATAGCCAGAACAATGGGATAATCCTCCTGGCAGCTAACATTATATAGGATATCAGTTTGTTTGTCTTTTTTGTTACCCCTGAGGAGGGGAGGCCCAAAAGGTAGTTCAAAGGATCCAACGGAAGGGACACCCCAGTTACCTTTTGTATAAGCAAATGAACATCGTTCCAAAAAGGTTGTATCAAGGAACATTGCCAGAAGATATGGAATAGTGAGCCTATGTCAGATCCACACCTCCAACAGAGCTGTGAAACTGAAGGATCATACTTATGGATTACATCGGGAGTTCTGTACCAAAACATGAGAATCTTAATGTTTGTCTCCCTCTGAGTGACACATTTAGATGATTTAAAGGTAGAGGACCAGATCCTATCCCACATCTGCACCGTGACAGGACGGCCAACCAACTGAGACCACTTGCGCATGTAATGATGTAATGTTTCCGAAATTGGGGTTGGCTCATGGAGGATACGATAGATACATGAAATTAGGTGTAATTGATTAGGGCCTTGAGCACATAGGTGTTCAAAAGTAGTTGGTTTATCCAGGGTCAGGGTTGGCGATTTAGAATGAAAAAAATGTCTAACCTGTAAATAGAAGTGAAAAGAGTGTGGTGGTAGATCAAATTTCTCTCTTAAAACGTCAAAGGGATGTAGCTTCCTTGTTATGGGATGAACTAGGTTCCGCAGCTGAAAAAGATGCATATTTATCCATGAAAAGATCCTGCCCAGGGACATACTATCTGGAATGAGGGGATTAAGTAGTACATTTACAAGAGGGGAGCAGGGAGACATGAGAGGATAACGTTTGAGGCAATTGCGCCAAATGGTTAAAGTTAGTGTCATTGGGCCAGTACACTGACGTTTATAGATAGGGTCCAAAACAGGAGGAGCGCTCCAAACCAAAGAGCTCGGGTGGACCGGATAAAGTACCCCCTTCTCAATGGCGGACCATTGGTTAGGTGCATTTAAAGAGGTCCAAGAGATGATGGCCCTTAAGTGTGTTGCGTGATAGTATTTAGTGATGTCCGGGGCTCCCAGACCTCCTCTGGACCTAACGGAAAACATCACGGAACTTGCTATGCGGTGAGCACCGCCATTCCATATAAATTGTAAAAAGGATCTTTGAAGTGTTTTTAATTGTGAGGCGGGTACAGCTACTGGGAGAGTTTCGAAATAATAAAGTAGCTTGGGTAAGATAGACATTTTTAAAACATTGACTCTGCCCAGTAAAGACAAGGGAAGCTTGGTCCAGGACGATAGGGACTTATTTATATCCAATATAAGAGGAGGGAAGTTGGTACTATAAAGGGAGGAATAGTGAGGGGTGAGTAGGATACCCAAATATTTAAGAGAGTTACTACACCATTTATAAGGGTATGATTCTTTAAGTTGGGATAATAATAGGCTTGGGATGTGTATAGGAAGGGCTTCGGTTTTAGAGTTGTTAACTTTGTACCCGGAAATAGCACTAAAAGAAGTCAATAATTTATGTAATGAGGGAAGAGATATCAGCGGGTTGGCGATAGTTAACAGAATGTCGTCTGCAAATAATGATAGTTTATACTCCCCCTGTCTCATCACCACCCCACTAATATCTGGATTTACACGAATGGACTCGGCCAGGGGTTCTAGGCATAAAATAAAAAGCAGCGGTGATAGGGGGCAGCCCTGGCGAGTTCCATTTGTCATGGGAAAACTAGGAGACATGAAGGATGACATTTGCACTTGCGCTGAAACATTTGAATATAAGGCTTCCAAGGCTTTTAAAAAAGAACCTTCAAAGCCATATACTTTTAAAGTGGCAAACATGTAGGGCCAACTTAGCCTGTCAAAAGCTTTCTGCGCATCTAGGCTCAAGATCAGTGCCGAACGTGAGGTTCTATCTAAAAGGTCTATTAGGTCTATTGTACGACGGGTGTTATCTCCTGCGTGTCTACCAAGAACAAATCCCACTTGATCCCTGTGTATCAATTTGGGAATAAATGCGGAAAGTCGGGTAGCGAGTATTTTAGTAAATATCTTATAATCCGAATTTAGGAGGGCTATGGGTCTATAGTTGTCCGGAATAGAGGGATCCTTTCCAGGTTTAGGGATAACCGAAATGAACGAGTGGGAAAACTGGGAATGTGGGGGAGTTCCCTTAAGGAGGGAATCATATAAGGCTAGCATATGAGGAGATAAAATGTCAAAAAAAGATTTGTAATAGGAGTAGGGCAATCCATCTGGGCCAGGGGATTTGTGTGATGGTAGTTTTTTAATTATAGCCAGTAATTCCTCAGCTGACACTGTTGCATTTAAACACTCCAGGTCTGTTTTAGATAATTTTGGTAATTTTATATTGGAGAAAAAGGACTCGAAATTTACCTGCGTAAAATTAAAATGGTTCTCTGGAGTCAGGCAGTTATACAGTTTGTTATAAAAGCTACCAAATATTTTTGACATTTCACGAGGGCAATGTGTTCTAGATCCATCTGTCTGCAGTAGGGAATCAGGCAGGGAGTTGAACGGACGAGGGCATAACTTATTGACTAACATCCTGTGGGGCTTATTTGAGAATTCGTAGAATTTCTGTTTCGTCCACAGCATGGACTTAGCTGTTTTGTCAAGTTTTGTTAATTTAATTTGTTCTCTAAGGTGAGTGACTTTACGTAGTTTCTGCACCGTGGGACCACCCAAAAGCCTCCGTTCAGCAATTACTAGAGCAGACGTTAAGGACTGCAATAAACTGTTTTTATCTCTCTTCAGTCGAGAGCCCTCAGCTATACATGCACCTCGGAAAACAGCCTTATGTGCCTCCCACAGCGTAGAAACCTGAGATACCGATCCGGAGTTGAGTGTGAAGTAGTCTTTCAAGCTATTTGCTAGGATAGAACGAGATACTTCAGACTGCAAGAGGTGGTCATTAAGACGCCAGTGACAGGATTTAGTATAAGTCTGGGATAACATAAGTTCTAGTGTAATGGGTGCGTGATCCGACCATGTAATAGGGGAGATGTCTGATTCAACTACATAGGGGACAAGTGGAGCCGAGATAAAAAAATGATCAAGACGGGAGTACATTTTATGAGCTGGTGAGTAAAACGTAAATTGTTTGTCAGAGGGGTGTTTTATCCTCCATGAGTCGAATAGTCTGTATGATCTAATACATTTGCGGAATGCATTGGCTTGAGATAATACTCTTTTAGGTGGGGTGGTACTAAAAAGCGTTTGTCTGTCCCTATTGGGAGACATAACCAGATTGAAGTCTCCACCAACCACCATAAAAGGTTGTGAGAGGTATTGGGGGGAATCAAAGAGTTTGTTGAGGAACTCAATCTGGCCCGTGTTTGGGGCGTATAAATTAACCAGTGTAAAAGAGGTAGACATGTATTCACAGTCTAGGATAAGAAATCTCCCATGAGGATCTACATGTGATCTCCGAACTTTGACAGGACATGCTTTCCTGATCAAGATAGCCACTCCTGCCTTGCCCGTGGAGTCAGAGGCAAGATAGGAGATGGGAAAATACCTGGAGGCAAATTTTAATGATCCTCCTGCCCGAAAATGGGTCTCCTGGATCATCACTATGTCTGCGCCCGAGGCCCTGAAATCTTTCAGGGCCATCCAGCGTTTACCAATTGAGCCCAGGCCTTTTACATTATAGGACATAATTTTTAGGGCCATGACTGTGATCTATCTAGGAATGCTAGTGTAAATACATCTAGTACTATAAACCTGGAAGTAGCATGAAAATAGGAAAAAACACATTGCAGTATACAATTAATCATGGTAATAAACGTTTGTCCAACTCTAATCATTGAAAAACACACTCCAAATTCTCTTTCCTTTAGAGTAAAGTGATAGTGACCGTGGGGTCTCAAACTATGGAACACATCATTAGATATGCACAAAAACTGTAAAAAAAAGAAAAAACAAAAAAGGAAAATCAAGAAAAAAAGTTCAAAATTCTGTAGACCTGAGAGAAAACAGTTTCTCAGGGAACCCTGGGCGTAGACCAGGGCCTGGTGGGGACGTGGGCGGACCTCCATCTGGCAATTCTGCTTGAGGAGATGAGAGAGGGGCCGCCGCTCACCTTATGCACTTGTAAGCGGAAAAGACAAAAAATAGAACAAAAGAAAAAGAGGATAACAAATATAACAGGTATGCTTGACACTTAAGAAATTCCAAAAAAAAAAAAAAAAAAAAAAAAAAAAAAAAGCTTTAGTAAGTGTATCTCAAGGGATGAGAAATATTCTGCCCCGAAAAAAGGGGTCGAGGCAGATACAAGAAACTGAAGGGGCCAAGACAGCAATGTCGTTTCGTCTAGAAAAAAGAAAAAAAAATTTGTCCGAAGCTCTGAGAAGAAACGGTAATGCTAAAGGCAGGGAGAAATAGAACCAAAAATAAGAGCGATCAGGGGGGGTGCTCAAGGGGGTTGCTTAGAAGATCTCAGGTGTTGAGGAGTAGAAAGGTGCTTCTTTGGTTTGCCCCGAACAGGAGTCCAGATGCGAGTAGGTGTAGTTGGAGGCAGTCGGGCCTGTGTGTTTGGAAGGTTATTATCTTCTTCCGGTAAGGGGGGGAGACCCAAATTTTTCAGGAAGGCCTCTGCTTCTTGCAAATCACGCAAAGAATATTGGGCTCCATCTTTGGATACAGCTAGACGGAAAGGGAATCCCCAGTAATATGGTATCTTGTGTTGTTGTAAATGTGAGGTGAGGGGGCGCAGATTCCTCCGTTTAGCGAGAGTGATGGGGGAAAGGTCACTAAAGATCTGCAGCTTAGCGCCTTTGTGTGTAATTTGGGATTTATTGCGGGTTGCCAGGGTTAGTGCCTCTTTACTTTCGAAGTAGTGAAACCGTACCACAACATCCCTGGGTCTGGCTCCAGTCGGTGGTTTAGGGCCCAGGGATCTATGGGCCCTGTCTAATCGCCAATCTATGTCCACAACTGAGGGAGCCAAGTTATTAAAAAGGCTCAAAAGGTAAGGTCGGAGTTCAGAGTCACACACTGTTTCCGGAATCCCTCTGAATCGCAGATTTTGTCGTCTTTCTCTGTTCTCCAAGTCTTCTTGCTGTAATTGGAGCTGAGATACAGATAGGCGTAAGTTATGATTTTCCTCCTCAATTGCTTGTATATAATTTACCATTTCGTCGAATTTATTCTCCAGAGTGTCTGTGCGATCTCCAATTTGGTTTATTTCCCCTCTCAATTCAGCAGCTAGTTTGCTCACCTCAGCCGAGACATTAGACGTAATCTGTTGAAGCAAAAGTTGCAGCTTGGAGTCCAGAATGTCAGGGGTGAGGGTCATATTCAGGGGTGGAGGAGTAGTTGCAGGGTTTTGCGAACTAGTCAGTGAGGAGTTTGCGGTATCTTCTGAGTCCAGGGAGGGGTCCAGTAAGGCGAAAGGATTCGCGGAGGAATTAGAGGAGGCTGACTGTGGCCTGGTAACATAACGCTCCATTGTTGGTTCTTCTCGTGACACAATTAGTGGTTTGTAGTTTCGTTGCTGTTGGCCAATTTTGCCCATGAGGTACACAGAGGTTTTAGTGATCAAACGTGCAGGCTTACCTCCAATGTTTTATGTTTGCTAATATTGCTGTATGGAGGTCTTGGTGAGCAGGCAGGTGCCCAGGGTTTATTTAGGCAGCATCTCTCTCAAGGTATTATTGTGCTCCATCTAGATCCTCACATCTCCCTAATTACATCTCTGCCTCCCCCTCCTGAGAATCTGGGGTGAGATAAGCAATTCCTGCAGTCCCCAGCCCCCTGCAAGTAGCTATGCAGCTGAGGGGACAGAGGGTGGCTTCTGGGTGTATGTGAGAGTCCCAAGATGGCCGCCGGGCTCCAGAAGTAGGCCGAAGCCTCAGACTATCCCAGTTAAAGGCCGCCGGATCGGGAGACACGGCCGTTTGCAGTCACTGGGGCATCCACGGGGATAGAGAGAGTGACGATTTGGGTGGTCCGACTCCCCCCAGGGGCCCGGTAATGGGCGGATTTACTCACTGCGTTCCGGAGTGCCTGAAATTTAGCCCGCAGGCCGCGTCAGGTAGCTAGGCCGCAATGCACGAATCCGGGCGCCGGATGATCCTGCGCGGCCTCCCCGGATCCACAAGCCGATCGGTCCAGTCAGGGCAGGTCCCGAACAGTCACTCCTCAATACATAAGTCCACAGGTTAAGATAGGGAATGAGAGAGGGCGCCGCCGGTCCGTCTGTAGGCCCCAAGATGGCGGCGGAAAGCTCCGGTGGTAGGGAGAAAATTCAGCTGCAGAGCGAGATCAGACCCGCCGGGGTCCTAAATATTAGTCCAGGATAGCTCAGCAGGGGTCTGGGATCAATAATATATGGCCTATGACTGCGGGGGTACAGTATAAGGTCACGGATGGTTGTAGATCCGAGAGGAGCTCTGATCACACACGTCCTTCCAGCAGCAGGTCCGGACACGCCCCTATAGTAGTTTCTAATGTCTGGTGCTCCCCAACCCCCTCTTACTCTATCTTTAGTTAACTGTGCCATGCTTATTCTTATTTTTTTCCTTTTCCAAATAAAGTTTGTGAAAAGCTTTTGAATTGTTTTAAAAAAGGCGTCCGGGAGTGGGATCAGTAGCATCTGCATTTTATATATAATTTTAGGGAGATGAATCATTTTGATGATATTTATTCTGCCCCCCCACGAGATATTTCCTGTTGTTATTCTATTTAATTCGATTCTGATCTCGTCTAATAGTGAGAGGAAGTTTGTTTGGTATAAATTTTCGTTGGTTTTTGGCAGCTTAACCCCTAAATAGTTTATTTCTTTTTTACCCCACACGAATGGGAAGCTCTTTTGGAGTGAGAGTTCCTCCTTCCTTGGGATATTAAACGTGAGGGTTTCGGATTTCGCTGGGTTTAACTTAAAGTTCGAGATCTCGCCATACTCTTTTAGTGTTTTCATGATATTTGGGAGAGAGACCTTTGGGGTGGATACATAGAACAGGATATCATCCGCGTACGCGGCTAGCTTATGAATTTCCTCCCCCACTTTTACCCCCCCTATGTCAGGGTTCTGTCTTATCCTAGCCAGTAGTGGTTCCAGTGCCAGAACGAAACGCAAGGGGGATAGTGGGCACCCCTGTCTTGTTCCGTTGAACATTTCGAATGGGTCCGACAATATCCCGTTTACCCTAACCCTCGCTGTAGGTCTAGTGTATAAGGCTTTTATGCGTTTTGTCATTTTCTCGCCTAGTCCAATTTCTTCCCATGTGGCTTGCATGAGGCCCCAGTCTACCCTGTCGAATGCTTTCTCGGCATCTATCGACAGGAGTAGACTTGGGGCCCCCTGATTTTTCATCTCTTGTATTATTAACAGCGTCCTTATACCATTATGTTTCCCTTCCCTCCCTGTGATGAAGCCTACTTGGTCCGAATGTATTATTTTTTGCATAACTTTTTTCAGCCTATCCGCGAGGATTTTAGCATAAATTTTGGTATCCAAGTTAAGGAGGGAGATCGGCCTGTAGCTTGAGCAGAGCGTTCCGTCCTTCCCTTCCTTAGGGATAACCGTAATGGTAGCTTCTAAGGCTTCTTGACGTATTTCCTCTGAGTCCCCTATTCTATTCATGAGGTACCTCACTGTTGCTTTCTAGGACTGGCTTCTAGCTGGCACCATTAAGGTCTAATGCCCCGTACACACGGTCGGATTTTCCGATGGAAAATGTCCGATCGGAGCGTGTTGTCGGAAATTCCGACCGTGTGTGGGCTCCATCGGACATTTTCCATCGGATTTTCCGACACACAAAGTTGGAGAGCAGGAGATAAAATTTTCCGACAACAAAATCCGTTGTCGGAAATTCCGATCGTGTGTACACAAATCCGACGGACAAAGTGCCACGCATGCTCAGAATAAATAAAGAGATGAAAGCTATTGGCCACTGCCCCGTTTATAGTCCCGACGTATGTGTTTTACGTCACCGCGTTTAGAACGATCGGATTTTCCGACAACTTTGTGCGACCGTGTGTAGACAAAACAAGTTTGAGCCAACATCCGTCTGAAAAAATCCTAGGATTTTGTTGTCGGAATGTCCGAACAAAATCTGACTGTGTGTACGCCCTATAAGGATGGCTCATTCCTCTTTCCGCCTGCACACTTGGACCATAAATGCTTTTAAAACTTGATTCAGAGTTTACGATTTTTGTCTTTTTAATGGTACACTTATTCAGATTCCTCCACAAAGCCCTGAAAAAGTAACCGCAAGTTCTGATTTAAAAAGAAAAATAGCTACAATACCCCTGCCCTGAGCTGGCTACATTTAGTCTATGGATTTGCTGTAACTAGTTGAGCTGTAGATCATTTTTTAGGTCTGATCAGGTTTATCCCTAAACCAGGTGGCTGATTGCTTCTGCCTGCCACTGGAAGAATGTTCCAGAAATAGTGTTGGAGGATCAGTCATTTGATTATAGTAATTAGTGGACACTAGCCAATCCCTGGGAGACTTAGGCAGGCCATACATGGTGCACCACGGATTGCAGAAACAAAATTTGCACGATTCCCCCATCAACACAGGCAGTGCTGACAGGGGAATCCCTCCTGCCGAGCAACTGTCTTCTACCGGTGGAGGAGGGCAAGGGTGGGTGAGCTGAAGCCTCCCTCACCGGGAGAAGACAGTGATAATCGTAAGAGAATCAGGCAGGCTGGTTGTACCCAAGTCGATTAAACTTGGTACATTCAGTCTGCCAATTAACAGTTAGAATCTTAGCCAGTTCCTGCTGAACCAGCTGAGATTCGAACCGTGTATTGCTGGCCTTACCCAGCGGGTGTGGCTGGGGAGAAGATAGATGTTTGGGAGGGTCTGATCAGAGCGCTCTCCCCTGAGGTCTACCTCCCTGAGGGGCTGCATTTGTGTTATACAGAAGAACTACTGCTGTTAAGCCTCAGCAGGTGCTATGGCGGAGGACCCGAAGGAAGCTGGACTTAAGAAAACTTGCGGGAGGACACTACCTGTAGAAACTGGGCTGGAGAGGGAAACCTTTCACTGAAGAGTATTGCATCTGAACTGGGCAGAAGCAGACCCTGGACATTGTAACTAGGATCTTTTACCTATAGACAAAGATGTGGAAGCGTTTGGGCTGCTGCGAAGACTGTGACTGCTTACTTAGGTTCTTAGATGGACTGGCTGGACCCTCCACTATCAGCTTTAGTTTTTAGGCTGCTACTATAGTGTCAAATACTGCTGAAACAGGATTTTTCAAGGAATCTGCCCTCCAAGAGCTGTGTGTGTTTTGAGTATCCTGCCCCAGCATACCCTCCTTCCTGCCTATGTTCATTATATGTAATTAAACTTCAAAAGACTCCCTTGGACTGAGCCTGTATTTTGTTGGTGTGCTTCTGGAGCTGGTGCCAGGGCTGGCAGTCTCTGAACAGGTAAGAGAGGCCTGTATATTTCAAGTGGCCTCTTGGGTGGTTATAACTGCATTACATTAAACAGCAGATTCCTGATTAATCATGAGATCGCTAAATCCTGAAAGCTATGTCTTTTGTGAATGGTGGAGATCAACTGTCGGGGAAGTGTTTAATTTTAAGGTCAGAAATGACCGCTATGGATGTTTTGTTGTTGACTTAAAATGTTCACACCCAAAAGTAAAATAAAGAAACATGATTGTTATCTCCAAGTCAGTTAAACAGGAAAGTTTAGAAACCAGAACAATCACGCAATTTCTCAAAGTTACTCTCACACTTGTCTTACAATGTGTAAGTTATAGTTATATAAACAGTTTAATTTTTAAAACAAAGTTTCTATTGTTGCTACACAGTGGACATTTTACAGGAGAATACTGCAGTACTCAACAGATTCCCATCTATGTATGAGTTATTCATTTTAAGTCCTATATGTAAAATGGCTCAGTAGGTTTCAGGACTTATGGCTCAATGGGTACAAGCACGTATATTGATGGTATTTCTTAGTATAATTTGTGTTACAGTGATGCTTTCCAGGATGAAAACATATATTAGGGGCTTCAGAGGCAGCAGCACACACTAAGGAACATTCACAGACTTAACTCCAAACTCTAGACTCCCCCCCATCCCACACATAGGATTAACCCTTCCCCATCAGTATTTTTTGTTATTTTCAGATGTCTTCAGGCCAGTAACATGATGCACAGAAAAATATAATACAATAAACAGTGTAACGCAACTTCACATAAAATAATTAATACCTCAATTGTACTACCATACAAAATCTAAGATCAGTACAAAAACATATTCTCTACCAGTGTATAAATAAATCCAAAATATAGTGCATAAGTGTCCATGTTTAGAAAATCATAGCACACTTTTTGTTTGTCTCTTAGAAATCGTCTGTTATTGATTCCACCACCGTGTTGAAAATAATCATAAAGTGCCAATGCTCTCCACCACCTGTGCACACTAGCCGCTCACCTCACAGTTATGACCTCTGCATCACCAGTAATTCATAGCAAGCTATTCCCCACAGGGGATGTAAGGATGTTGGTGTGGTGTTCTAACTCCTCCATGTCCACTATGCCAGCATATCAGCTCCCGAAATCTCAGATGAGCATAAACGATGGGAACAGAATATACAACATCTAGTGTTCTCTGTTTAAAACATTTACATAAAAGACACTTGAGCAGAGCTAGCTGGTAAACACAACCGCTTAAGGAGATGGCCGCGGGATGACATCACATTCCAAGCTCTGCCCCGCCCCCATACACGTTACATCACAGGGTGTGGACTTCCTCAGTGGTTATCCCTAATATCATGTTCCAGTTATGTTAAAAATGTAAATGTTGAGAGTTTACAATAAGAACAATATGCATGGGGTAGAGGGCCAGTACAACCCATGTGATGAATAGCAATCAGTGCCACTGTGAACTAATTGAAATTGAATTGAAAGCCTTTATTATCATTGCACAAGAGTAGAACACAATTTAATTTATATTCCTAAAATTGATGCCTCAAAGTTGAACTCCAGGTATAAATTTTATTGCGTATAGTGGGGACGGAAAGTTTTCAGACCCCCTTAAATTTTTCACTCTGTTATATTGCAGCCATTTGCTAAAATCATTTAAGTTCATTTTTTTCCTCATTAATGTACACACAGCACCCCATCTTGGCAGAAAAACACAGAATTGTTGACATTTTTGCAGATTTATTAAAAAAGAAAAACTGAAATATCACACGGTCCCAGTGGCCGCTGGTGAAGTTTTAGGATGGGGGGGCGCCAGACTCCGCCCCTACTTTTTGACCCCTCCCACTTGGTGAAAATGGGCGTGGTTTCAGCAAAATAGTGGGCATGGCTCTAAGGTGGTGTGGTTAGTGTCTGAGATGAAAGAGGGATGGAGGGACAGCAGGCCCAAATCCTACACAACAATAGAAATATGTGTATTCTAGAAAGTTTAACAATCAGCAGATAAAGATACTCCAAACACCTGGTGTTAGCACTTCAATCATCCTGACACCATGGTTGTTATGGTGTCAGGATGATTGAAGCGCATTACTTCTATTATTACATCGTAATATAAAAAATTAAATCATTCAACTCACCATAATGCAGAATCAGTGGGAGCCCTAAGCGTGTCACTAGCCACATCGCCTGCCACCAGATGCCATCAGGTGTCCCCAGCGGAGTCCCTCCTTATATCAGGTGCCCCTAGCGGACTCCCTCCTTACATGCAGCCTGTGTCACATAAAATGCAGCCTGTGTCCCACCAAATGCAGCAGCCTGTGTCACCACCATATGCAGCAGACTGTGTCACCACCAAATGCAGCAGTCTGTGTCCCACCAAATGCAGCAGCACGTGTCACCACCAATTGCAGCAGCATGTGTCACCACCAAATTGCAGCAGCCTGTGTCACCACCAATTGCAGCAGCATGTGTCACCACCAATTGCAGCAGCCTGTGTCACCACCAAATTGCAGCAGTCTGTGTCACCACCAAATTGCAACACCCTGTGTCACCACCAAATTGCAGCAGCCTGTGTCACCACCAATTGCAGCAGCATGTGTCACCACCAATTGCAGCAGCATGTGTCACCACCAATTGCAGCAGGTGTCACCACCAAATTGCAGCAGCATGTGTCACCACCAAATTGCAGCAGCCTGTGTCACCACCAATTGCAGCAGCCTGTGTCACCACCAATTGCAGCAGCATGTGTCACCACCAAATTGCAGCAGCATGTGTCACCAAATTGCAGCAGCATGTGTCACCACCAAATTGCAGCAGCATGTGTCACCAAATCGCAGCAGCATGTGTCACCACCAATTGCAACAGCATGTGTCACCACCAAATTGCAGCAGCACGTGTCACCACCAATTGCAGTAGCATGTGTCACCACCAAATTGCAGCAGCATGTGTCACCACCAAATTGCAGCAGCATGTGTCACCAATAGGCATGAGCCGAACACCCCCCCCCCCCCTGGTTCGGTTCGCACCAGAACCTGCGAACGGACCGAAAATTTGCACGAATGTTAGAACCCCATTGACGTTTATGGGACTCGAACGTTCGAAATCAAAAGTGCTCATTTTAAAGGCTAATTTGCATGGTATTGTCCTAAAAAGGGTTTGGGGACCCGGATCCTGCCCCAGTGGACATGTATCAATGCAAAAAAAAGGCCGTTTTTTCGGGAGCAGTGATTTTAATGATGCTTAAAGTAAAAAAAAAAAGAGTGAAATATTCCTTTAAATATCGTACCTGGGGGGTGTCTATAGTATGCCTGTAATGTGGCGCGTGTTTCCTGTGCTTATAACAGTCCCTGCACAAAATGTCATTTTTAAAGGAAAAAGTCATTTAAAAATGCTTGCGGCTTTAATGTAATGTCGGGTCCTGGCAATATGGATAAAAATCAGTGAGACAAACAGCATGGGTACCCCCCAGTCCATTACCAGGCCCTTTGGGTTTTGTATGGATATTAAGGGGAACTCCGCACCTAAATTAAAAAAAGGAAAGGCGTGGGGCCACCAGGCCCTATATACTCTTAACAGCAGTATACAGGCGGTGCAAACAAGACAGGGACTGTAGGTTTGTTGTTAAGTAGAATCTGTTTGTAATTTTGAACTGGTACATTTTTAACGTGTTTAGCTCCAGCAAAAAAATCTATTTTAAGCTTTTTGGAAAACATAGGGAAGGCTTATCACCCCTGTGACATTTGTTTTGCTGTCTGTGCTCCTCTTGAGAAGATTTCATCTCACTTTTTGTCCCAATGACAAATGTTTTTTGAAAATTTGGGTTTTTTTGTGAAACAATGATTGGTGATAAAGTATCAGTGGAAAGGAGAAACGTTTTTCCCATATTAACTCTTACAGGAGAAAATTTCCCTGCCTAGGGGTAGATTTCATCTCACTGTCAGTACTAGGATCCCTTTAGGACCCAGCACAACTCAGCTGACACAGCCTTTACCTGGGAAACAACAATGATTGGCCAGCTCACCTTTAAATAACTTGCATCAGCATTCAATCATTGCTCGTGTTAGAGTTTACCTTGTGTTTGATCCAGTTGATATCTGCTCTGTGTATTTCGTGTATGACCCGGCTCGTTTGACTCTGTTTGCTTGCTTCTGATTCGGTACCGTTTGGACTCTGATCTTCCTGTGTATGACCCAGCTTGCCTAGACTATGTTTTTACTAGCACCTTCATCTGCAGCGGTGAACTACAAGCACCAGACATCTATCCTCACCTGCAGCGGTGAACTACAAACACCAGACACCATCTATCCTCATCTGCAGCGGTGAATTACAAGGTCCAGCAAACATCTGCCTACATCTACAGTGGTGAACTACAAGTCCCAGCTGACCTGCTCTACTCAGACCTGCTCATGGTATGTGCTCTTGTTCTTTGAACTCTTTGAATAATTAGAACACCTGAACTGTTACCTGTTATATGCTCTAGCCTGACATTAACACGAGCCATACATAATAAAGGAAACCTACCATGGATCCTGAGCAGGCTCAGTTGTTTGCACAGGAACTTTGCCGCTTATCCCATCAAGTTCAGGAAATGGCCACAGAGCTCACCAAGGTGCAATCTCCTTCTATTACCACTGCTACAAAAACTCCATCTGAACCAAAAATTCCTTTGCCTGACCGGTTTTCTGGTGACCGTAAAGGGTTTTGCAACTTTAAAAACAGATGCAAATCATATTTCAAGTTAAGGCCATCCTCGTCTGGCCCTGAAACTCAGAGGGTTCAAATCATTATCTCTCTACTACAGGGTGACCCCCAGGCTTGGGCCTTTAACCTGGAACCAAACCATCCAGCCTTGCTAACAGTAGATGCCTTCTTTGAAGCCCTAGGGTTGCTTTATGATGATCCAGATCGTGCTGCTACTGCAGAATCAACCCTGCGTAACTTAAAGCAAGGAACTACCACAGCTGAAATGTATTGCTCAGAGTTTCGCAGGTGGGCCCCGGAATCTGGCTGGAATGATGCAGCACTCCGCAGCCAGTTTAGAATGGGCCTTTCAGATGCAATTAAGGATGCTCTGGTCAACTTCTCCTACCCAGCCTCACTGGAGGAGGCTATGAGTCTAGCCATTAGAATTGACCGCCGCCAGCGAGAGAGGAGACGAGAACAAACTACAGCTGTGGCAAACTATATACCTCCCTTGCCGCCTGACTATTCCACCTCCAGTGCCAAATCTGAAGAAGAGCCTATGCAGTTAGGCTCCACCCAGTTATCTGCCCAGGAATACACGCGCCGGCGTAACATGGGACTCTGCTTGTATTGTGGCCTCAAGGGTCATATGCTCCGTTCGTGCCCTACACGTCCGGGAAACTCCAGGACCTAGGTAATTGCGGGGAGGTTACCTTAGGTCTGCTCTCATCTCCCCAGTGGGACAATCGTATTCTTTTACCCGCTGTCATTCACTTTGGGACAGGGGCTCATGAACTGCTGGCCTTGGTAAATTCTGGAGCCGCTGAGAATTTTATTGATAAGACTCTGATTACCTCTTTGTCCCTGGAAACTCATGCTCTAGATTGCCCAGTCCGCCTGATTTCCGTGGATAATCGTCCTCTCTCACAAGATCTAGTGCTCCAAGCCACCAACCTTTTCCAATGTGTCTGCGCTAGAAAAAATCACTTCAATCAAAGTGCAATAATAATAAACATAAACAACATGGGTGTTGACATATAATGTGCTTGAGTGAAAATACCCCTAGGTGCTGGAGTATAAAGTGCACAGTGCTATATAAAACACAGAATGTGAGTGATCAAATGAAAAAACATATCACTTAGAAAATGAATCAAATATAATGTAAAGGGATATAACAACTGGTGAATGAAATAAAGTCCAAAAACAGTGTATATCCAATGATATAAAAGTGCCCAGAAAAATTAGTCCGAAGATTTAGTGAATTTCACATATCCTTTCTTCCAAAAGTGTGTCACCAAGAAACATGCTGTGGTGTCTTCCAGCCGCCCCCACAGGTGTATATGCTCACCTTCCTGTGTGTGACACAGCGATTAAACTATGTCAAACAGAGCCTTGGAGCCACTCCTGTGCTCATTCGGAACCAGCTGTACAGACTTCCAATGCTCTCAAATCAAGATGGTTTATGCAAAAGAAAAAAACTCCATAGCGCAATATTGTAAGGTATAATAAAAGGATTTTAATAAAATGGTTAACTCCCCTTGCTGGGGTACTCACATACTATGGGTGCGTGAGTGCACCATCCTTAACAAGCACAGAACGGTCAATCTCTCGGTGTGGCGTGCGGTGCGGTGTGTGTATCGAAACTCTCCTTCTCCCTCTCTGCTGACAGCTCCGTCCAGGCCCCTCCCCTACGCGTGTTCGGCACCGGGACCACGTGCCTTCATCAGGGGGAATCAGATTCCCCCTGATGAAGGCACGTGGTCCCGGTGCCGAACACGCGTAGGGGAGGGGCCTGGACGGAGCTGTCAGCAGAGAGGGAGAAGGAGAGTTTCGATACACACACCGCACCGCACGCCACACCGAGAGATTGACCGTTCTGTGCTTGTTAAGGATGGTGCACTCACGCACCCATAGTATGTGAGTACCCCAGCAAGGGGAGTTAACCATTTTATTAAAATCCTTTTATTATACCTTACAATATTGCGCTATGGAGTTTTTTTCTTTTGCATAAACCATCTTGATTTGAGAGCATTGGAAGTCTGTACAGCTGGTTCCGAATGAGCACAGGAGTGGCTCCAAGGCTCTGTTTGACATAGTTTAATCGCTGTGTCACACACAGGAAGGTGAGCATATACACCTGTGGGGGCGGCTGGAAGACACCACAGCATGTTTCTTGGTGACACACTTTTGGAAGAAAGGATATGTGAAATTCACTAAATCTTCGGACTAATTTTTCTGGGCACTTTTATATAATTGGATATACACTGTTTTTGGACTTTATTTCATTCACCAGTTGTTATATCCCTTTACATTATATTTGATTCATTTTCTAAGTGATATGTTTTTTCATTTGATCACTCACATTCTGTGTTTTATATAGCACTGTGCACTTTATACTCCAGCACCTAGGGGTATTTTCACTCAAGCACATTATATGTCAACACCCATGTTGTTTATGTTTATTATTATTGCACTTTGATTGAAGTGATTTTTTCTAGCGCAGACACATTGTTTTATCTTTATCACTTTGCACGATTATGGAACGTGACTGAATGTTTGCAGCTGGTCTCCACTTAAGACTAATTACTCACCATTTTGTAGGCATTCATCCGTAAGTGGCTCGCAGGGTTTTGCTTATTATTTTTGTTTCACCAACCTTTTCCAGTTACAATTGGGGGCTTTGCATTGGGAGAAGATTTCATGTCTTGTCATTGACTCTCCATCCACTCCTTTTATCCTAGGCCTTCCTTGGCTTCAGAAGTACAATCCTGTAATTGACTGGCGAACAGGAAATATTCTGGCTTGGTCCAATCAGTGTAAAAAGAACTGCATCCAGCACCCTGTTCGACTGGCTACCTGTCAAGTGGGTATGGAACAGATTCAACTTTGTTATAAGGACTTTTGCGATGTGTTTTCTAAAGGGATTGCTGACACTTTACCACCTCATCGCAGTTATGATTGTCCCATTGACCTCTTGCCTGACACTACACCTCCTCGAGGGAGAGTCTTTCCACTGTCTGAGCCAGAGAATCTTGCCTTGCAAGAATACATCCAGGAGAACCTAGCTAAGGGTTTCATCCGTCCCTCCACGTCTCCCGCAGGAGCAGGATGCTTCTTTGTCCCAAAGAAGGATGGGGGACTGAGACTTTGTGTTGATTACAGAGGTCTAAATAAAATAACTGTTCCCAATCGGTATCCTCTTCCTCTCATCACAGAATTGTTCTCTCAAATCCAGGGAGCCAAAATCTTCTCCAAACTGAACTTAAGGGGAGCCTATAATCTGGTGCGCATCCATGCAGGCGACGAGTGGAAGACAGCCTTTAACACCAAGGATGGTCATTATGAATGTCTTGTCATGCCTTTTGGTCTCAGAAATGCACCAGCTGTCTTTCAGAACTTTATGAATGACATTTTCCGTGACATGTTGGGTCGCTTCATGCTTGTATATTTAGACGACATTTTGATATATTCTCCCAATCTTGAAACACATCAGAAACATGTCTGCTCAGTATTGGCCCGATTAAAGACTCACTCCCTTTTTGTAAAGCCTGAGAAATGTTCATTCCATGTTAAACAAGTACCTTTCCTAGGCTATCTAATTTCTGACACAGGCCTCACCATGGATCCAGCCAAGATTCAAGCCATTTTAGACTGGGCACCACCTTCAGACCTGAAGGCAGTTCAGCGCTTCCTGGGCTTTGCAAATTTCTATCGAAAATTCATTAAGAACTTTACCACCATTGCACATCCCATCACCTCTCTCACGAGGTAGACTCCGACTACCTTTAAATGGACTACTGAAGCCCAGGCAGCCTTCACTCAGTTAAAGAAAGCCTTTACCTCTGCACCAATCCTACGATAACCTGTTCCTGAGCTACCTTTTATTGTGGAGGTAGATGCATCTGAAGTAGGGGTGGGGCCCCTTTTGTCACAAAAGGATCCTGTAAATGCTGCCATCCACCCCTGTGCCTTCTTGTCTCAGAAATATTCCCCAGCAGAGCGCAATTATGATATAGGCAACAGAGAACTTCTAGCCATAAAGCTCGCTTTGGAGGAATGGAGACATTGGCTGGAGGGAGCTCGCTATCCATTCATAGTTCTGACTGACCACAAAAACCTTGAATACATCCGTTCTGCTAAAAGACTGAACTCACGTCAAGCCAGGTGGTCATTGTTCTTCTCCAGATTTGACTTCACAATTTCATATTTACCAGGACCAAGAAACATTAAGGCTGACGCCTTGTCTCGCAGCTTTCTTTCAGAGTCTCCTCCTCCGCTTCCTCCACAACCCATTATCTCTGAGGATAGGATTTTGGCTTTCACCCAGACTGACATCTCTGAGGCCTTGTTACCTGCACAGGCTGAAGCCCCTCCCTCCACTCCCTCCGGTATGCTCTTTGTGCCCCTGGCTCTTCGTTTGCAGGTATTGCAGCAGGTACATGCATCAAAACCTGCAGCACATCCAGGGTTTAGACAAACTTTTGAGATTATCTCTCGCAACCTCTGGTGGCCATCGATTAGGCAGGATGTGTTAGCCTTCGTCCAGGCCTGTGAAGTTTGTGCCAGAAGCAAGAGCAGTACCTCTAAGCCGCCCGGTCTCCTACGTCCTCTACCAATACCTACCTGTCCCTGGACCCATTTATCTATGGACTTTATCACTGACTTGCCTCCGTCCCAGGGATGTTCCACGATCTGGGTGGTGGTAGACAGGTTCAGTAAAATGGCCCACTTTGTTCCGCTTCCAAAACTTCCATCTGCTAAAGAACTGGCATCTTTATTCATTAAACATGTTTTCAGGCTCCATGGGGCACCAATCTACATTGTCTCAGACCGTGGCTCTCAGTTTATAGCCCAGTTTTGGAAGGCCCTTTGCTCTCAGCTGGGGATTAAGTTATCATATTCTTCAGCATATCATCCTGAGACAAACGGCCAAACAGAAAGGACTAATCAGACTCTAGAGAAGATGGTACGTTGTCTGATGGCCAATGATGAGGTGGAGTGGGTCAACGTCCTGCCATGGGCAGAGTTTGCCTTTAACAATTGTGCCAGCACATCTACAGGGACCTCTCCTTTCTTCTATGTTTACGGGTTGCATCCTCGTGTGTGCTCCTTTGATCTTCCACCCTCTGATGTGCCAGATGCCAACACCACAATTGAAAATTTCTCCAAAATCTGGTCCGATGTTAATCATGCTATTTCTCGCTCTGTGCTGGCTTTTAAGAAAATGGCAGACAAGAGGCGCTCAAAGGCACCAGGATATAAAGTTGGTGACAAAGTGTGGCTATCATCTAGGAATCTGTCCCTGCATGTTCCATCTAAAAAACTTGGCTCAAAATTCATCGTGCCCTATGAAATTTCGGAGATTGTTAATCCTGTATCCTATAGATTAAAACTCCCCCCATCCATGCGCATTCCAAATGTCTTTCATGTTTCATTGTTGAAGCCTGTTCATTCCAGCCTCCAAGTAAATGAACCAGAACCTGTGGATGTGTTGGACAGTCAGGAACATGAAGTGGCATTTATTCTTGATTCCAGACGAGTGCGCAATTCCTTACAATATCTCGTTCATTGGAAAGGTTTCGGCCCAGAGGATCGATCTTGGGTCCCAGCTCGTGATCTTCATGCTGACCGACTTAAGAAGAAGTTTCATCTTCGTTACCCAAGTAAGCCTGGGGGTGCAGGAGCAACCCCTCGAGAAAGGGGGGGTACTGTCAGTACTAGGATCCCTTTAGGACCCAGCACAACTCTGACACAGCCTTTACCTGGGAAACAACAATGATTGGCCAGCTCACCTTTAAATAACTTGCATCAGCATTCAATCATTGCTCGTGTTAGAGTTTACCTTGTGTTTGATCCAGTTGATATCTGCTCTGTGTATTTCGTGTATGACCCGGCTCATTTGACTCTGTTTGCTTGCTTCTGATTCGGTACCGTTTGGACTCTGATCTTCCTGTGTATGACCCAGCTTGCCTAGACTACGTTTTTACTAGCACCTTCATCTGCAGCGGTGAACTACAAGCACCAGACATCTATCCTCACCTGCAGCGGTGAACTACAAACACCAGACACCATCTATCCTCATCTGCAGCGGTGAACTACAAGGTCCAGCAAACATCTGCCTACATCTACAGCGGTGAACTACAAGTCCCAGCTGACCTGCTCTACTCAGACCTGCTCATGGTATGTGCTCTTGTTCTTTGAACTCTTTGAATAATCAGAACACCTGAACTGTTACCTGTTATATGCTCTAGCCTGACACTCACTTCCTGTTGTCTCCTTCCGTTTGCAAGTAGGAGTCGTTTGTAAGTTGGATGTTTGAAAGTAGGGGCCTGCCCTATATACTCTGCAGAAATTGGGGCCTTAGGTGTTGTTGTGGCCACAACACTGTAAGCCCTCACAGGGCCCTGCTGTGAAATATTAGATCAAGAATTGTAATTACATGCCCCTGTTGAACAGGGGCAGAAAAATTGGGCTTTTCTGGTGGTGGTGCTAGTGCCACAACACTGTAAGTCCTCACTCGCTCTTGGTTGGCGCAGAAATGGGCCCTGCTGTGAAATATTAGATCAAGAATTGTAATTACATGCCCCTGTTGAACAGGGGCTGAAAAATTGGGCCTGAGGCACTGGTGCTGGTGCCACAACACTGCAACCCCTCACAGATACTCTAGTTGGAACGTAGAAACGAGTCCTGCTGCAAAGTATTGCATCAAAAATTGTAATTACACGCCCCTGTTAAACAGGGGCTGAAAAATTGGGCCTTAGGCACTGGTGGTGACGCTCAGAACCAAAAATGTTCTTACAAGCTATCAGCGTGATCATTGAGGAAGAAGAGGATAATTACTCAGGATAGTCACTCAGCATCAGCATAGGCAGTCTTGAAGGGATCTGACATTTCAAAAAAAATTATTTGGTTACATCAGCATCAGGTGCTTGGTAGCTGGTGGTGATCCAAGACTGATTCATTTTTATGAAGGTCAGTCGATCGACCGAGTCGGTGGACAGATGCACCCTGTGATCGGTTACAAAGCCTCCAGCAGCACTGAATGTGCGTTCCGAAAGATCGCTGGATGTAGGACAGGCCAGTAGCTCAATTGCATACTGTGCAAGCTCTGGCCAGTGATCCATCCTCAAGACCCAGTAACCCGGAGGATTTTCGGTGGGAAAGGTGTCCAAGTCAGATCTTGCCCCTAGGTATTCCTGCACCATGTAAAACAGACGCTGGCGATGGTTGCTGGAACCGATCATACCTTGGGGCTGCGGACCAAAAAATTGTCTGAACGCATCGGTCAGATGGCCACCTTCTCCACCACTCCTTCTTTGACTGACCGAAGCCTCAGCAACACGTTGTCCAGAAACAGGAGTTTGTAACCTCCCAGTCTCTGGGAACGCATTGCACAGACCTTTCTGCAAGGCCTCTCAAAGATGTTTCATCCTCTGCTCCCTCTGCGATGGCAAGATAAGGTCCGCAACCTTACCCTTGTAACGTTAATCAAGGAGGGTTGCCAGCAAGTATTGATCCTTCTCCTTGATACCACGAATACGAGGATCCTTCCACAGGCTTTGCAGGATCAGGGAGGCCATGCAGCGTAGGTTTGCTGAGGTATTCGGTCCGGAGTCCTCTGGGTTACTAAGGACAACATGATCCGCAGCCACCTCCTCCCAGCCATGTACAAGTCCATGGGTTTCTTGAAACTGTAAATGATCCCTTAAAGACTGCTGCTGATGCAGAGTGCCAGGCTCCACCTCCATGCTGACACAATCCTCCTCTTCTTCCTCCTCCTCCTCTTCCTGTGTGATCAGCGGGCACGCAGGAACACTGTCTGGATAAAGGGGGCCTTGAGAGCTAAGGAAGTCCTCCTCTTCCTGCCTCTGTTCTGCGTTAAGTGCCCTGTCCATTATTCCACGCAGCGTGTGCTCCAAAAGGTGGACAAGGGGGACAGTGTCACTGATGCATGCACTGTCACTGCTCACCATCCTCGTGGCCTCCTCACATGGTGACAGGACAGTGCATGCATCCCTGATCATGGCCCACTGGCGTGGGGAAAAAAAAACAAGCTCCCCTGACCCTGTCCTGGTGCCATAGTCGCACAGGTACTTATTGATGGCCCTCTGCTGCATGTGCAGCCGCTGCAGCATGGCCAACGTTGAGTTCCACCTGGTGGGCATGTCACAGATTAGACGGTTCTTGGGCAGGTTAAACTCCTATTGGAGGTCTGCCAGCCGAGCACTGGCATTATATGACCGGCGGAAATGCACACAGACTTTTCTAGCCTACCTCAGGACATCCTGTAAGTCTGGGTACCACCAAGTTAAGCACGTGAGCCAAACAGGGCACATGGGTCATTTGTCCCTGTCGGAGGGCAGAGAGGAGGTTGGTGCCATTGTCGCAAACCACCATTCCTGCCTTAAGTTGGCATGGCGTCAACCACCTCTGAACCTGCCCCTGCAGAGCTGACAGAACCTCTGCCCCAGTGTGGCTCCTGTCCCCCAAGCACACCAGCTCAAGCACCGCATGGCATCTTTTGGCCTGCATACTTGCGTAGCCCCTTGAACGGCTACGGAGCACCGCTGGTTCCGAGGACAAAGCACAGGAAGAGGCCATGGAGGAAGAAGAAGAGGAGGGGGTGGAGGAGAGAGGTGTGTCACAATCATTAGTAATGGCATTTTGGAGGCATGGTGGCGGAAAACCTCCAACACTACTGCACCTTGTCCAGAATCCTTCCCAGCTGCCAGCAGAGTAACCCAATGCGCAGTGAAACTTAGGTAACATCCCTGTCCATGCCTGCTGGACCATGAGTCAGCGGTAATATGCACCTTACCGCTGATTGCCCTGTCCAGCGAGGCCAAGACATTGCCTTCCACATGCCGGTAGAGAGCCGGAATCGCCTTCCGTGAGAAAAAGTGTCGTTTGGGTACCTGCCACTGAGGAACCGCACATTCCACAAACTCACGGAAGGGGGCAGAGTCCACCAACTGAAAAGGCAGCAGTTGCAGTGCTAGCAATTTTGCCAAGCTAGCATTCAACCACTGGGCATGTGGATGGCTGGGAGTGAACTTCTTTTCGGCGGTGCAGCAGCTGGGGCAGGGAAATTTGCCTGGTACAATCTGACGTCGGTGTACCGAAAGCAGATTGCCCACAAGTACTTGGCTGTGACACACCTAATTCTACACCTTCATTCCTCTCAGTGCAGGTCTCAGAGAGGACTGAAGGTATAGTGGGGTTGGAGATCTCAGCTGATGAGGAGCAAGGAGAGGTCCTCTTTGTTCTTTGGTGTGGGTCTTTTAGATACGCTTGCCAACGAACTGCATGGCAGGTCAACATATGTCTGGTCAAGCATGTGGTGCCCAAGCAGGAGATGTTTTGGCCATGCGAGATACGCTTGAGACATATGTTGCAAATAGCAGCGGTGCGATCTGATGCACTCGTCTCAAAAAAGGCCCACACCAATGAACTTTTGGAATAACACACAGAGACAGCAGCGCCCTGCACATGCGGTGCTTTGGGGTGTGATGCAGTCAGTGTGCTGCCTATAGCCTGGCCCCTGGAGGGCATCCTGCCTCGTTGGTGATGTGCCTCCTCCTCCTCTCTCCTATCAGGCACCCACGTTGAGACAGTGACCTCATCATCCCCTCCCTCCTCATCACTGGAGCAAACCTGGCAGTAAGCTGCAGCAGGGGGAGCATGACTGCCAGATTGCTGTCCTTCTTGTGCACTCCCTCTGTCTGTGCTCACGTTACTGCCTTCATCTAGCTCAGTATCATCATCAGAGCCTTCTAAACGCTGGGCATCCTCCTGGATCATGTACCCAACACTGTGGTTAAACAGTTCGAGGGACTCCTCAGGAGAACATGGTGGGGCTAGGGAAGGAGTCACTGATGCCATTGAGCCAAGGGAAGAGGCCGCGTTGGCAGCTGCTTTGCCAGACAAAGTACCCTGAGCATGGGTGAGAGAGGATGAGGAGGATGAGGACGGCTTGGTCATCCACTCGACCAAGTCTTCTGCATGTTGCGGCTCAACACGGCCAGCTGCCGAAAAAAAGGACAAGCTTGTCCCACGGCCACGTGCTGATGAGGATGCACCGTCTCCACGACCAGCACTGTTGCCTCTAGACACAGAGCCTGCTTGCCCTCTTTTATTGGCTTGTGACTGTCTGCCTCTCCTTGTTGGCCTTCCAGACACACTAATGGCCTGTAGCTGCACTAAGCTGGGATATATATATATATATATATATATATATATACTGATACTGCATCTAGCAAAATCAACTGCCTGCCTGTAGTATGAGAACACCACCAACCTTCTACGGGTAGCTTTAGCTGAACACTGTGCAGAGCTCGCAAAAAACTAACTTCTAGCTTATTTAGCTGCCTGCGGTAGTGATAGGATCAGGAAAACACCACCAACCTTCGACAGGTAGCTTTAGGTGAACACTGTGCAGAGCTCGCAAAAAACTAACTTGTAACTTATTTAGCTGCCTGCGGTAGTGATAGGATCAGGAAAACGCCACCAACCTTCGACAGGTAGCTTTAGGTGAACACTGTGCAGAGCTCGCAAAAAACTAACTTGTAACTTATTTAGCTGCCTGCGGTAGTGATAGGATCAGGAAAACACCACCAACCTTCGACAGGTAGCTTTAGCTGAACACTGTGCAGAGCTTGCACCACACTAACTTGTAGCTTTAGCTGAACACTGTGAGGAGGACGCACTACACTAACTCTAAATAGTCTAGCTGCCTGACTGTGGTACTAATAGGATCAAAAGAACACCAGCAATTTTCTTCAGGTAGCTGTAAATACTGTAACAAGATAAGCCTGCCTGTCAGTAGGAAGGTAACAGGAACGGATCTAGCTAAACTGAATACAGTGTGTATGTGTATATATATATATATATATATATATATATATATATATATATATATATATACACACACAACACCTGGGATGCATATATATACACAATACACTGTAAGTGCAGCTAACTCACCGACTGTCCTGCCTAATCTAGCTAACTCAAATGAAATGAATGACACTGTCTCTCTGTCTATCTAAGCATGCTGGAACACACTACACAGGGCCGCCGTGCAGGCGGCCTTATATAATGTGGGGCGTGTTCTAAACCCCCTGAGCCATAATTGGCCAAAGCCACCTTGGCTTTGGCCAATTACAGCTCTCTCTACTGACGGCGCTGTGATTGGCCAAGCATGCGGGTCATAGTGCATGCTTGGCCAATCATCAGCCAGCAATGCACTGCGATGCCGCAGTGAATTATAGGCCGTGACGCGCCACATGAATTTGGCGCGAACGCCCCATAACGTTCGCTATTTGGCGAACAATCAAACAGCCGATGTTCGAGTCGAACATGGGTTTGACTCGAACGTGAAGCTCATCCCTAGTCACCACCAAATTGCAGCAGCACGTGTCACCAAATTGCAGCAACATGTGTCACTACCAATTGCAGCAGCATGTGTCACCACCAAATTGCAGCAGCATGTTTCACCAACAAATATAAGGCCTTACAGCTCACAGTGCATGTCAGAGCAAATGAGAATAATGAGGTCAAAGGAACTGCCTGAAGAGCTCAGAGACAGAATTGTGGCAAGGCACAGATCTGGCCAAGGTTACAAAAAAATTTCTGCTGCACTTAAGGTTCCTAAGTGGCCTCCATAATCCTTAAATGGAAGACGTTTGGGATGATCAGAACCCTTCCTAGAGCTGGCCGTCTGGCCAAACTAAGCTATCGGGAAGAAGAGCCTTGGTGAGAGAGGTAAAGAAGAACCCAAAGATCACTGTGGCTGAGCTCCAGAGATGCAGTCGGGAGATGGGAGAAAGTTGTAGAAAGTCAACCATCACTGCAGCCCTCCACCAAGGCTTTATGGCAGAGTGGCCCAAACAGAAGCCTCTCCTCAGTGCAAGACACATGAAAGAAGACATGGAGTTTGCTAAAAAAACACCTGAAGGACTCCAAGATGGTGAGAAATAAGATTCTCTGGTCTGTTGAGACCGAGATAGAACTTTTTGGCCTTAATTCTAAGCAGTATGTGTGGAGAAAACCAGGCACTGCTCATCACCTGTCCAATACAGTCCCAACAGTGAAGCATGGTGGTGGCAGCATTATGCTGTGTTTTTTAGCTGCAGGGACAGGACAACTGGTTGCAATTGAGGGAAAGATGAATGTGGTCAAGTACAGGGATACCCTGGATGAAAACCTTCTCCAGAGTGCTCAGGACCTCAGACTGGGCTGAAGGTTTACCTTCCAACAAGACAATGACCCTAAGCACACAGCTAAAATAACGAAGTAGTGGCTTCACAACAACTCTGTGACTGTTCTTGAATGGCCCAGCCAGAGCCCTGACTTAAACCCAATTGAGCATCTCTGAAGAGACCTAAAAATGGCTGTCGACCAACGTTTACCATCCAACCTGACAGAACTGGAGAGGATCTGCAATGAGGAATGCCACTTCTCTTCAGACTGCACTCCAAACCCTGACAGTTTGCACAGTACAACCAGGGCTCACAAGGAGGGGGGAGGGGGCTGCAGCAATATGTAACCCATTCTGGTAGCAGTGATTAGAAGACAGAATGGCTTCATGGTATGCTGATATCTTAGGTGAGTGGAATTAGCATTGAGCCAGGGGCAAGCAGAAGCACGTGGCTAGGGGTTCTGTTGTACCAGGCTGTGTGTTAGGACCCAGGGATAGAAGCTGGGGAACACAGGTCATTGGAGGAGAGTGTTTACACTGTTGGGGGACAGAGGGTGGGAAATGACCAGTGCGAGAAAACATGAGTGTTACAGGAGTTTGTGGAAATGTCAGAACAGCGCAGAGGAAGGCTTGATGAAGTGGAAGTCATTGTTGAGTGTGAGAAGTGAGAGAGGAAAAAGCATATTTTTTTAAGGTCTGTTCATGCATGTTAGCTGTGCACATTCACTTCTAGAGGGGAAATCTAACACTGGCAAAATGAAACTTGAAATAAGGCATGATCTCCAGAGAGAAAACAAAAGTGTCTTGAGAAACCAAAACTGTAACAGAGTTTATATATTATTAAGTATAATCTATGATCACAGAATAAACTTTCATTGTATAACATTAGCATTGCAATAATAGAAATACAAACAACAGTTATAATTGTCAATCCAATAAAAGCTTATTTGAAAAACATCCCTTCATATTGTGAGTTCTGTCTGTTTGCTAGCCATCTCTTTGTACAAATTCTTGAATTCCTTGCAGGCTTTACAGCTTTCTCAGCAGTTTACTTTCAATTTATAAGGACTACATATTCCATGGTACCTTGCTGCTTGAAAGCAGTGCTTCCTGACTGTACCAACTCCACCACCTGAAACTCTCATCACTCTCAGCACATCTGTAGTTCAGAAGGCAGGCTCTGTGAAATGTGAGACACAGCAGTTCCTACTCACAGGGCATTGCCAACATTTGCCACAGAACTCAAAGAAGTAAATATGTGTGATTTTGCAGATCCATAGTAGGCTACAAATAATTGAAACTCAATGTAGAAATTAATATATAATTTAATATTTTGAACACAGATTCACTTTAAGGATGTCTATAGTAATTTATAGAAACATGAGAATAAAAATAAACAATAGAAATATATGAACTGTGGGGCTTGTTTAATAAAACTGGGAAGAAGAAAGTTTTAACAATAAAGTGCTGGCCTTCTCCAAAGAGACATATCATTTAAAAAAAAAACCTTTCAAAATATTAAGTAATATTTACCAAAAATTCCCAAGGGTGGAAAGAAACCCCTCCATTTCTTGGGAAAGGAAAAATTGTCTTTTATTAACCACTTCCCACCCACAGTACCTCATATGACTTCCTGGGCTTTGAGTGGGGATATCTGAATGATGCCTGCAGCTGCAGGCATCAGTTAGATATTTTTTTCCAGCGACTCCCTGCACAGTAAGAGCAATCATAGCGGCTGTTCAGACACTTGATTGTTCTTACAGGTGGCGGGAGGGGACGTAGATACGGGAGCATGGTCTGACCATGAGATATCGTGTATAGTGGAGGAGGACACAGCCTGTAACAACACCTTATCAACTAGTATCATATAAATTCTAGAGTATGAGTTGTGGGGTAAAGAGTGGAAAGTGTAATCCCACTCTTCGGCATGCTGGCATCTCCAAGTGTCGTATATATTTTCTCTATGAAATATCGGTTGGAGGGCTAGAGGAAGTCTCTAAGGTTTAGAAGACAGATCCAGGTGAGGGTTTGCAGTGAGATTAATGTCTCTGCATATTACCAGAGAACCGCGTTTTACTTTTGAGATTTTACAAGAGAGTTTATGAGCAAATCAGATTTGGTGCGAGTTGGCTGCATAGGCGTTCACTACAGTGAAAGGTCTGTTGTTGATATCACATGTAAGAATCAGATATTTGCCTTCTGGGTCACAGATGGATTCATGCAGTGAGAAACCCACTGTATTTTTAACTGCAATTAGAACTCCCTTTTTTTTGTGGTGCAGAGGCAGTGAAGATACGAGGGAATTGTTTGTGATGAAAGGAAGATGGTGTTGAGGTTTGGAAATATGTTTCTTGCACATATATAAGGTCACATCCCAACCTAAGAGACTCATTCCATAAGGATGCTCATTTAGCAGGGTGATTAAGGCCCCATGTATTGAGGGAAGTTATTTTTTAAGAACTATTGGAGTATGTCAGTTGTAAGCATTTGTTACCTTTGGTTGGTGAAAGATTGATGAAGAATTGAAGGTGCAGCAGGCCCAAATGCATGGCTTCGTAGTAGATAGCTGGTGAAGCCTCAGGTTGGGTCTTGGAGAGGAGTAGTGGTTACTGTTATGCCCCATACACACGGTCGGACTTTGTTCGGATATTCCGACAACAAAATCCTAGGATTTTTTCCGACGGATGTTGGCTCAAACTTGTCTTGCATACACATGGTCACACAAAGTTGTTGGATATTCCGATCATTCTGAACGCGGTGACGTAAAACATGTACGTCGGGACTATAAACAGGGCAGTGGCCAATAGCTTTCATCTCTTTATTTATTCTGAGCATGCGTGGCACTTTGTCCATCGGATTTGTGTACACACGATCGGAATTTCCGACAACGGATTTTGTTGTCGGAAAATTCTATATCCTGCTCTCAAACCTTGTGTGTCGGAAAATCCGATGGAAAATGTGTGATGGAGCCTACACACGGTAGGAATTTCCGACAACAAGGTCCTATCACACATTTTCCGTCGGAAAATCCGACCGTGTGTACGGGGCATTAGACCTTGGACAGACAGAATGTGGGGAGAAGGGGTAGAAATCGGAAAAAGATAAAAGGAAAACATAGAACAGTTAATAAAAAACATGAGCAATTCCAGCTGGAATCTGATTTCAGCAATGCTGCGCATTACGTGGAGGGAGTATCATGGCATGGAAATAGGCTCCATCTGACCGGGGAGGTCAATTAGAATGGTTGTTGTGAATCTGAGGATTAGAGGCAATCATGGTGTATGAGGCTTTGGCTTGTGTTTGTGGGATACAACATGCCATTCATTTTGGATGTTCACCCTTATGGGAGGTGAGCTACGTGAGTTATCCTGATCCGGGAGAAGGTCCCATGAACGGTGCAAGGCCCTCATTGAGTGTTGTAATTACTGAAGTAGCATCATTGTAGGTAATGGTTATTTTCACAGGGTAGCCCCAGTGGTAAGTGATATTGTGATTGTGCAATGCCTTTGTAATTGTTAAAAGTGATTTTCTCATTTGCAGCATGAACTGAGGGATGTCTGTGTGACAAGCTGCAGCATTGATGGCACTGTAGATCGCCACTAGGAGGTGAAATCCCCGGCGCGATGGAGGAGCTGCTGGATCAGGCTTCCATTCAGCAGTGCGGTAGCCACGCCCCCCGCCATCATATTTTTCTATGATTCATTTTATTTTGGCTTTTAACATACAATTCCACTAAATACTGCACTATGGAGACTTCATCTGGCTGATGATCTTTACTTACTACAGCTACATCTGGATGGTGTGAGTTGCTGAACAGCCTTCCCCACAACGGATGGCAGATCTACACTGAGTGCTTGTTTGCTGCTGCTTTAATGGCAGCCAGCTTTTTCGGTGTGTGTCCATTTCACAGGGGTGTGGTGGATGATTCTGGAGCATTGAACTGGATCACCTCTTCACTTTTCAAGTCACCACCAAATTTTTGTGCACATCTTTGCACTGAATTATTGTGTTTTCACCAATAAGTTTTTGGTTTTTCACTACATTGGTTTTTTATTCTTGATTTCCATCCACAAGATTGGACATGGATGAGCCATGAATGGAGCATGCATGGAGGATGGATGGATGAGCCATGGATGGAGCACGGATTGAGCATGCATGGATTGAGCACACATGAAGCATGGATGGAGCACGGATGGAGCATGGATGGATGGATGAGCCATGGATGGAGCATGGACGGATGGGGACAGATCAGTGCTGTGGGAACTTCAGATCCAGCCCACAGAGCTGCTGCACCCAGCTCCCCCCTTCTCCTCATATGCTGTGCCGATCGGCGTGAGGAGAGGGGAGGAGCCAAACTGGACATACTACAGTTTGTTTACAAGTGATCACGTCAGCATTGGCTGGCGTGATCATGTGGTGAAGGGCCGCTGTCATTGGCCCTTTACCCTGATCCATGACACACTGGGACTGGGAGAACCGACGGTAACGGAGATTCCCAGGTGCGCACGGTTCTAGGAGGCTGTCATGTGACGGCCTCCCAGAGTTGTCCGACTGCGCTGTAGCCATCATTCAGCTATGGCCCGGTCGGCAACTGGTTAAAATACTACCATTTGAAGCTGGTTCCCACAGTATTTACAGACTGCAATAAAAGCTTATCTGTGGGTCTATCCCACAGATATTTATATGCTATAAATAGAAACTTGGCTTTACAAACACTTTAGCAAACATATCTTTAATATACATAAGAAAAAGTGTGTAGCGCCAAAGGTAAATGAACAGCGATGAGATGAGTGTGTTAAAGTGAAAAAAAATGCTAAAGTGGAAAAAAAAAAAAAATATATATATTTTTTTCCCACTTTAGCATTTTTTCACTTTAACACACTCATCTCATCGTTGTTCATTTACTTTTGGCGCTACACACTTTTTCTTAAGTATATTAAAGATATGTTTGCTAAAGTGTTTGTAAAGCCAAGTTTCTATTTATAGCATATACATATCTGTGGGATAGACCCACAGATAACCTTTATTGCAGTCTGTAAATACTATGGGAACCAGCTTCAAATGGTAGTACTTTAACCAGTTGCCGACTGGGCCATAGCCGAATGACGGCTACAGCGTAGTCGGACAACTCTGAGAGGCCGTCATATGATGGCCTCCCAGAACCGTGCGCACCTGGGAATCTCTGTGACCGCCGGTTCTCCCAGACCCGGCTTGTCATGGATCAGGGTAAAGGGCCAATGACAGCGGCCCTTTGCCATGTGATCATGCCAGCCAATGCTGGCATGATCACTTGTAAACAAACTGTAGCATGTCCAGTTTGGCTCCTCCCCTCTCCTCACACCGACCGGTACAGCATATGAGGAGAGGAGGAGAGCCGGGTGCAGCAGCGATGTGGGCTGGATCTGAAGTTCCCACAGCACTGATCTGTGCCCAGCCATGGCTTATCCATCCGTCCATGCTCCATCCATGGCTCATCCATCCATGCTCCATCCCTGCTCCATCCATGCTTCATGTGTGCTCCATCCATGGCTCATCCATCCATGCTCAATCCGTGCTCCATCCATGGCTCATCCATTCATCCATGCTCCATGCATGCTCCATCCATGGCTCATCCATGCTCCATTCATGCTCCATCTGGGCTCCATCCATGGCTCATCCATGGTCCATCCATGCTCCATGCATGCTCCATCCATGGCTCATCCATCCCCATCCATGGCTCATTCATGCTCACTAGGGATGACATGAACACCCCCCGGTTCGGTTCGCATCCAGAACATGCGAACAGGCAAAAAATTTGTTCGAACACGCGAACACCGTTAAAGTCTATGGGACACGAACATGAATAATAAAAAGTGCTAATTTTAAAGGCTTATATGGAAGTTATTGTCATAAAAAGTGTTTGGGGACCTGGGTCCTGCCCCAGGGGACATCTATCAATGCAAATAGAAGTTATAAAAAGGGGCGTTTTTCGGGAGCAGTGATTTTAATAATGTTTAAAGTGAAACAATAAAAGTGTAATATTCCTTTAAATTTCGTACCTGGGGAGTGTCTATAGTATGCCTGTAAAGGGGCGCATGTTTCCCGTGTTTAGAACAGTCTGACAGCAAAATGACATTTCTAAAGGAAAAAAAGTCATGTAAAACTATTATCGCTAGCACCGACTATAATGAATTGTCGGTCTGGCAATACACATTGATAAAAACGTCATGGAATTTCCCCACAGGGGAACCCCGAACCAAAATTTAAAAAAAAATGCGTGGGGGTCCCCCTAAATTCCATACCAGGCCCTTCAGGTCTGGTATGGATTTTAAGGGGAACCCCGTGCCAATTTTTTTTTTTAAATGGTGTGGGATCCCCCCAAAAATCCATACCAGACTCTTATCCGAGCATGCAACCTGACAGGCCGCAGGAAAAGAGGGGGGACGAGAGAGCACCCCGCCTCCTGAACCGTACTAGGCCACATGCCCTCAACATTGGGAGGGTTATTCGGGAAACATGTGCCCCTTTACAGGCATACTATAGACACCCCCCAGGTATGAAATTTAAAGGAATATTACACTTTTATTGTCTCACTTTAAGCATTATTAAAATCACTGCTCCCGAAAAAAACATCAGTTTTTAAAACTTTTTTTTTGCATTGATACATGTCCCCTGGGGCAGGACTCAGGTCCCCAAACACTTTTTATGACAATACCATGCATATAAGCCTTTAAAATTAGCACTTTTGATTTCTCCCATAGACTTTTAAAGGGTGTTCTGCGGCTTTCGAATTTTGGCGCGAACACCCCAAATTGTTTGCTGTTCGGCGAACGGGTGAACAGCCAGTGTTTGAGTCGAACTCATGTTTGACCCGAACATAAAACCCATTGTAACGAGCCCCTTGCTCACTCGATTCCACTCTCCCGACACTCCTCTGCAGCTATTGAATCAGATTGCAACGTCTGATGGTTCGGTTGTCCAATGTTCCGGGATTAGAACTACAGCTATGTGCCGTTCTAACCCAGTTGTGATAGCTCAGAACAAACACCAGGCAGGCTGTATGTAAGTTCAACCAGAAATCTCTCTTTATTGACAAAATACAGGCTTTTATACACTCAAAGTGTAGGTGCAGACCTCCCGCTCATATTACTCTAACAATACAGCTGTAACCTAATTAACCTAATTAACATTAGCTAATTAACTAATCCCTTTAGACAGACTAGATGACTCAGACATGACCGTTAGGCCAGACTGGCCGTCTTGTAGTTCAGAAAATCCAATCAACATTAGCACAATCAACATAGACTCTTCTTCACACAATAGCAGAGTCAATTAACACAAATAACACTGGGGATCTAATGACTCCTAGATCCCATAGTAGACTTATTTACAATACACATTTTCAGCAGACAATAGACAGACAGATGTTAGAATTTACATCAGCATCTCCTAACAGTATCTGTCCCAGCATTATGGATCAGCCACTATTCCAATATGGCAAATCCAGGGTCCCCAGGCATACAGCTCACAAAGAGCACCGTTCCCCCAAATGCAAGGGCCCCCGATCGATCGGCAAGAGGCTAGCATACAGTCCCCTCCAAAAGTCTCTCTCCCAGCTAGGTCTGTCACATTTCTCCCCTTTCGTCAGGAGACTAACACAGGAGGAGATCCCAGACGGGTTGACTCCGAAGTTAGTCAGTAGTTCCAGTCCTCTAATGCCTGTACCCACACAGTACCCCAAACAAATTGTTCCAAACAAAGCATTACTCACCCAGCCAACCTCTGCCTCTCTCAGAGAACATATCTGCCGCTGGGGAGAGGCCTGGACTGGCCCTTCTCCCTGGAGTCCTTTCTAGCGCTGGAGAGAAGACAGGGTGTCTGGGCTCACTCCGTCATGCTGTTGGGGATCTGGGCCGACTGCCCAGCATCCCTGGGGTATACAGGTGGAGACTGAAGTCCCATCCACCTTCACAGGACATCCATGCTCTGTTAGTTGAGGGCAGAGTCCAGCAGTACTCGGCCCTGTTGCCAGCCCTTCTGCTGGAAACCCCACACCATCTGCTCTGGCTTACTGTTGGGGAGGGATGACGAACACCTCCTCTCCCTTCTCCCCCTGTATCCTGATCTGCTGCTGGGAAGTGACCACCTCCTTCTCACCCTGAGCCTCCGGAACCGCTGCAGGTGTAGGGCAGAGATCTTGGACCCTCTGTCCGGTTGCCAGCGCTTCAGCTGGGGAAGTTCCTTGTAACTTCACAGATACTTCTGTTGGAGCTGGGCAGAGCATAGTGAAGTTTGACCCTAATAACAGCTCTTCTTCTGCTGGAGGCTCACCAGGTTTTTCTTCCTCAGCAGAAAAGTCTATCAAATCCCCTATCTCTATAACTGGTGTCTGGAGATAAAGGTTCACCATTTCCTGTCCCTGGAACCCAGAAGATGCTATCAGTGCTGGGCAGAGCACAGTGAAGTTTGGCCCTAATAACAGCTCTTCTGCTGGAGGCTCACCAGGTTGTTCTTCCTCAGCAGAAAAGTCTATCAAATCCCCTGTCTCTGCAACTGGTGTCTGGGGATAGAGGTTCACCATCTCCTCTCCGTGGAACCCAGAAGATGCTATCAGTGCTGGGCAGAGGTTAGCAGAGCTCTGCCCTGTTGTCAGCACTTCAGGTTTGGGGACGGCAATCTTCAGATTTTCCACTGCCGATTCTCTGGCATTCTGCTGGACAGGCACATTCCTCCATCCAAGATCATCCAATGCAGAAACAGGTTCATCAAGGTCAGTCAGTACTTGCTGCATTCGCCATAAGACCTCCGCCTCCATAGCTGCGGGGGCAGGTTGGCAAAGCACACTGTTACTCTGCCACATTGTCAACTCTTCAGCCAGGATTTCAGAGTTGTCAACTGGTATTTCATGATAGTCCCAGGCAAAGGGAGCACCACCCTGCTGCTGAGCAGAGTCTAACAGCTGTTTGTAGGCGATCTCCAACTCCCATTCCTGAACGTCCAGAAACTCTAAATCTTCCAGTGCCCAGTGCACTTCTGAGACATTCAGTCTCTGCTCTCTGTGCTCCATTATTTCCTCCAAACGCCCCTCCCGATCACTTCCAAAGTCAGGGTCCCTGGACAGCCTCCAGTATAACAATCTCAGGCCATCGTAGTCAAAGCCTTCCGTGGGGCTGTCATCCACCGTCCATGGGCACACTTGGGCTACATACCACTGGAGGGCTCTGTAGCTCTCGTCCAACCGCATTTCTGCCCGGATCAGCCTGCTTAACTCGGCTGTCCACTCCTGGTTCGGCTGTTCCCCAAAAACAGCATTCGCACTTCATACTGCGACCAGTACCTCACATGGACGGAGGGGAGAACTTTTCCCTGGTGTCGCTGCTCACGGGCTAGCGCTTCCTTCCAGAGCTCACAGCGGACAGAATCAAACCATGCTAGCAGGACCTGCTCTGATACTGGTCCTCTGTGCTGTATCTCCTCTCGCAACCTCCTTCTGAATTCCTCATCCATGGTGGCTGGTATTTCTCCTCTCCTGCTATCCTGCTACCTTGGATCCAGGTAATGGTTTGGATGTGTTCACGGTAAGGAAGCACAATCCCACCATTCCCTCCACGGCTCTCAAGTAAGTCTTTCAGCGTGGCTCTCCTGCAGGCTGGTTTGGAGTGTCCCAGTAACTGGAGAGCAAATCCCACGGCTGCCAACCAATGTAACGAGCCCCTTTGCTCACTCGATTCCACTCTCCCGACACTCCTCTGCAGCTATTGAATCAGATTGCAACGTCTGATGGTTCGGTCATCCAATGTTTCGGGATTAGAACTACAGCTATGTGCCGTTCTAACCCAGATGTGATAGCTCAGAACAAACACCAGGCAGGCTGTATGTAAGTTCAACCAGGAATCTCTCTTTATTGACAAAATACAGGCTTTTATACACTCAAAGTGTAGGTGCAGACCTCCTGCTCATATTACTTTAACAATACAGCTGTAACCTAATTAACATGAGCTAATTAACTAATCCCTTTAGACAGACTAGATGACTCAGACATGACCGTTAGGCCAGACTGGCCGTCTTGTAGTTCAGAAAATCCAATCAACATTAGCACAATCAACATAGACTCTTCTTCACACAATAGCAGAGTCAATTAACACAAATAACACTGGGGATCTAATGACTCTTAGATCCCATAGTAGACTTATTTACAATACACATTTTCAGAAGACAATAGACAGACAGGTGTTAGAATTTACATCAGCATCTCCTAACAGTATCTGTCCCAGCATTATGAATCAGCCACTATTCCAATATGGCAAATCCAGGGTCCCCAGGCATACAGCTCACAAAGAGCACCATTCCCCCAAATGCAAGGGCATTTGGGGGAACGGCTACTTGATTCTGAGCATGCGTGGCACTTAGTGCGTCGGAATTGTGTACACACGATTGGAATTTAAACAAACGGATTTTGTTGTCGGAAAACTTGAAAACCAGATCTCAAACTTTGTGTGTTGGAAATTCTGATGGAAAAAGTCCGATGGAGCCTACACACGGTCGGAATTTCCGACAACAAGTTCCGATCGTACATTTTCCGTCGGAAAGTCCGATCGTGTGTACAGGGCATAAGTTTGACAAGGGACAAGTTTGAATGGACATAGTAGTACTAGGGTGAGGCCAGGTTACAGAAGGTCCTGAATAAGAAAAAGCAGAAAGCTCACTGGGCATGGGCACTGGGCTGGCATAACTGGTGCAAAGGCCGACTGAATAGCATTGCTAGGTGTAGCGACTACCTCAATCACATCACTGGGCGTAGCGACTGTGTAACTTGCGGACAAGTTAACCTGGCTGTGCATCCAAGGGAGTTTAGGGACAGGCAAGGGTAAATGGTTATGCAAACTGGAGTAAATGATTGGCTCATGTTCACAGGTGGGCTCCTCATCCAGTGCCACATGACCTAGAGAATGCCTCAGTTCGACTATTGCAGGACACATCATAGAAATCGCTATATACAGTGGGGAGAGCAGGAGATACTGGAATGGTTCCCTTTTGGGGCAACCTAGAGTAGACAGGAAGAGGAACAGGAGGAACCCCAAGCCAGGATCTGTCCAGCAGTCCAGTCAACGTGTGGAGAATGGAGCCGTCACCAAGGAAGACCTAAAATGATAGGAGATGAAGCCTTAGGTAAGACAAGGAAGGATATCCACTCCTGGTGGAGTGTCCCTACCGACATCTCAACAGGGAGAGTCTGGAAGCGGATAGGGCCCCCCGGGAGAAGAGTGCCATCAATCGCCAAGACCACCAATGTGGTGAGGGGCAAAAGGGTAAGCCTCAAGGAAGATGCAGTTCCCCAGTCCATGAAATTGCCAGCAGCTCCAGAATCCAGATATACGAGACCGAATGAGAGGAAGCGCCGACATTAAGGAACACAGAAAGGAGAAGACGAGAAGGTGAAGGTGATATTTCAGGGTCCAATACTCCACTTTCCAGATGTATTAGCCCCAAGTGTTTTTCCGGACGAAGAGAGCAAGTGTCATGAAAATGACCTTTGACCCCACAATAGAGGCACAGGCCCAGAGTTCTGCGCCTAGCGCATTCTTCGGCAGATAACTTGGTCTAGCCCAGCTGCATAGGTTCCTTAGCAGGCATGAGGTGCTCCTCGGGATGAAGAGAGGGGACAGGGAGCTCAGGCTGCCTAAAGAACGGGGAGTGCTGGCATCTTTTTTTCTCTTGAAAGCAAATATCGATTTGGTTACACAAGGTGATAACACCATTCAGATCAGCAGGAATAGCTCTTCCCGCGAATTCATCCTTCACTCTATCAGAGAGGCCATGTAAAAAGGTTGCAACTAAGGTCTCATTATTCCAGCTAAGTTCAGCAGTCAAAATACGAAAATGAAGAGCGTACTGTCCCACAGAAGCGGACTCTTGATGGAGACGTAAAAGAGCACTAGCCGCTGAGAAGACACGACCCCGTTGCTCGAAGATATTCTGAAAAAGTTTCAGGAAGTCAGACAGGCTAGATACCACGGGATCATTCAGTTCCCACCGAGGGGCAGCCCAGGCTAAGGCCTCGCTGGACAGGAGGAATATAATATAGGCTACCTTTGCCCGATCGGACAGGAAGTTTTGGGGCTGAAGCTCAAAATGAATTGTGCACTAGCTAAGGAACCCCCTGCAGGCCTTGGGGTCCCCAGAGTAACAGGATGGAGCAGGTAAAAGCAAAGAAATTGTGGATGTGGCTGTGACCCAAATAGGTGCGGCAGCAGATAGCGGTTGAGGCTGTTAAAGCGGGGGTCCTAAGGAGGCCTGAACCTGTTCAAAACGGGAGGCCAAATCCTGAAGGAATCGCATCACCTGGGTCTGATTAGATTCCTGGGTCTCAAGTCTGCGAACCTGAGTCCAGGTGACAGATGGACTCCGTAGGAGTCAGGAGTGCACCGCTAAGGTAGTGAACCCTAGGACTGACGGATTGAACTCTGGGAGGTTCAAGAAGCAGGTCTACTGGAGCACCAACACAGATCCTACTGAGAGCTAGAGCATAGACTCCCCAGGGTGCTGAGTCTAAGAGCCAGCAGGTGTTCACCAGAACACCAGTCTGGCTCCAGGTCGCGGCCCCCAGGGTCTCACAGCTCACGCTCACAGTAGACTACAGGAGAAAGAGGAAGGAAGCAGCAGGCTGGAACAACAAGGAAAGTAGAGGGATAAGCCAAAGGTTAGGGCGACTAGCAGACAAGGATAAACATAGAACACGCCAAAGGTCAGGGTCACAAGCAGACAGGGATAGTCGAGAACAGGCCAAGATCAGTAACTGGAATCAGACGTAGGAGACACAGCAAGTTGCACACGAAAGCTAAACACACCATGGTTACTCAGCAAGGTTGGCTTTCAATGTACAGGTTATTATAGTGTTCCTAATTAGAGGCTGAGGTGGAGCTATGCTGAGGGAAGATTATATAAGCAGTCAGGTGAGGGTGGCTGGCCTCTAAAGGTGAATACATGGAGGAGAGGTAAGCTGACAGACAAAGATTACTGCATAACCATGACAGACCCCATTTTGGAAAGCAGACACCCCAATGTATTTTATATGAGGCATAATAAGTCTTTTGAACATGTCATTTTTTTCCCACAAGTTTTTGGAAAATGTGGAAATAAAATGATTTTTTTTTTTTTTACACAAAGTTACCAACTAATAAGATATTTTTAAAACACAACACGTACATACCAAGAATTACACCCCAAAATACATTCTGCTTTTCCTCCTGAGCATGTTGATACCACATGTGTGAGACATTTCCACAACCTGGCCACATAAGAGATGCCCAACATCAAAGTAGCACCTTCTGGGGTTCTAAGGGGATAAATTACAAGTTGCATTTCCTGACAACCTACCATATTTTTGAAGGCACTGGAGTACCAGGACAAGAGAAACACCCACAAAATGACCCAATTTTGGAAAGCAAACACCCAAACATATTTTCTGTGAGGCATAAGGAGTCTTTTGAAAATGTCATTCTTTTTCCACAAGTTTTTGGAAAATGTAGAAAGGAGATTAAAACGTATTTTTTTTTTTACACAAAGTTGTCAATCTATAAGATACTTATATATCTATAAGATATAAGATATTTCTAACAAACAGCATATACATAATTAGAATTACACCCCAAAATACATTCTGCTACTCTTCCCAATTATGGGGATACCACATGTATGAGATCTTTTCAATGTCTAAACATATTTTGTCCCTATCATTTCAACCTTTGCAACACAAAAATCAACCAACACTGTATAGAAAACAATGTCCTGTAATGGTTGCCCCTGTAATGCCCCGTACACACGGTCGGATTTTCCGATGGAAAATGTCCGATCGGAGCGTGTTGTCGGAAATTCCGACCGTGTGTGGGCTCCATCGGACATTTTGCATCGGATTTTCCGACACACAAAGTTTGAGAGCAGGATATAAAATTTTCCGAAAACAAAATCCGAACGTGTCAATTCTGACCGTGTGTGGCCTGTTCCGACGCACAAAGTGCCACGCATGCTCAGAAGAAATTCCGACACGGAACAGCTCGGTCTGGTAAAATTAGCGTTCGCAATGGATACAGCACTTTCGTCACGCTGCAATGTTAAAAATGGTTCAATACAGCGCACTCTCTTCTTCTTTATATTGTGACAAGAATTAAGTAGTTTTGCTGCTCATATTCACACACACTTCTCACAAACTTATTTATTTTTGTTTCTTGGGATTCTCAGAATATATTGTTATTTGTCACAGCTGCCTTTTTTTTTTTTTTTGATTTAAAGCCATTTTTCTTTTCGAATTTATGTTTGTATTTTTTCAAAGGCTGATCTTTGATTAATTTTATTTTTAGTTTTACTCCAGACTATTTTTGTGTGTGTTTTGTGTGTCAAGTTACCACAACACCATTGATATATTTTATTATTTAATCTCAAGGAGATTGTTTGGTGTTGGTGTCCCTTGTTAATTTCACATTTTATTTTGGAATCCTCACAAACAAACTGTCCTTTTTGAAGGAAAACACACATAGGCAAGTATAATTCAAACCAAAATTCCTTTATTAAGGGCTCAGAACCAAACAAAGAGGGAGGGAACGCTGGATAAACAGGAGAAATTAGCGAAGCCTGGGACCCCCAGGGCAGACATCAATTCTTGAACATCAAAATTGGTGGCCTGAGGAGTCCATATGTAAGGGAGGGCAGTCTGGTCCAGAAGTCCCAGAGATCCGGAAAGCAGCAGATGACATCTGTGTCTCTAGGCTGTGGTACCACAAGAGGCTGCATCTTTTGGCCGACCAGACTGGATCCAGGGTACTCACTTTCTGGTCTTCCTTCCACGCTTCCTTCCTGGCTGTGGCTCTGCTGTTGGAGATGTGGCAGTAGGAGGAGTAGGACCTGGAGGAGAAGGAGGAGGAGGAGGAGGACCTGCAGGAGGAGGAGGAGGAGGACCATGTGTGAGTTAACAAAGGTGTGTATCAGATGTAATTTGGTCCCTCATCCCCTTATTAAGAGCCTCCAACATTAACGACTCACACATGAGTTGTTGTCCCTCCTCCATCCTCTGCATTTGAAAGGCAATGATGGCAGCGAAGTTATCCTCCACGGTGTGTGGTGCTCCCAGGGCCTCTGTAGCCCTCCAAAAGGGGCCTATGGCAGCCACCTCTAGAGCACTCCTCCTCCTACCACTTTCTCTTTCCAGGTGTAGGGGAGGGACCTGCAGATCAGGCAGCCGGCTCGGCCCGGCCACCTCCTGGCTGAGACTTCCCTGTGTATGAAAAAGGGACATGGTTTTAGTTTTTGCATCATCAATCACAATCAGAAATTAGTACTCCAAACTAACATCTAGTTAACATCATTGATTGTACAACCAGCAATATTTAGAGGAATGCTATACCTGGCTCAATCTGGGCTCCTCCTCATGTTGCTGCCTAGAAGGCCCAGGTTGGGCGTCAGAAGCCTCAGCTGGAGGGGAAGGAAGCGTGGAAGGAAGACTGGAGAGTGATGACCTGGGTTCAGTCTGGCCTGCCAGAAAATGCAGCCTGTCATAGTACCACATCCTTGGGACATAGATGTCATCTGCTGCTCCGGATCTCTGCAAATCCTGGACTTTCTGGCGCTCCCTTACATATGTGCTCCTCAGGCCCCCAATTAGGATCTTCAAATATGTGATGTCTGCCGTGGGGATCACCTGCTTCACAATTTCCAACAATTGATCCAGCGCTGCCTTCCTCTTTGTTTGGTTCCTGTAATGTGGGTGGTTGATCTCCCACAAACAGGGCAGCTCCCTGAACATGTCAATGAATATTGCCATGAAGTTATTATCTTGTAAGATATCCATTTTCGTGGCAAGACACAACACAAGACAAACCCTAACGTCAGGCCCAACTCTACTAATCTTGTTACAATCTAGGCCTCAATGTAGAAGCAGTATAGGCACAAATATGTCTCTTACCTTCGTTCTTACGATCGGCGCCTCCAATGCTCCTTCCTCCACTCACAGATCGTACGTAATACGCACGTGTGTTACGCTTTATACACACTGCGCATGCGTGTAACTCCACCCGCCCCTGACGTTCTTTCTAGGAAATTCCCTGCCCCTTTTCGTTCTGCGCAGTGGGGGAAGAGCACATGGCGGATACACAGCAGGTGCGTGTTAATTACAGGAACGAGGAGGAGGAGGAGGAGGAAAGCCCGGATCCGGACACGTCCTGATACAGAAGGAGAAGATTTAAGGCCACAAATATGTCCTTTAGGGAGATGTTGGAGATGGTGGTTATCCTGAAGAAGGCCGACTATGATAGAAAGTATGACCTTACCCCAACCCCAATATCAGAAAGGCCAAGATCATTGCGAAAGTGGTCAAAAGTCTGCACTGGAATTTCGGGGTACGACGATCGAAAGATCAGCTCAGGAAATGGTGGTCGGACCTGAAATTAAGAGAGCCCGAGCAGTACAGAAAGATCCGGAGAGTGCTGCAAAAAAGTAAGTAGTTGTGCTGTGTTCCTATTCTTTTTGTCTTTATTACGTACATGCTGCTCCATATGCTTTTCTTAATTGTTGTACAGTGTAAAATGGCAATTTTAATGTTCATGGGACCATTATTTGTTCGTATCAAACATTTTTTTTTAGGCCTCTAAAACACCATTGTTTAGGCCATATGCATTTTTCTACATTTTTTTGGGCCTACTTGTCTGAAAAATATTTGGTTGTGTAGATGGCTTTGTTACTAGAATGAAATGCAAACTAGATTCTGTGTAAGGAGAGGACACTGAGCAGCTGTTTTCACATCTGGACATTGGAGCACTAGTGTGGGACACAAGAACACCATTTTTATTAGGGGGGGGCACACAGGTGCTCCAGTGTATACTATAGGGGGGTCTCCATCTGTGAAGCTTGTACAAAACAGGTAAAGTATTGCAGGTTGACAAAGGACACTAAAAAAGCTACATCTTGGAACTCTGCTAAAATTGACAATTGTACCCCACTTCCAAGCAAGGTTTCCTATTTATAGTTCTGCCATCAAATATCTGTGTGCTAATTATACCATTTTTTTTTTACATAGGGGAGAAAATACTCAGAGGACACCCCTAATCCGAGGAGACCAGAGACCCACCACCTCTGGAAGAAGGGGAAATACGCCAAACACAAGCTGAGCAGGAGGAGGAAGAAGATGTGGTGGAAATTGTCACCACAACAGGTGAGTGTCTGCGACCACAGACTCAGGTAAGAGATGGATGCTGGCATATTTTTGATACCTGTTTTTGTTGGGTTACTCTCTTTTTAGGTGATCGTGATGTTATGGATCGAGATCCTTTCACATCAGAAAGTGCCCAGATCCTGATCGGGGAGATCATGGGGTATAATTTACAATTGGAAAACCTCAAGAAAAAAATCAATAATGTTATTCAAAAAAATAATAACATCATTGATGTTTTGGGGTGAATTTAAAACCCCACAAAATCACTTTCTTTTTTTGTGTGCTACAATTGTTAAAATTTTTGACCGATGTTTTGAAAATCCAAATTTGGAGGATGCACACAGTGTGCCAACATGTGCTATCTGCCATCACGGGAGATCAATGGACGCGTTTTGGGGGTGCAATCCCTTCCTCAATAATAAAGTAGTGGTGAGGAAGGGGTTGCTCCCAAAAAACACGTCCCTTGATCCCCCGTGATGGCAGCTAGCACATGTTGACTTTCATAAATTGGTGTGCATCTTCCAAATTTGGCTTTTCAAGGGGTGACTTCACCCCATCTGAACGCAATATCAAACACAGTTCCTAAATACTCATGTCTGATTATGCCTTCAAGTTTTACCATATGTGAACTTTGTAAGTTCAAGATTTTTGTCTTTCTTGTTGGTTTTACACAGGCCTTTTTTTATCGTAAATGGACATTTCTATTTTTGATAATGCCACCCCAAAAATTGTTATACAACAAACATGTTCGTTTGTTTTAAAAACCTTTTCGAAATGCACATGTGATTGTGTAGGTATTAAAAAGTTTGTTAATCAAGAATGTGTGGATTATTGTCTCAACGCTACAACACTTTTGTGGTGATGTAATTGCTGTTTTCTGAGAAAATGGTGGTTATTTCCTAAGGGCAAATCCTCTTTGCACTACAACTGCAGTTTCAGTGCAGTTTCAAGTGCACTCGTAGTATAAAACGTGTCTACGCCTTTAGTAAATAACACCCAACAGTGCTTTGTATAAGGTTACACAATCACGCCATTTTCAGGACTCCCCACATTGCTGTCAGGGTCAGCTAAAACAAACAAAAGCAGTAAATTTCACCAAAGATTAGCTTTTTTTTTTATTTGATAAATGCTTCACAAATTGTCTGGCATATTGATGGCCCCCCTACCCGCAAAGAACTCAAGGTATCTTAACCGGACATCACGGGCACTCAGGGAGGGCAAGCCAGGACGGCCACTTTCAAGCGCCGTCAGGGTTGGATCATGTAGAATTCTGGCCTCAGGCCCAACTGAGCCAGCATAGTTGGCAGAATGTTTGCCTAAAAAGTTATGGAGAACACAGCACGCCAGGATTAGATGATTAAGTTTATACTCCGCCATATGGATGGGTGTCAGAAATAGACGGAACCGGCTGGCCATAACTCCAAATGTGTTCTCCACCACTCTTCTGGCTCTGGCCAGCCGGTAATTAAAAACCCTCTGTTCCAGGGTGAGGGACAGGAATGGGGAATGGCCGCATAAGATGGTCCCCCAGCTCAAATGCTTCATCCGCTACGAAGATGAATGGGAAGCCTTCCACATTGTCCTCTGGAGGTGGCAAGTCCAAGCTGCCATTCTGGAGACGCCTGTAGAACTCCGTCTGGGCGATGACTCCACCATCGGACATCCGGCCATTCTTCCCCACGTTCATATACAAGAAGTCGTAATTAGCCGACACCACCGCCAACATCACAATACTATTGAACCCCTTATAGTTGAAATAGTACGACCCTGAGTTGGGTGGTGGGACGATGTGGACGTGTTTCCCATCAATTGCCCCTCCACAGTTAGGAAAGTCCCACCGCTGGGCAAAGTGGGAGGCCACAGTCTGCCATTCCTGTGGCGTGGAAGGAAACTGTTGAGGAAAATAAATTACTATTTTTGCACATAAACATGGCAAGCAGATTAGGCACAAACATTCTTGGCCAACCTCCAGATAGCATTTATTAAGGGGAAATTAACACCAAAGTATAAGGTACACCTATCATATTCAACCCCCCCCTCTCATGGGCCATTTCTAACATTATAGGGGGGGTGGAATCTTGGACAGGTAACCCTCTTCACTTCATTGAGAGATGAATGCCTACATACAGGGTATTACTTGGAACAGCCCCTCCTTAGTTACACTATTGGCAGCCCACTGGACAGGTAAGAAGTGTCATAATACAAAGATATAAAAACACACTGTACACATTTGAGGACATTTGGACATTCTGATATTACCTATCAAGATAATAATAGAATACAAAAACTTTAAACAGTAACATTGGAAAGTATACAGGCAGGCCCTTGCACTACATGCTTTGGGGAATTCATCCATACATCTGACCACAAAAGAGGTGGGTATAGTGTGTATGGGTTTGGCAAAGTCAGCAGATAGATGATTGAGGATAGATAGAGAATTGGTATCAGCTGACTTAGCAGTTGGGGGGAGGGAGGGTTTAGAAAAATGATTTGGGACACTACAAAAAAAAGCCTCTGGCACTCTGCCTGAATTTAAAGCGCAAATCACATTTCTAAACATTTTAGGGGGTGTTTGGGGTAAAGCACTACTATGGAGCTTATAAAATACATTATTAAGTGACTACATGAGGTGAATATAGGGCCAGGAGAGCATGTTGGGGAGGTAAGTGAAGGCAGATATGTATGAAGGACTAAAAAAATACATAAAAATCACGCATGAATTAGGACAAAGGGGACATTCACAGCATATTCCAATCATGGTAATTAGGGAATGAGGAAAGAAATACAAGATATTATCAAACATTAAATACAATAAAATGTGATATTAAAGGATAAAAATCTTACCTTCATATACTCCTTCTGCAGGACCTGGATGATGGCAGAACAGGTCTCTGGGATAATGATCCCCAGAGCCTGGGGGGAGATGCCTGTCGAGAACTTGAGGTCCTGCATGCTTCTCCCTGTCGCCAAGTACCGCAGGGTAGCGACCAGCCTCTGCTCCGGAGTGATGGCTTGCCTCATGCAGGTATCCTGCCTGCTGATATAGGGGGTCAGCGAAGCCAGCAGACGGTGAAATACGGGGTCCGTCATCCTGAGAAAGTTCCTGAAATCATCAGGATTATTCTCACGGATCTCACGGAGCAAAGGCATATGAGAGAACTGGTCACGCTGAAGCAACCAATTCTTGGTCCATGAACTCCTCCCCACCCTGTTCATGGACTGGACTTGTGTCAAGGTCAGGACCCCAACACCAAGCCCCCGCACAGCACGAACTCTATGAGGAGTACGTATACGCAACATGGCTAGAAAACGGTCGGCTGCTCAGAACGAAGTAACAGAACGCACTGAAGAACAGCAAGGCCTGTGAAGAGCGACCTGAAAAACAGTAACGAACGAACAAGAACACAATGACTACTTAAAGTCACGCGGAACTTGCTTGCACGCACTGAAGAGCAGATACAAACCCACAAGCACAAACTGAACCGCAGAAAACTATCTGAAAGCCACGAGTCTGAAAAAGCGCGAATCGTCTCTCACCCAACTTTTACTAACACGAGATTAGCAAAAGGAGCCCAAAGGGTGCCGCGCTTGGTTCTGAACTGGCCTTTTCTAGTCTCGTCGTACGTGCTTGACGTCACCACGTTGTTGGCGATCGGAAATTCCGACAACTTTGTGCGACCGTGTGTACGCAAAACAAGTTTGAGCCAACATCCGTCGGAAAAAATCCTAGGATTTTGTTGTTGGAATGTCCGAACAAAGTCCGACCGTGTGTACGGGGCATAAGAGTGGTCAGTGAATATAACATTGTGTAGCTTCACCTACAGCAGTTCCTGTTACTAAAAGCCAAGTAAGCCTAACCTACTAGTACAGTATGTGGCTGCTCCAATAGCACAATGCTATGTTCACTAGCCAGGAAGTATAGATGGCTGAACAAATGTTAAACAAAAGATTACCTGTAGTTTGAAGAGAGAATGGGTCCAGGAAGCAGGCAGAGCTGTGGTTAGCAACAACCAAAAGAATTGTCCATTCAGCAATATAGTCCATAAACATGCTAGAGTCAGTACAGGCAGCAGGCTGACATTCAGGCTACAGCTATCACGTGGTACAGATGCACTCTGATTGGTCCAGTTTGTACCATGTGATCACTGTGAACAAATGACAGAGATCAACACAATAATACACAACGAATGGCTATGCATGCAAGCCATTGTGTGCAATTTTCATGTGATCTGCTGTGATTGATCACAGCAAAAAAAAAAGTATCGGCAGAGGCCCAGTACACTGATTTGTCACCCGCCAGACACAGCAGATGACAGGTTGCGCTGCTTCGTGGCTCAATCCTTCCAAATCCTGGGGGAAAGTCATATGACATCCACCTGGGATGGCAGTGCTCCCACTCAGCTGTCATATTACTATAGGCCAGACAAGAAGCAGTTAATAAAAGCAATGGGTGTTAAGAGCAACTTCTTTTAAACCATATACTGGGGCAATCCTACCTAACTAAGGAGTATTATGCCAGTGGGTGGGGTCTACTCGCCCTGCGGGGGGGGGGAGTATCCTTCACGTAGAGCGTGCTCATCAATGCTGGGACCATAAGGAGACTGTGGTCTTGTGTACAATCTAACATTAAGGCAATTCCCTGACTTAGAGATGAGCCTTCACTGTGTGTCGTAAAAGAGCAGAATCTCTCTGGCAAAGTGCTGTCCCATATCACTACACACTGTAAGGTGGTAATGTTGCATTTGGAGGGACGTGCTGAGCTTGCGACCACTCCATCATGCACATATCGTGGACCTCATGCGTGCATTTAACTCCTTCTTTCCTCATGATCAGGCCATAGATCTCTGTAACGTGGGTATGGATCCGGTTGCAATTGGATGCCGATCGCTAGGGAGGGAACCAGAGAATAGACCCCCTTGCTACCTGAGGGCCTGTGACCTTACAAGGTACCATGCCTAATGACTAGTTGCTTGGTGTCTTGAACTTGTCATTGGTTTCTCTTAGCAACTACACTCCTCTTCTTGTCTTGCTGAGTTAACCCTTTGTAGTGGTGTTACTTTAAACCCTCTAGTTCTTTACAGACCCTGGTTGTTTAGATACACCAGAACCAACATACACACCTTTGAATAACGGTAATGTTTTTTTACTGAACAAGTTGCAGCATACCAGTTCAATATGAACAACGTGCTTCTCCCTAAATTACCTACTGTATTGTGGCTGCCCAAGCTGAACTTCATCAGGGGAGAGTCCATCTTGCCATTCTCAATGGCTTGGATGTCTCAGAAAACCCTGGTGCCTTCAGATTCCTGAAAGATGCTGCAGTCCCAGTACCTATAGCTTTGAGAGCGAGAACAGAACCAACAAAACCTGGAGCTGGACCTCAGCCTTCCCGCTTTTTATAGCACAAGTGGGTTGGCTAAGACCAAGGAAATTAGCTTGCAACTGTTAACCCTTTCCTCGACCTGAACCAGCTGCTAACTTACTAAAACCAACATATTTCAACCTGCCTACACGCCACTCCAATGCCGCGTACACACGATTGCAATTTCCGATAACAAATGTTTGATGTGAGCTTGTTGTCAGAAATTCCGACCATGTGTATGCTCCATCGGACATTTGCTGTCGGAATGTCCGACAACAAATGTTTGAGAGCTGGTTCTCAAATTTTCCGACAAAAAAACTTGTTGTTGGAAATTCCAAGCGTGTGTACACAATTCTGAAGCACAAAATTCCACGCATGCTCTGAATCAAGTACGAGACGGAAGCACTCGGTCTGGTAAAACTAGCACTCATAATGGAGATAGCACATTTGTCACGCTGCAAATTTTTTAATCTTTCAATGCAGCGCATTCTCTTCTTCTTTATAATGCTAGAATAATGAAGTAGTTTTGCTGCTGATATTCACACAGAGTTCTCACAAACTGATTTCTTTATTATTTCTCGCGATCTTCTGAATAATCTTTTATTTTATTTTTCACCAGATCTCCAGAATAATGTTTATTTTTTTTTATAATGATCTACTTTTTTTTTCAAGATCTTCTGATTTTTTTTTTTTTTTAGTGATCTCCATAATATTTTTTGTCGTTTTGTGTGTCAAGTTACCACTACACCATTAATTATCTTTTATTTTTTAACCTCAAAGAGGTTGGTTGGTGTCCCTTGTTAATTTGACATTGTATTTTTGAAATGTACCTGCCTACTCACAAACAAACTGTCCTTTTTGAAGTAAAACACATAGCCAAGGATTTAGAAAAAAACATTTTGAAATTTATTAGAGGTCATAACAAAATAAAGATGAAGGCAACGCTGGAGAAACTGTTGAAATTGGTGAAGCCTTTGTACCCCAGGGCAGACATCAATTATTTGACAGGCAAAATTGGTAACCTGAGGAGTCCATTTATTAAGCACAATCCGGTCCAGTACTCCGAGAGATCAGGAGCAGCAGCTTATGACATATATGTCCCGAGGCTGTGGTCTTACAACAGCCTGTTTCTTTTGCCAGACCAGACCGAACCCAGGCCATCACACTCTTGTTTTCCTTCCACGCTTCCTTCCAGGCTGTGGCTGTGGTGTTGGAGTTGTGGCAAGAGGTAGAGGAGGAGTATGGTCCAACTCACATACGTGCCTTTTTTTTGTGCGTTTGTCCATCACCCCCTTATTTAGGACCTGAAATATGAGCTCCTCACTGATGAGGCATTGGCCCACCTCCATTTCCTGCATCTTACTGGCCGTCATACAGGCAAAGGCCTCTTGAACACTGGGGGTTGTTGTGAGGACCGCAGTAGCCTGCCAAATCAAACCAAGTGCAGACTCCTCCACATTCCTCCCCTTCCTGGGCCTTTTTGTTGGAAGGCGGAGGGGAGGAACCTGCGATTTGGTCAGGCTACTGGGCATGGCCATCTTCTGGCTGTCACTTTCCCCGCCACCTCCTGGCTGCCACTTTCCATGGCCTCCTCCTGGCTGAGACTTTCCTGTGTATGAAAATGGGACATAGTTTTAGTTTTTTGGTCATCAATCACACACAATTTTGAGCTCATGACTGTTGAAAATTGAATGTTAACAAATAGAAAAGACTATAGTTCTGACCCCAGCATTTTTCATTCTTGTCCCAATCATTTTTGGCTACTACTGTCTATTGATATGTAAACCACTTTGTTAAATCTGAAATTAGTGATCAATAATAACATCTAGTTAACATCATTACTTTTTGGTCAAGGAATATGTTGAACAATGCTATACCTAGCTGGGCTCCTCCACTTCTTCCTGGGTGGAAGGCCCAGATTGGACTTCGGAAGCCTCAGCTGAGGTGGAAGGAAGAGCGGAAGGAAGAGTGGAAGGAAGGGTTGAGAGTGATTTCAATCTGGTCTGACAAAAACTGCAGTCTGTCATAGTACCACAGTCTGGGGACATAAATGTCATCTGCTGCTGCTCCAGATCTCATGGAATCCTGGACCTTCTTGCGCTCCCTATTATATGTGCTCCTCAGGCCACCAATTTTGCACTTCAAATAGGTGATCTCTGACGTGGGAATCACCAGCTTCGCCAATTCCAACAGTTGATTCAGCGCTGCTTTCCTCTTTATTTTGTTATTATAAAAAGGGTGTTTCACCTGCCACAGACAGGGCAGCTCCCTGTATTTATCAATGAAGTTGGGGAGGAAGTCATTGTTATTAACCACTTGACGACCGCCTCACGCCGATGTACGTCGGCAAAGTGGCACGGACAGGCAAAATCACGTACAGGGTACGTGATTTGCCTTCCGCGGGTGGGGGGTCCGATCGGACCCCCCCCGGTGCCCGAGGCGGTCGTCGTTTGTCCAGCGGCTCGGTAATTTCCGTTCCGGCCCGAGGAGAGAAGACTTCACTGTGAGTGCACAAACACTACACACACAGTAGAACATGCCAGGCACACAAAACACCCCGATCCCCCCCCCGATCGCCCCCCGATCCCCCCCCAATCACCCCCCCCCCCTGTCACAAACTGACACCAGCAGTTTTTTTTTTTTTTTTTTTTTTTTTTTCTGATTACTGCTAGTTGTCAGTTTGTGACAGTTACTGTGTTGGGACAGTTAGTATTACCCCCCTTTAGGTCTAGGATACCCCCCTAACCCCTCCTAATAAAGTTTTAACCCCTTGATCACCCCCTGTCACCAGTGTCACTAAGCGATCATTTTTCTGATCGCTGTATTAGTGTCGCTGGTGACGCTAGTTAGTGAGGTAAATATTTAGGTTCGCCGTCAGCGTTTTATAGCGTCAGGGACCCCCATATACTACCTAATAAATGTTTTAACCCCTTGATTGCCCCCTAGTTAACCCTTTCACCACTGATCACCGTATAACCGTTACGGTTGACGCTGGTTAGTTTGTTTATTTTTTATATTGTCAGGGCACCCGCCGTTTATTACCGAATAAAGGTTTAGCCCCCCGATCGCCCGGCGGTGATATGCGTCGCCCCAGGCAGCGTCAGATTAGCGCCAGTACCGCTAACACCCACGCACGCAGCATACGCCTCCCTTAGTGGTATAGTATCTGAACGCATCAATATCTGATCCGATCAGATCTATACTAGCGTCCCCAGCAGTTTAGGGTTCCCAAAAACGCAGTGTTAGCGGGATCAGCCCAGATACCTGCTAGCACCTGCGTTTTGTGCCTCCGTCCAGCCCAACCAAGTGCAGTATCGATCGATCACTGTCACTTACAAAACACTAAACGCATAACTGCAGCGTTCGCAGAGTCAGGCCTGATCCCTGCGATCGCTAACAGTTTTTTTGGTAGCATTTTGGTGAACTGGCAAGCACCAGCCCCAGGCAGCGTCAGGTTAGCGCCAGTACCGCTAACACCCACGCACGCAGCATACGCCTCCCTTAGTGGTATAGTATCTGAACGGATCAATATCTGATCCGATCAGATCTATACTAGCGTCCCCAGCAGTTTAGGGTTCCCAAAAACGCAGTGTTAGCGGGATCAGCCCAGATACCTGCTAGCACCTGCGTTTTGCCCCTCCGCCCAGGCGAGCCCAGCCCACCCAAGTGCAGTATCGATCGATCACTGACACTTACAAAACACTAAACGCATAACTGCAGCGTTCGCAGAGTCAGGCCTGATCCCTGCGATCGCTAACAGTTTTTTTGGTAGTATTTTGGTGAACTGGCAAGCACCAGCCCCAGGCAGCGTCAGATTAGCGCCAGTACCGCTAACACCCACACACGCAGCATACGCCTCCCTTAGTGGTATAGTATCTGATCGCATCAATATCTGATCCGATCAGATCTATACTAGCGTCACCAGCAGTTTAGGGTTCCCAAAAACGCAGTGTTAGCGGGATCAGCCCAGATACCTGCTAGCACCTGCGTTTTGCCCCTCCGCCCGGCCCGGCCCAGCCCACCCAAGTGCAGTATCGATCGATCACTGTCACTTACAAAACACTAAACGCATAACTGCAGCGTTCGCAGAATCAGGCCTGATCCCTGCAATCGCTAACAGTTTTTTGGTAGCGTTTTGGTGAACTGGCAAGCGCCAGCGGCCTAGTACACCCCGGTCGTAGTCAAACCAGCACTGCAGTAACACTTGGTGACGTGGCGAGTCCCATAAGTGCAGTTCAAGCTGGTGAGGTGGCAAGCACAAGTAGTGTCCCGCTGCCACCAAAAAGACAAACACAGGACCGTCGTGCCCATAGTGCCCTTCCTGCTGCATTCGCCAATCCTAATTGGGAACCCACCGCTTCTGCAGCGCCCGTACTTCCCCCATTCACATCCCCAACCAAATGCAGTCGGCTGCATGAGAGGCATTTTTATGTCCTCCCGAGTACCCCTACCCAACGAACCCCCCCAAAAAAGATGTTGTGTCTGCAGCAAGCGCGGATATAGGCGTGACACCCGCTATTATTGTCCCTCCTGTCCTGACAATCCTGGTCTTTGCATTGGTGAATGTTTTGAACGCTACCATGCACTAGTTGAGTATTAGCGTAGGGTACAGCATTGCACAGACTAGGCGCCATTTCACAGGGTCTCCCAAGATGCCATCGCATTTTGAGAGACCCGAACCTGGAACCGGTTACCGTTATAAAAGTTAGTTACAAAAAAAGTGTAAAAAAAAAAAAAAATATGAAATAAAAAAAAATAGTTGTTGTTTTATTGTTCTCTCTCTCTCTATTCTCTCTCTCTATTGTTCTGCTCTTTTTTACTGTATTCTATTCTGCAATGTTTTATTGTTATTGTTATTGTTATTGTTATTGTTATTGTTATGTTTTATCATGTTTGTTTTTCAGGTGTGTAATTATTTACACTTTACTGTGCTTTATTGTTAACCATTGTTAACCATTTTTTTTGTCTTCAGGTACGCCATTCACGACTTTGAGTGGTTATACCAGAATGATGCCTGCAGGTTTAGGTATCATCTTGGTATCATTCTTTTCAGCCAGCGGTCGGCTTTCATGTAAAAGCAATCCTAGCGGCTAATTAGCCTCTAGACTGCTTTTACAAGCCGTGGGAGGGAATGACCCCCCCCCCCCCACCGTCTTCCGTGTTTTTCTCTGGCTCTCCTGTCTCAACAGGGAACCTGAGAATGCAGCCGGTGATTCAGCCAGCTGACCATAGAGCTGATCAGAGACTAGAGTGGCTCCAAACATCTCTATGGCCTAAGAAACCGGAAGCTACGAGTATTTCATGACTTAGATTTCGCCGGATGTAAATAGCGCCATTGGGAAATTGGGGAAGCATTTTATCACACCGATCTTGGTGTGGTCAGATGCTTTGAGGGCAGAGGAGAGATCTAGGGTCTAATAGACCACAATTTTTTCAAAAAAGAGTACCTGTCGCTACCTATTGCTATCATAGGGGATATTTACATTCCCCGAGATAACAATAAAAATGATTAAAAAAAAAAATATGAAAGGAACAGTTTAAAAGTAAGATTAAAATAGCAAAAAAATAATAAAGAAAAAAAAAAAATAAATAAAAAACACCCCTGTCGCCCCCTGCTCTCGCGCTAAGGCGAACGCAAGCGGCGGTCTGTCGTCAAACGTAAACAGCAATTGCACCATGCATGTGAGGTATCACCGCGAAGGCCAGATCGAGTGCAGTAATTTTTCCAGTAGACCTCCTCTGTAAATCTAAAGTGGTAACCTGTAAAGGCTTTTGAAGGCTTTTAAACATGTATTTATTTTGTTGCCACTGCACGTTTGTGCGCAATTTTAAAGCATGTCATGTTTGGTATCCATGTACTCGGCCTAAGATCATCTTTTTTATTTCATCAAATATTTGGGCAATATAGCGTGTTTTAGTGCATTAAAATTAAAAAAAGTGTGTTTTTTCCCCAAAAAATGCGTTTGAAAAATCGCTGCGCAATTACTGTGTGAAAAAAAAAAATGAAACACCCACCATTTTAATCTGTAGGGCATTTGCTTTAAAAAAATATATAATGTTTGGGGGTTCAAAGTAATTTTTTTGCAAAAAAAAAAAACTTTTTCATGTAAACAATAAGTGTCAGAAAGGGCTTTGTCTTCAAGTGGTTAGAAGAGTGGGTGATGTGTGACATAAGCTTCTAAATGTTGTGCATAAAGTGCCAGGACAGTTCAAAACCCCCCCAAATGACCCCATTTTGGAAAGTAGACACCCCAAGCTATTTGCTGAGAGGCATGTCGAGTCCATGGAATATTTTATATTGCGACACAAGTTGCGGGAAAGAGACAAATTTTTTTTTTTTTTTTTTTTTTTGCACAAAGTTGTCACTAAATGATATATTGCTCAAACATGCCATGGAAATATGTGAAATTACACCCCAAAATACATTCTGTTGCTTCTCCTGAGTACGGGGAGACCACATGTGTGAGACTTTTTGGGAGCCTAGCCGCGTACGGGACCCCGAAAACCAAGCACCGCCTTCAGGCTTTCTAAGGCCGTAAATTTTTGATTTCACTCTTCACTGCCTATCACAGTTTCGGAGGCCATGGAATGCCCAGGTGGCACAAAACCCCCCCAAATGACCCCATTTTGGAAAGTAGACACCCCAAGCTATTTGCTGAGAGGTATAGTGAGTATTTTGCAGACCTCACTTTTTGTCACAAAGTTTTGAAAATTGAAAAAAGAAAAAAAAAAATGTTTTTTCTTGTCTTTCTTCATTTTCAAAAACAAATGAGAGCTGCAAAATACTCACCATGCCTTTCAGCAAATAGCTTGGGGTGTCTACTTTCCAAAATGGGGTCATTTGGGGGGGTTTTGTGCCACCTGGGCATTCCATGGCCTCCGAAACTGTGATAGGCAGTAAAGAGTGAAATCAAAAATTTTCACCCTTAGAAATCCTGAAGGCGGTGATTGGTTTTCGGGGTCCAGTACGCGGCTAGGCTCCCAAAAAGTCCCACACATGTGGTATCCCCATACTCAGGAGAAGCAGCTAAATGTATTTTGGGGTGCAATTCCACATATGCCCATGGCCTGTGTGAGCAATATATCATTTAGTGACAACTTTATGGAAAAAAAAAAAAAAAAAAAAAAAAAGTGTCACTTTCCCGCAACTTGTGTCAAAATATAAAATATTCCATGGACTCAATATGCCTCTCAGCAAATAGCTTGGGGTGTCTACTTTCCAAAATGGGGTCATTTTGGGGGGTTTTGTGCCACCTGGGCATTCCATGGCCTCCGAAACTGTGATAGGCAGTGAAGAGTGAAAGCAAAAATTTACACCCTTAGAAATCCTGAAGGCGGTGATTGGTTTTCGGGGCCCCGTACGCGGCTAGGCTCCCAAAAAGTCCCACACATGTGGTATCCCCATACTCAGGAGAAGCAGCTAAATGTATTTTGGGGTGCAATTCCACATAGGCCCATGGCCTGTGTGAGCAATATATCATTTAGTGACGACTTTTTGTAAATATTTTTTTTTTTTTTTTTTTTTGTCATTTTTCAATCACTTGGGACAAAAAAAATAAATATTCAATGGGTTCAACATGCCTCTCAGCAATTTCCTTGGGGTGTCTACTTTACAAAATGGGGTCATTTGGGGGGGTTTTGTACTGCCCTGCCATTTTAGCACCTCAAGAAATGACATAGGCAGTCATAAACTAAAAGCTGTGTAAATTCCAGAAAATGTACCCTAGTTTGTAGACGCTATAACTTTTGCGCAAACCAATAAATATACGCTTATTGACATTTTTTTTACCAAAGACATGTGGCCGAATACATTTTGGCCTAAATGTATGACTAAAATTTAGTTTATTGGATTTTTTTTATAACAAAAAGTAGAAAATATCATTTTTTTTCAAAATTTTCGGTCTTTTTCCGTTTATAGCGCAAAAAATAAAAACCGCAGAGGTGATCAAATACCATCAAAAGAAAGCTCTATTTGTGGGAAGAAAAGGACGCAAATTTCGTTTGGGTACAGCATTGCATGACCGCGCAATTAGCAGTTAAAGCGACGCAGTGCCAAATTGGAAAAAGACCTCTGGTCCTTAGGCAGCATAATGGTCCGGGGCTCAAGTGGTTAAATTTATCCATATTCTTTGCATGACACAACACAAGACAAACCCTAATGTCAGGCTAAACTCTCATAATCTTGTTCCAATATAGGCCTCAGGTTATAAGCAGTATAGGCCACTGATGCCCCAAGTTAAAATTATACCTTCATAAGCACGATCAGTGCTTACGCTACTCCGTTCTCGGCTCACAGATCGTACGTATGACACACGCGTGTTATGCTTTATACACACTGCGCATGCGTGAAACTCTGCCCCTGACCTTCTTTCTAGTATATTCCCCACCCCTTCTCTTTCGGTGCAGTGGGAGAGCACATGGCAGAGACAGAGCAGGTGCATGATAATTTCAGCAACGAGGGGGTTGACGAAAGCCCAGAGTCAGAAACGTCCCGATTCAGGAGGAGATTTAAGGCCTCAAATATGGCATTTGTAGAGATGGTGGAGATGGTGGACATCTTGAAGAGGGCCGACTATGATGGGAAGTATGGACCGTACTCAAACCCAAACGTGAGAAAGGCCAAGATCATGGCTAAAGTTGTGAGAAGTCTGCACAGGAATTTTGGTGTACTATGATCAATTGAGGAAACGTTGGTCAGACCTGAAATTGAGGGAGCACGATCAGTACAGAAGGATCAGGAAAGTGCTGAAAAAAAGTGTTTGTCCTGTGTTCTTCTTCTTATTATTATTAGTATTATTATTACTTCAGTGCTGCTCCATGTGCTTTTCTTTACTGTTGTACAGTTTAAAAGGGCTTGCAAGTTTGTGGGCACAGTAATTGTTTTTAGTAAACATCGGTTGTTCGTCCACAAATACAATGTTTCTGGCAGATGCAGGTTAACTACATTTGTTCAAGGCCATTTTTATTAAAAGAAGCTTATTGCATTGTTGCCTAGATGTGTTTGTAACTAGAATGAAATGCAAACTAGATTCAGTGTAAGGAGAGGACACTCAGCAGCTGTTTACACATCTGGATGCAGGAGCACTAGTGTGGGACACCAGAACAACCTTTTTAGGGTGTCCCACGCAGGTGCTCCAGTGGATACTAGGGGTGTCTCCATGTGGGAAACTTTAACAAAAAAGGTAAGTATTACAGCTTGAATTAAAAAAATCATGTCTTCAGCTTGGAACTCTGCCAAAACAGACAATTGTATGACACTTCCAAGCAATGTTTCATATTCCTATTTCTTGCCTCAAATATCTGTGTGCTAAGTATACCTTTTTTTTTATTCACATAAGAAAAGAGAAAAGACTCTGGACATCTGAGGACACCAGGAACCCCACACTTCCTAAAGAAGGGGAAATCCCCACACCACAACCTGATGATGTGGATTCCGAGGTTCATTAAGTGGTTGAAATAGGGACCACAACAGGTCAGTGTCTGAGACCACAGCTTCAGGTAATAGATGTATGCCTGCATATTTATAATGGTGTGTTTTTTTTTATTTTTAGGTGATGTGGATATTGTGGCAGAAAATACTAATTTCACCAGTGCAAGTGCACAAGTACTCATCGGGGAGATAATGGTGTGCAAATTAGATAGATTAGATAATGGTGTGGGAATTAGAGAAGATAAAGGAAAACATCAATGATGTTGAAAAAAGACTCAACAACATCACTGGTGTTTTAGGCAGAATTTAAAACACCCCCAAAAATTTAATTTTACAGTTTGTCGTAATATTTTAGAATTTTAAAATTTTTTGAAGTAATTTGAAAGCCAAATTTTGAAGATGCACAAAGTGTGTCAACATGTGCTATCTGCCATCATGGATTATCAATGTATGCGTTTTGTGGGTGCAACCCCTTCCTCGCAACTCAAGTAGGTGAGAGGAAGGGGTTGCACCCCCGAAACACGTCCATTGATCTCCCATGATGGGAGCTAGCACATGTTGACGTTAGGCATGGGATCAGGAGGTAAATCCACATTTTCACTCCCAATTTGTGTGCATCTTCAAAATTTGGCTTTTACAGGGGTGACATAACCCCATCTGATGAAGGCAAGATCAACACAGTTTTGACATACTAATGTCTGATATTGCCTTCACTTTTTCAAAGTTAAACTTTGTAAGTTCCTGAGTTGTGTATGTTATGGTTTTAAACATGCATGTTTAACCCAAAAAATGATATTTCTAATGTCAAACATAAAAATGTTATACAGCAAAGATGTTGGTTTGGTCAAAAACCCTTTTCAAACGCACATGTGAATGTGCACGGAGTAAAATGTTTCTACTCACAATGTGTGGCTTCTTCTTTCAATGCTCAATACCAGTTTTGGGAGTAAGTTGGTTTTTACAGTGACAATGGGGGTATTTACTAAAGGCAAATCCACTTTGCACTACAAGTGCACTTTCTGTGTAGTTTCACTGCACTTTCAAGTGCACTTGCAGTGCACTTGTAGCGCAAAGTGAATTCTCCTTTAGTAAATAACCCCCACAGTTCTCTAAAATTGGCCCCAATCAGGCCATTTTGGGGACTCAAAAAATGAATTCATGGTGCTGAAAAGGATGATTATTTTTATCATTAACGCATTACATACAGTGGGGACGGAAAGTATTCAGACCCCCTTAAATTTTTCACTCTTTGTTATATTGCAGCCATTTGCTAAAATCATTTAAGTACATTTTTTTTCCTGATTAATGTACACACAGCACCCCATACTGACAGAAAAACACAGAATTGTTGACATTTTTGCAGATTTATTAAAAAAGAAAAACTGAAATTTCACATGGTCCTAAGTATTCAGACCCTTTGCTCAGTATTTAGTAGAAGCACCCTTTTGATCTAATACAGCCATGAGTCTTTTTGGGAAAGATGCAACAAGTTTTTCACACCTGGATTTGGGGATCCTCGGCCATTCCTCCTTGCAGATCCTCTCCAGTTCTGTCAGGTTTGATGCTAAACGTTGGTGGAAAGCCATTTTTAGATCTCTCCAGAGATGCTCAATTGGGTTTAAGTCAGGGCTCTGGCTGGGCCATTCAAGAACAGAGTTGTTGTGAAGCCACTCCTTTGTTATTTTAGCTGTGTACTTAGGGTCATTGTCTTGTTGGAAGGTAAACCTTCAGCCCAGTCTGAGGTCCTGAGCACTCTGGAGAAGATTTTCGTCCAGGATATCCCTGTTCTTGGCCGCATTCTTTTTTTTTTTTGATTGCAACCAGTCATCCTGTCCCTGCAGCTGAAAAACACCCCCACAGCATGATGCTGCCACTACCATGCTTCACTGTTGGGACTGTATTGAACAGGTGATGAGCAGTGCCTGGTTTTCTCCACACATACCACTTAGAATTAAGGTCAAAAAGTTCTATCTTGGTCTCAACAGACTAAAGAATCTTATTTCTCACCATCTTGGAGTCCTTCAGGTATTTTTTAGCAAACTCCATGCCTTCTTTCATGTGTCTAGCACTGAGGAGAGGCTTCTGCCGGGCCACTCTGCCATACAGCCCCGACTAGTGGAGTGCTGCAGTCATGGTTGACTTTCTACAACTTTCTCCCATCTCCCGACTGCATCTCTGGAGCTCAGCCACAGTGATCTTTGGGTTCTTCTTTACCTCTCTCACCAAGGCTCTTCTCCCCCGATAGCTCAGTTTGGCCGGATGGCCAGCTCTAGGAAGGGTTCTGGTCATCTCAAACGTCTTACATTTAAGAATTATGGAGGCCACTGTGCTCTTAGGAACCTTAAGAGCAGCAGAATTTTTTTGTAACCTTGGCCAGATCTGTGCATTGCCACAATTCTGTCTTTGAGCTCTTCAGGCAGTTCCTTTGACCTCATGATTCTCATTTGCTCTGACATGTGCTGTGAGCTGTAAGGTCTTATATAGACAGGTGTGTGGCTTTCCTAATCAAGTCCAATCAGTATAATCAAACACAGCTGGACTCAAATGAAGGTGTAGAACCATCTCAAGGATGATCAGAAGAAATGGACAGCACCTGAGTTAAATATATGAGTGTCGCAGCAAAGGGTCTGAATACTTAGGACCATTTGTTATTTCAGTTTTTCTTTTTTAATAAATCTGCAAAAATGTCAACAATTCTGTGTTTTTCTGTCAATATGGGGTGCTGTGTGTACATTAATGAGGAAAAAAATTAACTTAAATGATTTTAGCAAATGGCTGCAATATTACAAAGAGTGAAAAATTTAAGAGGGTCTGAATACTTTCCGTCCCCACTGTACATTAACAACAAAAACAATATGTGTGTAGCAAACCCACAACATAATAGTTAGCTGAAGAAGAGATTGTCACCTCATGTATCAAATAAATAACGTTTGCACTATTGAAGAAAATGGCCAAAAATAAAAGCCCATTGGAGAACCTAGGAGACAGCTAAAAAAAAAAAACACAAGCAGTAAATCAAATGAAATATTAATTCAGTTTAAAATAAAAATGTATTTTAAAAGTGTTTCACATATTTGCTGGCATATCAATGGCCCCCCTACACGCAAAGTACTCCAGATATTTTTGGCTCACTTTGCGGGCGCTTTGGGAAGGCAAGCCAGGACAGCCAGCTTCAAGTGCCGTCAGGGTTGAATGATCAGGAAAGCCAGCCTCAGTCCCAACTGAGGCTACATAATTCGTAGCATTTTTATGTAGAAAATGTGCATAATGCAGCAGGCAAGCACAATATGGTTAAGTTTATATTCCACCATGTGGATTGGTGTTAGAAGTAGGCGAAACCGGCTGGCCATTATGCCAAAAGCATTCTCCACCACTCTTCTGGCTCTGGCCAGCCAGTAGTTAAAAACCCTCTGGTCCGGGGTGAGAGTCCTCATGGGAAATGGCCTCATCAGATGTTCACCTAGCCCAAATGCTTCATCAGCGACTAACACAAACGGAAGACCAGCCACGTTGTCTTCCGCAGGTGGCAAGCCCAAGCCACCATTGTGGAGCCATCTGTAAAACTCCGTCTGGACAATGACTCCACCATCCAACATCCGGCCATTCTTCCCCACGTTCACATACAAAAACTCGTATGTCGCCGACACCACCGCCAACAACACAATACTAAAAAAAATGTGTACTTTTGCACATAACATTGCAAGCAGATTAGTCACAAACATTCTTGGCCAACATCAGTATAACATTTATTTTAGGAAGTATTTAACCACTTGACCATTGGGCACTTAAACCCCCTTCCTAACCAGACCAATTTTCAGCTTTCGGTGCACTCACACTTTGAATGACAATTACTCAGTCATGCAACACTGTACCCATTTGAAATGTTTGTCCTTTTTTCACACAAATAGAGCTTTCTTTTGGTGGTATTCAATCACCGCTGTTTTTTTTTATTTTTTGCCCTATAAATAAAAAAGACTGAAAATTCGGTTAAAAAAAAATTATTTGTTTCTGTTAAAACTTATTGCAGAATATTGGCGAGTATTGGCAGAGTATTGGCGAGTATTGGCAGAGTATTGCATAGTATTACATAGTATTGCAGAGTATTGCAGAGTATTGCAGAGTATTGCATAGTATTGCAGAGTATTGCATAGTATGGCAGAGTATGGGCACTGAGCAGCGCTGTGGGCTGGATCTGTAGTGCCCACAGCGCTGCAAACGATCTCTCCCTCTCTCCTCTCACACTGTACCGATCTGTACAGAGAGGGGAGGGAGGAACTGGTTTATTTACAAATGATGCTCTGTCATTTAACGGAGCGATCACGTGGTAAACGGCCGCTATCACTTGCCATTTACCGTGATCCGCGATGCGTGGGGTCCCCCGGACCCGACTGTCACGGATGTTCCCGGGTGCGCAATCCAGGGAGCGTGCGGGAGCATGATTCTGTGAGGACATCCATGGACGCCCACCCAGAATGAGCCGACCACACTGTAGCAGTCTTTCGGCTATGGCCCGGTCGGCATGTAGTTAAGGACTGGGGCTGGCCAAAGTAATGTGTGTTACTTTTGCCAGCCCCTCCTTACTTACACTATTGGCAGCTCACTGGACAGGTAAGAAGTGTCATAATACAAAAATATGAATACACACTGTCCAAATTGAAGCACATTTTTACATTCTGCAATTATCTATCAAGATAATAGGAGAACAAAACTTTTAACAGTACCATTTGAAAGTATTCAGGCAGGCCTTTGCACTACATGCTTTGGTGAATTCATCGATAAACATGAACACAAAAGAGGTAGGTATAGTGTGGATGGGTTTGGCAAAGTCAGCAGATAGAGGATTGGTATCAGCTGACTTAGCGGTTGGTGGGGACGGTTCCAAATTAGTTTGGGCCCCCCCCAAAAAAAACCTCTTGCACTCTGCCTGAATTTTAGGACAAAAATAACATTTATACACATTTTAGGGGGTGTTTAGGGTAAGCACTACAAAAGGGAGCAGACAAAATACATTGTTAAGTGACTAGGCTAGGTGTGTATGGGCCCAGGATAGCATGCTGGGGAGGTTAGTGAAGGCAAATATGCATGAAGGACAAAAGTGGAACTTAAAAAAATTCTAGCATGCATGAGGACAAAGAGGACATTCACAGCATATTACAATCATGGTAATTAGGGAATAATGAAATAAATACAATACATTAGCAAACATTAAATACATAGAATTTGATGTTAAAGGAGAAAACTTACTGTAATATAGTCCTTCTGCAGCACCTGAATGATGGCAGAACAGGTCTCTGGAATAATGATCCCCAGAGCCTGGAGGGAGATGCCTGTCCAGAACGTGATGTCCTGCAGACTTCTCCCCGTCGCCAAGTACCGCAATGTAGCGATGAGCCTCTGCTCGGGAGTGATAGCTTGCCGCATGCAGGTGTCCTGCTTCGGAATATAAGGGGTCAGTAAAGCCAACAGACAGTACAAAACGGGGTCCGTCATCCTGAGATAATTCCTGAAATCATCAGGATCATATCCTGGATCTCCCACAACAAAGGCATGTGAGAGAATTGGTCACCCTGGAGCAACCAATTCTTCATCCATGAACTCCTCCTCACCCTGTTCATGGACTGGACTTGGGTCAAAGTAAGAACCCCAACACCAAGCCCCTGCACAGCACGAACTCTACGATGAGTACGTACCCACAACATGGCTTCAAAACGGTCGGCTGGTCAGAACGAACTAACAGAACGCACTGAAAATCAGAAAGACCTGAGAAGAGCGAGCTGAAAATCAGAAATGAGCGGACAAGAACGCACTGAAAAACAGACATGAACTGACAGCATGCACTGAAAAACAGATACGAATCCCCAAGCACAAACTGAAGAGCAGTAACGAACTGAAAAGCACAAGGCTGAAAAGCGCAAATCGTCTCTCACCAAACTTCTACTAACACAAGATAAACACGAGATTAGCAGAAGGAGCCCAAAGGGTGGTGCACTTGGTATTGAACTTCCTTTTTATAGTGCCGTCGTACGTGTTGTATGTCACCGCGTTCTTGGCGATCGACAACATTTGTGCGACCGTGTGTATGCAAAACAAGTTTGAGCCAACAACCGTCGGAAATAAATCCACAATTTGGTTGTCGGAAAATCCGTTCGTCTGTACGCGGCATAAGAGTTCGGGAATCTGTATTATACTCATTTCTGCTGACCAGCTAGTTGGGGCTCAACTGTTATGTCAGGGGACTCAGAATAATGTATTTTTCTGTTGAGTAAGAAGAAACAAAAAAACACATACAACGCCCAAGCAGGGGCTATAGTATGAATATATGAATATACACAATTCACAATATATGTGAGGTAGGACAGATTTGTACATCATAGAAGACATGCTCTTGTTCACCACCTATATGCCAAAGATTACTTAAAATAAATAAAGACTTGACTACACAGTCAACCATTTTGAGTTGCACTGGGTGCATGTGCTGACAGAAGCTGACAACTAAAGCAATCAACGGGGGGGAGGGTAAATGGAGGGGGAAAGAGAGAGGGAGTGGAGGGAGAGACTGTGGGTATGTCTCCCACAGACTTGGGTCAAGAGACAGCCAAAAAAGAAGAGGAGTAAGAGTCACAACCGTCCCAAACTAGAGGGTTGTAAAGTTGGCATTGCATAGTTTATTCAAGGGTCCCAAATTTTATAAAGCTTGGATTGGATGTCATTGAGGAGACTGGCCAATTTATCATTGTTCAGCATAACATTCATGTAGTCTCTTACTGCCTGCATGGGATCTCAAGGTTTTTTCTCTAAGCTCTGGCAATCTAATGTTTAGCTGCCAAGTCGATATGTGGCCAGTATCTGCTGGTATTTGCAAAGACCAGGTATCTGCTGATCCAGGAGAGCTATATGGACATCTCTAGGAATCACCAGGTGTAATAGGGATTGGAATAGGCCAAAAACTCTGAACCAGAACCTGAGTAACTTCGGGCAGGAGCACCATACAGTATGTGAACTATATCCCCAAGTTGACCACAACCTCTGAAGCACATATCGCTATAATTATTAATTAGGATTAGCATGGGCGATTCGGGCAGGAACCCAATACCATATGAATGACCTTGTAGGTGTCCAAGAAAGATTTGTTGAAGGAATATTTGGCTATTTTTATCCAGGCCTTGTTTCAGTCTTCTGAATTCATAGGGATGGTTAAGTCCTGGTTACATTGGACAACATAAGATAATGAGGTGGGTGATCCCTTTGCGCTGAAACAGGAATATAAAGGAGATATAAGCTTGGGGGCACCTGGAGAGTGAAGACAAGTGTGCTCAAGGGGAAGGATAATGTATTTTTAGGCACTGATGATGACACTGACTCTGGTTCCTTTAAGAAATGATAATGGCACTGGCTCTGTGACATTCGCAGGAACACTGCCCCACTTTGGTCAAAGTGCAATGTGGATTTGACCAGCGGCCTCTCACCAACTTCTTGTGTTAGCAGGTGGTCTCCCTCTGTATATTGGGTGAAACACAGCCAGTCGGTATCGGCAGTGTCCTTCTCCCTTATGGCTCCAACAACATCCATGGCTCACTCTCAAATGACCTCAGATGTCTGTCGCTGCTCCTATTTCCCCCTGAGGTGCATCAGTGAGCAGTCTGCCAGTAGCCAAATGTTCATACAGTTCAAACCACCTCTCTTTGCCCCAGTGCCTTCTGGGATTTGCAGTCTCCTCTTTCGTTCTCACCAAACTAACTTAGTTTGTCAGAACTATACCTCTCACAATCTTTGCAATCCACATGCTGTATGCATCCTTAAAGTGATACTAAAGCCTTGTGTTGTTTTTAGTTAAAAATAACTAACATGTCATAATTACCTGTTCTGTTTAGTGGTTTTGCATGGAGCAGCCTGGATTCTCCTCTTTTGGGGTCCCTCCTGTTAAGTGCCTCTACAGCAAACAGCTTACTATGGGAGCACCTGAGCCAAGCTGAAGCTTGACAGGGAGCCCGGCCGCCCCCGCCTGATTGGCTCACTGACTTTGATTGACAGCAGGGGTCAATGGCGCCGAACTGCTGTCTCATCCAATGGGGAGGGAGAGTCCCGGGAACCCCAGTCTCTCGTGCAACATCGCTGGATCTAGAGGGACCTCAGGTAAGAGTTAGGGGGGCTGCTTAACACAGGAGGTTTTTTATCCTAATGCATACATTAAGATAAAAAACCTGCCTTTACAACCACTTTAATAATCAAACCATGTACAATGAAAAAAGCTGTTTTGTTATTTTAATGCCCCTGCACATGACTGTACAACAAAGCTTCCCTTTTTTAAAAGTACATTCTAGACTCATTTGTGTGTGTGTGTGTGTGTGTGTGTCCCAATGGCTTCCATCGTCTTAGTGTGTGAGGTCAGGAAGTTGACATGCAGCAACTAGTTAATCTCAGATCTTAGGAAACCTCAGCTAATGTGTCAGGCTGAGGCGAGGCAAGGCTAAATAAGGGAAAATTGGATCTTTTGCCCGAACATTTATTATTGATAAAGACCAAATATTTACATTCCTACTTTGACTAGGACTGAATCTTTTTATAGTGTAAACTCATACATATTATTTAACGTTAGTGTAATTTAAAATGTAATTTTTTTTTTTAAAGTGGTTGTAACCCTCTGACATGAAATATGAACAACACATATCCCTCTACAGTGTGTACTTGTCTCAATCCAGAGTACTAAGTATCATTTCTGTCTGCTACCCCATTTCTTTGTTATTTCTGACAAGTTTTCCCAAAGCTAAGAAACAAAAGGTGACAAGGAGGGAGCTCCAGCACACAGTCTGTGATTGACAGCTTCAGCTCTGTTCCTGTGTGCTGTGTGGAGAGGGTGTGTCCCTTCCCTCCAATCAGCTCTCTTCACTGAGTGTAAGTTCAGCTCCCTGCCCCTTGCTTTCTGAAAGTGCAGACAAGCTGTATAAATACTGGACTTTGAACGGATATAGAGAAGAGAATACTGCAGATAAATATATACAACTTATATATGAAGATTTGTTTAATCTCTATATCATGTGAGGCCAGTCATTTCACCGGGTATATGTGGGTTTACAACCACTTTAAATCTGCACCTTTCACTTAAACAGTACCCAGTGATCCACAGGCATGGTCTATTGCTCCATCAGGAACCCACTCTGGGAAAAGTCATTCATGTAATTTAGGCATTGCTGGAGTATTTGCATGTAGACAGAAGGAGGCTGAAATATATTTGCTGGAGATTAGATGCAACAAAGGATGTTAAAAATGGTAAAAACAAGTATTTTATTGTTAAAAAATTGCAAGAAAAAAATGCAATTATTAATGACACAGTGTTTTTGCAAACTAAATCTCTTTAACCACTTGCCGACCAGCCGCTGTCATTATATTGCGGCAAGGTGGCACGATCCCGTGAATGGCCGTAGCTATACGTCGGCTCGGGAACTCACTTTTGTGGGCGCATGCTCCCATTGGCCAGCGGGGGAGCCAATTAGCAGGTCAGGCAGACTTGATGTACATCGGTCACCCGCGATTGTTCCCCGCAGTGACAGAAGGGGGATCTGCCTGTGTAAACAAGGCAAATTTCCGTTCTGACAGGGGAGATCACACAGATCCTGTCTTTCTACTATGCAGAAAGATGGATCTGTGTTATTCCCCAGTCACACAGTCCCCCATACAGTTAGAACACACAGTGAGGGAACATATTTGACCCCTTGATCGCCCCGATGTTAACCCCTTCCCTGCCAGTGTCATTAGTACAATAACAGTGCATAGTTTTAGCACTGATTACTGTAATAATGTCACTGGTTCCCAAAAAAGGGTAAAAAATTTCAGTTAGGTGTCCAATATGTCCGCTGCAATGTCGCAGTCCCGCTAAAAATCACTGATCGCCGTCATTACTAGTAAAAAAATAAATAAACAATAAAAATGCCATAAATCTATTCCCTATTGTGTAGACGCAATAACTTTTGCGCAAACCAATCAACATATGCTTATTGCGATTGCGATCGGCCTAAACTGATGAATAAATTTGTTTTTTTTACATTATTTTTTTTTGGAAATGTTTTATAGCAGAAAGTATAAAAAAAAACGACTTCTTTCAAAATTGTCGCTCTTTTTTTGTTTATAGCGCAAAAAATAAAAACCTCACAGGTGATCAAATACCACCTAAAGAAAACTATATTTATGGGGGGAAAAAAAGACCTACATTTTGTTTGAGTACAGTGTAGCATCACCGCACAATTGTCAGTTAAAGCAACTCAGTGCCATATCGCAAAAAATGGCCTGGTCAGGAAGTGGGTAAATCCTTCCAGGGCTGAAGTGGTTAAGTTAGGGTTTTACATACTTTGTAGTGTACCATGACATTCTCCAAGGGCATGGAGCAAATTCTACCTGAGGACAAACACACCTTTACATCATTGTCAGCAGGCCAGTCCTCGGTAATATTACACAAGTCTTCACACCAGGGTGGATTTGATTTGAAGCACTAGTAAAAAGACTCGATTTAAATCATAATTTTTAAAGAGCAACTGTCATCTCTGTCCCGCAGCGGCTCCTCCTCTGGCCTGCTGTTGACTCACCGACAGTCCAATTCACTTTAATAGGATGGCTGGTGATGCGGCAGTGACACAACAAGGTGAGAGATGTGACGGCAGCAGGTGAGTGGATGCCTGCTAACAAGCGCTAGCATAATGGATCTGAAATGACAGGTGCTCTTTAAATGTAAGGACTTATTCTTGCTGGTAGTTAGAATCTTTAATATTTGCAAACAAAATGAAGGTTTCCTATTTAGAAAAATAAGCTATCAGGTTAGTAAAACAGTGATATCAGAACCAATTCAATCATACAGTTTGTAGTGTACAATGATTTCCAAAACAATGGGATAAAAGAATATTCCTGAACTTTGTTTTATCTCATAGTTACTGCGAAATTGTATGAATGCATTAATGTAGTGCATGTTATCTCAGCTTGCAGAGCTTAGATTCATTGAATGAGTTGAGTGAATTGCACAGGAGTCCTGTGAGTCTTCTGGTCCATTTCAGGTCCAAAATCAGCCAAAAATTTGGACTGAAATCGGACCTGAAACAGTGAACAGGGATGCACCAGACCCCTGCTGTGAGCCGCTCCATGCAGAAATGTGAACCCAGTCTAAAAGTCTGATAATATAGATACTTTACTGGCCATATGTTTGTATGAGAATGCCATATAAATATATACCAGGACTGATTTGAACAATTGCAAACATACAAGCTTTCTTTAACTTTTTGAGAACACAGATGGATAAAGCTCCGGATAGGAGCCCAAGCATTAAAGTTTACTCTGAAACCAGTTTATGTGGCAATTGAGGCACACCTTTAAAGAATAAACAGTTGGGATTCAAAACATGTAAGTTTCTATTACCATTTGATTTCATTTTCTCATACTTGTACCCAAATGAAACAACAAAGTACATAAAATAAGTTATTGTACAAAGTAACTTTGCTAATATAATCTTTTCATAAACATGTATGTTTGAACAGGCATTTTCTTTATAAACATTGAGATTCGTAGTATTTAAATTACTGTGTACAGCGCAATTTCTCTCTGTTCTTGCCTTTGCTTCTCAGAGGGCTGTAAAGTCCAAACCACGTGTGCAAATATGACATGTGTAAATGTAAAAGTTTTTTTTACCTTAATGTGTTCTCTGCATCTCGATCCAGTGCGGTGCCCATCTGCCATCTGCGGAAGGCTGCTTTTCTCTCCTCTCTTCTCACAGAAGGCTTGACAGCAGGGGTGACATTGGCTCCTGCTGCTGTCAATCAAATCCTGTGAGCAGAGAGAGGGGATGGGGCCGAGTCAAACTGTGTGTGTCAATAGACTCAGACACAGTGCAGCTTGGGATCGAGCCCACACTACTCGCAAGCCACTTGCTATGGGGGCACTCAAAGAAGAGGAGAAGCCTGGACCACTGCCGGAGATCCCAGAAGAGGATTGGAGCTGTTCTGTGCAAAACCATTGCATAGAGCAGGTAATTATACTGTGTTTGGTTTTTAAAGCATAACTCCTCTTTTGTTGAGAAAAAAAAAATCCCCTCTGGGTGATCTGTGTACATTGCAAGGATTATAACAAACTTTGATGCAGATTCCTACCTTTTGTTATTCTGAAGAAATCTAAATGTGTGTTTGTCTGTGCCTCTGTACTAAGTGGGTCTAATGGGAGTGGTTTTATAATTAACTGTCAGGTGTGGAGCTACAGGGCACTAATGAGGAAATCTGCTGGGCTTGCATCCCTTTAGACTGGTTCCTATTGAAAGTATCTCTCAAAAAATTATATTTTTGTTGAGAGGGATGCCTGAAATCTGACTTGCATCTTAGGCAGACTTCTGGGAAAATTGGTGAGCCAATCACACAAGCAGGAAATGATGTTTCTGGGGAGTAGTTAGTACACACTCTGCCGTGTACAGAAAACTTCAAGTAGCCATATTGCAATGTATTCTCAGAAAATTACATTGGCTGCAGATTGAAAAGGAAAGGTAATTTTTAATAACATTCAATTACAAAATGATTAGTGTCGCAATCATATGCGCTACATTGTTTTCTCTTTATTTGCTATTTTTTTCCCCACAAAAGTGGAGTTACCCTTTAAGAACAAAGAATAAGTGTTTACATTCACTTTAAATGAAATTAGCCTAACTTCTAGTAACATTATTGTCCTGAACTTGAGACTGACTAATCAAGCAGTTGGCTTAATTTGCATAAATTTGTTATTGATAGACATAACCTTACGGGCAGATGCAAATCCAGATTGGGCTCCATTCCAGTGGATAATACCATTCACACATAATGGGGTATGGTGGTACTTAATTCCCAGCGATCTCTTTCATTACTTCCTGCTGCTCCGATGCCTTGAAAAGATTTCACACATCCATGCTGGACAAACTGATTGACAATGACACTTACTCCATATCAGTTATATATAAATACCTACTCCAAGCTGTATATACTACCTCTACTAACACTTTTTCAAGGGATGGAAAAAAGACTTTCCCGAGGAGGATTTCGGGGACATGTTCTGGAGGGATATGCGAAAATCCACAAATGTATTAATCCTACCGAAAATGGCCACTGCAGTTGTATATAGTAAAGCTATTTTACATTTTGGTCTGCAAAAACTCATCAAAAATGGCCGCCGTAATTGCGCAGGTCAGGATGCACTATATATGGAGGTGAGGCAAGCACGGATGTACGCTCCAGATGATGTCAGAGTGACAAAACGCGTAGGAAAGAGTCAGCACACGTTCTTGCATCACTTCCTGTTGTCGGCGCTAATACTGTGGATGCCTCATACCCCAAGCGGGGAAGAAAATTCTGGTGAGTGCGGCCTCAATAGGAGCACGGATAAGTCACGCATGCTGTAATCACCTTATGAAGAGGAAATTAAACCAGCACTATTATATATTATTTCACCAGCACTAAGCACTTTATTGAGCACTAATTATTGAACTATATGGGACAGTATTGCTATTTTTATTTTCATCTAATTCTTTTTATTTTATCTCTATTTTGGGTTGATGTCCACCAATTTGTATGTTACATATGATTTTGCACATATATATTTAGGTGTTTTCTAATTATTTATGAATTTGCACATATTATATATTTAGATGTTTTCTAATTATTCATGAATTTGCACATAATATATTCAGGTGGTTTTTAATATACTTATCGATAGTATACTTTTGATCATAATCGTATGAGACTGCACCTCATAGAGAATATGTACCACTTTCACTTTATTAAGTCACTATAATACACTAATTAATATATTATCTTCAGTCAGTCAGTATTGCATGAATCACATGAACAGCTCCACATCTACTTCATTTTTTCAGTTTATTTACCCCACCCAGTGGAAGCAATTAGTAGAGGCAGAAGTTCTCCTGATTATCTCCTTGCATCCGCATGTATTTTATTTTATTTCATTATTTCATTTATTTTCTACTATTTTTCTCTCTCTGCTGGTACTTTGTCCTTTGCGCGGAATCACTTATTTAGTTTATACATCTTGGGATTCTTTGAATGCCAATAGAATCTGCAGCAATGGACATTTTTAAGTACATGAACAGCAGAACAATAAACCTGATGGAAGTGTTTAACCAAGAACAGGTGGTTAATAAACATGATATGGACAGCCTTTTTAAACAACTCAGACATTGCATGGAAAAACAACTTAGAGTATCGTGGGATGACGCAACATTGGAAATTTACATCTCAGAAAAAATAACACAGAGAAGACTGAGATGGGACATCTCACCCAATGAGGCTGTAAATAATAAAAGTTTAATGGATGAATGGTATTGGTTTTTCAATCAGAGCAAAACAGAATTATTGCAAAAAATCAGCAGGCAGCTGATTGATGCATTAAGAAACCTGGCGATAGAAGAACATGACATTTTAGTCACAATAGATGTCAACTCATTGTATACTAACATAGTACAAGAGGACAGAATAAACAGTGTGGAATGGCATTACATAAACAAACTAATATGAAAGAAGAACAAATCAGGTATATTATTGATGGCCTAAGACTAGCCATGAGAATTATTTCTGGCACAAAGGTGAATATTTCACTAAGACAAAGGGCGTGGCTATGGGGGCCAAGTATGCCCCCAGTATGAGCCAATCACTGTTAATCATCGTGAATAACACAGCAGGGGGGTGTGTCAGACAAGAATCTCCAGCTATTGGCTGGCAGTCCTTGGACATGTTCAATCTCTGGCATGCCCCTAATGCATGCATTAACATGCCCCTAATTCATGCATTAACACTTTTTGTTATACCTGTTATACCTCCTAGCCTAGACCAGGAGTGAATAACCTACCTAGCCTAGAACAGAAGTGGGGCTTATTCAATCAGTGGCCTGGCCATACAAAATTATCAACTTTAAAAAGTAGCCTGCTATATTTTATTAAACAACTTTTTATTAGGTCATCCCAAATGCAATGGCTTGAATGGCTTCTCTTTGGTGAGTGTAATGTTAAAAGCTGGTATAGCGATGATAAGTTTTTCTGCAAGTGCAACTGATCTTCCATATTTGCGACAGTCAGTCAGTCTGGATGAGGTAGATTAGTTAGTGGTCGGTCATGACGGTCAGCACTTAGGCGTCCATTACACCTTAAAATTTTCTCCAGCCGGCCGTGTGACCAAGCGGATAAAATCTTTGGGAGATTCCCCTTTACACTGCTTGATGTGTAGAGGGGATTCCCTTTGTACTCTGGCCGGGGAGGACACTCAGCTCCGCCCCAGTCAGAGTACAGTAAAGTACTACACCTTCCTGCACAGCTCTGCAAACTTGGTTTGACGCAGCGAATTGACAAAGACACCACTATCTCCTACACAAATTGATTAGGTGCATCTCACTGAATATCAAAAATGGAAAACTGGTATGGAAGTGAAAACATCTCAAGATGTTACATGATTGTCCACAAGGGCTGGGAGATATTTGCCTTTATATAATGTTTGGGTGAAGAAGCCATGTGTATTGTATTATCTATCTATCTAATGTATTTTCTTTTCTTCACAGGTGAAGTCTTCATCCTTCACCCCCACCCGGTGGACGATGGCCTAGACCTGCCCGTGTCTGGTTGGGCTGACATGCCCTGTAGCGGTTTCTACAGGGCATGTTCTCCTCCACCCTTCATCACTATCCCCCCACCTGGACACACCCATTTGTGCCTCCTCCCCAGTGCGTCCTGGTGCGGATTCTCCACCCACTCCAGGACCAGCACACATCCCTCCCCCTCCAGAGCCACATGTGAATGATTATCTGTGGCACATTGTGGAGGTCCAAGAGAGACAATATGCCCTAACCAGGAGGCTGTGTCACTCTTTGGCCCTCCACAATCGCCGGCAGCTCCGTCACTATGTGGCTCTGGAGAGGTAACAACGTAGCCTTCGGAGACAACTGGAGGCTACTTGGTACCTTGGGGACCAGATGGCTGGCATTAATATGTCCCTACAGCGACTGGTCACCAGGTTGGGGGAGAATATATTTTTATATATTTTTTTTATTTTATTTTTTTTTTGTTTATGTTAAAAATAAAAATAAATTGTTCAGAAAAAATTGTTTTCTTGAGTTTTGCTTTCCTTGTTAGATTCATGTGATGTTGATCTAAATGAACTAGTCCATTTATTGTTACTAACTTACTAGAGGTCTTATAATTGTAGTTTTTCTATGATTAACCATCAGGCTGAACTTAGAAAATTTAAGAGATTTCTCTCTACACTATTTCAATGTGCAAAGGGTAATCCCATGTATTGTGTCCAGTCACGCCGTTCAGCTTTCCCCCCACCAGAATACACAGCAGATATTTACAGCAGGGGTTAACCACCATACAGTCCTCCACAGTTCACAGGACATAGGTTGCAGTTAACCAGACAGAGGTTCACAGGCTAACGCAATCACAAGGGGCAATAGTTCAAAGAGCAGTCATCATTTCTAGGGCTTGAGTAACATGGCAGCAGGGTAGATTACTCACACTGGTGACTTCGGAAAGATGGCATTGGTCATGAAACAGGCGGAGGATCAGAGATGGCCCTGGTGTCCCCAGGGTCAGAGATGGTAAATGGGAGGGGTACTGGACATCTGGATGCAGCTCAGCAGTGACCAACTAATCTATCTTGCATAGAATCACGTTTCCAACTGTATGCTTCTTTGTGCTATGTTGTGTTGGTAACATATTCTGATCCTTGAGTTGACAGTGTCTCCATCAAGAAGAACGGTCATGCTGTTGAGGTCATCTTTAATCATTGTCTCTTATTTTCAGACCATCATACAAAAATGGTTAAATTAGCACACGTTGCTATTTGTATTACAAAGACAGCAACACGTGAGCAGTAGCGCCACGTCAAGGCTTCAACCCTTGCTACTGTCCATTCACACAACATTCATTCATGCAATCACGCACACTCTAGTCACTCTTCACAACATTCATTACAAAAAAAGGTGATGGAAGGAATAAAGGGAAAAATTTGGATTGCTTAAAACAATATAATTCTATTTAAATCTTGGGGTCACACCAAAGACAAGTAGACAACTGCTATTGTGTCAAGTGGTAAGAAAATAAAAAAAATGATTTTCCTCAACATTTGGATGGTTCCTCTGAGTCCCATCTATCTTCACATGGTAACAATGATTCAGGTCTCACAAGTTAAGGGTAGGGTAACCCAGCTTGGGGAGGTTAAATTTGAGGAAAGTTATTAGTTCCATCAAATGGGGGGTTAGTTGTGCACTGTGTGGATTAAGGATATTCCCAGTAATAGAGAAAACTCTCTCACTTTGCACAGTGGTTGGAGGACAGGATAGTAGTTGCTGGGCAACCAGGCAAAAACCAGGCCACAAACTTTTCCATCCCAATAGGTCAAAGGGTCCTCTGTAGGAAGCAAAGGTGCTTCATATAGGTAGGCCCTGACCATTTCAGAGGGACTGCTCTCCTCTCGATTACCTGCTGCTTGACCTGCATCCACCAGATTCTCAAGTGCCTCTACCCAACATGCACATGCTCCACTCGGTTGTTTTGAGTGATGGTGCCAGGCCTTGGAATAACAGACATGGCAGGTGAATCTTCCAAACCGGCCTCATCCAGCAAACATCTCTGTTGTGCAAATTAGAGACCCTTTCAATCAGTTTTTCTTTCCAGTAGGAGAGGCTGTTGTCTCTGAGTGCCAGTTTACCTTTGATCCTGGGATCACACAGGGAAGCCAGCATGAGTTCAGGGCTTTTGCGAACACGGTCATTTAGCTCTTTTAAGCTCTTCACGATCTTTTAAGTTATCTTGTAGCTTTCTGATGAAAGACGCTACATCGGCATGAAGTGGGCTGCCACAAACAGGCTCACTGTTTTCTAGGAATGATCCCATCTTATCTATGAGATAGGTAAACAAGGGTATGACCTGTCCTAGGCTGGCATTGCTCTGACTCAAGTTTTCTGTCACATTCCGAAAGGGTTTTAAGACATAAATGAGCTGCCCAATTATACACCAGTCATCACATCCCAGTGTGGAATCAATCCCAATGCTGTGGCGGGATGATAGATTGTGGATGGCTGTCTTTTGCTCCAAAATGCGTTCCAGCATTTCAAGAGTATAGTTCCACCGGGTGCTGACATCTTGTTTCAGGTGATGTATGGGGAGCCCTGATTGTTCTTGCTCCTCCCTCAACAGTTGACTAGCCCCTACACTGCGGTGGAAATGCCCTGCAATCTTTCTGCAAATGTCCAAGATTTGAGCACTCTTGTTGTTTTTCTCCACTTGGATTGCACCCACTAAATGCAGTATGTGTGCAGAACAGCGCACACTGACAAAAGATCCATCTTGGTGCGCTTTAACCATGTTTGAACCTCCATCTGTCACAATGAACCCAACAGAGACATTGGTGACTGCCCGCTCTCCAAACCAATTGGCCAACATCGATCTAATTGCCCGCAATATGTTGGCAGAGCTGTGTTTATCATCACGGACTTCTGTGTTGAGCATGAACACTACACTAGTGCCACCACCAACAGGCACAGTGGCCTGCCACCAGTGTGCAGTCAAAGACAGGAAAGCGTGTTGACCGCTGGGATCTGTCCACAAATCAGTGGTCAAATGAATTGTCTGACCCTCGGCTTTGGCCATTTTTTCCTTCAATAATGCAAGGCACGAATGGTATAATGCTGTAAAAATATTTCTGCTGAAAGTTGTTCGTGCAGGAACAACATATCGAGGAGCAAGGGCATGCATGAGCTGTTTAAACAGCTCCCTTTCAATCATGCGAAAAGAGGCTCCTCCAACAGCAATGAATTGGCCAATGAGGTGGGTGATCTTGTTGGCCTGCTGTTTTGGCATGCCCTTGGAGCTAAAGCCAACAAAACTATCTAGGGTAGGCTGATGATGTCCTTGGGAGGATGGGGAGCCTGATTGGGTCTGCAGTGGAACTACTGCACGTGGACGGTTTGTCTTAATTGAACCCTCTCTATTGCCTCCTGTGCTCTAAGTAAGTGGTGTGGTTGAGGAGGTACCACCAGTACAGTCAGAGTCCATTATGCTGCTTCCTGCGCTACCATCTTCTTTTTCTACCTCTGCCCGCAGTAAAGTATTGTGGTGGTAATTTTTAAGGTGTAGGTTCATACCAGCATTGATTAAATGACCTAACTTTTTACTCCTACTCACTTGCTTCCCAAACAATTTACACTTTGCAAAGAACCCGCCTTCCAATGTTTGAAAGTATTTTACGTTGCTGCGGCGGGATGCAGCCCCTTAACCCTGTTGATCTCTATTTAGGGCTGATATAGCTGCAGCAGGTAGCACACCAGTGGTGGAAGCTGTTGCCACTACAGTTACACTTGGTGAACTAGAACTAGTGCTGCTAATGGCAGGGGTGCTGGGGACAGGGAGGTCGGTGATATCATCACAGGATTCTTCCTCCATAATAACAGAGGGAGAAGGGGAGTTAGCAGCAGATGAAAAAAGTGGACTGCTACCTGTCCTACTCCTTACAGAATATCCCTCTTGCACTTTCTCTAGGTCAAACTGTAAATCCCGTGGGCTAAGAGTGTATAAAACGTCTGCAGTGGTTGGGGAAAGAGGAGTGTTAGGATTACTCTTCTCTTGTGATCAGTTGAACTCCAGATGTATTGAAAAGCAGACAATTTATTTCAGATGTGTCACACAAAAGGATGATGCTTACAAGCCAAAAGATGCAGTAAAAATCACACAGAAATGTACATCCCCCCTCCTAATATCTACAATAATATAGCTATAATGCTTCTATTGGCTGAGGAAACACAGATAGCATGCCTGTTTCCTGTACAATCTTGTTCTACCATATATGGTTAAGCCTAATCATCCTACAACTTACTATGGAGTTAGTTAAAGCAAACGATATAGCAAGTTAATACAACAATGTGCTCAGAAGTCATCTTAAAAATCAGTCTCAGGGTTACTGTTTTTCTAATTGTTGTTTCTAATACTCACACAATAAACATTTAAAACTTTTCTAACAAGGAGCATCACATTCAAAATCATTCTCTTCTTGGGTCAATGAAAAAAAAGTCTCACACTCTGTCTCTGCTGCTGTCTCCCTTGATTGCTTCTTTGGGGAGCTGGGCAGTGGCACTGGCGGTGTGATTGGTGGTGGTGAGTGTAAAGGCAACTCCACTTTACTAGGTTTCTTGCTTATTCCATAAAAATAAGCAGCCATGACACCTGTGGAAGTAGAAGTAGAAGGAGGCGCTGCACTGGCAGTGGAAGTGGCAGCAGATGTTGGTGGTCTGGCAGGAAAACTAATATTAGAACTGGTGGTGGTGGAACTAGCTTTGCTGGTGGCACTGGTGGTGACACTCACTGTTGTTGACAGCATGTTTGTGGTGGCAGAAGTGTCAGAGGCACTAGTAGCAGAGACCTTGCCACTTTTTTTAGCAAGGCGTCCACCGCGACCACGACCACTACCTCTACCTGCCTTCACTTTTCCGTTAGAACGGTACATTGCTGACTTGCTGTTGCTGTATAGTTCAGAAAATGGACTGGTGATCAGTCACTGATCAGACAGGTAACAAGATAGGGTATATATAATCTCAATCTATAATATTGAATCTATATAAATCCCCCCCCTCCCACAACACGGGCAGCCTCTGAGGCTATCACAACACTAGCAGCAACACTAGTATCACTACTATCCCTATCAAGTTCACAACACTAACACAATAGCAGCAGATTATTGTGAGAAAGTTAAGTTGAACTGTAGCTTGCTTCACTATTGTTCTGCTGCTGTACTTATGCTCAATTGATAAATAATTCAGGTTCTCTGACAAAGTGACAAAAGGAGAAGCTAAGATTGACTGTCTTCTGAAATGATTCAGGTGTGTGTTTCTCTCTCTGCTAGCAAATCGTAAGTGAAAGTAAGTTGGCTGTACGTGTGTACTTAGTTCTAGCTATTTTACTGCCCCTCCTCTTTGGTTACAATCGGCCAATAACATTCATCATCATCATCATTATTTTTATTTTACTTCCCCCACCCAATTCCAGCAGCGATCTTTTCTCTCTATGTCGAATCTTTTCTCTCTATGTCGAATCTTTTAGAATAATCTTGGACTATTATGGATGGACTATAGAGTTAAGGTTAGGCACATGCGACCACAGATTCGATAGACACAGATTGTTATTGTCAGCGTCATGTCGAATCTCCTATCTATATCGAACTGTTGTCGCAACGAAAACGAAAATAAAGCATTTGTTTATGTCGGATCGTTTGGTTTTCGTATTCTGCGCTTTCGTTATCGTTTGTTAAAACGATAATGAAAATACCTGAAATTCAGATGAAAATGCATTCGGATGAAAACGAATGCACATGTCTATTATATATCATTAACTTTTAAATTTATATACTCCATCAACAGAGAATACACATCCCGGTTCTCTCTTCTCTCTCCCTTTTTATATATTTTCTCATATTTATGCACTTTGAACTGATCATATTTTAACATATTCCTTTAGAAGATACACCACCCCATATTGATCTGCCTAACCATTATAACATAGGGCATTTACAAGTTTAGGGCTCTATGCACATATTGAGTGGGTTTAGTGGGTTCATTTTTTATTTTTTATTTTAATTCTAATTTAATTTATTTTTAATTTTAATTTAATTAATTTTTTTTTTCATTTTCATTTTTTTTAATATTTAAATTTTTTTATATATTTTTTTTATTACTTTTTAGTTATATAAAATTATGTATAATATTTCTTTATTCTGTATATGAAATCAATTTTTGGGGTCTGATACTATTTAATCAAAGGTCGGAACCAAAAATAAGTGGCGTTTTTAGTCTTTAAATTTCATTTTAATTGATTACTGAGATATATATATATTTCCATTGTATTCTACTACGTATATGGTGCAGCGTGATCATGCAATATTTATAAGATATATTTTATATTAGCGGTATGCTAAGAAGGGTGAAGTGACCGTTTCACATATTACCAGGATATGACCGTAATATATATAATTAAGTTATGTCCTAAGAGGGGCTTTACTTTTCCTTTCTCTGATTTTACTCTATTTTTAAAGAGGAAGTAAACCCTGATGGGTGGTCTGTAAGGGCTTACAACCACTTTAAGCATTGTGAATACTTTGGCAATATAAGGGTACTTTCGGTCTTCAAAATCATCGTTTGCAAAAACTCATCAAAAATGGCCGCCGTAATTGCGCAGGTCACGATGCACTATATATGGAGGTGAAGCAAGCACAAATGTACGCTCTAGATGATGTTAGAGTGACAAAACGCATAGGGCGGAGTCAGCACTCGTTCTTGCATCACTTACGGTCATCGACGCTAGTGTCAGCAATACATGTCTTATTGTGTTCGCTTAAATGTGAGTACATTTCTACATAATTTTAACTGGAATAAAACATTTATACAGTATTACACTATTGGGATCCCTCTCTCTTTTATGGTATATGAGCGGAATACCAACAAAACATCCCGGACTGGCCAGGATTCAGGGTGCTACACAGTGGCAAATACTGTGGATGCCTCATACCCCAAGCAGGGAAGAAAATTCTGGTGAGAGCGGCCGCAATAGGAGCACGGATAAGTCACGCATGCTGTAATCACCTTATGAAGAGGAAATTAAATCAGCGCTATTATATATTATTTCACCAGCACTAAGCACTTTATTGAGCACTAACTATTGATCTATATGGGACAGTATTCCTATTTTTATTTTCGTCTAATTCTTTTTATTTTATCTCTATTTTGGATTGATGTCCACCAATTTGTATGTTACATATGATTCTGCACATATTATATATTTAGGTGTTTTCTAATTATTTATGAATTTGCACATATCATATGAATTTGCACATATATATTTAGATGTTTTCTAATTATTCATGAATTTGCACATATTATATTCAGGTGGTTTTTAATATACTTACCGATAGTATACTTTTGATCATAATCATATGAGATTACACCTCATAAAGATTATGTACCACTTTCACTTTATGAAGTCACTATAATACACTAATTAATATATTATCTTCAGTCAGTCAGTTTTGCATTATTCACATGAACAGCGCCACATCTACTTCATTTTTTCCGTTTATGAACAAAATAAATAGGATTGGTCCTAGCACAGAACCCTGGGGTACCCCACTACCCACCCCTGACCATTCCGAGTACTCCTCATTTATCACCACCCTCTGAACTCGCCATTGTAACCAGTTTTCAATCCATGTACTCACCCTATGGTCCATGCCAACGGACCTTATTTTGTACAGTAAACGTTTATGGGGAACTGTGTCAAATGCTTTTGCAAAATCCAGATATACCACGTCTACGGGCCTTCCTTTATCTAGATGGCAACTCACCTCCTCATAGAAGTTTAATAGATTGGTTTGGCAAGAACGATTCTTTATGAATCCATGCTGATTACTGCTAATGATATCGTTCTCATTACTAAAATCTTGTATATAGTCCCTTATCATCCCCTCAAAGAGCTTGCATATTATTGATGTTAGGCTAACTGGTCTGTATTTCATACTGTCAAACTCTGTAACTGTACACGTTCCATATACTATATTTATTTATTTTCTTAAGTACTTTGACTGCAAAGTCTGTTCACAATTAGTATTGCATTATTCTGTGTATTATTGCATAAATTCATCTTGCAAGCAATAATCATGAGTTTCAATGAGCAACTACAGAAGCAAATACTCTTGCGCACAGGTGTGTAAGCTAGATGATCCCAAGGGTTCAAAAAGGACAGTGGATTTCGGCCTTGCTGCTCTCCAGGATGGGATTATCCTAGTAGTAAACGATAAGAAAGAAAAAGAGAGCGCACTGGCCTAGTGCATTATCCTTGAGAAAAATTTATTAAAAACAAGATTAAAATCTACTCACAAAGGTATTCTGCTGGCTAACGCATTTTGAAGGTGTCCCTTCTTCTTCAGAGCCTGCTCTAAAGAAAAAGGGACACCTTCGAAACGCGTTAGCCAGCAGCGGTTCGTACGTCCTCTTCCTAGGACCTGGAAACTGCTACCAGCGGATTAATCGCCTTGTGACTGTATACAGTGCGATAATTTCTTTCTACCTTTGTGAGTAGATTTTTAGCTTGTTTTTAATAAATTTTTCTTAAGGATAATGCACTAGGCCGGTGCGCTCTCTTTTTCTTTCTTATCGTTTCAATGAGCAACCCTTTGAGAAGAACAAGAAGAGAGCGAGATTCCCTGCCCTATGACCCCTTCACGATAATCCTCCCAAAAAAAGTATCACTTTGCAAATTCTTAACACTAACCCTTTCTGTAACCTTAACACAAACCCTACTTGTATCCCTAGGATTAAACTGCCCTCTATTTCCAACACTAATCCTTACATTACCATCTCTAAACCCCTAACACTAAACCTCTCTACAGCCCCAACACTGATTCTCCCTGAAACTCTTACCCTCTCTATAACGCCAAGCCTCTTACTAACCATTTTTATAACTCTAACCCTATTTCTCACACTAACACTCCCTGTAACCCTAACACTATCCCCTAACACTAACCTTTTATGTAACCATAACACTAAGGCCGGACATGGATGGAGTGATTTTTATTCCTGCAACCATGGTTCCCCCATCAACACAATCAGTGTAGATGGCGCAATTACTCTCACAGAGCCATTGTGTTCTCTTTTTTCTTTTCTTTGGCTTTTTTCCCTTTGTTTTCACCTGGCAATATGGCCAGTAGCACACCTCCTGTATTAGGAAGACACAAATCTGGAGGAATGAGCACAGGGGGCACAGCAGACAGCAGCATTGTCAGTCTGGGGAGGAGGGTAGTGTTAAATGTATTAGCAGATAATCAGTTAAAGCCAGACACTTTTTTTGTACTTAATGGAAATAAAAAAATATATAAGTATTTGATCCCCAAGCAAAGCATGACTTGGTGGAGAAGCTCTTGTTGGCAAGCACAGAGGTAAGACGTTTCTTGTAATTACCAGGTTTGCATACAGCTCAGAAGGGATTATGGTCCACTCTTCTTTACAGATCTTTTCTAAATGTTTAAGATTTCTTGGCTGTCACTTGGCAACTCGAAGTTTCAGCTCCGTCCATAAATTTTCTATAGGATTAAGGTCTGGAAACTGCCTAGGCCACTCCATGGCCTTAATGTGCTTCTTCTTGAGCCACTCCTTTGTTACCTTGGCGGTATGTTTTGGGTCATTGTAATGCTGAAAGACCCATCCATGACCTAACTTCAGTGTTCTGGCTTAGGGAAGAAGGTTCTCATCCAAGATTTTACAATACATAGCCCCATCCATTGGCCCCTCAATACGGCAAATTTTGTCTCCATCTCTGTGCTTGTCTGTAGGGATGGTGTTCTTAGGGTCATAGTCAGCATTTTTCTAACTCCAAACACAGCGAGTCTCCCTCTTTAAGAAGGCACATGTAAAGTCATGCCAACGAACATCTAAATGATTCAGAGAAGGATTGGGAAAAAGTGTGGTGGTCAGACCAAAATTTAGCTCTTTGGCATTAACTCGACTCGCGGTGTTTGAAGGAAGAAAAATGCTGACTATGATGCTAAGAACATCATTCCTACAGTCAAACACAGAGGTGAAACATGATGCTTTGGGGTTGTTTCTCTGATAAAGGTACAGGCCAACTTTGCCGCATTAAAGAGCCAATGGATGGAGACATGTATTGTAAAATCTTGGATGAGAACCTTCTTCCCTCAGCCAGAACACGGAAGATGGGTCGTAGATGGGTCTTCCAGCATGACAATGACCCAAAACATACTGCCAAGGCAACAAAGGAGTGGCTCAAGAAGAAACACATTAAGGTCAAGGAATGGCCTAGTCAGTCTCCAGACCTTAATTCTATAGAACAAATGGAGAGAGCTGAAACTTCGAATTGCCAAGAGACAGCCAAGAAACCTTAAGGATTTAGAGAAGATCTATAAACAAGAGTGGACCAAAATCCCTCCTGAGATGTGTACAAACCTGGTCACCAACTACAAGAAACGTCTTATCCCTGTGCTTGCAACACAATTTTAACCTTCGACATGTTTGGGTATCTATTTGCAATATCATCTTTTATATTTTACCAAAAATTGGATATTATATTGTGTTTATGAGAACTAAAATTCATTTAAAGCGGTAGTAAACTCGCCAAAAGAAAAACGATTTAACCAATATTACAATCTAAATATTTATTTAGAATAACATGGGCATTAAGTGTAAGCCCAAAAATCATTCTTACTGTAAAAACACTTTATATTCGAAACACTGCTGCTCTGTAATAGCCGTTGCCATATCAACTGTGGTCTCCTGTGTCTGTATTCTAATATACTTCTGCCCACATTAAATTTTCCTCTCCGCAATCCCGCGCATGTGCACTAATAGCCATATCCAAGCCTCTTCTTCATTTCTGGTTACTATGGAAATCAACATTGAGTGAATCAGAGACTATCCTGTTGCTGGCTTACTTGGAAGCAAAGCGGGATGTCAGGGCTGACGTTGACAATCGGAAATGACGCAGCTTCTGCATAGACACCGCATTTTTTCGGCAGGGTCTCTGCTTGCCGGAAAATTTGGACATATGGCGCATGCGCGGGCTACGTCATTAGCCACAAATATACCTATAACTCGCAAGGCAAGCAGGTAAAGAGACATTCTTTTAAAGCAAATAATTATAAAACCTGCAATTGTCCACAGGAAAAAAAGTCATCCTATTGGGTATACAACCGCTTTAAGTGTATTTTTCCCTGAAGACTTGATCTTTATAAATTGCACAAATATCGTGTGACATAAAAAATTGTAACAGCCACCATTTTATTCTCCAGGGTCTCTACTTTAAAAAAAATATATGTTGGGGTTCTAAAGAATTTTCTGTGTGTGAATTTTTTAAAAATTGTCCTGGACAGCTAGTAAGTAAAGGATAGGTCCACCAAAAAGTGATACATGATCTATAGGTAGAGCTTGGTTAACTTAGCTCTTGGGTTTCAAAAAAATCCTGGATACTCCAACAGTGAGAATCTTCTGGCACAATTCCTGACTCTATTCATGCGTTCCAGCACTTCCCATTGCATTCTGCATAAATAAATACAGAAAGTTCAACAGGGATAGTGGGAATCTGTCTTAATTATCCATTTCCTCCTTTTGTATAAATTCCTCAAATGTACAGATTAGGTGCCCCTGATTTTCTGGGTAATTGATCTTGGAATATTTATATATTCTCTATTTAAGTGATTTACTTTATCATGAAATGTGAATATTAAGTTCATGTATGTTTTAAATATGAATAGTAGTATTTTTTGTATTCCGACGATAACTGTGATGGTGCAAAGGTCAACTGAACTATATGAATGTGAGTTAGAGACCTTAGATTGTAAGCTACTTGAGGGTAGGGACTCACGTAAATGTATAATCTATATGTAAAGTGCTGCGTAAATTGACGTCGCTATATAAGTACCTGAAATAATAATATTCTCTATAGTGGATATTCAGGAGTTGACTTCTCAAACTCGTTTCCTTACCACTGCTCAGTCCTCCTTGTCATGAGCTCCAAAGGCTTATACAGATCACCAGGTTAAATCATTGTGGGGTGAAGAACACAGGACAGTCAAATTTACATTTATATAAATTAATGGCTGTCTGTCTCTCCACAGCAACCGGCTATGCTTCCCAGTTCTGCAATGGAAAAGATTTCATGCACTTTCTCTAAGTCGAGCAGCCCTGAGTGGGATATCTAGCTTCATATTCCATATTGTCTATGACAGCAACAGAGAACTGACCAAGAGATTGCTGCCTAATAATTTCAACTGATTAATAGTCCCATATCTATATCTCTTTCCTAAACTGCTAGGAGCAGGAGGTCCAGCAGGAAATTTTAAGATTTTGTGTGACTAACTTCTGCTTTTAATAAACCACAAGAAAAAACAAAAAGTGCTACAAAAAAGTGCTGTACTTCTTTAACTTATGATGCATACAGGAGGCTTCCCACACTTTTTCTGAGCAGGACTTTCGGGCTGGGTTCACACCATTGCTGCATGCGGCTCCCAGCAGCTGGTACTTTTTTTTTATCTGTGGTGGAGGGATCACTATCACCGGATGCATCGTCTTGTTCTTCACCGCACTGAATAAGATTTGTGCTGTTCACACATGCACTTACTTGGACGTTTTATATATTTAGGAATATATTACGGACTTTTAATAATTGCGCTGCACTGTTTTATATTTTTTATGTCCATTTGAGGTATTATTTGAGTTGGCCTTGAGTGCTAGCCTGCAGTTCAGTTGTCATTTTATTTTATTTTATGGTTTATATGTGTCAGCGCTAAATATCCTTCCACTTTTCTGAATGAAATCTTCCACTGCCTGTGTAAGTGTAAACACAGGCAGGGGAAGTGATGTCATCTCCCCTCGTGGAACTCTTTTCCGTTCCAGAAAGAGGAGAGAAGACATCTCAGAGTAAGTTGTACCAACACTAGATTCACACAGTACACATAGGCACACTTGTCAACCCCCGATCCCCCCCTCAGTTAACCCCTTCACTCCCTGTCACTGTGTCACCCAGTGCAGTGTTCTTATTTTTTTTGATCACTGTACTGGTGTCATTTGTGACAATAATCAGTGTTAGTGTACTTAGTGGTAGGCCCAGATAGGTCTAGGAACCCCTCCAAACCCCCCCAATAAAGGTTTAACCCCTTGATCATCCCCTATCACCAGTGATCACCGTATTAGTGTCACGGGTGACGCTGGTTAGCTAGTTATTTTTTTTGTGTCAGGGCACCCGCTGTATATTACGTAAATAAAGGTATAACGTATAACCCCCTGATCACCCGGCAGGTGATATCAGTTAGGTTTTAGCATCAGGCAGGGTCTGCATCGCCCCAGGCAGCGCCAGGTATGTGCCAGTAGCGCTAACACGCACGCTCCATAAACCTCCCTTAGTAGTATAGTTTCTGAACAGATCAATATCTGATCTGATCAGATCTATACTAGCGTCCCCAGTAGTTTAGGGTTGCCAAAAACACAGCGTTAGTGGGATCAGCCCAAATACCTGCTACCACCTGCATTTAGCCCCTTCACCCAGCCCAGCCCACGCAAGTGCAGTATCAATCGATCACTGTCACTTACAAAACACATAACTGCAGCATTTGCAGAGTCTAGCCTGATCCCTGTGAATGTTAGCAGTTTTTTTGGTAGCGTTTGAAGCAGTCGCTGACAGTTAGGTGCTCTTTTTTCCTTTGAGTCTCACTAGTGTACCAGTAAATTTAGAGGCAAAAATGTCCAATTGAAGGTTCACTAGTGAAGAGAGCTACATGTTTCTGAGCCTGACAGATGAGAGTGAAGAGGAAGTCACCCATCTGTCCGATTCTGGCTCAGAATATGAACCAGTAGACAGCAGCGGCACTCTGACAGATAGCTCTGACGATGGAGTAGTGGTCCCTGCCAAGGTCAGACATACCCGACCCCATTCTTCTGCTGTTTTTGAGGTGCAAGAACTGCAGGGCTCTCATATGGAGCAGAGAGCCAGTACTAGTGCCGCTCATCCTTCTGGTGAACTGGCAAGCACCAGCGGCCTAGTACATTCTGGTCGTACATCCAGCACTGCAATAACACTTGGTGACGTAACAAGTCCCATAAATGCAGTTCAAGCTGGTGAGGTGGCTAGCACAACTAATGTCCCACAGCCACCAAGAAGAAGACAAACACAGGCCCATCGAGCCCATAGTGCCCTTCCTGCTGCATTTGCCAATCCGAATTGAGAGCTCACCACTTCTGCAGCACCCGTACTTCCCCCATCCACTGGCCAACCCAGAATTCAGGTGGAAACAGTTGACTTTTAGGTCACTTGATTTTCATTCGCTGTTTTTCATGGAAGATCTCTATAGATCTACTTTGGACTAAAGCAATTTGTATGCTGGTCAATTCATCGCCACTAATCCCCAGTTGACCCTTGCCAGAGATTGGAAACCTATTATGCCTCGTACACACGATCGGACATTCCGACAACAAAATCCATGTTTTTTTCCGACGGATGTTGGCTCAAACTTGTCTTGTATACACACGGTCACACAAAGTTGGTCGGAAATTCCGAACGTCAAGAACGCGGTGACGTACAACACGTACGACGGCACTAGAAAGAGGAAGTTCAATACCAAGTGCACCACCCTTTGGGCTCCTTCTGCTTATCTCGTGTTAGTAGAAGTTTGGTGACAGAGGATTCGCGCTTTTCAGCCTCCTGCTTTTCCGATTGTTACTGCTCTTCGGTTTGTGCTTGTGGGTTTGTATTTCTATTACGTATTTGATTTTCAGATCCGCTCGTTTCTGATTTTCAGCTCCGGCCTTTCTGTTTTTCAGTGCTTTCTGTTAGTTTGTTCTGACCAGCCGACCGTTCTGAAGCCATGAGGACCCTCACCCCGGACCATAGGGTTTATAACTACTGTCTGGCCAGAGCCAGAAGAGTGGTGGAGAACGTTTTCTGGATAATGGGCAGCCGGTTCTGCCTATTCCTTATGCCAATCAACATGGCGGAATGTAAACATAACCACAGAATCCTTGCATGCTGCATTCTACACAACTATTTAAGGAGAAATTCAATGAACTATGTGGCCTCAGTTGGACCTGAGGGCGGACTTCAACAAGAAACCCTGACGGCGCTTGAAGTTGGCCGTCCTGGCTTGCCCCCCTAAAGCGCCCGCTAAGTAAGACAGAAGTATGCAGAATACTTTGCGGGTAGGGGGGCCATTGATGTGCCAAAAAAAGTTTAAGAAACATTTTATCAACAATGTAAATTTAATTACAAAATTTAATTAAAATTATGTATCAAATAAATGACATGTAAATGTAATTTTTTGATACATGAGGTGACAATCTCTTCTTCTGTAATATTAGTATGTTGTGGGTCTGCTACACACACACCTTGTTTTTGTTGGTAATGTATATAATGCATTACTGACAAAAATATTCATCATTTTCAGCACCTTGAATTAATTTTGTGGAGTCACGAAAATGGCGTGAATGAGGTAAATAACCCCCATTGTCACTGTAAACACCAACTTACTACAAAAATTGCTATTGAGCATTGAAAGAAGAAGCCACACATTGTTGAGTAGAAAACATTTTACTCAAAGCACATTCACATGTGTGTTAGAAAAGGGTTTTTGAAAAAGCCAACATCTTTGGTGTGTATTTTTTATTTTTTCACATTGTAAAGATCCTTTTTTTTGGTTAAACAGGCATGTTTCAAAGCATAACATACACAACTCAGGAACTTACAAAGTTCAACTTTGATAAAGTGAAGGCAATATCAAACATGAGTATGTCCAAAATGTGTTGATATTGCCTTCATCAGATGGGGTGATGTCACCCCTGTAAAAGCCAAATTTTAAAGATGCACACAAATTGGGATTCAAACTGAGGATTTCCTGATCCCATGCCTAATGTCAACATGTGCTAGCTCCCATCATGGGGGATCAATGGACGTGTTTTGGGGGTGCAAACCCTTCCTCTCACCTAATTGAGTTGGGAGGAAGGGATTGCACCCACAAAACGCGTACATTGATATCCCCTGATGGCAGATAGCACATGTTGACACACTGTGTGCATCTTCAAAATTTGGCTTTTCAAATACTTTACAACTTTTTTTTAACTTCAAAAATAAATAAAACGGTACATTTTTTTGTTTTTTATATTCTGCCTAAAACATTAATGATGTTCTTCATTTTTTTTTTTTTTTAACATCATTGATGTTTTCCTTAAAATTTTCTAAATCATGATTGCACCCCATTCTCTCCCCGATGAGGATCTGGGCACTTTTGCTGTTGAAATGAGATTCTTCTTGCACAACATCCACATCACCTAAAATAAAAAAAACACACCATGTATTATAAATATGCAGGCATACATCTCTTACCTGAAGCTGTGGTCTCAGACACTCACCTGTTGTGGTGACAATTTCGCCCACTTCATAAACCTCTCCTTCCTCACCCTCTGCTTGTGGTGTGGGGATTTCCCCTTCTTTAGGAGGTGGGGGGTGGGGGGTCCCTGGTGTCCTCAGATGTCCTGAGTCTTTTCTCCACTATGTGAATAAAAAAAAGGTATACTTAGCACACAGATATTTAAGGGCAGAAATAGGAATATGAAACATTGCTTGGAAGTGTTGTACAATTGTCTGTTTTGGCACAGTTCCCAGCTGAAGAACATTTTATTTCCTTTCTAAAGCTGGAAAACTTCCCTTTTTTGTTAAAGTATCACACATGGAAACACCCCTATAGTATCTCTTGGAGCACCTGTGTGGGATACCCTAAAACGTTTGTTCTGGTGTCCCACACTAGTGCTCCTGCTGTGAAAACAGCTGCTGAGTGTCCTCTCCTTACACAGAATCAAGTTTACATTTCATTGTAGTTACAAACCCATCTAGACAAAAAACTTATTTTAATACAAATAGGCATAAACAAATTTAGTTAACCTGTATCTGCCAAAAACATCTTAAAGTGGATGAACGAACAATGTTTAATACAACCGAATACTGTGCCCATGAACATGAAAGTAGCCATTTTAAAATGTACAACAGTAAGGAAAAGCACATGGGGCAGCACGAATGTTAAGAAGAATAGGAACACACAACAAAATACTTACTTTTTTGCAGCACTCTCTTGATTCTTTTGTACTGATCCTGCTCTCTCAATTTGAGATCTGACCATTCCTGTGCAGACTTTTCACAACTTTAGGCATGATCTTGGCCTTTTTCACATTTGGGTTTGGGTAAGGTCCATGCTTCCCATCATAGTCGGCCCTCTTTAAGATGTCCACCATCTCCACCATCTCTACAAAGGACATATTTGAGGCCTTCAATCTCCTCCGTGATCGTGAGGTTCGGGGCTCCGTCTATTCGTCGTTACTGCTTTCTTCTACATGCACCTGTTGTCTCTCCACCATGTTCTCTACCCGCTGCGCCGAATGAGAAGAGGCTTGGAATAGACGACAAAGAACATCAGGGGCGGGCGGAGTTTTACGCATGCGCAGTGTATATAAAGCGTAACATGTGTGCGTCGTACGTACGATCTGTGAATTGTTGAACAAAGAATCCCCCTAGGATTGTGACTTTAACAGACCACCCAACCCATTCAAGTAAAAAAATATTGTTTTATTAATCTACTTAAAAAAGACGTGAAAGCATCTATATTGTACAGTATATTAAAAAATCAGAAAAGAAAATCAAACAAATAAATCATTCCATACAGCATGGAGGCAAAGTCAAGAGCAGAGAAAAAAACTACAAGATGACAATCGTTAATGTACTCTCATGGGGGTGATGTACCCCGATACCCGACGCGTTTCTGGTAACTCTGGTACCTTCATCAGGGGTTTTGAGAGTTGAAACTAATGTATACATGTATGGATTCTCTAAGAATGACCTTATGTTCATGTAGCACTCATGGCCCCTCAGATCAAATATTATATGTTCATTTGTGCCAGACAGACAGTATAAGGATAGTGTATATGTTGAGAGAATGATGTCAGACCGAGTAATAAACGAGCCAGCTAGGGGAGAACCATTCATAGGAACCTGTTGTATGTCGGCTGCATGCTGGAAGGAACAATATCCAGGGACAGTCCCATAATGGTTGGCTCAAGGCCAAAACCTTCTAATATGGAGATCTCACGAGAGGGTGCCTGCCTCTGTGGGTGCTAGCATTTGATCTGAGGGGCCATGAGTGCTACATGAACATAAGGTCATTCTTAGAGAATCCATGCATTTATACAATATTTTCAACTCTCAAAATCCCTGGTGAAGGTACCAGAGCTACCGGAAACGCGTTGGGTATCGGGGTACATCACCCCCATGAGAGTACATTAATGATTGTCATCTTGTAGTTTTTTTCTCTGCTCCTGACTTTGCCTCCATGCTGTATGGAATGATTTATTTGTTTGATTTTCTTTTCTGATTTTTTTAATATACTGTACAATATAGACACTTTCAAGTCTTTTTTAAGTAGATTAATAAAACAATATTTTTTTACTTGAATGGGTCTGGTGGTCTGTTAAAGTCCCAATCCTAGGGGGATTCTTTGTTCAACAATTCATTATTCAACAATTATGTCATGATTGAAGCCCCCTCCTTGCCCTACGTACGATCTGTGAGCGGAGGACGAAGTAACGGAAACTACGATTGTTATAAGGAAGGTACAATTTTAAGTTGGTGCATCAGTGGCCTATACTGCTTATAGATTGAGGCCTATAATTGGGTCAAGATTAGGAGAGTTTCGCCTGACATTAAGGTTTGTCTTGTGTTGTGTCTTGCAGAGAAAGTGGATCTAATAAACAATGAGGACTTTATCCCCATATTCATTGATATGTACAGGGAGCTGCCCTGTCTGTGGCAGGTAAACCACCCCTTTTATAACAATAAACCAAAGAGGCAGGCAGAGCTGGATCAATTGCTGGAATTTGTGAAGCCGGTGATCGCCACGGCAGACAACCCCTATTTGAAGGCCCTAATTGGTGGCATAAGGAGCACTTATAATAGGGAGCGCAAGAAGGTCCAGGATTCCCAGAGATCAGGAGCTGCAGCAGATGACATTTATGTGCCCAGGCTGTGGTACTATGACAGACTGCATTTTATGGCAGGCCAGACTGAACCCAGGCCAGCACTCTCCAGTCTTCCTTCAAGGCTTCCTTCACCCCCAGCTGAGGCTTACGACGACCAACCTGGGCCTTCCAGGCAGCAACATGTGAAGGAGCCCAGCTTGAGTCAGGTATAGCATTCTTCAAAATATTTCTGTTTGTCAAATGAATGATGTTAAATATATGTAAGTTTTGATAACTAATTTCTGATTTTACAAAGTGTTTTACATATCAATAGACAGTAGTGGCCACAAATGATTGGGACAAGAATGAAAATTGCTGGGGTCAGAATGATAGTCTTTTCTATTTATTAACATTCAATTTTCAACAGTCATGAACTAAAAATTGTGTGTGATTGATGAACCAAAAACTAAAACTATGTCCCTTTTTCATACACAGGAAAGCCTCAGCCAGGAGGAGGCCGTGGAAAGTGGCAGCCAGGAGGTGGCCGGGCCCAGTAGCCTGCCTGAATCCCAGGTCTCTCCCCTTGGCCTACCACAAAAAAAGTGCCAGGAAGAGGAGTAACCTGAAGGAGGCAGCAATTGGTCTACTTCTGAAGGCTACTGCGGCCCTCAGAAACCCCCCCCAGTGTTCAAGAGGACTATGCATACATGACAGCCTGCAAAATGTTGGAAATGGAGGAGGGCCAACGCCTCTTAGGTGAGGAAGTGATTTTACAAGCCCTAAATAAGGGGGTTTATGGGCAAATTCACAAGCCAAAGCCACGTTTGTGAGTTCAACCATGGTCCTCCTCCTTCTCCTCCAGCCTCCTCCACCCCCTGCCACAACTCCAACACCAGAGCCACAGCCTGGAAGGAAGTGTCCAAGGAAGACAAGAGAGTGATGGCCTGGGTTCAGTTTGGTCTGGCAAAAGACGCAGGCTGTGTATGACCACAGCCTGGGGACAGATATGTCATCTGCTGCTGTTCCTGATCTCTTGTACTCCTGGACCGGATTGTGCTCACTATTATATGGATTCCTCAGGCCACCAATTTTGACTGTAAAATAATTGATGTGTGCCCTGGGGTACAAAGGCTTCGCAAATTTCAGCAGTTTCTCCAGCGTTGCCTTCCTCTTTATTTTGTTATGACCCAGAATAAATGGCTATTTCTTTTTCACAAATACTTGGCTATGTGTTTTAGTTCAAAAAGGTCAGTTTGTTTGTGAGTAGGCAGGTACATTTCAAAAATACAAGGTCAAATTAACAAGGGACACCAACACCAACCTCCTTGAGGTAAAAAAAATACTTGTGTGCAGTGCTCTTGTGTGCAGGACGCTGTCGGTCTGAGCTGATGCCCAATAAGTCTATACAAAAAAGATACACAACTTACACCAGTTACTTTCTCTTGAATCCCCTACAATAGCTGGATCAGGACCCGCATCTGGCCTCAGTGGAACCTGAGATTCAAAACTTCTCTATGTCCCACATATGTGGGCTTTTTCCTCTGATTTATGAGGAATCAAACCTATCCACACACACCTATACCTAGTCATTTGTACTTGCTACGCATGAAATACTAAGACTTTGGGTATGACAATCAACCCTTATTGATCACAATTGGGAAACACACTGGATGGGCAGACAGTGTCAGCACCTCTGCTTTTAACTGCTTTTTTGGAATGTGAAGCTAGTCTACATATTGCCAATAAACCCTTCCTATAACTCACTTCCTCCCCTGAAGAAGGAGGCTAAACATCTCCGAAACGCGTCGGTTGCAAATACATTGGTACCAATATCCAACATATGTATAAATGCATAAATCGCATTCCTTTCATTGCTCGCTATATCTATATTGTTATTGATGTTTTTAAGATGTTTCTGAAATGACTCTTTTTTTATATATTATACATTTTCTCCTATATTTATCCATACGTGCCTTTAAAGTCCACCATTAGGGGAACTTTCTTTTTGCTTGATTATTTGGAAAGAGGTACCACTTGTACATGCATGGACAATTATTACACAAGCGTGCCACTTTTTAGTTACCTTTTTGATTGTGGAATTGGCACATGTGGCACTGTACGATCTAATTGCTGGGGCTTCCCCCAACGGCTTGTAGAGTCCCATCTTAGACGGGGGAGAGAGCCTGCTTGAAATGTAAGTAATGTAAGTGGAGGGATTCACGGAATGTTTTTGTTCTGTCCTCCCTTCACGCAGATACGACAGTCCAAATTCCTACAGCGACTGGTGTTGTGAAGAAACCCCTCTGTGTCCACAAATACAACCTTAACATGGGAGGGGTGGACCTCAGCGACCAGTTGTTGGCGCCGTACCTATTTGCCCATAAGGCCAGACGCTGGTATAAAAAAGTGTCTGTATATTTATTCCAATTGGCTCTCCTGAATGCTTTTGTGCTATACAAAGCTTCAGGATAAACTGGATCCTTCCTAAAATTCTGGGAAGAGATCATCACAGCCCTTCTGTTTCCAGACGGTTCTATGGCCCACCTTCCCAACGCAAATGCAGTGAGCCAGCTGCATGAGAGGCATTTACCGTATGTCCTCCCTGGTACCCCTGCCCACAGAACACCCCAAAGAAGATGTCGTGTCTGCAGAAAATGCAGATTTAGGCATGACACCCGCTTTATTGTCCCTCTTGTCCTGACCAACCTGGTCTCTGCATCGGTGACTATTTCAAACGCTACCACACACTAGTGGAGTATTAGCCTAGGGTACAGCACTACACAGTCCTAGGGCACACTTACATGGGGTCTCGAAAGATGAGATGGTCATCACATTTTGAGACCCTAATCTGGAACGTGTACAGTTTACAGTTTGTATAAAAGTGCAAAAAAAATATATAAAAAACACAAAAACTAAAACTATGTCCCTTTTTCATACACAGGAAAGCCTCAGCCAGGAGGAGGCCGTGGAAAGTGGCAGCCAGGAGGTGGCCGGGCCCAGTAGCCTGCCTGAATCCCAGGTCTCTCCCCTTGGCCTACCACAAAAAAAGTGCCAGGAAGAGGAGTAACCTGAAGGAGGCAGCAATTGGTCTACTTCTGAAGGCTACTGCGGCCCTCAGAAACCCCCCCCAGTGTTCAAGAGGACTATGCATACATGACAGCCTGCAAAATGTTGGAAATGGAGGAGGGCCAACGCCTCTTAGGTGAGGAAGTGATTTTACAAGCCCTAAATAAGGGGGTTTATGGGCAAATTCACAAGCCAAAGCCACGTTTGTGAGTTCAACCATGGTCCTCCTCCTTCTCCTCCAGCCTCCTCCACCCCCTGCCACAACTCCAACACCAGAGCCACAGCCTGGAAGGAAGTGTCCAAGGAAGACAAGAGAGTGATGGCCTGGGTTCAGTTTGGTCTGGCAAAAGACGCAGGCTGTGTATGACCACAGCCTGGGGACAGATATGTCATCTGCTGCTGTTCCTGATCTCTTGTACTCCTGGACCGGATTGTGCTCACTATTATATGGATTCCTCAGGCCACCAATTTTGACTGTAAAATAATTGATGTGTGCCCTGGGGTACAAAGGCTTCGCAAATTTCAGCAGTTTCTCCAGCGTTGCCTTCCTCTTTATTTTGTTATGACCCAGAATAAATGGCTATTTCTTTTTCACAAATACTTGGCTATGTGTTTTAGTTCAAAAAGGTCAGTTTGTTTGTGAGTAGGCAGGTACATTTCAAAAATACAAGGTCAAATTAACAAGGGACACCAACACCAACCTCCTTGAGGTAAAAAAAATACTTGTGTGCAGTGCTCTTGTGTGCAGGACGCTGTCGGTCTGAGCTGATGCCCAATAAGTCTATACAAAAAAGATACACAACTTACACCAGTTACTTTCTCTTGAATCCCCTACAATAGCTGGATCAGGACCCGCATCTGGCCTCAGTGGAACCTGAGATTCAAAACTTCTCTATGTCCCACATATGTGGGCTTTTTCCTCTGATTTATGAGGAATCAAACCTATCCACACACACCTATACCTAGTCATTTGTACTTGCTACGCATGAAATACTAAGACTTTGGGTATGACAATCAACCCTTATTGATCACAATTGGGAAACACACTGGATGGGCAGACAGTGTCAGCACCTCTGCTTTTAACTGCTTTTTTGGAATGTGAAGCTAGTCTACATATTGCCAATAAACCCTTCCTATAACTCACTTCCTCCCCTGAAGAAGGAGGCTAAACATCTCCGAAACGCGTCGGTTGCAAATACATTGGTACCAATATCCAACATATGTATAAATGCATAAATCGCATTCCTTTCATTGCTCGCTATATCTATATTGTTATTGATGTTTTTAAGATGTTTCTGAAATGACTCTTTTTTTATATATTATACATTTTCTCCTATATTTATCCATACGTGCCTTTAAAGTCCACCATTAGGGGAACTTTCTTTTTGCTTGATTATTTGGAAAGAGGTACCACTTGTACATGCATGGACAATTATTACACAAGCGTGCCACTTTTTAGTTACCTTTTTGATTGTGGAATTGGCACATGTGGCACTGTACGATCTAATTGCTGGGGCTTCCCCCAACGGCTTGTAGAGTCCCATCTTAGACGGGGGAGAGAGCCTGCTTGAAATGTAAGTAATGTAAGTGGAGGGATTCACGGAATGTTTTTGTTCTGTCCTCCCTTCACGCAGATACGACAGTCCAAATTCCTACAGCGACTGGTGTTGTGAAGAAACCCCTCTGTGTCCACAAATACAACCTTAACATGGGAGGGGTGGACCTCAGCGACCAGTTGTTGGCGCCGTACCTATTTGCCCATAAGGCCAGACGCTGGTATAAAAAAGTGTCTGTATATTTATTCCAATTGGCTCTCCTGAATGCTTTTGTGCTATACAAAGCTTCAGGATAAACTGGATCCTTCCTAAAATTCTGGGAAGAGATCATCACAGCCCTTCTGTTTCCAGACGGTTCTATGGCCCACCTTCCCAACGCAAATGCAGTGAGCCAGCTGCATGAGAGGCATTTACCGTATGTCCTCCCTGGTACCCCTGCCCACAGAACACCCCAAAGAAGATGTCGTGTCTGCAGAAAATGCAGATTTAGGCATGACACCCGCTTTATTGTCCCTCTTGTCCTGACCAACCTGGTCTCTGCATCGGTGACTATTTCAAACGCTACCACACACTAGTGGAGTATTAGCCTAGGGTACAGCACTACACAGTCCTAGGGCACACTTACATGGGGTCTCGAAAGATGAGATGGTCATCACATTTTGAGACCCTAATCTGGAACGTGTACAGTTTACAGTTTGTATAAAAGTGCAAAAAAAATATATAAAAAACACAAAAAAATTTAAAATAAAAAAGCCAAAAATGTTCGCTCTCTGTTGTCCGCTCTATTGTTAGATCTCTATTGTTCTATATCTATTGTTCGCTCTCTATTGTTCCTGTATTTTAGAACTGTAATGTTTTATTTTTACTATGTTTTATTGTATTTGCTTTGCAGGTATGGTATGTCTTACTGTTATACTGTAATGTTACTTTGTTTTATTGTTAACCATCATTTGCTTAGCAGGTATGCCATTCAGCTGCAGCACTGATTTATTTACTGTATCTTGACAGCAACAGTGTTTGCTCTCACGATACGTAAATCAGCGACTCCAGCGCTGTAGGACTTGATTTCACCACCACAGTTAAAAAAAAATGGTGCATGTACTGTATGCCCATCATTAGAAGTGGGTGGATGGAGGGTGGTATTCTAATGGTGGGCATACTCACCGATCAATCTCTTTTTTTTCGTCCAGCCCACAGGCTGCATGAAAAAAAGAACATTACAATATATGCCCAACAAGGACCAGCAATGTACTGGTATGTTGCTGGACTTTGAGTGGTTATATCAGAATGATGCCTCCAGGTTTAGATATCATCTTGGTATCATTCTTTTCAGCCAGTGGTCGGCTTTCATGTAAAAGCAATCCTAGCGGCTAAATAGCCTTTACACTGCTTTTACAAGCAGTGGGAGGGAAAGCCCCCCTCCCACCATCTTCCATGGTTTTCTTGGGCTCTCCTATCCCAACAGGGAACCCAAGAATGCAGCTGGTGTTTCCGCCAGCTGACCATAGATCTGATCAGAGACCAGAATGGCTCCAATCATCTCTATGGCCTAAAAAAGCAAAAGCTACAAGCATTTCATGACTTTTTGGGCAGAGGAGAGATCTAGGGTCTAATAGACCCCAATTTTTCAAAAAAGAGTAACTGTCACTACCTATTGCTATTGATATTTACATTCCCTGAGATAACAATAAAAATGATAAAAAAAAAATGAAAGGGTGCGTGATGACGTAACGCGCATCACGGAGGGAGGGGCGAGAGTGTGTCCGCCGGAGCGAGACCGGAGGCTCCCCTCAAGCAGGCCGTGGCCGCTTCGGAACGGAATGGCCCGCTACGACCCAGCCTGTTACATCCCTGCGGGAAAGGTGGAGAGTCCCCGCTCGCCGCAGCTGAGCCGACCAGGAGAGGATGTGAGAGCGGCGGGAGCAGCAGGCGAGGGGAGCGGCTCGCAACGATCGCTGGTGGCGGGTCTGCCGACCCCCCCTTCTCCCCCCCGGCTGTTCCCCTGAGCATCCCCAGTGGCACCCGGCACCTGATCCTCCTGGAATCCTGGAGATGGTAATGTAAACTGGTCTGTTTTAAGGTGAAAGAAGGAACACAAAGGAGTCTGGTTTAAAGAGAAGAAAATTACTTGGTAAAAGTTGTCATGCAAGAGTGAAGGGCAGAAAAAGGAGGTACCCCCGCCGAGGGGAGGTTTATGATGCAATATCATTTAAGAACCGTTTATCAGTCTGCATTACAAAATATGAGAACTGTCTTGCAAAAAGCTTGTTGGGGCTATGAATAGGGGAAATGAGGATGTCATTAAGTTTGAAATTTCTTCCCTCTGACTGATTTACAGGAACATAATGAACTGATTAGGGTGCAAGATAAACATTTTCACTAAGCTGTGTTTACGGGTGTATAGTTGTTCAACAGGGTGACAAAGTAACAAATATCTGCTATGTTAAGTATACTCAGGGGAAGGAGTGGGAATATTGTTGGAAGTGTTAAGAATACACACTGGGAATATCACCTGTCAGGAGGAGGGCAGGCCCAGTTAGAAAAAATTGCTGAAGCAAGGTATAAAAGAGACTGAGTCACATTGAGCCAATATATCCACCTGACTTTTAAAAAGGGGAAGGAGAGAAGGAAGAAGGAAAAAGGCCTAATCATTTCAACTGTACTATTGTAGTACGCTGCTAATGACAAACAAATGAATACAATATGCATCAATAATAGAAGGCCTATGAAGTGGCTTGTGAGTGGATAAAAGTTGTGAATTGAAGGTTTAAAAATGTGCAGCAGTGAGTTCATAGCCTGGCATAAAATTCATATTTAGACTCCCACGCCATTCCCTACCCCATTAGGTGAAAGAACATTGCTCCTTTTTCTTTTTTTTTTCTGCTGCTCGCCCCCTAAACGGAGTGAGCGGAATTGGATAGAACGAAGACTGGGGAAGCAAACAGGAGGGGCAAAAATGGAGAATTATGAGCAAGACTGTAGCTAAATCAGGAAAATGGGGAAGGCCCAAAACCCCGAAGGATAAAGGTGTAGACAGTACGATCAAACAATTTATGTCCCAAGGAGCCAGTCCCAGGAATGTAGAGTAAGAGGCACAAGGAGGGGCAAGGATCGAGAGAAAAGGGGGAACAGAAAGGAAAACAGGTGATAAGTTGGACCACTCCAGAGAGGATTTAACAACTGAAAGCAAGACGGAAATAAGATGGATGGAGGAAAGAAGAGCTAGTACCCAAATTCCATCAAAAGGAGAAATGAGTGAAATGCTCCAAAGGTTGGAGAATTCAATAAAATCTGAAATAAGCTGTTAGAAAAGTTTTAAATGTTTATTGTGTGACTATTGGAAAAACTATTAGAAAAACAATAACCCTGAGACTTTTCTTAAGATGACTTCTGAGAACATTGTTGTATTAACTTGCTGTATCGTTTGCTTTAACTAACTCCATACTAAGTTGTAGGATGATTAGGCTTAACCATATATGGTAGAACAAGAATGTACAGGAAACACTAATTGGCAAATAAAGTACCATTTTGTACCAGGCACGCTATGCGTGTTTCCTCAGCCAATAGAAGCGTTATCTCTATATTATTGTAGGTATTAGGAGGGGAGATGTTCATCTCTTTGTAAGATTCTTACTGCATCTTTTGACTTGTAAGCATCATCCATTTGTGTGACACATCTGAAATAAATTGTCTGCTTTTCAATACACCTGGAGTTCGACTGATCACAAGAGGAGAGTAATCCTAACATTTTGGTCCTCCGAGCCTGAACCAACAAGTGCATTTCGGGTCAGATGGTCCCGACAAAAACTTTGGTGAGTATTGGACCTCAAAGCTCACTGAGAATTAAAAGTCCCCCCACTCAACGTTAGTGGTGAAATAGGGGCGGGGGCCTGGGACCCAGATCCACTGTCTGGTTTTGAACTTCGTGATCCAGTCCTCCTGGTGGAGAGGTAAGATAATTTAAATTATTCTTAATACTCTCTAAGAGTCTTTTCTTCTCTTTCGGTTTGATTAATGTGTTGTAATTGCCGACACTGGTATTGATTGTATAATATCTTAATAATCTAGTGTGCGAAGACAGAGACACTTGGGAGTGTTGTCTAAGGTACAAAATAGCTTTACCCGCTGTCCAGGACAGATAAAAAAAAGATTTGAGGTATACCGAACGTCAGAGGGTGAATGCCTGACGTCATCGTCGGAGGTGGATTGCCCGACGATGTAAGCGCTTAAGTGATCTAGGAAGATCACAAGACTAACTTTCTTTTGTGTGTTTAGTTTCTCCTTTCTCATGGTTAACCTTTCTGTTGATGCTGTAACCTTATTGAAAAAAAAACCCTGCTTATGAGGCTGCTGTGTTCCTGATGTGCCAAGTGGGAGACTGGAACTGCTCTTTAAGGACACAGGGCTTTATAGGGAAGTTTAGATTCAATAGTAAACTAACTGTAAAAGTGTCAGGATTTGATGGATAAATTTAAATTGTTAGGACCCAAAGATAAAAAAAGGTATGGGTTGATAATAGGAGTTTAAATAACCAGCAAAAAATCTCTCTTCACACCTCATGGTCTGTGTGTTTGTAAAATTTGTGTTGTAGCCTGCTTGCCTATCAGTGACAGATTGGGAGCTGGCAGAGAAGCAGGAAACTTTAGAAAAGCTTAAAGAGATACTTGGTTTAATTGTCTTATGGCTTCACTCTGTAAGGCAGCCAACACCTTGCTAGCCAATGTATTAAGCAGATAAATATGTAAAATACCAGGTGACATTGCACAATATGGTCCATGGGGATTGGACCGGAGCCGGCGTCTTGGATTATTGCACCGTCTCAGGTACCACTGGACAACATTGTCTGGGAGACTGTGCTACATCTGGGCCATCTGCTCGGGGACAACCCTCAGTCGGACTCATAGGAACCAAACAGTTGGAGCTGCAACTTCAGGTAAAGGTAATCCAATAGCCATATCACTGATGGGTCTAGCAAAAGAGAATTAGACCAGACACAAGTGTGATCTAAATGTTTAACAAATATTTGAGAAGCAGAAAAATAGCTAAGTATGACTGAGTAAAAAAATTAATAAATAAGTGCGAGAAATCATCACAGGGAGATTAAAGCCTGTAGTTTTTCCTCGCCCCTCCCCTCGTGTGAATCCCCTGTATTACAGGAGGGCGTGAATTGCTCCTCCGTTTCAAATTCCTATGTGAGAGATTGAGTCTGTAAAAAAAAAGTTAACTCTTGACCAGCTATGACAATACAGAAGGGTTATGAAAGTAAATATTGAAACTGAGTAAAAAAAAAGGAAAGGTACACTGATAACACCAGGCTGCTTTATTATTTTAGCATGCCATGGTGTTAAAGGAAGCACATGGCAGAAATTGTTGATGGTTTTGAGGAGGTAGATGGGAGACATGAAGGTGGATTAAATTGTGGAGTGAACAGAATGTTGTGGAGTTGTCAAGTGGTTTGATGAATGTGAGAAAAGAAAAGGCTGAGAATGTTGTGATTACTTTAAATGTGTCCAGTCCAGAGACAGTATGTGACTGAGTGCTAATTTTACTGCCATAAGGAAATAGGGATTTGAATGGGCTTTGCTAAGAGAAGTGTGCAGTAGTTTTGAAGTCCAGAGAGAGGAGAGAAGGGAATATACAGACTTGATGCTTTTTCTCAGAAACAAGAAAATGCAGATTGCCTGACAGCCATAGCAGAAGAGAGAGGGAAATTATGACGGATGACTAGTAGGGCAGCATTAACCCTTTGAGCGCACAGAGGTTAATTTGTGCATCTGTGAAAATATTAGGATTTTCGGTGGGAAAGAAAGTCCAAATATTAGTCTTAAAGTAAATATTTCTTGGATATGTTACTTATAGAACTCCCAGATTTTCAACTGTAAAGTGTTAATGATGCAATGCTGTTTATATTTAGGTACATTTATAAAATTAAAAGGCTAAGTTCTGAATTAGAATATGTGTTTGGGTTAAATAAAATGTGTTTTGGGACCAGAGAATAAGGGGAACAATACAAAAGGGGATTCATGTTTTATTCAATTCTGCTAAAATATCCGTGTCTGAGAAAAATATTTTTATATATATTGAATATATATGTCAAATAATGTAAATGTCACTAGGAAACATTTTATGTCTGCATACTTGGTGGACTTATGGACTTATATTTGAATAAATGAAAGAATATTGTTTTTAACAACTCCAAAGTAAGGAAGGCTTTCTTTGGTAGTTTGATCTGTGATCCTGCGCTCATTCATGTTAGATAAAGAGTATCTATTTTCCTCAGCCCCAATTCAAGTGCAGATATGACATCCCCCTCCTCCTTCTACACAACTGAAGAATGAGGCGAGTTCCTTTTTATGGGGTGGGTGTCTAGTGATTGCATAAATGGGTACAAAATTGAACCTTTAGAGGTATTTTACAGTTTAGAACATTAAATTAAGGTATGAAATAATGTAGACTACACAGTCCTTAGAGACAAAGAAACAATATTGGAAAACAAAAGGTTGCACAAGTATAGATAACATTTACATGTCACCTGATTGAAAACCGGTATTGCCAAAATCCTTATTTAGGTATGCAGCAGTATTGACATATGGAGTAACACATGTGTCAAACAGGGGGGTGACTGAGATGTTTAATAAGGTATTTACAGCCCAAGGCTTCACTTACTACTAAAAAAAAAAAACTTTTTGCTATCAATGGATTATATGTGCAAGATACAATGTTTAGGGAGGCATAAGACCACGGAAAGGGAAGTTCCCCACACAGCAATATCCATTCCAACACATTTGCATGGATTTTATTGAATTGGACAAATGTGAAAGGAAGAAATATTGTTTGCTAATCATAGACACCCTGACCAAGTGGGTGGAGAATTCCCGACAGGAAGTGCAGAGGCACAGACAGTGATAATGGACCCCATTTTGTAAATAAAACTAAACATTTGACAGAAGTGATGGGAATTCAAGTGAAATACCATTGTGCCTATTATTCCCAATCAGCTGGATTGGTGGAAAGACATAATGGCATTCTAAAAAGCAAACTGAGGAAAGCTATGGAAGAAACAGGTAAAAATTGGATGTACTGCCTACTAGTAGCTGTGACCAGTATGCATATCACACCCACAAATGAAGGTTTAAGCCCATTTGAGATGATAAATGGAAGGCCATATAAGATACCCTTACAACCAAATGAAACACCTACTGAGGAGTCTGAGCACACACTAGCAGAACACATGTCTAGGCTGTTAAGACAAAGACGTACTAATGATTTTTATTCTGTCCTAGAAGGTCCAATTCGAGAAGATGAAAAGGTGCATGTGGGAGATTGGGTCTTACCAAAAAGTAATGAGAAAAAGCAGTGGTACTCCCCAAGGTGGGATGGCCCTTTCAAAGTCCTCCTAACTACCCCTACTGCGATAAGGATTGCAGAGTGGACTACCTGGATTCACCAGTCCCATTGCAAAAAGGTTTTACAGGTAGAGTAGGGCCAGTTGGCTACAAGAGGTTCAGAAAGTCCGGCTACAAAGGGAGGTCCTGCACAAGGTGGGACTTGTCTCAAACCGGTGAAGTCTCCCCTACCCTATCCGCTGGAACTCTGTAGCTGGTTAGGATGAAAGGGACAGTAATTATCCTTGGGTTACTGGTGATTCTAGGAGAGGCAACCATAAGAGGGGTTATACGTTATGGAAGAGCAGAGGAACCTTTGGATTGGGAAAGAACAGGAAAAGCATTGAATCTAACCTTTATAGAGGGAATAACTAGCACTTTACTGGTAGACTTCTGTCAGATTGCAGATTGTGGGGATACAACTGGGGCTAGAGGACTTCTATGGGCAGATAAATACATTTGCTGGCTCTGGGATGGGGCAGGATGTCAAGCATGGGATCAAGCCCTGTGGACCACAGCACATCAAGATTGGGGGTATAATCTACCAGGGCCTAAAAAGAGTGGAATAAAGGAAAGATTCAATTACAGAAGCGGCCAACTCCCCCTACACACATAGTAAGAACTGTAAACAATTATTGATAACATTAAAGGAGGAAGGAAGATCAGTGGTTGTACTCTATGGGAGCATGGGTGTCAGAAACTGACCCCTCAGGCAAATTTTTCCTCAAGGTATTACCACCTAATAAAACCTGACAACAGGAAAAGGTAGATTATGGGAGTGTAGATGTGGCGCTATTTTCCTTCAAATTAAAAAATATATATATATGTAAAATATTAGGGGAGGTATGCCTCAAATAAAATGAAGTGTGATACATCCTCTGTCTGTTGGTCTCAAAATGTGTTTGAAAAAAATAAAAATATATATAAGTGCCAAACATCTAAACAAATGCAACTACTTTATGTATTAAACCTCTGATGCAGTAAACCACTTTTGTGTTGCACCCCCTGGGGGCAAGAATTAAAAATAACCTATACAAGTGATAGTGTTACACCCCCTGTTGATGGATATCAGAGTGTGTGTGTGTTGAAGGTGCTGAACTTCAGATAGGGTGTCCAACTGGTGTGCTACACCCTCTAGAGTCCGCAAACTAAAATCCATGATCTACAATATTTGGAACTGTAGAAATGCAGTGATCAAATACCTAGTTAGCAAAGTGATAAATATGGATGTCTGCTGTATCAAAAATCTGGTATGTGAATAAAAATCCAATTATGCCAATAGATAAACTTAAAGCAGAAGTGAAAAAAAAAAAAAAGTAATAATAATAAAATGTGAATGCACAATTCAGTATACGTCTCTGTGTTACACCACAGTAAGACCACATTCAAAACCAAAACAAATGATGAAATTAATGCAAACACTAAATTATTAGTAGATAAGTCCATACAAAGTGACGTGCTTAAAAAAAAAAAAAATAGTGTGATATTGTTTAAAAAGGCTTTATTTAATAAAAAGTTTAGGAGATATACTCGCATGATAAAACAAGAGCCGGCGCTGTGTAAACAACAATCGCCGCTCAGACCGGAAGTGACGCCATACTAAAATAGAAGTTCTGAGTAAAATTATAAGATTTACTAACCTAACAGTAGAAGATGCCATAGCTTTGGAGACAGGATACCAGGAAAAAAAAATGAGTGGTTAGAATGGTTGGGGTATATGGTTAGAACTTTAAAAAAAAAAAAAGGAAAAACTGTTTAGTTTGTGCCAGAGCAAGACTACATTTAGCAACTATTCCTTTTCCTCTAGATCACAATACAGATCCAGAAGGTTAAAAATGTATGTTGCGATTATATAATAAGAGTTATAAACCTGAAACAAATTCTACCTGTCACACGTTGAGTTTGTTGTTTCCCCCAGTACAGAGACCTCAGATACTCCAGCGGTTACTGCTTATCCGGGAAACTTTACTTGTTTTGCACTCCCGGGGAACCGTAGCGGGGTGGATCTTGGGTCGCTACCCGATGACTACTGCAGGAAGAGGATTAACATGGGCAATGGTGACTGGGTTGAACATGACATTCAGAGAGCTGATGTCTGGTGGATGTGTGGGGATAAGAAACTGTGAGCTAGGATACTGGCCAATGCCCGAGGGGATTGCGCTATGGTCCAGCTGGCTATGCCCCTGAGGATCCTGTCAGAACACCCGTGGACTAAGAGTCGCCAATGGTATCGGAGGGACACCTCTCCCATAGGGTCATTTGACTCTCGGATCTACATAGATGAGATTGGGGTTCCTCGCGGAGTGCTGGATGAGTTTAGGGCCAGGAATCAGGTGACAGCTGGGTTTGAGTCTCTTCTCTGGTGGGTGACTATAGATAAAAATGTTGACTGGATTATATGTATGTATATATGTATATATATATATATATATATATATACATACACACACACGTACACTATAACCAACAACGGTTTGTAAACTATACTAGGGACGCTGTGAAGGGCCTAACAGAACAGTTGGCCACCACATCTTTAATGGCATGGCAGAACCGAATGGCTTTAGATATGGTCCTAGTTGAAAGAGGAGGGGTATGCAAAATGTTTGGTAGCATGTGTTGCACCTTTATCCCTAATAATACAGCTCCTGGAGGGACCGTGACCAGAGCCTTGGAAGGACTGACTGCTCTATCAAATGAATTAGCGGAAAACTCAGGTATTAATGATCCATTAACCAACTGGCTTGAAGGATGGTTCGGTAAGTGGACTGGACTTATCACATCATGTTTGATCTCAATTGCTGTGGCCATTTTGGTCACTTGCAGATGCTGCTGCATTCCCTGTATTCGAGGACTTTCTCAAAAACTGACTGAAACCGCAGTCTAAAGAACGATGTATCAAGCCCTTCCTACCTCTGAGGAGACCTTTGTGGACATTGAAGCTCAACTTAATGACATACAGACCGAAAGTGTATAACACTGGGACTATCATCGAAATGTGTTGAGATAAAATAGTCACACAAGAGGAGGGAATGTTAGAAAAGTTTTAAATGTTTATTGTGTGACTATTGGAAAAACTATTAGAAAAACAATAACCCTGAGACTTTTTTTAAGATGACTTCTGAGCACATTGTTGTATTAACTTGCTGTATCGTTTGCTTTAACTAACTCCATACTAAGTTGTAGGATGATTAGGCTTAACCATATATGGTAGAACAAGAATGTACAGGAAACACTAATTGGCAAATAAAGTACCATTTTGTACCAGGCACGCTATGCGTGTTTCCTCAGCCAATAGAAGCGTTATCTCTATATTATTGTAGGTATTAGGAGGGGAGATGTTCATCTCTTTGTATGATTATTACTGCATCTTTTGACTTGTAAGCATCATCCATTTGTGTGACACATCTGAAATAAATTGTCTGCTTTTCAATACACCTGGAGTTCGACTGATCACAAGAGGAGAGTAATCCTAACATAAGCTTGCTCAGAGCAGACGGAAGTCTGCTAGAAAGAGTGGAAACAACAGAGAAGAAAACGGATGAACAAGCTCAGGAGCTATGTAACCTTAAAGAGCAAATAAAAATATCTCTACATAATCAGAAGAAAATTCTCTATAGAATAGAGGACCAAGAAAATAGAGAAAGAAGGCAAAATATTAGACTTCGCTCGGTGCTAGAAAAAAAAAGGAGAAGATCTGAGGAGCATTATCTTCACATTATTGGGCCCTCTCCTGGGTGGAGAGATAGAAGGATTCCCCAAGATATAAAGGATACATCAGGTAGGAAGACTGTACAATTCAGAGGGGGGGAAGATACTCTGTGTAAAACGTACAAAAGAATGAAAAAACCCAGTTATAGATCAGAAGCGCAAGTTTTGTATAGGAAATTTGGGAAGAGTTGTCAGAATTAAATTTTATGACTTACAATGTAAGGGGACTAAACACACCCACTAAAAGACACAAGATATTGGGAGAACTTAAGCGGTATGGAGCTGAAGTAGTATTCCTTCAAGAGACTCACTTATCCCATATTTCAAATATTAAATTGTGGTCTGATAGTTTTCTAAACTGGTTCTATGGAGACACAATTACGAAGAGAGCAAGGGGGTGACAATAGGGTTTGCAAAGGGAGTGCAATTCAAATTAGAAGAGAGGTTACTCGATCCGGAGGGAAGATTTTTTTTTTTTAAAGATTTCCTGGGGGAATTGGAATGCACGCTGGCAAATATTTATGCTCCTAATAAGGACCCGATTACATTTCTAAACAGCATGTTGGGGAAGTTAATAGATTTTAAGAGCGGGGGCCTTGATAAATGCAGATGTTAAACTGTATGCTAGAGTAGTGGCTAACCATTTGAAAGGGTGGATGGGAGGGTTGATACACCCTGATCAGGTGGGATTCACCCCAAGAAGAGAGGGGAGGGACAATGGGGTGAGAACCCTACTCCTACTACAGAATATAAAGGAAAAGGGGCCCCCGGGTCTACTCCTGTCGATCAAAGCCAAAAAAGCGTTCGGCAGGGTAGACTGGGGGTTCATGATAAAAACTTTAAAAACTATGGGAGTGGGGCCGAGAATGATCAGTTGGATCAAGGTTTTATATAGCCACCCTACGGCATTGATAAAAATTAATGGATCTTCTTCTGCCTCATTTGAAACGAAAAATGGGACAAGACAGGGATGTCCCCTGTTCCCCTTTCTCTTTGTTTTATCCCTGGAACCTTTGCTCTCAATGATTCGGGGGGAGCCGTATATTAGTGAATTTAAAGTAGGGGATGAGGAACACAAGCTCGCAGCATTCGCGGATGATGTGTTATTCTTCATAACCAATCCTAGAATTACAATGCCCAACTGATTGAGAGTTCTTAGACAGTATGGGGAAGTATCAAACTTTAAAATAAATTTAGCAAAATCTGAAATTTTGAATATTAATTTAAGCAAAAATGAGGAAGAAAAGCTAAAAAAGGAATTTCAATTTGTTTGGAAGAAAGAAATAAAATATCTGGGAATAAAACTCGCCAATTCATTGGAGAAGATCTACAAAATAAATTATATCCCATTACTGGATGAAATAAAAGCTGAGAGTAAAAGAATAATAAGCAAACCATTATCGTGGATAGGCCGTATTAACTCCATTAAGGTTTATAAAAGAAATGACTAAAATAGAAATAAAGGCAGACCCATGGACAGTACTACATCATGGAATAGAGGGGGATGTAAAAACATATAAAGAATCCTTAGTGCCACACTTGCTAAATGCGGCAAAAAAACTCATCCCTAAGAAATGGCAGACGGCGGAAAGCCCGTTAATTTGGGAGTGGATTGATGTAGTAGAAGAAATATACTACATGGAACATATGAGCTATTGTAGGGATGGTAGTAGAGAAGAGGTAAAAGATAGGTGGGAGTGTTGGAAGGAATTAAAAAAAACTTGGAGCTACGCTGAAGTATTGAGAACCTAGATCTTAAACTGGAAAACGTATATTATGTACACAGATGTGGGGGAGGGGAGTGGGAGTGGGTGGAGGGGGGAGGGGGGAAAGGTTAGATCAGGTCACTTCAATAGCAGGATTTGTAAAGTGGCACATGTTTTTTCCTATAAATTTTAAAAGAAAGTTTTGTATACAGCATAGATAAAGGCTACTATGATGTGAAAACGAGAAGGGACATGGATGAACTGTAAAGGTGAATTAAGTCTCTCAAAGGGTTCGCTGAAGTGGAAGAAAAAAAAAAATGAAAGGAACAGTTTAAAAATAAAATAAAAAAGCAAAATTGAATAATAAAAAAAAAAGCACCCCTGACCCCATGTACTCACGTGCAAAGGCGAATGCAAACGTTGGTCTGGTGTCATATGTAAACAGCAATTGCACCATGCATGTGAGGTATCACCACGAAGGTCAGATCGAGGGCAGTAATTTTAGCAGTAGACCTCCTCTAAATCTAAAGTGGTAACCTGTAAAGGATTTGAAAGGCTTTTAAAAACGTATGTAGTTTGTTGCCGCTGCATGTTTGTGTGCAATTTTAAAGCATTTCGTGTTTGGTATCTATGTACTCAGCATAATGCCCCGTACACACGGTCGGACATTGATCGGACATTCCGACAACAAAATCCTCGGATTTTTTCCTACGGATGTTGGCTCAAACTTGTTTTGCCTACACACGGTCGCACAAAGTTGTCGGAATTTCCGATCGCCAAGAACGCGGTGACGTCAAGCACGTACGACGAGACTAGAAAAGGCCGGTTCAGAACCAAGCGCAGCACCCTTTGGGCTCCTTTTGCTAATCTCGTGTTAGTAAAAGTTTGGTGAGAGACGATTCGTGCTTTTTCAGACTCGTGGCTTTCAGATCGTTTTCTGCCGTTCAGTTTGTGCTTGTGGGTTTGTATCTGCTCTTCAGTGCGTGCAAGCAAGTTCCGCGTGACTTTAGTCACTGTATTCTTGTTCGTTCGTTACTGGTTTTCAGGTCACTCTTCACAGGCCTTGCTGTTCTTCAGTGCGTTCTGTTACTTCGTTCTGAGCAGCCGACCGTTTTCTAGCCATGTTTCGTATGCGTACTCCTCGTAGAGTTCGTGCTGTGCGGGGGCTTGGTGTTGGGGTCCTGACCTTGACACAAGTCCAGTCCATGAACAGGGTGGGGAGGAGTTCATGGACCAAGAATTGGTTGCTTCAGCGTGACCAGTTCTGTCATATGCCTTTGCTCCGTGAGATCCGTGAGAATAATCCTGATGATTTCAGGAACTTTCTCAGGATGACGGACCCCGTGTTTCACCGTTTGTTGGCTTCGCTGACCCCCTATATCAGCAGGCAGGATACCTGCATGAGGCAAGCCATCACTGCGGAGCAGAGGTTGGTCGCTACCTTGCGGTATTTGGCCACAGGGAGAAGCCTGCAGGACCTTAAGTTCTCAACAGGCATCTCCCCCCAGGCTCTGGGGATCATTATCCCAGAGACCTGTTCTGCCATCATACAGGTCCTACAGAAGGAGTATATGAAGGTAAGATTTTTATCCTTTTATATCACATTTTATTGTATTGAATGTTTGCTAATATCTTGTATTTCTTTCCTCATTCCCTAATTACCATGATTGTAATATGCTGTGAATGTCCCCTTTGTCCTCATGCATGCTGGATTTTTATGTAATTATTATTTGATGTCCTTCATACATATTTGCCCTTCAATAACCTCCCCAGCATGGTGTCCCCTGCCCTATATTCACCTCATGTAGTCACTTAACAATGTATTTTATCAGCTCCATAGTAGTGCTTTACCCCAAACACCCCCTAAAATGTTTGGAAATGTTATTTTGGATTTAAATTCAGGCAGAGGGCCAGAGGCTTTTTTTGTGATGTCCCCAAATTTTTGGTAACCCTCCCTCCCCCCAACTGCTAAGTCAGCTGATCCCAATTCTCTATCCTCAATCATCTATCTGCTGAATTTGCCAAACCCATACACACTATACCCATCTCTTTACTGGTCAGATTTATGGATGAATTCCCCAAAGCATGTAGTGCAAGGGCCTGCCTGTATACTTTCCAATGGTACTGTTTAAAGTTCTTGTATCCTATTATGATCTTGATAGGTAATAGCAGAATGTCCAAATGTGCTCAAATGTGTACAGTGTGTATTTATATCTTTGTATTATGACACTTCTTACCTGTCCAGTGGTCTGCCAATAGTGTAACTAAGGAGGGTCTGTTCCAAGTAATATCCTGTATTTAGGCATTCATCTCTAAATGAAGTGAAGAGGGTTACCTGTCCAAGAGTCCCCCCCCCCCTATAATGTTAGAAATGGCCCATGAGAGGGGGGGAGGGGGAATATGATAGGTGTACCTTATACTTTGTTGTTGTTAAATTCCCCTTAATAAATGCTATCTGGAGGTTGACCCATAATGTTTGTGTCTAATCTGCTTGCCAGGTTTCTGTGAAAAAATAGTAATGTTTTTTTTTTTTTCCTCAACAGTTTCCTTCCACGCCACAGGAATGGCAGACTGTGGCCTCCCACTTTGCCCAGCGGTGGGACTTTCCTAACTGCGGAGGGGCAATTGATGGGAAACACGTCCACATCGTCCCACCACCCAACTCGGGGTCGTACTATTATAACTACAAGGGGTTTAATAGTATAGTGATGTTGGCAGTGGTGTCGGCTAATTACGAGTTCTTGTATGTGGACGTGGGGAAGAATGGCCGGATGTCCGATGGTGGAGTGATCGCCCAGACGGAGTTCTACAGGCGTCTCCAGAATGGCAGCTTGGACTTGCCACCTCCAGAGGACAATGTTGAAGGTCTCCCATTTGTTCATTGCTGATGAAGCATTTGCGCTGGGGGACCACCTGATGCGGCCATTCCCGATGAGGACCCTCACCCCGGAACAGAGGGTTTTTAATCACCGGCTGGCCAGAGCCCGAAGAGTGGTGGAGAACACATTTGGAATCCTGGCCAGCCGGTTCCGACTATTTCTGACACCCATCCATATGGCGGAGTATAAACTGAACCATATTATAGTGGCGTGCTGTGTTCTCCATAATTTTTTAAGAAAACATTCAGCCAACTATGCTGGCTCAGTTGGGCCTGAGGCCGGAATCCCAAATACTTCCACAATGACGGCACTTGAAAGCGGCCGTCCTGGCTTGCCCTCCCTGAATGCCCGTGATGTCCGGTTACGATACCTGGAGTTCTTTGCCGGTAGGGGGGCTATCAATATGCCAGACAATATGTGACACCTTTTTCAAATAAAAAACAACCAAAAGCAATTCTTGGTGGACATTTACTGCTTGTGTTTGTTTTAGCTGACCCTGACAGAAATGTGTTGAGTGCAGAAAATGTCGTGATTGGGTAACCTTATAAAGAATAGTGTTGGCTGGTACTTCCTAAATGCAAAGACACTTTTCACTACAAGTGCACTTGCAACTGCACTGAACCTGCACTTGTAGTGCAAAGTGTGTTTGCCCTTAGGAAATAACCCCCATTTGTGCATAAAACAACAATTACATCACCCCAAAAGTGTTGTTGTAGTGTTGAGACAATAATCCACACATTCTTGAGTAAGGCACTTTTTTATACCTGCACAATCAAAATGTGCATTTACCCAAGGTTTTTAAAACAAACCAACATGTTTGTAGTATAAAATGTTTGCAGTAGCATTATGAATAATCAAAATATCCATTTCAGATAAAACAGGCCTGTGTAAAACCAACAAGAAAGCCAAAAAACTAGAACTTACAAAGTTCACATTAGGTAAAACCTGAAGGCTATATCAGACATCAGTATTTAGGAACTGGGTTTGATATAGCGTTCAGATGGGGGGAACTCACCCCTGGAAAAGCCAAATTTGGAAGATGCACACCAATTTACGAATGTCAACATGTGCTATCTGCCATCAGGGGGGATCAAGGGACGTGTTTTGGGGGAGCAAGCCCTTCCTCAACGCTACTTTATAATTGAGGAAGGGGTTGCCCCCCCAAAACGCGTCCATTGATCTCCCGTGATGGCAGATAGCACATGTTGGCACACTGTGTGCATCCTCCAAATTTGGCTTTTCTTAAACATTGTAAAAATAGAAATTTCTGAAAACCGGTCATTTTGTGGGGTTTAAATTCGCCCCAAAACATCAATGATGTTATTATTTTTGGTAATAACATCACGTATTTGTTGCTGGATGTTTTGCAATTGGAGATTGCATCCCATGATCTCCCCGATCAGGATCTGGGCACTTTCAGAAGTAAAGCGTTGGGGATCCACAACATCACGATCACCTAAAAAGAGATAAAGAACAAAAAAAAAGGTCTCAAAAATCTGCCACCAGCCATCTCTTTTACCTGAGTCTGTGGTCGCAGACACTCACCTCTTGTGGTGCCAATCTCCACTACATCTTCTTCTTCCTCCTGCTCAGCATCTTGGGTTTGGGGTAGTTCCCCTTCTTCCAGAGGGGGGGGGTCTGTGTTCTCCTGGGATGAGGAGTGTCCGAGTCTTTTCTCCCCTATGTAAAACAAAAATGGTATAATTAGCACACAGATATTTGATGGCAGAACTATAGAAATAGGAAACATTGCTTGGAAGTGGGGTACAATTGTCTATTTTAGCCGAGTTCAAAGATGTCTTTTTTTTATTGCCCTTTGTCAAGCTGCAATACTTTACCTGTTTGGTACAAGCTTCACACATGTAACCCCCCCTATAGTATACACTGGAGCACCTGTGTGCCCCCCCTAATAAAAATGGTGTTCTTGTGTCCCACACTAGTGCTCCAGTGTCCAGATGTGAAAACAGCTGCTCAGTGTCCTCTCCTTACACACAATCTAGTTTGCATTTCATTCTAGTAACAAACCCATCTACCTAAACAAATATTTGGCATCCAAGTAGGCCCCCAAAAAATGTGGGAAAATGCATATGGCCTAAACAATGGTGTTCTAGAGGCCGAACGAAAAATGTTTGATACGAACGAATAATGGGCCCATGAACATTAAAGTTGACCTTTTTAAACGTTACAATTAATAAAAGCATATGGAGCAGAACGAACGGAATAAAGCCAGAAAGAATAGAAACACAGCACAACTACTTACTTTTTTGCAGCACTCTCCGGATCTTTCGGTACTGCTCCGGCTCTCTCAACTTCAGGTCCGACCACCGCTTCCTGAGCTGATCTTTTGATCTTCGGACCCCGAAATTCCGCTCGAGACTCCTGACCACTTTCGCCATGATCTTGGCCTTTCGGATGTTCGGGTTGGGGTAAGGCCCATATTTGGCATCATAGTCGGACTTCTTCATGATGTCGACCATCTCCAACATCTCCCCAAACGACATATTTGTGGCCTTAAAACGTCGCCTTCTGGATCGGGACGTGCCTGGATCCGGGCTTTCCTCCTCCTCCTCGTTGCTACAATTAGCACGCACCTGGTGTGACTCCGCCATCATGCTCTTCCCCCACTGCGCCGAACGAAAAGGGGCGGGGAATAGAATAGAAAGAACGTCAGGGGCGGGCGGAGTTACACACATGCGCAGTGTCTATAAAGCGTAACACGCGTGCGTATTACGTACGATCTGTGAGCGGAGGAAGGAGCATTGGACGCGCCGATCGTAAGAACGAAGGTAAGAGACAAACTTGGGCCTATACTGCTTCTAGATTGAGGACTATATTGTAACAAGATTAGGAGAGTTTGGTGTGACATTAGGCTTTGTCTTGTGTTGTGTCTTGCAGTGAACATGGATATCTTAATGAGAGATACTGACTTCATGTCACTATTCATTGATATGCTAAGGGAGCTGCCCTGTCTGTGGGAGATTACCCACCCCCATTTCAAAAACCAAGCAAAGAGGAAGGCAGCACTGGAGCAATTGTGTGAAATTGTGAAGCAGGTGATCCCCATGGCAGACATCACCTATTTAAAGATCTTAATTGGTTGCCTGAGGAGCACATATCTGAGGGAGCGCAAGAAAGTCCTGGATTCACAGAGATCCGGAGCAGCAGATGACATCTATGTCCCCAGGATGTTGTACTACGACAGGCTGCACTTTCTGGCAGGCCAGACTGAACCCAGGCCATCCCTCTCCAGTCTTCCTTCCACGCTTCCTTCCCCCCTGGCTAAGGCTTCTGATGCCCAACCTGGGCCTTCCAGGCCATATGTGGAGGAGCCCAGATTGAGCCAGGTATAGCATTCCTCTAAATATTTCTGCTTGTCCAATCAATGATGTTACCTAGATGTTAGTTGGGAGTACTAATTTATGATTGTGATTGATGATGCAAAAACTAAAACCATGTCCCTTTTTCATACACAGGGAAGTCTCAGCCAGGAGGTGGCTGATCTGCAGGTCCCTCCACCCACCCTGAAAACAGAAAGTGGCAGCAGGAGGAGTAGCCTAGAGGAGGCTGCTATCAGATTTTTTTGGAGGGCTACAGAGGTCCTGGGAGCACCACACACCATGCAGGAGAACCTTGCGGCATTCATTGCCTATAAGATGCAGAGGATGGAGGAGGGCCAACAAGCCATGTGTCAGGCCCTCATATCAGAGGCTCTGGAGAAAGGTGTGAGGGGCCAACTTACACCTCACACACAGCTTTGGGACGGTCCTCCTCCTCCTCCTCCCTCTCCTCCAGGTCCTCCCAGTCCTCCTCCAGGTCCTCCCAGTCCTCCTCCTCCTCCAGGTCCTCCCAGTCCTCCTCCTCCTCCAGGTCCTACTCCTCCTCCTGCCACATCTCCTACTGCACAGCCACAGCCGGGAAGGAAGTGTGAAAGGAAGACCAGAGAGTGATTGCCCTGGATCCAGTCTGGTCGGCCAAAAGATGCAGCCTCTTGTGGTACCACAGCCTGGGGACACTGATGTCATCTGCTGCTATCCAAGTCTCTGTGAATCCCGGACCAGACTGCCCTCCCTTATATATTGACTCCTCAGGCCACCAATTTTGAGGTTTAAGAATTGATGTCTGCCGTGGGGGTCCCAGGCTTCACTAATTTCTCCTGTTGATCCAGTGTTGCCTTCCTCTTTGTTTGGTTTTGAGCCCTTAATAAAGGATTTTTGTTTTGAATTACCGTATATACTCGAGTATAAGTCGAATTTTTCAGCACATTTTGTTGTGCTGAAAGTGCCCCCCTCGACTTATACTCGAGTCAAGCACTTTTCTGCAGCAAAAAATTTCATTTTCCGAACCGACTTTGGGGCCCCATATCTCAGGGCCACTTAGTGCTAGGAACCCCAAATTTGGTATGCAAACACAGTGGAACTGGTAACACAACATATCCAAAGATGAAGTTCCTAGCACTAAGTGGCCCCGAGATACGGGGCCCCAAAATCGGTTTGGAAAATGTCATTCTCTGCTGAAGAAAAGTGCTTGACATTTTCTGAACCGAATTTGGGGCCCCATATCTCAGGGCCACTTGGTGCTAGGAACCCCAAATTTAGTGTGCAAACCCATTGGAACTGGTACCATAACATATCCAAAGCTGGGGTTCCTAAGTGGCCCTGAGATACGGGGCCCCAAAACCGATTCAGAAAATGTCATTTTCCGCTGCAGAAAAGTGCTTGACATTTTCTGAACTGATTTTTGGGGCCCTGTATCTCGGGGCCACTTGGTGCTAGAAACCCCAGCTGCACCCAAATTTGGGGTTCCTAGCACTAAGTGGCCCCGAGATACAGGGCCCCAAATTTGGTCAACTGTGTCCATCTGCAGCAATGTCATTTCAGGACCCTTTGGGTTCAGAGACCCCAAATTTTGGCTGCAGCTAGGGGGCATCTAGGAACCCTTAACTACCGAGTTTGAAGTTCAGGGGACCTATGGCTGCAAATGGGCACAGTGAGGCATGCAAATGGGCACAGTGATGCTGCAAATGGGCATTGTTGACCCTCTTTTCCACTTACAGTAGCTGTGCATTTCTCACCCTCGTCTTATACTTGGGTCAATAAGTTTTTCCCATTTTTTTTGTAGTAAATTAGGGCCTCGACTTATACTCGGAACGACTTATACTCGAGTATATACGGTATACTCTCCTATGTGTTTTACTTCAAAAATGATGGTTTGTTTGTGAGGATTCAGGTACATTGCAAATATACAATGTGAAATGAACAAGGGACACCAACACCAAAAAATCTCATGGAGATTAAATAATAAAAGATATCAATGGTGTTGGGGTAACTTGCCACACAAAACACACACAAAAATATTCTGGAGTAAAAATAAAAATAACATTGAACAAAGATCAGCCTTGGAAAAAATCCAAACATTAAAGAAAAAAAAAGGCTTAAAAACCCCCAAAAAAATATAAAAAAAATATAAAACTGTCAGATGTGACAACTAATAACAATATATTGAGGGAATCCCACTAAAAAAACACAAATCAAACTTTGTGAGAAGTGTGTGTGAATATGAGCAGCAAAACTACATAATTCTTGTCACATTATAAAGAAGAAGAGAGTGCGCTGTATTAAACCATTTTTTACATTGCAGCGTGACGAAAGTGCTGTATCCATTACGAACGCTAAGGACTTTGAACCCCCAAAAATTATATCTTTTTTTAAAGCAAAGGCCCTACAAATTAAAATAGTGGGTGTTTTCTCTTTTTTTCACACAGTATTTGTGCAGCGATTTTTCAAACGCTATATTTTTGGAAAAAAAACACTTTTGATGAAATAAAAAAGATGATCTTATGCCCCGTACACACGGTCGGATTTTCCGATGGACAATGTCCGATCGGAGCGTGTTGTCGGAAATTCCGACCGTGTGTGGGCGCGCTGTCCCGTGTCGGAATTTCTTCTGAGCATGCGTGGCACTTTGTGCGTCGGAACAGGCCACACACGGTCGGAATTGACGCGATCGGATTTTGTTGTCGGAAAATTTTATCTCCTGCTGTCCAACTTTGTGTGTCGGAAAATCCGATGGAAAATGTCCGATGGCGCCCACACACGGTCGGAATTTCCGACAACACGCTCCGATCGGACATTGTCCATCGGAAAATCCGACCGTGTGTACGGGGCATAAGATCATCTTTTTTATTTCATCAAAAGTGTTTTTTTTCCAAAAAAATAGCGTTTGAAAAATCGCTGCACAAATACTGTGTGAAAAAAAGAGAAAACACCCACTATTTTAATTTGTAGGGCCTTTGCTTTAAAAAAAGATATAATTTTTTGGGGGTTCAAAGTCATTTTCTAGCAAAAAAAATATTTTTTCATGTAAACAAAAGTGTCAGAAAGGGCTTTGTCTTCAAGTGGTTAGAAGAGTGGGTGAGGTGTGACATAAGCTTCTAATTTTGTGCATAAAATGCCAGGACAGTTCAAACCCCCCAAATTACTCCTGTTTGGAGAGTAGACACCCCAAGCATAGGCATGTTGAGTCCATGGAATATTTTATCTTTTTCCACAAGTTTCGGGAAAATTGCAAGTGTCTTCTTTCCAAAATGGGGTCATTTGGGGGGGGGGGGGGGGGTTGACATCTTGACATTTCATGGCCTCCAAAACTGTGATAGGTAGTGAGGAAGTGAAATCACCATTTTACGCCCTTAGAAAGCCTGAAGGCGGTGATTGGCTTTCGGAGTCCTGTACACGGCTAGGCTCCTAGAAAGTCTCACACATGTGGTATCCCGGTACTCAGGAGAAGCAGCAGAATGTATTTTGGAGTGTAATTTCACATATGCCATGGCATGTTTGAGCAATATATCATTTAGTGACAACTTTGTGCAAAAAAAAGTTTGTAATTTTCCCTCAACTTGTGACAAAATATAAAATATTCCATAGACTCAACATGCCTCTCAGCAAATAGCTTGGGGTGTCTCCTTTCCAAAATAGGGTCAATTGGGGGGGTTTTGTGCTATCTTGGCATTTTAGTGACGAGTGTAATCAAAAATTTAGGCCTTAAGAAATCCTGAAGGCGGTGCTTGGTTTTCGGGGTCCTGTACGCGGCTAGGCTCCCAAAAAGTCTCACACACGTGTTATCCCCATACTCAGGAGAAGCAACAGAATGTATTTTGGGGTGTAATTTCACATATGCCCATGGCATGTGTGAGCAATATATAATTTAGTGACAATTTTGTGCAAAAAAAAAAGTTTGTAATTTTCCCGCAACTTGTGGCAAAATATAAAATATTCCATGGACTCAACATGCCTCTCAGCAAATTATTATTATTATTATTATTATTATTATATAGGATTTATATAGCGCCAACAGTTTACACAGCGCTTTACAATATAAATAGTTTGGGGTGTCTACTTTCCAAAATGGGGTCATTTAGAGGGGGTTTTGTGCTATCTTGGCATTTTTTGGCCTTCAAAACTGTGATAGGCAGTGAGCAGTGAAATTAAAAATTTACGCCCTTAGAAATCCTGAAGGAGGTGCTTGGTTTTCGGGGTCCTGTACGTGGCTAGGCTCCCAAAATGTCTCACATGTGTGGTATCCCCATACTTAGAATAAGCAGCAGAATGTATGGTATTTTGGGGTGTAATTCCTCAAATAACCATGGCATGTGTGAGCAATATATCATTTAGTGACAACTTTGTGTCATTTCTTTTTTTTTTGTAATTTTTTAATCACTTAAAAACACAAAAAAAACAAAATATTCAATTGGCTCAACATGCCTCTCAGTAATTTCCTTTGAGTGTCTACTTTCCAAAAAGGGGTCATTTGGGGGGGTTGCTCTGCCCTGCCATTTTAGCACCTCAAGAAATTAGATTAGTCAGTCATAAACTAAAAGCTGCGTAAATTCCAGAAAATGTACCCTAGCTTTTAGATGCTATAACTTTTGCGCGAACCAATAAATATATGCTTATTGAATTTTTTTTACCAAGGACATGTGGCTAAATACAGTTTGGCCTAAATGTATGACTAAAATTGAGTTTATTGGATTTTTTTTATAACAAAAAGTAGAAAATATCATTTTTTTTCAAAATTTTCAGTCTTTTTCCATTCATATCGCAAAAAATAAAAATCACAGAGGCAATCAAATACCATCAAAAGAAATCTCCATTTGTGGGAAAAAAAGTACGCAAATTTTGTTTGGGAACAATAATGCATGACCGCGCAATCACCAGTTAAAGCAACGCAGTGCCAAATTGTAAGAGTGCTCTAGTCATTGAGCAGCCAAATCTTCCGGGGCTGAAGTGGTTAAAAAATAAAACAAAACAAAAAAAACTACCAGTCCACTGCCCTTTTACATTTTACATTTATTTAGAGTGTATGTGTGTGTGTGTATATATATATATATATATATATATATATATATATATATATATATATGCTCGGAGGTCTACAAACAATTCCTTGAACTTCATGGCTTGGTTTGTGGTCTGACATGCACTGTTACCTGTGAGACCTAATATAGACAGTTGTGCGCCTTTCCAAGTCATGTCCAATCAACTGGCAAACCTACGAGATAGACTGCTAGCACGAGGATATACACGCAAATCCTTGAAAAAATCCTTCAAAAAAGTAATGAGTAAACCTAGAGATACGCTTTTTCAAACCTCTAGACATAAAGATACCAACTCACTTCGCATTATTACAACATACAACCAACAGCACCGTCAAACTAGGAAAATAGTTGGAAAATATTGGCACTTACTGACCCTTGATCCATCTCTAGGCCATTTAGTGCCAAATAAACCCCAGTTCACATTTAGGAGAGCAACATCCATTGGTGACAAAATAGTAATAGTAATAGTAAATAGTAATAGACAAAATTTAGAAATGAGTCAACAAAGGTACACTGTAAATACAAAGGAACATTTGCATGCGGCTCGTGTCGCTACTGTGCCTATATGCTCACACAAAAGAATCCTACCCTCCCAAATGGAAGAAAATTTTATCCAAGACATTTTGCTAACTGCAGAACCACTGGAGTGGTTTATCTACTCCAGTGCAACTGCGGCTGTTTTTATATAGGGAAAACAAAATTAGAATTTTGGAAAAGAGCGTACAGACACATTGTGTCCATGCAAACATCTGATCCCGACCTCCCCCTGGGTCGTCATGTCTCCTTAGTACATGGGGGTAAATTCCCCAAAATTAAATTTCTAATTCTGGATCGGGTGCACCCGAGCCCCAGGGGGGGGCGACTGGAACAAAATTTTGCTCCAGAGAGAACTGAAATGGATTTTTTCATTAAAGGCTACCTCGCCCCCAGGCCTCAATGAGGCTGTATGCTTTAAACCATTCCTCCAAGGTTTCAACTACGGTGGAATGGAGAAATAAAATACCTATTACCTTACCATGAGATTTCTCACATTAAATAGTAATGTGAAAGAAGTAACATGTGATATTTACTTCCAATTGTCCCTGAACTGTAATCATACTAGAACATCATGTAATAATATTATCTGATATTTGCATTGTAAACTCTTGAGATGCCTGATCCAATGCACATATGACATATGCATAAATAAATTGCGCCTAATATACTGGGGTAGAGGATACCTCTATATAATATTCATGACTACGTCCAATATAAATAAATTTTATTATACTCGACCAAAATTCACTCATTCCCCCTTTGGGGTTGAGCATATTTGATTAAAAGCTCTTTTTTTTTTTTATATACCTACCCCAGAGAATCATTAAGTACCCCTTTTCCAGCATATACCTGAATGGCTGCATAATCCTCCAATAAAGAAAAGTTAGATACAAGGATTTATGTGCATGTACTCAGGCAAATCATTAGTAACATTGTAATAACATATTTAAACCTGCTAAAATTCCCTATGAATGTCCATTGAAATTGTGCTGTATTTACTAACCAACATAAACTGTTTGCTTTTTATTGTCATACAAAATGTTAATTAAGAACTGTTGTTTGTCCTGCATTTATTTAAATCACCAAGCAGACTTTGTTCAATATTAACACTAGTATGGCTTTTGATGTAACTTGATGTAACTAACAAATAACACTGGAATGCATTTATTCTTTTTTGTGATGTATGTTGTCCCATATCTCTTGACAAAATACCTATTGTATCAGTTCCCTACCCATTTTCAAACCAACCAAACATATATGAGTATATAATGATCTTTAATTACAAATCATGTGTTCTGCTGACATCCCTGCTGTTCCCTGCTCGCTCTGTACCAGACCGTTTGTACTTGGCACTGTTGATTATTTAATGTTGCAGCATCCACTCTTAAACTTGAAAGGTAATAACACACAAACCTCCCCACCTTATGCTCGCCTCCCCCTGTCCCGCCTCGGGTGCGCCTGACTTCGGCGGTTACCCGGCACGGAAAGCCGCCCAGAGCTTCTATCTGGGCGGCATCTTAGGAGGTTACTAGGGCGACCTAACATCCACGCCCATCACCTCCATATTGCCACTCCGGCGGACATGCGCAGTCCACCGGCGAGGCATTCCGTGCCGGTGGGATGGGTGTACGTGACGCCACCCCAACGTAACTGCGCTTGCGCATGCGCGGTAGGGGCGGCGCCGTCTCAGGGAGCAATACCTTGGCTCTCCAGCTGATGAGTTCCACTACTCAGCTGTGCGCGATGATTGCGCCGGCTGATTGGAACTCATCCTATTTATAGACCACTTCCACTCATTCCCAGCTCAGGCACGGTGTCTGCCGGATGCTGGGATCTGTGGCTGGCCAATCCAAAACATTTTCTAACTACAGGTATTGATCTATTTTTTCGTTTTTTTCTACCTAGGTTCTTGGAAATCCATGATTATTTACATAAGTTTTGCCTCTTGCTCCTGTCATTACCTGTTGCACTTTTAACCCATTAATACCTATGCCTGTAGCTCGGATCTAGGCGCATCCTGTGGATATGACATTGTAGTCACCCTGACAGGATGTGCAGGATTTCCCATCTACACATACTTCCTCTTATTATACAATACTATTTATACCTAATTTATTTATATACTCTTTTGTCTTTAAACTTAACGAATGATAGTATTGTATTATCACCCTTGGGATGTGTAAAATATCTATATCAATTAACACCATAGAGGCTTACACTACCCCATTTTCATAACTTCTTAAAAAAAAGTATTTTATAGACACTCTTTTACAATATGACAATAAAACCGCCCACCTGAGGCTTATTACCTTACCTAATGTCATCCAGATTACCAACATCTAATAGGAACCTATTCTAGTCTATTTATACGAATTATCTCTACTTTACTTATAGGATTGCCTCCTCTTTGCTCCAGTATACCGCTGTGGCCGGCACGCATCCGGGACGGGCGGGGTAGGTGTAATGCTACACACCCCCATATGGGGAATTACTGTACACTGGTAGAGTACCCAGAGGGCAGCATTTTACACATGTAAACTATATCAATCTGTCATTCTACTCCCAAGCATCCCTTGCCTCTCCTTATGGTTTTTAATTATTTGCTCCAAAGAAAGCAACGCTAACATTACAGGTAGGTGATCAATGGATCATTTAACCTATAGATGGATATCCATATGTAGATTTGTATGGTAACTCATCCATTACACTCTTTCAATTAATTTAGATTAACCTCTTTCCAAGTATTCCCTGAAGAAGGACTGAAACTTAACATACCCCGAAACGCGTTGGGCTTGAAAAGAGTCCACATCTTTCAAATATTACCGTTTAGTAGAACACAACTATAAATTCTTCCGAACTGTGTTTACTAATAATGTCTTCGTTGCTTGTTATGTTTACAATGCTTTTAACCACCTGACATCCGGCCGTAGCCGAATGACGGCTTCAGCGCGGATGTCAATTCCCGGGAGGCCGTCATATGACGGCCTCCCCTTTCCTCGCTCCCCGTGCGCGCTCACGAGCGCGCAACGGGGAAATTCTGTGTTGGCCGTGTCCCTTGGACACAGCCAACCACAGATCGCTGTAAACGGCCAATCACAGCGGCCGTTTACAGCGCGATCGCTGCCTCCAATGAGAGATGATCTAAAAGGTAAACAATTGAGATCATCTCTCATTGCCGGTTCTCTCTCCTCACACAGAGACAGCGTGTGAGGAGAGAGAGAAACTGTCAGCGATCTGTGAGTCTGTATTAACATTTACTGTGCCTACAGTGCCCACAGTGCCCATCAATACAGTGCCCATCAACACAGTGCCCCATCAATACAGTGCCCCATCAATACAGTGCCCCATCAGTACAGTGCAGCATCAGTACAGTGCCAATCGGTGCCCACCTGTGCCAAATCGGTGCCCACCTGTGCCAATCGGTGCCCACCTGTGCCAATCGGTGCCCACCTGTGCCAATCGGTGCCCACCTGTGCCAATCGGTGTCCACCTGTCTGCCCAGCGGTGATTAGTGTCCAGCTGCACATCTGCACAATCAGTGACCACCTGTGTCACCTCATCAGTGCCCACCTGTGCCACCTCATCAGTGCCCACCTGTGCCACCTCATCAGTGCCCACCTGTGCCACCTCAGTGCCCACCTGTGCCGCCTCAGTGCCCACCTGTGCCGCCTCAGTGCACATCTGTGCCGCCTCAGTGCACATCTGTGCTGCCTCAGTGCACATCTGTGCCGCCTCATCAGTGCCCATCTGTGCCGCTCCATCTGTGCCGCCCCATCTGTGCCGCCCCATCTGTGCCGCCCCATCTGTGCCGTCCCATCAGTGCCCAGCTGTGCCACCTCATAAGTGCACATCTGTGCAATCTCAGTGCACATCTGTTCCACCTCGTCAGTGCCCACCTGTGCCGCCTCGTCAGTGCCCACCTGTGCCGCCTCATCAGTGCCCACCTGTGCCACCTCATCAGTGCCCACCTGTGCCACCTCATCAGTGCCCACCTGTGCCACCTCATCAGTGCACATCTGCACATCTGTTCCACCTCATAAGTGCACATCTGTGCAATCTCAGTGCACATCTGTTCCACCTCGTCAGTGCCCACCTGTGCCGCCTCATCAGTGCCCACCTGTGCCGCCTCATCAGTGCCCACCTGTGCCACCTCATCAGTGCACATCTGCACATCTGTTCCACCTCATAAGTGCACATCTGTGCAATCTCAGTGCACATCTGTTCCACCTCGTCAGTGCCCACCTGTGCCGCCTCATCAGTGCCCACCTGTGCCGCCTCATCAGTGCCCACCTGTGCCGCCTCATCAGTGCCAACCTGTGCCACCTCATCAGTGCCCACCTGTGCCACCTCATCAGTGCACATCTGCACATCTGTCCACCTCATTAGTGCACATCTGTTCCACCTCATCAGTGCACATCTGTTCCACCTCATCAGTGCACATCTGTTCCACCTCATCAGTGCCCCTCTGTGCCACCTCAGTGCCCATCTGTGCTCATCAGTGCCGCCTCATCAGTGCAGGCTTAGCAACCATGGCCAAAAGAAGCTTTTCCGCCGAGGAGGCGTACCAAATACTGTCCCAGGCCGACGAGAGCAACGGGGAGCTCTCTTTTTCAGATTCCCTTTCTGATTCCGAGTCGGACATAAACTATGAGCCAGTCCTCAGTAGTGAAACACTGAGTGACTCAGAGGAGGAAGAGATTCGGCCCGTCAAACGAAGGCGTTCTGGTGGGGAGGCAGTGGCATCTACCAGCACGGCAGTCCCGTCCACCAGCACGGCAGTCCCGTCCACCAGCACGGCAGTCCCGTCCACCAGCACGGCAGTCCCGTCCATCAGCATGGCAGTCCCGTCCACCAGCACGGCAGTCCCGTCCACCAGCACCGCAGTGCCTCGGCAAGGAAGGCCAAGGACCCAAGCCAGCCTTCCCTATGCCCTGCAGAACCCCTTGTGGCTTCCTCCTAATTCAGGAGAAGCCAACATTCCCCCTTTCACTGCCCAGCCAGGAGTCCAGGTGAACACGGAGAATTTTTCCCCAATAGATTTTTTTAATTTATTTTTTACCGAGGACATGCTGTCAAGTATTGTGGCCCAGTGCAACCTTTATGCACATCAATTCATTGCAAATAATCCAACATCCTACTATGCCCGTCCCTACGAATGGAGAGACCTAACGGTGGTGGAGTTGAAGGTTTTTTTAGGGCTCACATTTAACATGGGACTCACGAAAAAAAACACTTTGCTGTCCTATTGGTCAACCCGCCCCCTCCAACACCTGCCAATATACTCCAAGGTGATGCCCAGAAACAGATACCTCATGATATTGAGGTTTCTTCATTTCAACGACAATACCCAGTGCCCTCCCCGAAATGACCCAAACTATGATAGACTTTTCAAAATTCGGCCACTTTTAAATTATTTTTCTGCACTATTCCCCTTGCTGTTTACCCCAGACAAAAACATATGTGTGGATGAGTCCCTTCTTAAGTTTAGTGGCAGGCTTAAGATGAAGCAATATATTCCCAGTAAAAGGGCACGCTATGGGGTGAAGGTATACAAATTATGTGACCGAGTCACAGGTTACTTGTATGCCTTCAAAGTGTACGAAGGGAAGGACTCCCAGCTGCAACCCCCTAATTGCCCAGACTACTTGGGATCAAGCGGGAAAATTGTTTGGGATCTCACATACCCCCTACTGGAGAAAGGCTACCACCTGTACGTAGATAACTTCTACACATCTCTGCCCCTTTTCCACAACCTGCATCGGATGAAGACGCCTGCATGTGGTACCATCAAAATGAACCGGAAGGGCTTTCCTCAAAGTCTGGTCAATAAAAAATTGAGAAAAGGAGAAACGGCGAGTCTACGAAACAACGAGATTTTGGCAGTGAAGTGGAGAGACAAAAGAGATGTATACATGTTGTCTTCAATCCACGATGATACCTTCATGGAAGTCCCCAGAAGAAATGGCCCCATACAGAAACCTAAATGTGTCTTTGACTATAATTTGTTTATGGGGGGAGTCGACTTGAATGACCAGATGCTGGAACCGTACCTTGCCACAAGACGGACATACCATTGGTATAAGAAAGTCGCAATTTATTTTTTTAATTTGGCCATCTACAATTCTTATGTCATTTATCGAAACTCCACCCAAAACCCCAAACGCTTCCTTGGCTACCAGGAAGACGTTTTCACTGCCCTTACATTCCCGAACGGCCCCCCAGAAAATATCCGATCTGATGTTCTAAGTCGACTCTCCGAACGCCACTTCCCAGATAAGATCCCTCCCAAACCAACAGGCCAACGACGGCAAAAAAAATGTAAGGTGTGTACCAGAGCTGGATTCAGAAGAGACACATCTTATTATTGTGCAGAATGTCCTTCTGAACCAGGCCTCTGCGTAGGTGAATGTTTTCGTCGTTACCATACTTTAGTAAATTATTAGTAAAGTATGGTAAACGTAAGCCTCCGTTCCTGCAATTTACCCTCACACCCCTTATGCCACTGCCTCCTCTGTAACTGACCCTGGCTTGTTATTTGACCACGCTTTTGCCTAACGATTCTGCACATACCTCTGCCTGATCTGGAACTGACCCTGGACTGTTATTCGACCATGCTTCTGCCCAACGATTCTGCACATACCTCTGCCTGATCTGGAACTGACCCTGGACTGTTATTCGACCATGCTTCTGCCCAACGATTCTGTACATACCTCTGCCTGATCTGGAACTGACCTTGGACTGTTTGACCATGATATTTGCCTGCCTCTTGGACTGATCTTGTACCCTGCAACTGGACTAGTGGGATTCAACACAGGGGTCTCACATATGTGAGGGGCTCCAGAATTGTTTTTCTGGATGAAGAAAACAATTTATTTTGTTTTCTCAATCCTAGATTAGGGTCTGGAGACTCGGAGGCTTCAAAGAGATTTGGGTGGGAGAAGCCTCTACCCCTGTCCCCATTCTGTCCTGAACGAGGCCCTACTTCTGCCTGTAGGACTTACTGCCGTCACGCCTCTGCCTGTTGCACTGACCACACCACATGGACCTGCCTACTACCAGGACCAATATTTTTGGCACTGCGGACAATATCTCTGCCTGCACTGACCCTGGACTTTATATGGACAGTAACCCTGCCTGCTGCCTGGACAATTGTGTTCGCCGCTGCTGACCAAGTCCCTGCCTGCTGCCTGGACCAGTGCTTTCCTCCTGCGTACAACTGCGCTACTACAACCACAGGTAATCTTTTTTGTTTACGCTTTGCTCAGCATAATGTATTTTGGGGTGTAATTCTTGGTATGTGCATGCTATGTGTCCCTGGAACACCTGACGGTGTTCCTTGCATGTTTGGCCTCTGTATGTGGCCAGGCAGCGAAAAAGTCCCACACATGTGGTATCGTAATACTCAGGAGGAGTAGCAGAATGTATTTTGGGGTGTCATTTTTGCTATCTAAATGCTATGTGTTGGAAATATCTTATAAACGGACAACTTTGTGTAAAAAAAAATGTGTTTTCATTTTTTTCCACATTTTCCAAAAACTTCTGGAAAAAAATAAACCATTCAAAAGACTCATTATGCCGCATAGATTATACGTTGGGGTGTTAGCTTTCCAAAATGGGGTCATTTTGTGGGTGTTTCCATTGTCCTGGTGCTCCAGGGCCTTCAAAGGTGTAACAGGTGGTTGAGAAATGTGATGTGTAATTTATGCTCCTAGAACACCTGATGGTGCTCCATGCATGTTGGGCCTCTGTATGTGGCCAGGCAGTGAAAAAGTCCCACACATGTGGTATCGTAATACTCAGGAGGAGTAGCAGAATGTATTTTGGGGTGTCATTTTTGCTATCTAAATGCTATGTGTTGGAAATATCTTATAAACGGACAACTTTGTGTAAAAAAAAATGTGTTTTCATTTTTTTCCACATTTTCCAAAAACTTCTGGAAAAAAATAAACCATTCAAAAGACTCATTATGCCTCATAGATTATACGTTGGGGTGTTAGCTTTCCAAAATGGGGTCATTTTGTGGGTGTTTCCATTGTCCTGGTGCTCCAGGGCCTTCAAAAGTGTAATAGGTGGTTGAGAAATGTGATGTGTAATTTATGCTCCTAGAACACCTGATGGTGCTCCATGCATGTTGGGCCTCTGTATGTGGCCAGGCAGTGAAAAAGTCCCACACATGTGGTATCGTAATACTCAGGAGGAGTAGCAGAATGTATTTTGGGGTGTCATTTTTGCTATCTAAATGCCATGTGTTGGAAATATCTTATAAACGGACAACTTTGTGTAAAAAAAAATGTGTTTTCATTTTTTTCCACATTTTCCAAAAACTTCTGGAAAAAAATAAACCATTCAAAAGACTCATTATGCCGCATAGATTATACGTTGGGGTGTTAGCTTTCCAAAATGGGGTCATTTTGTGGGTGTTTCCATTGTCCTGGTGCTCCAGGGCCTTCAAAAGTGTAATAGGTGGTTGAAAAATGTGATGTGTAATTTATGCTCCTAGAACACCTGATGGTGCTTCATGCATGTTGGGCCTCTGTATGTGGCCAGGCAGTGAAAAAGTCCCACACATGTGGTATCGTAATACTCAGGAGGAGTAGCAGAATGTATTTTGGGGTGTCATTTTTGCTATCTAAATGCCATGTGTTGGAAATATCTTATAAACGGACAACTTTGTGTAAAAAAAAATGCGGTTTCATTTTTTTCCACATTTTCCAAAAACTTCTGGAAAAAAATAAACCATTCAAAAGACTCATTATGCCACATAGATTATATGTTGGGGTGTTAGCTTTCCAAAATGGGGTCATTTTGTGGGTGTTTCCATTGTCCTGGTGCTCCAGGGCCTTCAAAAGTGTAATAGGTGGTTGAGAAATGTGATGTGTAATTTATGCTCCTAGAACACCTGATGGTGCTCCATGCATGTTGGGCCTCTGTATGTGGCCAGGCAGTGAAAAAGTCCCTCACATTTGGTATCGTAATACTCAGGAGGAGTAGCAGAATGTATTTTGGGGTGTCATTTGTGGTATACACATGCCATGTGAGAGAAATAAGCTATTACAATGACAATTTTGTGGGGGAAAAAAAAAAAAAAATCTCAATTTTGCAAAGAATTGTGGGAAAAAAATACAACTTCAAATAACTCACCATGCCTCTAACTAAATACATTGAAATGTCTACTTTCCAAAAAGGGGTTATTTGGGGGGCATTTGTACTTTCCTGGCTTGTTAGGGTCTCAGGAAATGAGATAGGCCTCAGTACATCAGATGTGATAATTTTTTTATGATTTGCACCATAGCTTGTAGACTCTAAAACTTTCACACAGACCAAATAATTTCCACAAATTTTTGGTTATTTTTACCAAAGATATGTAGCAGTATAAATTGTGGCCAAAATTTATGAAGAAAAATTACGAATTTGCAAAATTTTATCACAGAAATTAGAAAAAATGTGTTTTTTTTCAAAATTTTCGGTCTTTTTTCATTTATAGCGCAAAAAATAAAAAACCCAGAGGTGATCAAATACCACCAAAATAAAGCTCTATTTGTATGAAGAAAAGGACAAAAAAATCATTTGGGTACAGTGTTGCATGACTGAGTAATTGTCATTCAAAGTGTGAGAGCACTGAAAGCTGAAAATTGGTCTGGATAGGAGGGGGGTTTAAGTGCCTAGTAAGCAAGTGGTTAACTTATGTTAATCTTTAAATAAAAATATTGCTTTTACTCCTTATATGAGTTTGTACTCTTATACTCTATATAATTCTTGTGCAAGTGCCGGAAAAATCCACCCAGGGGAACCCCTTTTTTCTTTTGTTAATGTATGTTTATGGATGTGGCACGGCCCCCTCTTGCAAGCCTAGGAGAGCCAGTTACTTTCTTGTATAATCAACTGAATTTACCACAGGTGGACTTCAATCAAGATGAACAAGAAAAATTTCAAGGATGATTAGTGGAAACAGGATGCACCTGAGCTCAATTTTAAGTGTCATGGCAAAGGCTGTGAATACTTATGTACATGTGATTTTTTGTTTTTTATTTTTAATAAATTTGAGAAGATTTCAAACAAACTTCTTTCATGTTGTCATTATGGGGTATTGTTTGTAGAATTTTAACCACTTAAGGACCAGCCTCGTTTTGGATTTTAGGTGTTTACATGTTTTAAAACAGGTTTTTCTGCTAGAAAATTACTTAGAACCCCCAAACATTATATATAGTTTTTCTTCTAACACCCTAGAGAATAAAATGGCGGTCGTTGCAATACTTTTTTTTGGCACCGTATTTGCGCAGCAGTCTTAAAAGCGCACTTTTTTTGGAAAAAAATTCACTTTTTTTGGAAAAAATTCACTTTTTTGAATAAAAAAATAAAACAACAGTAAAGTTAGCCCAATTTTTTTTTATATTGTGAAATATAATGTTACGCCAAGTAAATTGATACCCAACATGTCACGCTTGAAAATTGCGCCCGCTCGTGGAATGGCGTCAAACTTTTACCCTCAAAAATCTCCATAGGCGATGTTTAACCACTTGACCACTGGGCACTTAAACCCCCTTAATAACCAGACCAATTTTCAGCTTTTGGTGCTCTCATATTTTGAATGACAATTACTCAGTCATGCAACACTGTATCTATATGAATTTTTTGTCCTTTTTTTCACACAAATAGAGCTTTCTTTTGGTGGTATTTAATCACCACTGGGTTCTTTATTTTTTGCGCTATAAAAGAAAAAAGACCGAAAAATCTGTAAAAAAATTAATTTTTCTTCGTTTCTGTTATAAAATTTTGAAAATTAGTAATTTTTCTTCATATATTTTGGCCAAAATTTATACCGCTACATATCTTTGGTAAAAATAACCCAAATTAGTGTATATTATTTGGTCTTTGTGAAAGTTATAGCGTCCACAAGCTATGGTACCAATATCTGAAAATTGATCACACCTGAAGTACTGACGGCCTATCTCATTTCTTGAGACCCTAACATGCCAGAAAAGTACAAATACCCCCCAAATGACCCCTTCTTGGAAAGAAGACATTCCAAGGTATTTAGAAAGATGCATGATGAGTTTTTTGAAGTTGTCATTTTTTCCCACAATTCTTTGCAAAATCAAGTTTTTTTTTTTTCGTTTTTTTTTTTTTACAAAATTGTCATATTAGCAGGTTATTTCTCACACACAGCATATGCATACCACAAATTACACCCCAAAACACATTCTGCTATTACTCCCGAGTATGGCGATACCACATGTGTGAGACTTTTACACAGCGTGGCCACATACAGAGGCCCAACATGCAGGGGAGCACCTTCAGGCGTTCTGGAGCACCCAGGCCAATTCTGACATTTCTCTCCTACATGTAAAAATCATCATTTATTTGCTAGAAAATTACATAGAACCCCAAAACATTATATATGTTTTTTTAGCAAAGACCCTAGAGAATACAATAGCGGTCATTGCAACTTTTTATCTCGCACGATATTTGCGCAGCAATTTTTCGAACGCGTTTTTTTTGGAAAAAAAACAGTTTTTTGCTTTAAAAAAAAACAAAACAGTAAGGATAGCCCAATGTTTTTGCATAATATGAAAGATGAAGTTACGCCAAGTTAATAGATACCTAACATGTCACCTTTCAAAATTGCACACGCTTGTAGAATGGTGCCAAACTTCGCCACTTAAAAATCCCCATAGGCGACGCTTTAAAATTTTTTACTGGTAACAAATTTTGAGTTACAGAGGAGGTCTAGGGCCAAAATTAATGCTCTCGCTCTACCGATCGCAGCGATACCTCACATGTGTGGTTTGAACACCGTTTTCATATGTGGGCGGGACTTACGTATGCGTTCGCTTCTGCATGCGAGCACACGGACAGGGGCGCTTTAAAAATTTTTTTTTTTTTTTTTTATTGTTTTACTTTAATTATTTTAGTTTGACACTTTTTTCCAAAAAAAAGATTTTTTTGATCACTTTTATTCCTATTACAAGGGATGTAAACATCCCTTGTAAGAGGAATATGGCATGACAGGTCCTCTTTACAGTGAGATATGGGGTCAATAAGACCCCACATCTCACCTCTAGGCTGTTCCTGAAATTAAAAAAAAAAAAAAAAAGATCCTGGCTTCGATCGTAGCGGTGAGTCGGTAGAAGCACCGGAGGGCGGCGGGAGGGGGGGCGCCCCCTCTCGCCTCCCGTAAGAACGATCAAGCAGTGTAACAGCCGCTATGATCATTCTCATGGTATAGGGAATCGCCGGCTGAAAAATATGATATCTGAATGATGCCTGTAGCTGCACCCATCATTCAGATATCCCCGCACAAAGTCAAGGACGTCGTATGACGGAAGGCGGGAAGTGGTTAAAACGCTTTTTTTTTTTTAACACAAAGTTGTCCATTTATACAATATTTCTAACACATAGCATGTATATACCAAAAATGACCCCCCAAAATAGATTCTCCTACTCCTCCTGAGTACGGCGATACCACATGTGTGAGACTTCCACAGCCTGGTCACATACAGAGGCTGGGTATGGCTGAGCATGGCTGGGTATTGCAGAGTATCGCCGAGTATGACTGGGTATGGCAGAGTATGGCTGGGTATCACCGAGTATTGCAGAGTATGGCTGGGTATCACCGAGTATTGCAGAGTATGGCTGGGTATTGCGGGGTATTGCAGAGTATGGCTGGGTATGGCAGAGTATTGCGGGTTATGGCAGAGTATTGCAGATTTTTGCGGGGTATTGCAGAGCATGGCTGGGTATGGCAGAGTATGGCTGGGTATCACTGAGTATTGCAGAGTATGGCTGGGTATCACTGAGTATTGCGGGGTATTCCAGGGTATGGTAGAGTATTGCGGGGTATTCCAGGGTATTGCGAGGTATGGCAGAGTATTGCGGGGTATGGCAGAATATTGCGGGGTATGGCAGAGTATTGCGGGGTATGGCAGAGTATTGCGGGGTATGGCAGAGTATTGCGGGGTATGGCAGAGTATTGCGGGGTATTTTGGGGTATGGCAGAGTATTGCGGGGTATGGCAGAGTATTGCGGGGTATTCCAGGGTATGGCAGAGTATTGTGGGGTATTCCAGGGTATGGCAGAGTATTGCGGGGTATTCCAGGGTATGGCAGAGTATTGCGGGGTATTCCAGGGTATGGCAGAGTATTGCGGGGTATTCCAGGGTATGGCAGAGTATTGCAGGGTATTCCAGGGTATGGCAGAGTATTGCAGGGTATTCCAGGGTATGGCAGAGTATTGCAGGGTATTCCAGGGTATGGCAGAGTATTGCAGGGTATTCCAGGGTATGGCAGAGTATTGCAGGGGTATTCCAAGGTATGGCAGAGTATTGTGGGGCATTGCAGAGGGAATTGCAGAGTATTGCACAGCATTGCAGGGCATGCAGAGTAGTAGGGATGGCTGAGCATGGATGGATGGATGGCTGGATGTCTCTGTGCAGCGCTGTGGGCACTACAGATGCAGCCCACAACGCTGCAGCCATCCATCCATCTGCCTCTCCGGTCACTGTGTACCGATCGGTACACAGGAGGGGAGGAGAGGGGGAGGAGAGGAACCGGCGTCATCAGATGACGCCGGTTTGTTGACATGTGATCGCTCCGTCATTTGACAGAGCGATCACATGGTAAACGGCCGCGATCAGCGGCCATTTACCGGGATCTGTGATGCGCCGGGTCCTCTGGACCCGGCGGTCACGGATGCTCTCGAGTGCGCGCCCTAGGGGGCGCGCGAGAGCAGAATTCTGGGAGGACGTCCCTGGACGCCCTCCCAGAGTTAAACAACCGCCCTGTAGCCGTCATTTGGCTATGGGCCGGTTGTTAAGTGGTTAAAAAATTCTACAGGTTGCATATTTTGCGTTACAGAGGAGGTCTAGGGCTAGAATTATTGCTTTCGCTCTACCGTCACTGCGATACCTCACATGTGTGGTTTGACCACCGTTTTCATATGCGGGCGCTACTCGCGTATGCTTCTGCGCGCGAGCTCGTCGGGACGGGGGGGTTTTAAAAATTTATTTTTTTATTTTTATCATTTATTTTACAATATTTTATTTATTTTTACACTGTTTTTTTTTTTTTTTAAAAATGGTGTCACTTTTTTTCCTATTACAAGGAATGTAAACATCCCTTGTAATAGAAAAAAGCATGGCAGGACCTCTTAAATATGAGATCTGGGGTCAAAAAGACCTCAGATCTCATATTTACACTAAAATGCAATTAAAAAAAAAAAAAAAGTCATTTAGAAAAATGACATTTGAAAAAATGTTCCTTTAAGAGGCATGGACGGAAGTGACGTTTTGACGTCGCTTCCGCCCAGCAGTGTCATGGAGACGAGTGGGCGCCATCTTAGCCTCACTCGTCTCCAGACACCACAGGGAAGGACGCGATCGCCTCCGCCGCTACCGACGGCTCCGGTAAGTGGCGGAGGGCACCGGATCGCGGCGGGAGGGGGGGGCCCTCTCCCACCACCGATAAAAGTGATCTTGCGGCGAATCCGCCGCAGGGACCACTTTTATCTGAAAGCCGGCCGCCGCACAAAAACGGGGATACCGGGGTTATGGCAGCTAGCTGCTGCCATAACAACGATATCCCCATTCAAAGTTTGGACGTACATCGTCGTGCGGAGGTCCTTAACCACTTCAGCCCCGGAAGGTTTTACCCCCTTCCTGACCAGAGCACTTTTTACAATTCGGCACTGCGTCGCTTTAACTGCTAATTGCGCGGTCATGCAATGCTGTACCCAAACGAAATTTGCGTCCTTTTCTTCCCACAAATAGAGCTTTCTTTTGATGGTATTTGATCACCTCTGCCGTTTTTATTTTTTGCGCTATACACGGAAAAAGACCGAAAATTTTGAAAAAAAATGATATTTTCTACTTTTTGTTCTAAAAAAAATCCAATAAACTCAATTTTAGTCATACATTTAGGCCAAAATGTATTCGGCCACATGTCTTTGGTAAAAAAAATGTCAATAAGTGTATATTTATTGGTTTGCGCAAAAGTTATAGCGTCTACAAACTAGGGTACATTTTCTGGAATTTACACAGCCTTTAATTTATGACTGCCTATGTCGTTTCTTGAGGTGCTAAAATGGCAGGGCAGTACAAAACCCCCACAAATGACCCCATTTTGGAAAGTAGACACCCCAAGGAATTTGCTGAGAGGCATGTTGAGCCCATTGAATATTCATTTTTTTTGTCCCAAGTGATTGAATAATTAAATTGAAAAAAATTACAAAAAGTTGTCACTAAATGATATATTGCTCACACAGGCCATGGGCATATGTGGAATTGCACCCCAAAATACATTTAGCTGCTTCTCCTGAGTACGGGGATACCACATGTGTGGGACTTTTTGGGAGCCTAGCCGCGTACGGGGCCCCGAAAACCAAGCAACGCCTTCAGGATTTCTAAGGGCGTACATTTTTGATTTTACTCCTCACTACCTATCACAGTTTTGAAGGCCATAAAATGCCCAGATGACATAAAACCCCCCCAAATGACCCCATTTTGGAAAGTAGACACCCCAAGCTATTTGCTTTGAGGCATGTTGAGTCCATGGAATGTTTTATATTTTGACACAAGTTGCGGGAAAGTGACAAATTTTTTTTTTTTTTTTTTTTTTTTGCACAAAGTTGTCACTAAATGATATATTGCTCACACAGGCCATGGGCATATGTGGAATTGCACCCCAAAATACATTTAGCTGCTTCTCCTGAGTACGGGGATACCACATGTGTGGGACTTTTTAGGAGCCTAGCCGCGTACGGGACCCCGAAAACCAAGCACCGCCTTCAGGATTTCTAAGGGCGTACATTTTTGATTTTACTCCTCACTGCCTATCACAGTTTCGGAGGCCATGGAATGCCCAGGTGGCACAAACCCCCCCCAAATGACCCCATTTTGGAAAGTAGACACCCCAAGCTATTTGCTGAGAGGCATGGTGAGTATTTTGCAGCTCTCATTTGTTTTTGAAAATAAAGAAAGACGAGAAAAAAAATGTTTTTTTTTCTTTTTTCAATTTTCAAAACTTTGTGACAAAAAGTGAGGTCTGCAAAATACTCACTATACCTCTCATCAAATAGCTTGGGGTGTCTACTTTCCAAAATGGGGTCATTTGGGGGGGTTTTGTGCCACCTGGGCATTCCATGGCCTCCGAAACTGTGATAGGCAGTGAAGAGTGAAATCAAAAATTTACGGCCTTAGAAAGCCTGAAGGCGGTGCTTGGTTTTCGGGGTCCCGTACGCGGCTAGGCTCCCAAAAAGTCCCACACATGTGGTATCCCCGTACTCAGGAGAAGCAACAGAATGTATTTTGGGGTGTAATTTCACATATTCCCATGGCATGTTTGAGCAATATATCATTTAGTGACAACTTTGCGCAAAAAAAAATAAAAAAAATAAAAAATTGTCTCTTTCCCGCAACTTGTGTCACAATATAAATTATTCCATGGACTCAACATGACTCTCAGCAAATAGCTTGGGGTGTCTACTTTCCAAAATGGGGTCATTTGGGGGGGTTTTGAACTGTCCTGGCATTTTATGCACAACATCTAGAAGCTTATGTCACACATCACCCACTCTTCTAAGCACTTGAAGACATAGCCCTTTCTGACACTTATTGTTTACATAAAAAAATAATTTTTTTTTGCAAGAAAATTACTTTGAACCCCCAAACATTATATATTTTTTTTAAAGCAAATGCCCTACAGATTAAAATGGTGGGTGTTTCATTTTTTTTTTTCACACAGTATTTGCGCAGCGATTTTTCAAACGCATTTTTTGGGGAAAAAACACACTTTTTTACATTTTAATGCACTAAAATACACTATATTGCCCAAATGTTTGATGAAATAAAAAAGATGATCTTAGGCCGAGTACATGGATACCAAACATGACATGCTTTAAAATTGCGCACAAACGTGCAGTAGCGACAAACTAAATACATTTTTAAAAGCCTTTAAAAGCCTTTACAGGTTACCACTTTAGATTTACAGAGGAGGTCTACTGCTAAACTTACTGCCCTCGATCTGACCTTCGCGGCGATACCTCACATGCATGGTGCAATTGCTGTTTACATTTGACGCCAGACCAACGCTTGCGTTCACCTTAGCGCGAGAGCAGGGGGGACAGGGGTGCTTTTTTTTTTTTTTTTTTTTTTCTCTTTATTATTATTATTTTTTTATCTTATTTTTAAACTGTTCCTTTCATTTTTTTTTTTTTTAAATCATTTTTATTGTTATCTCAGGGAATGTAAATATCCCCTATGATAGCAATAGGTAGTGACAGGTACTCTTTTTTGCAAAAATTGGGGTCTATTAGACCCTAGATTTCTCCTCTGCCCTCAAAGCATCTGATCACACCAAGATCGGTGTGATAAAATGCTTTCCCAATTTCCCAATGGCGCTGTTTACATCCGGCGAAATCTACGTCATAAAATGCTCGTAGCTTCCGGTTTCTTAGGTCATAGAGATGTTTGGAGCCACTCTGGTCTCTGATCAGCTCTATGGTCAGCTGGCTGAATCACCGGCTGCATTTTCAGGTTCCCTGTTGAGACAGGAGAGCCAGAGAAAAACACGGAAGATGTTGGGGGGGGGGGGGGGGCATTCCCTCCCACTGCTTGTAAAAGCAGTCTAGAGGCTAATTAGCCACTAGGATTGCTTTTACATGAAAGCCGACCGCTGGCTGAAAAGAATGATACCAAGATGATACCTAAACCTGCAGGCATCATTCTGGTATAACCACTCAAAGTCGTGAATGGCATACCTGAAGACAAAAAAATGGTTAACAATAAAGCACAGTAAACGGTAAAGTATAAATAATTACATACCTGAAAAGCAAACGTGATAAAACATAACAACAATAAAACATTGCAGAATAGAATACAGTAAAAAAGAGCAGAACAATAGAGAGAGAATAGAGAGAGAGAGAACAATAAAACGACAACTATTTTTATTTTATATTTTTGTTTGTGTTTTTTTTTTTTTTTTACACTTTTTTTTGTAACTAACTTTTATAACTGTAACCGGTTCCAGGTTCGGGTCTCTCAAAATGCGATGGCATCTCGGGAGACCCTGTGAAAGTGTGCCTAGTCTGTGCAATGCTGTACCCTACGCTAATACTCAACTAGTGCATGGTAGCGTTCAAAACATTCACCAATGCAAAGACCAGGATTGTCAGGACAGGAGGGACAATAATATCGGGTGTCACGCCTATATCCGCGCTTTCTGCAGACACGACATCTTTTTTGGGGGGGTTCGTTGGGTAGGGGTACTCGGGAGGACATAAAAATGCCTCTCATGCAGCCGACTGCATTTGGTTGGGGATGTGAATGGGGGAAGTACGGGCGCTGCAGAAGCGGTGGGTTCCCAATTAGGATTGGCGAATGCAGCAGGAAGGGCACTATGGGCACGACGGGCCTGTGTTTGTCTTTTTGGTGGCAGCGGGACACTACTTGTGCTTGCCACCTCACCAGCTTCAACTGCACTTATGGGACTCGCCACGTCACCAAGTGTTACTGCAGTGCTGGTTTGACTACGACCGGGGTGTACTAGGCCGCTGGCGCTTGCCAGTTCACCAAAACGCTACAAAAAAAACTGTTAGCGATCACAGGGATCCGGCCTGACTCTGCGAACGCTGCAGTTATGCGTTTAGTGTTTTGTAAGTGACAGTGATCGATCGATACTGCACTTGGGTGGGCTGGGCCGGGCCGGGCGGAGGGGCAAAACGCAGGTGCTAGCAGGTATCTGGGCTGATCCCGCTAACACTGCGTTTTTGGGAACCCTAAACTACTGGGGACGCTAGTATAGATCAGATCGGATCAGATATTGATCCGATCAGATACTATACCACTAAGGGAGGCGTATGCTGCGTGCGTGGGTGTTAGCGGTACTGGCGCTAATCTGACGCTGCCTGGGGCTGGTGCTTGCCAGTTCACCAAAACGCTACCAAAAAAACTGTTAGCGATCGCAGGGATCAGGCCTGACTCTGCGAACGCTGCAGTTATGCGTTTAGTGTTTTGTAAGTGACAGTGATCGATCGATACTGCACTTGGGTGGGCTGGGCTGGGCCGGGCGGAGGGGCAAAACGCAGGTGCTAGCGGGTATCTGGGCTGATCCCGCTAACACTGCGTTTTTGGGAACCCTAAACTGCTGGGGACGCTAGTATAGATTTGATCGGATCAGATATTGATCCGATCAGATACTATACCACTAAGGGAGGTATACGGTGCGTGCGTGGGTGTTAGCGGTACTGGCGCTAACCTGACGCTGCCTGGGGCTGGTGCTTGCCAGTTCACCAAAACGCTACCAAAAAAACTGTTAGCGATCGCAGGGATCAGGCCTGACTCTGCGAACGCTGCAGTTATGCGTTTAGTGTTTTGTAAGTGACAGTGATCGATCGATACTGCACTTGGGTGGGCTGGGCTGGGCTGGGCGGAGGGGCAAAACGCAGGTGCTAGCGGGTATCTGGGCTGATCCCGCTAACACTGCGTTTTCGGGAACCCTAAACTGCTGGGGACGCTAGTATAGATTTGATCGGATCAGATATTGATCCGATCAGATACTATACCACTAAGGGAGGCATATGCTGCGTGCGTGGGTGTTCGCGGTACTGGCGCTAATCTGACGCTGCCTGGGGCGACGCATATCACCGCCGGGCGATCAGGGGGCTAAACCTTTATTCGGTAATAAACGGCGGGTGCCCTGACACTATAAAAAATAAACGAACTAACCAGCGTCACCCGTAACGGTTATACGGTGATCAGTGGTGAAAGGGTTAACTAGGGGGCAATCAAGGGGTTAAAACATTTATTAGGTAGTATATGGGGGTCCCTGTCGCTATAAAACGCTGACGGCGAACCTAAATATTTACGTTCCTAACTAGCGTCACCAGCGACACTAATACAGCGATCAGAAAAATGATCGCTTAGCGACACTGGTGACAGGGGGTGATCAAGGGGTTAAAACTTTATTAGGGGGGGTTAGGGGGGTATCCTAGACCTAAAGGGGGGTAATACTATCTGCCCTAACACTAACTGTCACAAACTGACACTATGCAGTAATCAGAAAAAAAAAAAAAAAAATACTGCTAATGTCAGTTTGTGACAGGGGGGGGGGGTGATTGGGGGGGGATCGGGGGGCGATCGGGGGGGGATCGGGGGTGTAAAGTATGCCTGGCATGTTCTACTGTGTGTGTGTGTTGTGCACTCACTTGTCATCTCTCCTCGGCGCTGGAACGGAAACTGCCAGACCGGGGAGAGATGACATCACATCCTCTGCCTGTGTGAAACGACACACAGGCAGAGGAGGATTCCCATTGGCTGGGAGCGATCGCGAGGGGGGGGCCACGATCGGATGGTCTCCCCCTCGCCTCCCGACGCTCCCAGTCAGATGCCGACCGCCGATGGCACCGGGGGGGGGTCCGATCGGACCCCCCGCCCGCGGGAGGCAGATCACGTACGGGTACGTGATTTTGCCTGCCCGTGCCGCTCTGCCGCAGTATATATGCGGTAGGCGGTCGGCAAGTGGTTAAGTGGTTAAGGAAAATAATGAATTTAATCTATTTTGGAAAAAGGCTGTAACTAAGGATGAGCCCGATGTTCGAGTCGAAAGTAAGTTCGACTTGAACATCGGGTGTTCGCCTGTTTGCCGAATAGCAAACAATTTGGGGTGTTCGTGGCAAATTCGAAAACCGCGGAACACCCTTTTAAAGTCTATAGGAGAAGTCAAAAGTGCTAATTTTAAAGGCTTATATGCATGGTATTGTCATAAAAAGTGTTTGGGGACATGGGTCCTGCCCCAGGGGACATGTATCAATGAAAAAAAAAGTTTTAAAAACGTCCATTTTTTTCGGGAGCGGTGACTTTAATAATGCCTAAAGTGAAACAATAAAAGTGAAATATTCCTTTAAATTTCGTACCTAGGGGGTGTCTATAGTATGCCTGTAAAGTGGCGCATGTTTCTCATGTTTAGAACAGTCTGACAGCAAAATGACATTTCTAAAGGAAAAAAAGTCATTTAAAACAACTTGCGGCTATAATGAATTGTCGGTCCGACAATACAGGTAAAAGAAGTCATTGAAAAAAATGGCATGGGATCCCCCAGTCCATTACCAGTCCCTTTGGGTCTGGTATGAATACTAAGGGGAACCCTGAACCAAATTTTTTTAAAAAAATTGCGTGGGGGTCCCCCCAAATTCCATACCAGGCCCTTCAGGTCTGGTATGGATATTAAGGGGAACGGCGAGTAGTTTTAAATGACTTTTTTTCTTTGGAAATGTCATTTTGCTCTTGGGCTGTCCTAAACATGGGAAACATGCGCCATTTTACAGGCATACTATAGACACCCCCCCAGGTACGAATTTTAAAGAAATATTTCACTTTTATTGTTTCACTTTAAGCATTATTAAAATCACTGCTCCTGAAAAAACAGCCATTTTTAAAACTTTTTTTTGCATTGGTACATGTCCCCTGGGGCAGGACCCAGGATCCCAAATACTTTTTAGACAATAACTTGCATATAAGCCTTTAAAATGAGCACTATTGTTTATTCATATTCGTGTCTCATAGACTTTAACGGTGTGTGCGCGTTCGAACAAATTTTTTGCCGATGCGCATGCTCTGCTGCGAACTGAACCGGGGTGTGTACGGCTCATCCCTAGCTTTAACATAACAAAATTTGGAAAAAGTGAAGAGCTGTGAATACTTTCCAGATGCACTGTATATTGCTAGTGTTACTGTGGGAACCTAGTATTTGATCTTTTAACTTCTGTATTAGAGATGTTGCACATAACCCACAAACCTTTACTTCTTTACACGTTATCTAATAGCAGATCTCAACTCATCAGCAGATCTGTTCTTCACTTGCATAAGAGTGACATGTATAACTACACCTCTTGCCTTCCGCTCTACTCCCTCCTATCTATATTTTTTAATGATCTCATCAGATTGTCATAATGATTAAGAGACAATCTCTTTTTTTTAACAAACACAACCTTAACAACCTTATTTAATATGTCTTCCCTAAACAGAGACAGATAATGCATGCATAATAAAGACACTATTTTGTTTTAAATCATCATTTTATCATATCTAGAAAAAACAGACACTACCTAAGTTTGCTTTCCAACACTTCTAACTAACCTTTTAATTATTTTATTATATATCATGCAATAACATTTTCCTTCATGGTTAGCAGGTTCCATTGCCATATGATATGTTTCAAAGGCTAATGGTTAGTGTGTTTCATTGATCATCCTCCATTTCATCAAAACAAATAACATCCAAAGTCCATATAATTAAACAGCAGTGAAAATAACAAACATAGCTCACATTAACATATGATATGTAATTAAAACAATATATCCATAATTAATAAATATGAATATGGGCAGCACAGTAGATAAGTAGTTAGCACTTCTGCCTGGCAGCACTAGGGTCGTTGGTTCACATGAAGTTTGCATGTTCTGCCTGTGCCTGTGTGGGTTTTCTCCCAAACTCCAAAGACATGCTGGTAGGTTAATTGGTTCCTGGCTAAATTGTTCCTAGTATGTGTATGTAGGAATGTGAGTTAGGGACCTTAGATTGTAAGCTCCTTGAAGGCAGGGACTGATGAGAATGTTCAATATATACTGTATATAAAACGGTCCATAAAATGATGGTGCTATATAAGTACCTGTAATAAATAAAATATAAAGTCACAGGTACATTCATGTTACAATCTCCTCCTCCCAAAGCCCCCCAAAAGCATCATACAGTAGTTTCAAAAGATGAATGACCACTTTAAAAGTAAACCTAAAAACACTTTGCCGCCAACTAAGGCAAACCGCCGAATACCTGGCTTGCCGTTTGACAGTTCTTATATAGGTAAGGCATGGAGCCAGCTGGCGACATCACCTGGTGGCACTGCCCCCTTGTGATGTCACCGTGATCGTGATGATAGATTTACATCAGGGGACACTTTTATTTTTAATAAAGGAATTGTCAAAAACTGCCTCCTGTTTTAATTTTTACACTTTTTTGGTGAATGGGTAGGCCATACTCATTCGCATGGGGGCTGGGATCTGGAGGCCCCCCTTGTTAAAGGAGGCTCCCAGATTCTGATAAGCTCCCTGCCCACAGACCCCCACAACCATAGCCCAGGGTTGAGGGGATGAGGACCTTGTCCATATAATTTATGGGTTTAAATTTGCAGTATAATGTTATATACGCCCCCATAACTAGGTTGTGCCTCCCTCTGCGATCGGGCTATGTTGTATATGGGCCATTTACACATTGGGTTATGGGCAATCATCAAACCACTTACTAGTTTTATTTGTTGTTTGTTTTCTCATGCTCTAATAAATGTTAAACTCATTACCTGCTTTTATACATGATAGATTCTCAAGCTCCTGAAGAAGCGCTGATGCGTGTAACATGTAGAGCAAACCTACAATATGCCTCAACTATAATCGCATCAAAATACTTGGAACACCATTTGTCCATTCTTAGGACACTTTTCATTTCTGTATATGGTACTATTGATGTAATTGGTGTGAGTGCAATGTAGGCAAATTGTCATAATGTGATTTTCTAATTAATTATATGTATACATACGTTGTTTTTAACAATAATTGAATAAATTATATTTTAAATAAAACGATGTGTACGGGTGTGCCTATAAAGTCCATTTTCAAAAAAATGTCCAAAAATTACCCACTTCACCATGGGGACAAGGTGCTTTGGGGTGGGCTCTGCCCCAAAGCACCCACCCCCCCTATAGCCGAGGGCATGTGGCCTGCTTTGGTTCAGGAAGGGGGGCGTGAGGCTCGTCCCCCCCTTTCCTTACCTGCCGGGCTGCATGCTTGGATAAGAGTCTGTTATAAATTGTGGGGGGGACCCCACGCCATTTTTTTTATTTTGGTGTGGGGTTACCCTTAAAATACATACTAGACCCAATGGGCCTTGTATGGATTGGTGGGACCCCCACGTCATTTTTTTAAACATTTTTCAATTGCTGGCAATGGTATTGTTTCTCCAGGAATTTAATATATATATATATATATATATATTGCATTGATACATGTCCACCAGGGCAGTAACCAAACCCCCATACTTATTTTATGCCTTCAAAATGGGGACTTTTGATTTTATAAGTTTGGGTATCATAGACTTTAATAAGGTTTGCCATTCGCTCAGATCTCACATCTGCTATCTTTCTCTGTGATGTCATCGGGAGCCCAGCTGCCTCTCCCTGGTTCAGTCGCTGATGACACCCGCCAGGCCCATCGCTGCTCTTGCAGCCTGAGATAGTTGACCAGGATATGCTAGTCAAGAATGGTGGTGGGGCCATAGTAAAAAATCTATTGTGGAAAAGTGGGAGGTTGTAAGGATAAAAACTCCCTTTTGGGAGTGAAGGTACACTTCGAATATATAGCTATGAGGCCATAGGCACAAGAGTGCCTAGGCACCCTCACATAGATGAAAGTACACTTCTACCTTTCAGAAACAATTCAAAACAAAAGGCACATTGTTCATGCTACTGCTTAGGCCCAATAATATTTAAAAAATTTCACTATGGGAGCGTGCCCTAGCCAAAGAGCATGATGGCTGCTTGAATCGGTTTCTCTGAACTACCGCGGGTGATAGCAGTGGCTAGAAACAACATATTCTGCTGAGAATACCTCCATTTAGGAGGGGAGGACAGCGGGCACCTAACAGGCTATGTTCCACAAGAAAAAACAGACATCAGTACCGTGCCGCCTCACACACTACTTCAGGATGCAGGCAGGGAAAGGAAGGAAAGATGGCCCCGAGGAGAACAGCCATTCTTCCTCTCCTCCACACATGCCAGTGGAACAAGAATAGTAGGAGCTCCCAGATGCAATGGAGGAAATGACACAAGAAGCAGCTACAATTTCCTCTACTGACAGAGGTAAGAGAATGGCTCTGTCACCAGCGCACCCACCCCATAAACCTCCACAGATAAAGAAATATCACTGGGCAGCCTCCTCACAACCACAACCTGACACAGAAGCAGAACACACAACACTATTAGCTGCATTCCCTGCCTCTGATGCTCCAGCCTCAGAAACCCCATTAAAAGCAATGCTACTATCCTTGCAAACTGTATTGCAACAAGAGCTGCATACTTCTATATCTCACTTAACCAATCGCATTGACTCCATCGAGGATCACACCGACATGTTAGAATCACAGATGAGAGGAAACAATCCGCAAACTCCAACTTAAAGTGGCAGACCTCGAGAATCGCTCCCGCCATAATAATATCAAGCTTAGGGGTATTCCTGAGACGGTGGAGCAAAATGATCTAGTTGCTTATCTACACCAACTTTTCCTCAAACTTATCCCAGATCTAACACCAAGGGTATGCTGCTGGATAGAGTGCATAGAATTCCAAAATGGATCCATCTGCCTGATACGATCCCTAGAGATGTTCTGGTCAGAGTACACTTTTACCATATCAAAGAGTGCTTGCTGCATGCAGCCAGGTCAAACCGTTCGCCATCTCCCCCTATGCCAACATTGCACTCTACTAGGTTATTTCAGCAGCGACATTTCAAAGGAGAAAGGAATTTGCACCCATAACTGCAATCTTAAGGGAGCTTGAAGTTAATTATCGTATACCCCATTATCGGGGTTTCCGACAAAGCTTCTAATTACCTACCAATCTCATCACTTGGTCATCACCTCCCCCAAAGATGGCTACAAACAGCTGCAAAATTGGGGTATCAACCAAACCCCCCCAGTTGGAGGCAGGAAACAACCACTCTCAAAGAGGCCCTAAACACTCCTGCTCATAGATCATAGGTGTTCGGTACTTATGTTGTAACAAATAACTATTACATGCTTATTGGCAGCAGGCTCTATAGATGCCTAAGCAATTCACCATAAATCATCCTCATGGTGTAGTTACTGTGATGTATTACTATACACATGTTATTTATCACATGTACCCCACTTCGTTGTATGCTAAGCCCACCACATTTTCTTTTATATATATATATATATATATATATATATATATATATATATATATTTTTTTTTTCTCTTTCTTTTGTTTGTCTATTGTGTATCTAACACTAAGATTAGCTTAAACTAACACTAAGTCTGTAAAATTGATTTGCTATTCTGCATCCATATTCACTTGATCCTCCTCTTCTGGCCCTCTGGGTCATACCTCTCTCTCTTTCCCACCTAATAAACGCTGTGGGACTGGTATAACAATGACGCTTCGTATAACCACCATCAATAAAAAAGAGCTTAATAGCCCGTTCAAGAGATCAAGCCTATGGAGAGAAGCCCTGTCCCTAAAAACAGATATTTTATGTGTGCAAGAGACACATTTTGCACAAGAGAAAGCCCCCTCCTGTAGCCACCGCATATTCTCCCAACAATTCTTTGCTAATAATATTAAAAAGACGAGAGGGGTTATGATCGCTGTGCGTGGATCTATATCTTTTCAGCTTCAACAAGTAGAAAGTGACCCTATGCGCCGATATCTCATTCTGTCTGCCCTTTTTGACAATGTCCCCTATTTGATTGTTAACTTATATGCTCCCAATACGCATCAGACGTGGTTTTACCGCATGATCCACAACAAATCACATTACCCCAAAGATAGTGAAGTATGTGGCGACTTCAACGATATAGAAGACACTACCCTAGACTCCTCCTCTACCCGCAGAAAGACTCCAACAGCTCTTCATTCTTTCATGATCTTGGAAGACCTATATGATCCATGGCAGTGCTTGCATGCTTTTGGAAAGAGATTATTCTTTCTATTCTGCTGCCCAAGAGTCCTATTCTAGAACAAATCAAGACAGAATTGGAATCTTTTTGCCTAAACGATGAATCTGTAACCAATGTTCCATTACTATGGAACGGCCATAAGGCGGTTGTTAGAGGGATCTTTATAAAGCAGGGTGCTCATGAGAAGAAAAAATGAGCAGAGATGCTTAATTCCCTCACTGACCAAATACGTAAAGGCTGAACAGAGTAACAAAGCCCGCCCCAACGCAACTGATTCAGTCCTCCTCCGTAATCTTAGAAAAGATCTCTCTAACTACTTGCATTCATATTTTGACTTCGATATCAAGAAGTTACATCTAAACTGGTATGCACATGGCAACAAAACCTGGAACCCTATTGGCCAAACAGGTTAAAAAAAAAGCAGCCCTCTCTAAAATCCCCTATATGCATACCCCACAAGGACAAAGAGTCAATAATCTCCAAAAAAATTGCGGACTGCTTTAGTGACTTCTACTCGAAATTATACAACTTGCGTACCTCTAATTCAGAACCCAAACCTGAGCCAGCCCAAACAGACCAATTCTTGAAATCTATACATCTCCCCGCTCTTACACCAGACCAAGTGCAGTCACTTAATCAACCAATCTCCAAAACTGAAATCTTAAAAGCCATCCGATCGCTCCCTCTACATAAAGCACCTGGACCCGATGGGTTCTGCGGTGAATATTTTAAAACTTACACTTCCAGTCTGGTCCCATACTTGCATTAAACCTTCAATCATTTTATTTTGTCTGGAGAAATACCTGAGGAATCCCTAGAAGTGCTATTTGATACTATCCCCAAGTCAAAAAAGTCATTAGATAACCCAGCAAATTACAGGCCTATTTCATCATTAAACACGGATATCAAACTATTTGCAAAAATCTTAGCCTCCTATATCTCCTTATATCCCCTCACTAATTCACCCAGATCAGGTTGGGTTTTTCCCACATAGACAAGCATCTGATGGAACCAGCTCCTCTCTTTGGATGCAAAGAATGCGTTCGATAGGGTACATTGGACCTATCTGAAAGCAGTTCTACAAAAATTTGGTCTCACCGGACATATATCCACAGATATTCTTGCCCTATATTCCTCACTAGGATACACTATCCATTTATTTGGCTATTCCTATTCTTGGATATTTGACGCACACCGGCCCCTGCTTGAGCTATTCACATAATAATGAAACAGCAGTTTCTCATAAGTAGTCCACACTTTTGGAAACCTTTCCGAATGGTATAAATTTGTACATAAGGCTCACTCCTTTGAAGATGGTGAGATGTGTTTTTGTTCTTTCTCTGTTACAATTTTGAACCTCGTTTGTGTCTTGAAGAAGCCTCACGGCAAAATGCGTAGACCCATAACGTATAATGCCGCGTACACACGGTCGGACTTTTCAGCTACAAAAGTCCAACGGACGCTGACGGACTAAAGCTGGCTGGTAATCCGATCGTGTGTGGTCTTCTCCGGACTTTCAACTTACTTTTTTAGCCTCAAATCCGACGTACTTTAGATTTGAAACATGCTTCAAATCTTTACGTCGTAACTACGACGGACCCCGAAGTCCGCTCGTCTGTATGCTAGTCCTACGGACAAAAACCCACGCTAGGGCAACTATTGGCTACTGGCTATCAACTTCCTTATTTTAGTCTGGTGTACGTCATCACGTACGAATCCGTTGGACTTTTGTGTGGTCGTGTGTAGGCAAGTCTGTTCGTTAGAAAGTCTGCCGCAAGTCCGCCGCAAGTCCGCCGAAAGTCCGCCGAAAGTCTGTCGGACAGGCTGTCGGACTTTTGTAGATGAAAAGTCCGACCGTGTGTACGCGGCATAAGGGCTCAATGTACAGATTGTATCACTGACTCATGTCTTTATCTATTTTCTTTTTGTTTTGTGAACATTATTTATGAATTGATGTACTTTTTTCCAATAAATATTTTGACTCAATATTAGTTGTGCTACTTTCCCCATTGTTTCTTTGCCTACAAAGTCCGATTTTTGGTTACTATTCAGTATCCCCTTTTTTCTGTCGTATTTACGGATGTGGCAACCTGAGTGCTTCTTCCCTCTCTCTAAATATCCTCAACAACGTTATGTGGGACAATAAGCACCCAAGAGTGACATCCTCTACCCTCTGCACACCTACAACTAAGGTGGGACTTGGAGCACCAGATGTTCGAGGTTACTACAAAGCCATAATCCTCAACCAAGCCAAACAATGGTGGACATCCATGTCTACAACATCCTGGGTGCAAATCAAAGATCCTCATTTAAAGTCCCAAAGAAGCGGCCCTTCAGACTAAAAGCTCCCAACTACTTTCTGCACTTCTACTACACCACCGCCCGCAACGCTCTTTCCTCAACACAGTCAATGCAACTATTAAAGTATGGGAATCCACATTCCAACAAACCAAAGGCCTACTACATGAAGCTCTAAGTCTCATACCAATTCCAGCCTTTGAGCTCATCTGCTCAAACCTTTCACTGTCAACCTGGTTGTCAGTGGGAATTCGCAAAATAGGAGACCTCTACAAAAGACAAGAACCTATAATCATTCCAAGAACTACAATCCAAATACCCTATCCAGCAGCAGGACTTTTACAAATATCTACAAATACGTCACGCACTTAAAGAGGTACATTGGTAAGGGGGCGTGGCTACCACTGAGCAGTATGGAGGCCTGATCTGACAGCTCCTGAACCGAATGGAAAACGATCACTAACGCCGCTAACACAGACCCCCACGATGGCCACAAATGATCCCCACACATAGGGGCACCAGCCAGGGTTATCCAGGAAAAGAAAGGAGTACAGACAGCCGAAGAAATTGACAGATTTCTTCACAAGGCCGCTCGGAGGACAAATCCAAGATGGCACCCGCGGCTCCTCAGCACACAACACCGCTGCATACACTGATCTCCCTGATGCAGATGGAGAAATATCCCCCCCACTGATGTCCTGACTTCCCCCTCACCTCAACAATCATCCTCGGACAGTAACAGTCCTGCTAAAGCGCGGATGTGCTTGGATTCTGGATTGCAGCACCCTGAGGTAAGCCCTGCTCTGCACACTCTCCTCACACAGCAGGCCCAGCCATCCCCTATAGCAGCATTTCCTACTCGCCGGTCCTTGATACAACTATGAAGGAGATGCTCATGTCGCTTCATAGCTCACTGCACTCTGAAATTTCCACCATTTTCTGAAAATTTAAAGATGAAATGTCTTTTATTGACCAGAAAGTTGATCATGTAGAACATCGTATGAATGCAATGACTGAAACGGTTAATGACGGTCGATGCACACGATCACACCCGAGATGAACAACACTGGGTCAGAGCCAAGATGGCGGACCTTGAAGACAGGTCCAGACGTAATACCATCAAACTAGGGGGGCATACCTGAAGCAATTTTACCACACAATCTCAACACCTATGCCAGGAAGTTAATAGCTACACTACTGCCTGACCTGTCCCCGATGGAAACTATCATCGACCGCATCCACCACCTTCCAAAACCTCCACATCTCCCCGCCAGTGTACCTAGAGATGTTCTGATGCAAATTCACTTTTATCATGCAAAAGACATTCTTCTAGCTAAAGCAAGACATCTGGGTCAACTTCCAGAACCATACGCAAAACTACAATTGTATGCGGATATTTCTCAATACACTCGCCAGAAGAGGCACCAATTGAGTACCATCACCAAACCTCTCAACAACCATAAGATTCCCTACCAATGGGGATTCCTGACAAAACTCATTGTAACAAAAATGGGGTGAAGCATAGTACCAATACTGTTGATGAAGGAATTCAAATGCTAAGCAATTGGGGAATTATTCCTGAAGTGGAACAACAAACAAACCCAAATCGCCAAGAGAAGGAGCACAACTCTAACACCAGCCGTCCTACAACTTCTGCAAACTCAGTACCAGGTTAGTAGTAACATCACACTCACATAAGATGTACAAATAATACATTCCATCCCTGTGCCTGCTCGCAGCAGATAGTTCACAAACTTTCTCCCTCAAGAACTCCAGCAGTTCTAAAACACACTGCTGACCCTTGTTTCTCCCTACCTTTCCCGGTTGCTATTGCCCTACCTGCAGTTTATCTTATACCTACCCACTCACCTTCTTTTTTTCCTTCTGAGAGAACAGAAATCAGCCCAGCCTCGATCAAGCATTGACAGATCCTCAATGAGTCTGATTATCTGAGGAGAGACATCACCCATACTTCTCTGAAAAGTGGACAAACTACACAACTGACTAAGTTAAAAAAAAAAAAAAAGTAATATATAACTCTTGCACCCATCTACCCAAGATGCCAAAATTTATATTGCTTAACGCTAAAGGGTTGAACCACCCAGTTAAACGAAAATCTATGTGGCGCACCGCACTGGACTCTCATAGTGAAGTGCTGTGCACCCAAGAGACCCACTTTAAGTGGTCAGCAGAACCAGCCTGTACCAATGCTCACTTCACCCAAATTTTCAAAGCCTCTGGACCTTTGAAGAAAAATGGAGTATTAATAGCCATCAAAAACTCAGTCGCATTTACCTTGCACAATAGCCTAATAGACGAAGAAGGAAGATACCTAGCACTTGATTGCACCCTAAATAGCGTAAGATATACCACAGTAAACATATACGCACCCAACTCCAACCATCTCAGATTCCTAAAGAAGCTGATGAAAAAGATAAATATTTTCAGACATGGCCACCTCATTCTATGTGGAGATTTCAACATAGTACCAGACAACTCCATTGACACTTCTTCACGCAACAGCAGACTCACATCTCCAATGGGGACTTTCATAAGGGCTAATGAAATATATGATGTTTGGAGGTGCCATCACCCCACCGAACGGGACTATTCCTTTTTCTCACATCCCCACAACTCGTACACAGGGATTGACTTTTTTTTGGTTGATAAATGGCTTTTACCCATGTGATCTGAATCCCATATATCCACTATCACACGGTTTGACCACGCACCAGTCACCATAACAACGGAGGACACGCCTAACAAGACTCGCCCGATGATCTGGAGAGCTAATCCCCAGATCCTGCACTCGCCAGAACACTCAGCTTATATCCGGAAAAATTTAGAAGAATTCTTCAAATTAAATGAAGGGACTGTATCTAACGTTATAACTTTGTGGAATGCCCACAAGGCATTCATAAGGGGGATCATTATGCAAGTGAGTGCTAGAGAGAGGAGGAGGAGATCACAGCATCTAGAAGCACTCACCTCTAGTATTAATAACCTAGAAACACAAAAGCAAACTTCTCCAGACCCTAAACTAAAAAATTAACTAAACTGTCTTAGACAAGAACTGAGAACACATTTATTGGATACATTTGTAAAGGCGCAAACTCGCTTTAAAGGTATACATTACTCTGCAAACAATAAGGCAGGGAAAGCCATGGCCAATCGATTGACACGTTCAGCCTCTATTACAGTACGTTGTACAACCTGAAAGATGACCCTTCTACAACACAGCCTTCCACACAAGATATTAACACACTTCCTACAAGAAATTGATCTCCCCAAATTAACACAACAACTCACTACATTGACTGCTCCATTCATGACTCAAGAAATCTTGACAATCATAGCATCCCTCCCAGCCAACAAATCACCTGGCCCAGATGGCCTCACGGGCGAGTACTATAAATAGTTTAGATTTGTACTTTCACCCTTTCTATCAAGGGTATGCAATGACGCTGCCTCTTCGTCCTCTTTCCCACAGGAAATGTTAAATGCATTGATCACCACATTGCCAAAGCCAGGGAAGGAACCCACTTCTCCACAAAATTTTCGGCCCATATCACTCCTCAACCTAGATACAAAAATATACGCAAAACTTATAGCCTCAAGATTACTAAACTTAATGCCCATGCTGATTAACAGAGGCCAATCAGGATTTACGAAGGGTAGACAGACATTTGATGCTACGCGTAGAATTATAAACCTGATCCACATAGCTGAGACATCACGGACGCCTTCTCTGCTCCTCTCTTTGGATGCAGAGAAGGCGTTTGACAGCGTCCACTGGTCCTATCTCAAGGTGACCCTCTGCAAGTTTGGATTTCAGGGAACCATTTTGTCGGCCATACTAGCATTATATCCCACCCCTACTGCCCAAGTATACACTTCTGAAATGCTATCCAAACCTTTCAAAATTACTACCCGGCAAGATGCCCTCTTTCGCCACTTTAATCTCATGATGGAACATCTCTCAGAGCATATAAGAACAAATCTGGTAATCACTGGATTTAAAATAGGATCTACTGAACACAAAATTAACCTGTTCGTTGACTATGTGATAATTATGGTCACTAACCCCCTGTCTTCCCTGGCTTCGGTAAATCAACTTTTACATGCTTGGTACCATATCGTATTATAAGGTAAACAAAAACAAATCCTACATACTAGACCTAGGATTAGATGCAGTGACTAGTAATCTACTTAGAAACAAATTTACCTATCCCTTGGCAGACAAAGGCATTACATATCTAGCTATCACCCTTACTAAATCAACAAAAAATCTATTGGCTGCTAACTATACAGAAACCAAACAAATGCTTCTAAGAGAAACATCCAAACTCTCCAAACATGAATTCTCCTTGTCAGGACGTCTGGCAGCATTTAAAATGATAGTCATACCCAAACTACTGTATATATTCAGAACCATGCCATTACTACTCTCTCATAACTACATACACTCACTCCAATCCATAATAAGCCAATACGTGTGGCAAGGGAAGAAACCCAGAAGCAGTCACGCCAAACTCATCAAACATAGATCTGTAGGGGGAATGGGATACATTGACCTAACAGACTACTACCTAGCTACTATACTCTCCCAGTTAAAAGACTGGTTTTCCACCAAACCTATCACACACTGGGGCGAACTAGAAAAATCCTGACAGGAAAAAATCTTACTGATTGGTTATTCAGCACTACCTCCGGACAACCATATTTAAACCGCCATTCTCCAACCATTCGAGGTTCCATCAAAGCATGGAAAACCCTTCACGGCATCAAATGGTTACACTTGCCGACCAAGACAGTCCATATTCCCTTAACCGTACTCCCATTTCTATCTCCAGACTTGACCATACCTGCCTGGATATCTGAGCAGGCATCGCACATAGCAACATTCAGAACCAAAATATCAGGTAATATCAGGTAAATCCTTCTCTCAAATACAGAGAGAATATAATGCACCTGCCAAGGACTACTTTACTTACTACAGACTCCAACAATGTCTAGCAGCTCATCCCACTTTGGAAAATGTACTTCCATAATCACTTTACATTTGATATTTTTTCACTTTTCCTTTTTTTTGTGCACTGATCACGGGTGATATTGAACACTGTTTCATACATATGTGTATTGGCATGACTCACAAGATTCATGCAAGTTTAATATATAGCACAATCAGCTATAAACTCAATATACAAAGCTACTAACTGTACCTCCCTATGGGAACTAACACAAAAAACTATGATGAGACGGTACCTGACACCTCAACGGTTGGAAAAATTCCAACCATTTTCAACGTCCCTTTGTTGGAGAGAGTGCACCCACACAGGCACCCTATTACACATTATGTGGTCATGCCCACTGTGAAGGAAATTGTGGTTAGAGATCGAAAATATTCTGCAAAAGATATTACAATTTCCCATCATCCTAACACCCCAACATCCTGAATCTAACCATTAGGGATGAGCTTCCAGTCAAACTCATATACGACTCGAACGTCGGCTGTTCGCCAATTTTGGGTGTTCGTGGCAAATTGGAAAGCTGCGGAACACCCTTTAAAAGTCTATGGGAGAAATCAAAAGTGCTAATTTTAAAGGCTTATATGCATGGTATTGTCATAAAAAGTGTTTGGGGACCCGGGTCCTGCCCCAGGGGACATGGATCAATGCAAAAAAAAGTTTTTAAATGGACGTTTTTTCGGGAGCAGTGATTTTAATAATGCTTAAAGTGAAAAAATAAAAGTGTAATATTCCTTTAAATTTCGTACCTGGGGGGTGTCTATAGTATGCCTGTAAAGTGGCACATGTTAGCCGTGTTTAGAGCAGTCTGACAGCAAAATGACATTTCAAAGGAAAAAAGTAATTTAAAACTACTACGGCTATTATTGAATTATCGATCCAACAATACACATAAAAGTTCATTGATAAAAACGGCATGGGATTTCCCCACAGGGGAACCCCAAACCAAAATTTAAAAAAAAAATGGTGTGGGGGTCCCCCTAAATTCCATATCAAGCCCTTCAGGTCTGGTATGGATATTAAGGGGAACCCCGCGCCAAAATAAAAAAAATGGCGTGGGGTGTGACGAAAATGTAAGCGTAGGATAGTTTTGCCTTAACAAGATGTGGTGTGATCTGTAGAAGTAGTGTAATTGTAGATGTAGTTTAATTCTGAGTTATTAAAAATATAGTATTCTATGTCAGTCATGCACATATGTTCTTTCATTAGCATTTGAAAAGGACAGACACAGTTTTTTCTAGGATCGAAGTGACACCTAGATGCCAATAAAAGTTTCTATTAGAGTAAACAGATTGCCACCATCCTGAGGCTTCAAAGAAAACTGCTAGTCATTTTGGCTACATTGATCCGCAGGGGGCATTCGCAAGGCTCCGGACAGTCTGTAAACTTTGATTAATACCAACAGATCTAAGGAATCTAGTTTATCTCTCATAAAAGCTAAAATATTAGCGTCAGAGAGATTAAAATAATTCCTTGTGATCGTACACCTGATGGGTTACGTGTACATGTAACTCTGTATGTTTAGCAGGTGTGTAATCCTAGAGAACCACACAAAACCGTTATATGGCGCCTAATTGCAGCAGGCAGGCAGTGATTGATACTGTTGCCATCGGCATGATGTGCTGGTATCAGAAATCCTATCCACCATGACCCAGCAATCAGCACCGTTCTGGGCCAATTCCACTCTGGTAAATTCAGAACACAAAACCTTCTGTGGGCTGAGACAGGAACACCCCCCAGGGTTGATTGACCAAGGGCTAAAGTCTAGCCCGCATCCATATTTCAATAAATTGGGTAGCCTGAGATATGGACATTGTTCTTCCACGAAGCCAGTTCAAAACTGGGGAGTTCCCACATGTTCCAGTATGCTTCTACTAACGGATAGACTTCGGTAAAGTTTATTTCTGTTTTTATTCCTTTTCATTTTCCTAGCAAATTGCCAATTTGTGTGTCTTTCTGCATTTTTTTGTATCTTTTTTATTTGCACTGCCCACTTTCGGGATATTAAATGATAAAATTAATAAGTGACTTCTGTGTACTAAGCTAGGACTCATACCTCTGGAGAGGTTGGTGTACTTTAGTGCCCAAGTACTCAGTCTAAGTTACGTGCCAATCGGTATGCAATTGCACTGCGTGTTGGCAAATTGCATGCAGATTGTACGCTAACAGATCTGCCAGACGGAGATCTGTGTGTGTGGTGGCTCAGCAGACCAGTCTGAGGACAAACTGTTGGGTGGTGGCAGGCTATCGTTTATTGTGTGTCTGGTGTGTGGGTGTGAGGACAGTGGGAAGAGTGATTAACACCGGGGTTCAAGCTTGCAGGATAGCTGGAGGAACCCTAGAAGTGTATAGTAATTGCTAGACTGCTCCCCAACCCTTAGAGTGCACCAGATTGTATGTAAGATTCGTAACTGCCTGTGTGTGGTCAACTAGCTGGATTGGAGTGGAGGCTCCCTCTAGTGGTGGCCAAAGGTAGTGCAGGCTGTGAAAGTACCGCAGCCAGTCTTACATGCTCAGTATAAGTTCCCCCTTATTCCCTTAGTTCCTCATATCCCCCGGTCATGGAACGCACGTCGTGGTTAGCTAGTCGCCATGGGCGTTTGAATTTGTGACATGGGGGTCCCCCTCAAAATCCATACCGGACCCTCCAGGTCCGGTATGGATTTTAAGGGGAACCCCGCGCCAAAATTAAAAAAAAAAAACAACGTGGGGTCCCCCCAAAAATCCATACCAGACCCTTATTCGAGCACACAACCTGGCAGGCCACAGGAAAAGAGGGAGGATGACAGAACGCCCCTCCTCCTGAACCGTACCAGGCCACATGCCCTCAACATTGGGAGGGTGCTTTGGGGTCCCCCCAAAGCACCTTGTCCAAATGTTGATGGGGACAAGGGCCTCATCCCCACAACACTTGCCCAGTGGTTGCAGGGTTCTGCGTGCGGGGGGCTTATCGGAATCTGGAACCCCCTTTAACAAGGGGACCCCCAGATCCCACCCCCCCTGTGTGAAATGGTAAGGGGGTACACAAGTACTCTACCATTTCACAAAAAAAGTGTCAAAAATGTTAAAAATGATAAGAGACAGTTTTTGACAATTCATTTATTTAAAGTCTTCTTCTTCCCATCTCCTTTCCATCTTCTTTCTTCTATCTTCCTTCGGTTTCTTCTTCCATCTTCTTCTTCCTCTGGTTTTTCCTCCGATCCTTTGCTTCTTGCTCGGGTGTTCTCATTCAGCATCTTCCTTTGCGGCGTCTTCTTCCCTTCTTCGTTGTCGGGCCGCTCCACATCCATGATGGGAGGCTCCCGCTGTGTGACACTTCTCGTCTTTTGACACTTCTTAAATAATGGAAAGCGGGGCCACCCGGTGACCCCGCCCCCCTCTGACGCACAGGGACTTGACGGGAACTTCCCTATGGGTTTCCCCGTGACGTCAGAGGGGGGCGGGGTCACCCGTTACGTTACGATCTGGGGGTCCCTTTCTTAAAGTGGGCTTCCAGATTCCGATAAGCCCCCTGCCTGCAGACCCCCACAACCACTGGGCAAGGGTTGTGGGGATGAGGCCCTTGTCCCCATCAACATGGGGACAAGGTGCTTTGGGGGGACCCCAAAGCACCCTCCCAATGTTGAGGGCATGTGGCCTGGTACAGTTCAGGAGGGGGGGGGCGCTCTCTCTTCCCCCCTCTTTTCCTATGGTCTGCCAGGTTGTGTGCCCGGATAAGGGTCTGGTATGGATTTTTTGGGGGACCCCACGCCATTTTTTTTTAAATTTTGGCGCGGGGTTCCCCTCAAAAACCATACCAGGCCTGAAGGGTCTGCTATGGATTTTGAGGGGGACCTCCACGCCATTTTTTTAAAAAAGTTTGGCGCGGGGTTCCCCTTAATATCCATACCAGACCTGAAGGGCCTGGTATGGAATTTAGGGGGACCCCCATATTTTTTTTTAAATTTTGGTTTGGGGTTCCCCTGTGGGGAAATCCCATGCCGTTTTTATCAATGAACTTTTATGTGTATTGTCGGACCGACAATTCATTAATAGCCACGAGTAGTTTTAAATGACTTTTTTTCCTTTGAAATGTCATTTTGCTGTCAGACTGTTCTAAACACGGGAAACATGCGCCCCTTTACAGGCATACTATAGACACCCCCCAGGTATGAAATTTATAGGAATATTACACTTTTATTGTTTCACTTTAAGCATTATTAAAATCACTGCTCCCGAAAAAACGGCCATTTTTAAAACTTTTTTTTGCATTGATCCATGTCCCCTGGGGCAGAACCCAGGTCCCCAAACACTTTTTATGACAATAACTTGCATATAAGCCTTTAAAATTAGCACTTTTGATTATTCATGTTCGAGTCCCATAGACTTTAACAGTGTTCGCGTGTTCGAACAAATTTTTTGCCTGTTCGCATGTTCTGGTGCGAACCGAACAGGGAGGGTGTTCGGCTCATTCCTACTAACCATAGAAATGATTCTTCCCCAGCTACAGACTCATCACTACCCACAAATTACTAGCAACCAAACTCCTCATTACTAGGAGATGGAAAACAACAGAAGTACCGTGCAGTGCAGAAGTTATAGCATTAGTACACAATCACTACACATACGAGTCACTTCTTGCACGAGGCAAACCCTCATACCTCAAGCTACATGAGTTGTGGCTCCCCTGGACCCATTGGTATGAACAAAATAAAAATCATCCTTAAATCAATAATACTGTATTATAGGACATTAATACCTGGTGCTCTGTCTTTACTCTCCTTTGCTCTCCTTCTTTCTTCTATCCCTCTCCCCTCTCTCTCCTCCTCCATTCCCCCCACCCCCCTCTCCCCCTATTTTGCTACCCTCTCCACCTATCCACTTGCTACCATATCCTACCTTTCCTTCCTTCACCTACTCAAGATTAATGGTATTATATATCCTCCCTAGGTTCATGCTGTTATGATGTTACTGATGAAATATATAGTTCCTAACCTGTAACCACATACCCTGTTTCGGGTATACCAATATTTTCTCAAGTGCGGTTATGCAATTTATTAGTAATGAATATTGAAATTTATGTTCAGCATTTCAGATTTGTACCGTAAACATTTTTTTCAATAAAAATATTTGAAAAAAAAAAAAGGAGGTACATTGGTCGGAATCCCACCAGGTTGTAAGGATTCTTCAATTCTATGAAAAACCTAGTCCCTCCCAAAAGGGGATCTCACATCTATATAAAATTCTAATCTCCCCTCCAATGACGCAAAAACTCCCAGGGACTTCTCAGCCTCCCCTAATATATGGCACCAAGCATCCTGTGCCACCCTACGGTTTTCCAAGTGCCTTACCCATTGGGAAAAAAAGCTGCTACATTTCTGGTATTACACTCCAGAAAAATTATGCAAACTCTTCCCGTCTTCCCCCTTCAATTGCTGGAGGGCTTGTGGAAATCTAGTATCTTCCTCACACATATGGTGGAGTTGTCCTGCAATCTCTAGATTTTGCAAAGATGTACATGCTTTGCTTGGGTCAATCACAATAATTTGTGAGCCGACACCACAGTTAGCCTTGCTGGGAGTAGAGCTTGAGGACTGCCCACATCATTTCCATTCAATTGTCAGCCACATCTTTATAGCAACCCAGCTTTCCCTTGCTCGGAAGTGGAAATCGGCCATGCTTTCGAATATAACCCAGTTGATAACAATATTAAACCAGCACTTCCAATTGGAGTACATGTTTGCCAGGGCTCATCTCACTATGACCAAATTCCTTAAAGGGGTAGTAAAGGTTTGTGTTTTTTCACCTTAATGTATAGGATGCAAAAAACACCTGGAAATGACTACCCCCCCCAGCCCCCCGTTTACTTACCTGAGCCCGCTCACCTGCTGTGCGCGTCCCCCAGTGTCCTCTTCTCCACTGAGTCTGGCCGTTGATTGGCTAGATAGGAGAGATTGATAGCAGCGCAGCCATTGGCTCGCGCTGCTGTCAATCACATCCAATTACACGGCTCGCCGGGGGGCGGGACCGAGTCATGCACGCTGTGTCTATGGACGCAGCCTATATGACAGGGAGCGCGCAGGCAAGCTAACCCCCTCGGGATAGAGCTTCCCAGAAGGAGGTTAGTTATTGCGTCGAGGAGCCGAGACAGCCGCAGAGGAACCCTAGAACAGGAGGATCGGGGCAACTCTGTGCAAAACGAACTGCACAGTGGAGGTAAGTATAACATGTTTGTTATTTAAGGAAAAAAACAAACAAACCCATACAACCCCTTTAAACAGTGGGAGACCTGGATAATTGATACTAGGAGCACCCCACTCACTTAGAGAAAATATCTACTCTCTACATGTTATGTCTAATCAAGAAAGGACCACAAGCTTGATCCCCATACCCAGCCAGCACTGACAACTGTGAGAACATCACTAGACAGCCTATTTGTTCCTAATTCTCTATAGCCCATAGTTATGGCTTTTAGCCACGTGCCATCTATTGCTAATATACCGAATCTATTTTGCACTTACGGACTCTAATGCAATATCTTCATATTTTGTCTACAGTGTTCGTTATACTTCTGTTAACCCTGTATACTTTTGGAATTGATGTTTCTACATTTGTAACCTGCAATATCTTAATAAAAATTACAAGTTAAAAAAAAAATGTTCACTATAACTTAGAAATTGTTTACTTTTTGAGTTTGGCTTCATTTTATATAACAAACCAAACAAACAATTCACTATGTTATAGCACATATTTACCAAACAATCATAATTTTCAGTCATATAGCTTTAATTTTTAGCTCTCCTTGATTAAATAGTGGATTTTCATGTCAAATAACATTCACTATAGTAAACTGAGCCTTTTAGTGAGCTTGTCCTTAGATAAACCACCCACCCCTATGAGTGTAGTCAGTATAGTTAAATACTTATCTCCATCCCCACTCCTGAGTTCTTCACTATGTAGCCAGCCCAGTGTCCCAATGTCACGGTCTGGGGTCAGGCTCGGAGACCAATAGCTATAGCAGTAGAGGGACTCCCACTGACCAGCAGGATTGGTATACAAGCAGGTCACCCTGGCAAATAATGCAGGATCACCTTAGGTGCGGAGTCTAAGTACTAACAGGTTTTCATCAGATCTCCTGATGGTGGAGATGGGTTTAGCTGCATGTTAGTACCAGGTTTGCCGTCCTCAAGATTGTCCCACCAGGAGGTTTGCAAGCTGGGGTCCAGTAGCAGATATAGTAGGTAAGGATCAAACAGAAGCGTAGTCAGCAAACAAGCCAAAGGTTGGTAACAAGTAGTTGCAAGTTGGGATCAACCTGAAGCATAGTCAATGAACAAGTCAAGGATCAGTAACGAGTGGTAGCAAAGATATGGATGGCAGCGGGAAAGACAAAAACAAGATATTGACTGGAGAGAGCACAATAATCTGGCAAATAGGAAGTGCAGAGACATGGCTTACAGAGGGGAAAATAAATATTTGATCCCCTGCAGATTTTGTAAATTTGCCCACTTACAAAGAAATGAAGGGTCTATATTTTTATCATAGGTGTATTTTAGAGAATATCAACCAAAAATCTACAAAAAAACACATGATACAAATATTATAAATTGAGTTACAGTGCAGTGAGAAAAATAAGTATTTTATTCCCAAGGAAAACATGACTTAGTACTTGGTGGAGAAACCCTTGTTGGCAAGCACAGAGGTAAGACGTTTCTTGTAGTTGGTTTGCACACATCTCAGGAGGGATTTTGATCCACTTTTCTTTACAGATCTTCTCTAAATCTTTAAGGTTTCTTGGCTGTTGCTTGGCAACTCGAAGTTTCAGCTCACTCCATAGATTTTCTATAGAATTAGGGTCTGGAGACTGGTTAGGCCACTCAATGACCTTAATGTGCTTCTTCTTGAGCCATTCCTTTGTTGCTTTGGCAATATGTTTTGGGTCATTCTCATTCTGGAAGACCCATCCACGACCCATCCTCAGTGTTCTGGCTGAGAGAAGATGGTTGTCATTTAAGATTTTACAATAAATGGCCCCGTCCATTGGCCCCTCAATGCGGCAAAGTCGATTTGTACGTTTAGCATAGAAACAGCCCCAAAGCATAATGTTTCCACCTCCATGCTTGACTGTAGGGATAGTGTTCTTAGGGTCAGAGTCATGATTTTTCTTCCTCCAAACACAGCGGGTCACGTTAATGCCAAAGAGCCCAATTTTAGTCTCATCTGACCATAGCACTTTCTCCCAAGCCTTCTCTGAATCATTTCAATATTCATTGGTAAACTTCAGACAGGCCTGTACATGTGCCTTCTTGAGGAGGGGGACCTTGTGGGCGCTGCAGGATTTCCATCCATGGCGTTGTATTGTGTTACCAATGGTTTGTTTGGTGACTGTGGTTCCAACTGCCTTGAGATCATTCACAAGCTCCTCCCGTGTAGTTCTGGGCTGATCCCTCACTTTTCTCATGATCATCCTTACCCAATGAGGCGAAATCTTGCATGAAGCTCCAGAACAAGGTCGATTGATGGTTATTTTGTATTTCTTCCATTTGTGAATAATCGCTCCTACAGATGTCTCCTTCTCATCAAGCTTCTTGCTGATGGTCTTGTAGCCCATTCCAGCCTTGTGCAGGTCTAGAATCATGTCCCTGAAGTCCTTTGACACCCCCTTGGTCTTTCCCATGATGGTGGGTTTGAATGGAAGAAAGAGATTCTGTGGACAGGTGTCTTTTATACACATAACGAGTTCTCATTAGGAGTACCTTCTTAAATTGACAGGACTAATCTGTGTACCATATGAGCCCATACTGTAGCCAGTCTGTGGGAGCCAGAATTATTGTTGGTTGGTAGGGGATCAAATACTTATTTTACTCATGAAAGGGTTAATGCTGTGTCTAGGGGGGTCCCCTTTTAACCTCTCAGACCCGATGTACCATGTAATTTCAGATATCTGGAATCAGCTTTTAGAGAATGAAGAAAAGACACCCACACGGCGTTAAAGGAGTATATGGATGGGTGTGGCGTTGTTCTGATTAGGTGGTAATCTACTCCCCTCACCTCTCCAAGGTGGCCGAGGTGGTTATGAGTGTTTTTGCCTCAGATATAAAAAATATGTGAAAAAATGTATAAGTGAAAATATATATATATATATATATATATATATAGTGCTTTAGAAAACAAAGACCTAGAAATAGTGTTGGTTAAGTAATAAAGTGTTTGATATAGTGGTCATACACTGTTTCTATTCCATACAGTAATAAACAGCAGTAATATATTCCAGTGTCCAACACCATGTGTTTTGAAACCTGATTATGAAACCACAGTGATTAAAAAAAAGTCCCACTGGTGTGCACATATGGCAAATAATGCTAGCGAGTAAAACCTCTCAATGAGCAAAATTAATCAGTGTAAACTTCCTAATTTTAAACAAAAAACATCAAAAAATAAACATAAATAAATTGTTCAGTGCAATCTTCTTAATATTATTTTAATTGGTGACAGTGGTGGTTAAAAATCGTGCTCTTATCATGCAGACACTCACCAACTCCTTTCACCCCTACAGGGGTATCATGTAGTCACAGTCTGTGCCACTGTGCGGCAGCTCCTGGCAGTCTCAGGATCGTGTTGATGTTAAACATAGGAGAGAAGGGATGCCCATAGCGTAAAAACATTTTTTTAAATCTTTATTTAGCCAAAGAGATAGAGCAGTACTCACATTTGAACAGCTCAAATCAAGCAAGAAAGTATCAAATCAAACGGTCAACAATCCTGTGTGTTTGGGAGATGATACAAGACGTAGGTTAGGCCACGCCCTACGCATTTCGTCATTGGACGTCTACGGGAGCGTGACCCTTGCTGCACCTCCCACCCTTATATACTGTGCGGTTATCGTTCTGCACTTGCGCTATTAGATCTATTGGTGGCCATTTTGCCTGAGCCTGTTGCAGACTGAAGTCCGTTGGCGGCCATGTTGCCTGTGCTCTTTGCGGACCGAAGTCCTAACTTCAACTGTGTATGCTAGCATATCGCAGATGGAATCGTGAGATGGTGACACCACGGCTTCAATCTTCCAGACTTAAATGGTGCCACTATTACTTCCTAATTAAGGGAGTAAAAAGAATGTTCCGCAAGCTTAATATGGGCAAAATTACTTGGAACGCCGCAGAGTATAACCAGGTGCTTGTTGTAAGTGGTTATACACAACAATATGGAGAACTATAAATGTTTAATAAAAAGTTAAAATTAAAATTGGCAATTAAAAGTTAGAAATTATTTTGAGAAATAAAATAGAACTAAAAATAAGAGTAAATACTGTGATAATGAGTTTCATAACACCATAAGGTATACAACCCCTGACTAGAACTTATTAATGGAATTGCCTCACTTATATAATGAAGCACCCAGAAAAAATTAAAATGGCTCTATATATGCACTTGCATAGTATAAAGAATATAAGTTTATGGGGCTAGTGTTATAATATAAAATATTATTGGAATATTTTTAAAATCCTTTCAACAAATCCTTAAAGAGATTGGACCATTTGGGTGCGGGAGAGAAGGAGGGATTCTTGGTCCTAGATTGCATTACTTTGTGAAAACAGATATTTGTGAGTACAGTACAGCACATCCATATTGGCGTTTTTCCCCTTGGAGATAGGCAAAAACCAGAGTGGGCTAATGTTGTAGCTTTATTCTTAAACAGATATTTGGGATTCTTAACATATAAAGGGTAATATGTGTAGGTCTGTCTAAAACTTTATATAATGGGTATATATTTGGGGGGGTGGGCAAGAAGAGTGTATATTGTTCTTGATATATACATATCGATTTTGATATATACGTAGGTCAGCGGGAATATACCGCAGTTCCTTAACGTGTACCGGGTGTACAGCATAACTGGTGACAATATTACCTCCTCGGTCCTTATACACAAGGGAGACATTATGTTTATTTTGGTCAGCCAAAGGGACTTCGTTCCGCAAAGAGCACAGACTTCGTTCCGCAAAGAGCACAGGCAAAATGGCCGCCAAAGGACTTCAGTCTGCAACAGGCTCAGGCAAAATGGCCACCAATAGATCTAATAGCGCAAGTGCAGAACGATAACCGCACAGTATATAAGGGTGGGAGGTGCAGCAAGGGTCACGCTCCCGTAGACGTCCAATGATGAAACGCGTAGGGCGTGGCCTAACCTACATCTTGTATCATCTCCCAAACACACAGGATTGTTGACGGTTTGATTTGATACTTTCTTGCTTGATTTGAGCTGTTCAAATGTGAGTACCGCTCTCTCTTTGGCTAAATATAAATTAAAAAAAAAACATTTTTTTGTATGACCACTATATCAAACCCTTTATTGCTTAACCAACACTATTTCTAGGTCTTTGTTTTCTAAAGCACTATATATATATATATATATATATATATATATTTTTTTTTTTTTTTTTTTTTTCACTTATACATTTTTTCACCCCTTTTTTATATCTGAGGCAAAAACAATCATAACCACCTCGACCACCTTGGAGAGGTAAGGGGAGTAGATTACCACCTAATCAGAACAGCGCCACACCCATCCATATACTCCTTTATAGCTCAGCTTTCTCCACTTTGGTGGTGATTGCTTCTGGGGGGGGCAGCAGTTCTAAACCACCTAAACCAAGTTTTTACCTACCTCCACTGCACTGTTATTATCTAATTATCAAATACCCACATGGCGTTACTCTCTAAAAACTGGTTGTATTGTGTTATCAGGGGCTATGTCTTATAGCAGAAATTACACAGAACTTTCATAGTTAAAAACATGCGCAGTAGATATTAAGGCAGTTACAATAAGACAAATGGCCTTTGTCATTCTGTTCCCAGGCTGTTAGATACAAGGTAATGGGGGGGGGGGGGTAAGATAAAAAGAACATGGGAAAGACAGACAGAAATCAAGATGGAGGCATTAACATAACCTTTCAACTCACTGAGCTGCAACTCAATTTATATTTGTATCGTGTGTTTTTTTTCTGGATTTTTGGTTGATATTCTGTCTCTATCATTTCACCTAAAATGAAATTCACCTATGATAAAAATCATATATCCTTCATTTCTTTGTAAGTGGGCAAACTTACAAAATCTGCAGGGAATCAAATAATTATTTTTCCCACTGTAAATCAGTAAGTTCATTGGAGGAGCAAAGAGTTCAAGGGAACTGCACAGCATCTCAGGTAGCTCAGTGAGAAGAGTCATTGCTAGACACAGCTGAGGTCCCAGGTTCAAGTCCAGGCCCTTACACCCATAGGCTTTGCATTCAAAACAACTCAACAGCACTGCAATGCATGTGTCTACCCCTGCCTAGAGGGTACATGCCTCATTCATCCTATGGATGGTCCACACTCATAGTGTCCCCAGAGTACAGACAATTCTTGGGAACAAATGGGGCAGTGGCATTTGTGTGCTCTAGAAAAATGTCCCAGTTGGGATGTCTTGGAAACAGTGCTGAACAGTAAACCACTTGGGAGTGAGGATGGAGGTATTTGAATATGCCAGCTCTGCACAGAGGGTTATCCTTTAAAACTCTGTGGTGGATTCGCCACAAGATCACTTTTATCGGCGGCGGGAGAGGCCCCCCCTCCCGCCGCACTCTGGTGCCCTCCACTGCTTACCGGAGCCCTCGGCAGCGGCAGAGGCAATCTGATCCACTTCCTTGCTGGGTATGGAGACGAGTGAGGGGAAGATGACCCCTACCCGTCTCCATACCATTGCAGGGCGGAAGTGACGTCATCCGCCCATAGCTCTTAAAGGGCCATTTTATTTTTAAATTCTTTTAAATGACAACTTTTTTTTGGTTTTTTAATTGCATTTTAAGTGTAAATATGAGCTTTGGGGTCTTTTTGATCCCAGATCTCATATTTAAGAGGTCCTGTCATGCTTTTTTTCTATTACAAGGGATGTTTACATGGAAACCCATGCAGGCACAGGGAGAACATGCAAACTCCAGGCAGGTAGTGTCGTGATTGGGATTCGAACCAGCGACCCTTCTTACTGCTAGGCGAAAGTGCTGTCCACTACACAACTGTGCCGCCCCTCACACATGTGAGGTATCGCCGCAATCGGTAGAGCAGGAGCAATAATTCTAGTCCTAGACCTCCTCTAACTCCAAACATGCAACCTGTAGAATTTTTTAAACGTCACCTATGGAGATTTTTAAGGGTAAAAGTTTGTCGCCATTCCACGAGCGGGCGCAATTTTGAAGCGTGACATGTTGGGTATGAATTTACTCGGCGTTAAATTGGGCTAACTTTACTGTTGTCTTATTTTTTAATTCAAAAAAGTGTATTTTTTTTTTTTTAAAAGTGCGCTTGTAAGACCGCTGCGCAAATACGGTGTGACAGAAAGTATCGCCATTTTATTCTCTAGGGTGTTAGAAAAAAAATGTATAATGTTTGGGGGTTCTAAGTAATTTTCTAGCAAAAAAAACAGTTTTGAACTTGTAAACAAAAAATCTCAAAAAGAGGCTCAGTCCTTAAGTGGTTAATGCAGATCCAAAGATATGTGTACTGGGTTGTATAGATGAGGATAGTGCATGAAGAAGCACAGAAATAGCAGTGCTTAGGTGCTTATTTTAGGCAATGAAACTGATTGAGTATGTTAGATGTTGTGATTAAATGTTAATATATGCAGCAATTTTATTTGTAATGTTCTTACTTAACAAAATAAAAAAATGTATTGATGAAAAAAAAAATGTTATTTGTGGAATGTATGTATAAAAAAGTAAAAATTTTCAACAAAGAATACTTGAATAAAAAAAAAAAAAAAAAGAATTAGTAATGTATTAAATGTTTGCTTTTAGGTTTAATACGGCTTTATCAGGTTACACTGCCTCTGTGGGTTGTAGTAAGTCTGCTCATGAAGAGACGAGATGGTGTTGAAATATTGAGTGTAGAAGTTATATCTGCAGTCTCTTGCCAGGAATGGTGTGTGCTCAGTGGGGTGGTGCACATAAAAGGCATGCTATTTATTCTGCAGAAGAGAAAACACTCACATCTTTTGCTGAGCAGTGAGCACAGACATAACTTTATGTGACTTCCACTTTTATCTCGAAGAATAATAAGCTCTTCACAAGGAGGGGACATTTTATGGGTGAGTTTGTAATACAAGTACTTTACCTAAACTGTGTATACATGCTATATTATGCAAAATATATGTTTTGTGATTTATGTTCATTTGTTATGGAGTATATGCAAAAATATTTACAATTATAAATGCAATTGTTTCCTTATTTAATAATCCTTATCTTTATATCAAAACACATTCAAATTGTATTGCTATGTAGATGATATGCAGCAGGTAGTTAAATATCTGAGTAGGTAATAGATTGACTTGCTTGCATAGTTCTAGACTTAGTTTAGCAAATAGACAAAATCTTTAAGTTAAGATACCAAAAGTTGAGAATTGTTTATTTTAAATAGTTTTATGCAACCACTTCAATGTATTCCATGCCTGTTTCCCAAATTGTGTGCTAAGACCTCCTCGGACCAGCAACCTAGGAGACTGAAATAAGCAGTGTTAATGCCAAGGTAGTCTTTAGGCGATCACAGATATCACAATCTAAGCATGCAACCTGGGAAGTTTAGATTCCATTGTACACAAATGAAAATATATTATAAATGTAGTGTAATGCCCTGTACACACGATCGGACTTTCCGGCGGAAAATGTGCGATCGGAGCTTGTTGTCGGAAATTCCGACCGTGTGTAGTCCACCGGACTTTTTCCATTGGAGTTTCCAACACACAGGGGGTTATTTACGAAAGAAAAATCCACTTTGCACTGCAAGTGCACATGGAAGCAAAGTCGCTGTAGATCCAAGGGGGACATGCAAGGAAAATAAAAAACAGCATTTTAGCTTGCACATGATTGGATGATAAAATCAGCAGAGATTCCACTCATTTCAGATCTACCCCTTAGATTTAGAGCGACTGCACTTCCAAGTTCACTTTCAAGTGCAAAGTGGATTTGCCTTTCGTAAATAACCCCCACAAAGTTTGAGAGCTGGATCTAAAATTTTCCAACAACAAAATCCGTTTGCGTATATTCCGATCGTGTGTAGACAATTCCGACGCACAAAGTGCCACGCATGCTCATCAAGCAGAAGAGCCGCACTGGCTATTGAACTTCATTTTTCTCGGCTTGTCGTATGTGTTGTACGTCACCGCGTTCTTGACGTTTGGAATTTCCGACCAACTTTGTGTGACCGTGTGTATGAAAGACAAGTTTGAGCCAACATCCGTCGGAAAAAATCCAATGGATTTTGTTGTCGGAATGTGCGATCGTGTGTACAGGGCATAAGGCTGACAATACACATTTTTTTTTGCCCAATTTTCCTTTAGATTTACCTTAAATTATGTAGTGCAAGGGCCTGCCTAATTGGATACAATTAAAAGTCATTTAGTTTTCACCTCATATTATATGGTTTTTGGTAAATCTAAAGGAAAATTGTACAAGACGATTGAACATGTATGGCCAGCCTAAGAATTTAAACGACATGCCACCTGTTTTATATTCTTCTCAGATGTTTCCAGTTTATCTAATCTCTGGGGGTTATTTACAAAAGGCAAATCCACTTTGCACTACAAGTGCAAACTACAAGTGAAAAGTGCACTTGAAATTGCACACTTGGAAGTGCAGTCGCTGTGGATCTGAGGGGGACATGCAAGGAAAATAAAAAACAGCATTTTAGCTTGCACATGATTGGATGATAAAATCAGAAGAGCTTCCACTCATTTCGGATCTTCCCCTCAGATTTACAGCGACTGCACTTCCAAGTTCACTTTCAGTACAATTTCAAGTGCACTTTGCACTTGTAATTTGCACTTGTAGTGCAAAGTGGATATGCCTTTCGTAAATAAACCCCACTTTTTCCTAAAACTTCATCCAATTTCATGCAAACATTGGATCTTGCACAAATTCTTAGATTTATATACAATTATATATAAATGTAATAGATTGTAAAATCACATTGTACCATGTTCAGACAAAGCAGAAGCACCATTTACCCCTTCCTAAAATTTACAAAACTACAGATTTCTCTGCAGGCTTTAGATGCGGTTAAAGGGCTCATGTAGTCAGGAAGTAGAAGCAAGTCGAATACAGTATGAGTTGGGATGACACTTAGGGGGTTATTTACTAAAGGAAAATCCACTTTGCACTGCAAGTGCACTTGAAAGTAAAGTCGCTGTAGATCCGAGGGATACATGCAAGGAAAATAAAAAACAGCATTATAGCTTGATTGATTGGATGATAAAATCAGCAGAGCTTCCACTCATTTCAGATCTACCCCTTGGATTTAGGGCAACTGCACTTCCAAGTGCACAGTGGATTTGCCTTTCGTAAATAACCCTCTTAGTTGCTTTGATTTGCCTTTGAGTTGTTGCGACTTGCCTCGATGTAGCTGTCCTGCATCAAGCCAGTTCTGAATTGTTTTTAAAGTTGCACTGAGTCGATTTCTCAATCACATAGACTTGAATAGGGATGAGAAGAAAATGAGACACAACTAAGTCCATTTACAGGGTCAAAGCACAGTTTATGGCAAGAAAACTATTGTTGTTGACTGATGGCTTCCAGGTTTTGTGTCTGTTCAGTTTCAGGACACATGGATGTTGTTGTGTATATACTGAAAACACTTCCAATATATGAGGTCATTGTGCCAATGTGTTGTGTACAATGTACCTTTATATGGACAGTCCTGGCTATAGAGGACCATTATAACCTTACAATATAAACAGATAAGAGCATATTCGTGTTAGTGCATGTTACTTTATGCATATACAGAATGCAGCAACTGAAAATTGCAATTGACCTTATTCTGTCTCCTTATCTACCAGACAGTATTATTAAATGACTCAAGCATCATGTAGTCCATGGTCAAGGCTGTGATTGAAGTTGTGGACAGTAAAATAGTGTTTTGTCTGTTAGTAAGGCTGCAGACGGAGCAAATTTCTTTCCTGCAACCACAGACAGTGTTGACAGGGGAATCCCTCCTGCCGAGCCATTGTGTTCACCCAGCGGGGGGGGAGTGGAAGCTGTCCACACCGGAGAACACTGTGATTATTGCTAGTGGCTATAACAGCTGATAGCAATAACTGCATATAAAATCTGGCAGGCTGGTTGTACCCAGATTAGCCTGCCCATACATGGTTCGAATCTCACCCAGTTCCTGCTGAACCGGCCAAGATTTGAACCGACTACAGGTGGCTTAAGAGTAGCTGTGGACTACCTGATTCCCTTTCTAATCTTCAATACGGACACTATAGGGAAGAGAGAGGGTGTGATAAGCTCTTCAATATTAAAAGCATTTGGTATCAGACTTTGGGGGTTATTTACTAAAAGCAAATCCACTTCGCACTACAAGTGCACTTGGAAGTGCAGTCGCTTTAAATCTGAGGGGTAGATCTGAAATGAGGGGAAGCTCTGCTGATTTTATCATCCAATCATGTGCAAGCTAAAATGCTGTTGTTTATTTTCCTTGCATGTCCCCCTCAGATCTACAGCGACTGCACTTCCAAGTGCATTTTCGGTGCACTTTCAAGTGCACTTGTAGTGCAAAGTGGATTTGCCTTTAGTAAATAACCTCCTTTGTTTTGCAATTGTATACATATAAAACAACATTTATATTTAAAGCTAAACGTCAGGAAAATAGCTAAATTACAGAAGCGAAATGCATACATGGGAGCTGTTTCTCCCCTCCCCAGTCTGAGCTATGCTGTACAGAGAGGCTGATAAAAAAAATCTAAGTCAGGTACATACAATGCTTGCATTTAAGAAATACTTTTAGTGATGTATTAATGATTACAGAGCTATATTCATTTATGCCTTTTACTGTATATCTGCCTTGAGTACAGCTAAAGTTATCTCATATAACAAGTATGCAATGTAATTTCATACATATATGCTATTCCCAGCTTTATATAAGGAAAAACCTAAGGTACAGGTCCAAAGCACAGCAATCTTTGGACTTAGTAAGACAGCACTCACATTTGTGACATTTTCCAGATCTTTTGTTCAAATAGATTTACAGTGTATCTAAACTCTAAAAAAATGATACACACTCACCGGCCACTTTATTAGGTACACCTTGCTAGTACCGGTTTGGACCCCCTTTTATCTTCAGAACTGCCTTAATTCTTTGTGGCATAGATTCAACAAGGTGTTGGAAACATTCCTCAGAGGTTTAGGTCCATATTGACATGATAGCATCACACAGTTGCTCTGTTGGGTGGAGGCGGGGCGGGACAAGGTTTGCCTTTTTGTGTGAATGAGTGTAGATGGGTGCATGTATGGTGTGGATGTTGTGTTCATGGAAATATCCCTGCTGTATATAGCATTGAGATTTTAGGTTGTGGTGCTCTACGAGGTCCACACTCATTACCCTTATGTGACCAGTGGTACACTTCATTCCTCCGTTGAGGAATTTGGTAAATATGATGTATAACTATAACAGTTGGCCCCCGTTGGGCTATTGCACTTTCTTTTATATTTTGTAAAAGAGATTTGTTTATGGATGCATTTGTACTATCTGAACCCGTAAACTGCTTTCTATCAAAACAAAAAAAAACAAGTTTGTAAAAAAAAAAAAAGAGGTGCTCTGTTGAATTGAGACCTGGTGACTGTGGAGGCCATTGGAGTACAGTGACCTCATTGTCATGTTCAACAAACCAGTGGTGAGATGATTTGAGCTTTGTGACCTGGTGCATTGTCCTACTGGAAGGAGCCATCAGAAGAAGAGTACACTGTAATCATAAAGGGATGGACATGATCAGCAACAATACTCAGGTAAGCCGTGGTGTTTAAACCATACTCAATTGGTACTAAGGGGTCCAAAGTGTGCCAAGAAAATATCCTCCACACCATTACACCACCACCCCCAGCCTGAACCATAGATACAAGGCAGGATGGATCCATGCTTTCATGTTACGCCAAATTCTGACTCTACCATCTGAATGTCACAGCTGAAATTGAGACTCATTAGACCAGGCAACGTTTTTCCAATCTTCTATTGTCCAATTTTGGTGAGCCTGTGTGACTTGTAGCCTCGGTTTCCTGTTCTTAGATGACAGGAGTGTCACCCAGTGTGGTCTGCTTCAAGGTTTGATGTTTTGTGCATTCAGAGATGGTATTCTGCATACCTTGGTTATAACGAGTGGTTATTTGAGTTACTGTTGCCTTTCTATCATCTCAAATCAGTCTTCTTCCCATTCTCCTCTGACCCCTGACATCAACAAGGCATTTTCCTCTACACAACTGCCGCTCACTGGATATTTTCTTTTTTGGACCATTCTCTGTAAAACCTAAAGATAGTTGTGCTTGGAAATCCCAGTAGATCAGCAGTTTTTGAAATACTCAGACCAGCCTGTCTGGCACCAACAACCATGCCATTTTCAAAGTCACTTAAGTCCCCTTTCTTCCCCATTCTGATGCTCGGTTTGAACTTCAGCAAATTGTCTTCACTAGGTCTACATGCCTAAATGCATTGAGTTGCTGCCATGTGATTGGCTGATTAGCAATTTGTGTTACCAAGCAATTGAACAGGTGTAGCTAAAGTGGCCGGTGAGTTGTATATCGCAGCTTAAGGCCCCTTTCACACGAGGCGGGCTCCGTTTCTACGGAGCCCGCCTCGGTCCGCCGGCTCAGCGGGAGATCTGTCCGTTGATCTCCGCTGAGCCGGCGGATGACAGGTCCCTCTCTGCTCACTGAGCGGGGAGGGGCTTGTCAGGTGCCGCTGCCGCCTATGGAGGGATCGGACGAAAACGGACAGCGTGTCCGTTTTCGTCAGATCTCACCCGATCCGATCCGCCAGCGACGGATCTGGACGTAGAGCCATACGTCTGCTTTTAGCGGATCGGACGGGGTCGGATGTCAGCGGACATGTCTCCGCTGACATCCGACGCTCCATAGGCTAACATGGATCGCCCGTTCAGGTCCGCCGTCAAAACTGACAGGCGGACCTGAACGGTCCGATCGTGTGAAAGGGGCCTAACTGTACTGAAAAGTGGTGACAGACATTGTTTCCTTTTTAACAAAATCATTATTAGGGTATAAATAACATTTAGGTGGAACAACAGTGGTGAGAAGACACTCATAATTCGTTTTGATAACTATCCATTGGGAGAATGAAATTCAAGTTCTTATATTTTTCATTTTAAAGATTATTATATTAAAATGGTGTTAGGCAACCGAGTTATTCAGAGCTTTGTTATCTGGCAAACTGTCACTGTTGCTGCACTTTAATGTGTTTGGACCTGAAATATTTCATCTGTGTGAGTACAAATTTACCAGTGTTTAGAAATGCAATAATGAAGGGAATCATGAAAGTGGTGAATTCGTAATGTGCTAATAGTGTGTGTTTTTTTTTTTTCATCGCTTTCTGTGTGATTTAGTAGTATTTGAATATGGCCAAACTAATAAGCGCACCAAGCTTCAGTAGGTGAATGGTTTTGACTAATAAATTAACAGCAGTAATCAGTATATTCAACTGGTTACTCAATGTAAGTCAAGGTATGTAAAGATATACCATAGCGTTCTAGAGATGATTGACATAGATACATTGTTTTTCATTTTAAAATTCATGCAGCTTTGCTAAGTACTCCTCCAGATTATTTGGTCACTTTCCTCTAGAAAAGCATTAGAGTCCTTAATTACTGGAATGATGTCATATGGCATGGTTCCCATTATCTGACCAATAAACTGCTTCAAAGCAATGCCAAGACAGCTGAAGTACTCTGAGCTGTTCAGCTCTCTGCTAGCTAACCAAACATCTCTGACCTATCCAGCTGCTCTGAAACTACTCAGCGGCAGGATGATACGAGCCCCTCTGAATAGCATAACACCCGAGAACCGCTTTAAAGTGGTTTAGTAAAAACAGCGCACACTACATACAGTAAACATGGTTAGGCAAACATTTAACCCCTTGCTTTCCCCAGATGTTAACCCCTTCCCAGCCAGTGTCATTAGTACAGTGACAGTGCATATTATTAGCACCTATCACCGTAGTAGTGCTACTGGTAATGTCAGTGGTAGTTAGTCAGTTCCCTTCCAGCGTCAGTTAGTGTCAGATTGGCTGCCACACTATCGCAGTTCCATTATAAGTCGCTGATCATGTATATACTTTTACTATACTACCATTAGTAGTATAGTAAAATAAATAAAGATTCCAATATACAGTATCTCACAAAAGTGAGTACACCTCTCACATTTTTGTAAATATTTTACCATATCTTTTCATGTGACAACACTGAAGAAATTACACTTTTCTACAATGTAAAGTAGTGAGTGTACAGCTTGTATAACAGTGTACATTTGCTGCCCCCTGAAAAAAACACTCATAGCCACTAATATCTAAACCGCTGGCAACAAAAGTGAGTACACCCCTAAGTGAAAATGTCCAAATTGGGCCCAAAGTGTCAGTATTTTGTGTGGTCACCATTATTTTCCAGCACTGACTTAACCCTCTTGGGCATGGAGTTCACCAGAGCTTCATAGGTTGCCACTGGAGTCCTCTTCCACTCCTCTATGATGACATCATGGAGCTGGTGGATGTTAGAGACCTTGCGTCCTTCCACCTTCCATTTGAGGATGCCCCTTAGATGCTTAATAGGGTTTAGGTCTGGAGACATGCTTGGCCAGTCCATCCCCTTTACCCTCAGTTTTTTTAGCAAGGCAGTGGTCGTCTTGGAGGTGTGTGTGTCGTTGTCATGTTGGAATACTGCCCTGTGGCCCAGTCTCTGAAGGGAGGGGATCATGCTCTGCTTCAGTATGTCACAGTACATGTTGGCATTCATGGTTCCCTCAATGAACTGTAGCTCCCCAGTGCCGGCAGCAGCACTCATGCAGCTCCAGACCATGACACTCCCACCACCATGATTGACTGTAGGCAAGACACACTTGTCTTTTTACTCCTCACCTGGTTGCCGACACACACACTTGATACCATCTGAACCAAATAAGTTTATTTTGGTCTCATCAGACCACAAAACATGGTTCCAGTAATCCATGTCCTTAAGTCTGCTTATCTTCAGCAAACTGTTTGTGGACTTTTTTGTGCATCATCTTTAGAAGAGGCTTCCTTCTGGGACAATGGTCATGCATACCATTTTGATGCAGTGTGCGGTGTATAGTCTGAGCACTGACAGGCTGACCCCCCACCCCTTCAACCTCTGCAGCAATGCTGGCAGCACTCATACGTCTATTTCCCAAAGACAACCTCAGGATATGATGCTGAGCACATGCACTCAACTTCTTTGGTCGACCATGGCGAGGCCTGTTCTGAGTGGAACCTGTCCTGTTAAACCGCTGTATGGTCTTGGCCACCGTGCTGCAGCTCAGTTTCAGGGTCTTGGCAATATTCTTATAGCCTAGGTCATCTTTATGTAGAGCAACAATTGTTTTTTTAGATCCTCAGAGAGTTTTTTGCCATGAGTTGCCATGTTGAACTTCCAGTGACCAGTATGAGAGAGTGAGAGCGATAACATCAAATTTAACACACCTGCTCCCCATTCACATCTGAGACCTTGTAACACTAATGAGGGGAGGGAAAATGGCTAATTGGGCCCAATTCGGACATTTTCACTTAGGGGTGTTCTCACTTCTGTTGCCAGTAGTTTAGACATTAATGGCTGTGTGTTGAGTTATTTTGAGGGGACAGCAAATTTACACTGTTATACAAGCTGTACACTCAGTACTTTACATCCTAGCAAAGTGCAATTTCTTCAGCAGTGTTGTCACATGAAAAGATATAATAAAATATTTACAAAAATGTGAGGGGTGTACTCACTTTCGTGGAGATACTGTATATACAATAGTTTGTAGGCACTATAACTTTCACGCAAACCAATCAATATACGCTTATTGGGTTTTTTGTTTTTTTTACCAAAGACATGTAGTAGAATAAATTTTGGCCTAATTTAATGAATACATTTTTTTTTTGGATATGTTTTATAGCAGAAAGTAAAAAATATAGTTTTTTTTTCAGAATTTTCATGTCCTTCAAAAAAAAAAAAAAAAACCCATTGGAATACATGCATGTAGATTAGGGGGCCGGACGCATGAACAGAAGGGCGGCGCCCCTGCGCCATGTATTACGAGCCACCACTGATAAGTGATAAGTAAAGAGAAGATCACCACAGTCCTGGCAGCATGGCTTATGGTGGCTTTATATGTTTCAATATGATTACTGCTAAACTAAATCTGCTAAATTGATCTAATGAATAAAAATTGCAGACCAGAGACCCTCCTTTTGATCAGTTTTAGGAGCTGTCTATCAATTTTGACTTTCCGGCTATAATTGGACAGCTACTTCTGTTCACAAATATCTGTGTGGGTGGCAGAGAACCCATCATAACGCAGATCAATTATATGCTTACTTTTGTTTGACCATTTGCATTTATGACTGATCAATCTTAATTTCAGAAATCAATATGTATATGACCACCTTTAACTTGTGAGGACAGATAGATTACTCTATAACTTATAACAACACATTTGCATGTTTAAAAGGTAACGCCACTTTTGTGAAAAATAAAAAAAAATAGCAAAGGAAAAAAATTTATATCATCTACAATTGTTACACATGCCATATTGTTTTTGATGTTAAAAAAAATAACCCTTTCTTTTCAATCTGCAGTTGCTGTCATTTTCCGTAAAATTCAATGCAATATGGTTATTAATTATCCTCGGCTAGTTTAAATACAAGCTGGCACACTCTGTTTGCAGCAGACTGAGAGGTTGAGCACACAGTGCCTCTCCTCACTTCTTGTCAGAGACACTGAGCTCAATGGACAGCTTGGCGCCTTGGACCAATGGTAAAGTACCATTGGCCCCAGTTGTCCAATAAAAATGCTTCAGTGGAGGCTCTCCACTCACTGCAGTGTCATAAAAGGGGCATGTGTCTAAAAGACAAATTCTCCCTTCCAGCCCAGCCCTCTTAACTACAAGGAAAAAAAAATGTGTTTATGGGTATAAGATTTAGCCACAATTACATGTTTTCTCACACAGTTAGACACCTTTCACACTGGGGTGGTGCGTGCGTCAGAGGTAAAACTAGCGGCGCTTTACCACTGTTATAGCGGTGCTTTTCGGCCGCTAGCAGGGTGCTATTAACCCCCCCTAGCCGCCAAAGAAAGGGTTAATAGCGCCCATGTTGTGACGCTGCCAAAGCGCCATGAAGGCACTTCGGCAGCGCTGCCCATTCATTTCAATGGCAGGGCGTTTTGGGAGCAATGTATGCAGCGCTCCTCCACTGCCCCAAAGATGCTGCTTGCAGGACTTTTTTTCCCGTCCTGCAAGCGCACTGCCCCAGTGTGAAAGCACTCGGACCTTCACACTGGGATGGCTTGAGAGGCGCTTTTCAGGTGCTATTTTTAGTCCTAAAATGCCTGAAAAGCACCCCAGGGTGAAAGGGGTCTTAAGAGGGGGAGTGAGAATCTGCTGCTGCTGAAAAGGTACTGTTTTAATCAAGCTAAATAATATATTATTATGTTATAATATATTATTATGTTATAACATAATAATTTATTATTTATCTATTTACTGTGAAATTACTGGTTGGAAGTTATAACTTCAAACTTCAGTAATATGTCCGTTAAACAACCTGCTTGAGTACAGATTTTGAAAATATAGTAAATTACCTTAAAAACAATATATAAGAATTATTTGTATATTATTTACTTATGGTAATTAACCCCTTGCCACCCAGGCCAATTCTGACACTTCTCTCCTACATGTAAAAAATCATATTTTTTTTTGCTAGAAAAATACTCAGAACCCCCAAATATTGTATATATTGTTTTAGCAGACACCCTAGGCAATAAAATGGTGGTCATTGCAACTTTTTATGTCACACGGTATTTGCGCAGCAATTTTTCAAACTCATTTTTTTGGAAAGAAGCTGTTTCACGAATAAAAAAAAAAAAAAAAAAAATAGTTAGCCCGATTTTTTTGTATAATGTAAAAGATAATGTAACGCCGAAATAGATACCTAACATGTCATGCTTTAAAATTGTGCACATTTGTGGAATGGCGCCAAACTTCAGTACTTAAAAATCTCCATAGGCGACGCTGTAAATTGTATTATAGGTTACATGTTTAGAGTTAAAGAGGAGGTCTAGTACTAGAATTATTGCTCTCGCTCCAACGTCCGCGACGTATGTGGCCTGTGTATATCTGGCTCTGATACTAGCCAGTGCCTCACCAGCCACTGACCTCAATACATGTCCCGCTCTGCAGAGGGACCCTGCATCAGAACACACTGGGGTTGATTTACTTAACCCTTTCACGCCTCAGCCTATTTCTGACATTTGTTGCTTACAAGTTAAAATCAGTATTTTTTGCTAGAAAATTACTTAGAACCCACAAACATTAAATTTCCTTAGAATCCACAAACATCACAGCACAGAGTATACAGCCCCAGCATCACAGCACAGAGTATACAGCCCCAGCATCACAGCACAGAGTATACAGCCCCAGCATCACAGATCAGGGTATATAGTGCAGCCTCAGTCACAGATATATTACACCCTCCTGTACATATTACCCCCCGTACACATTACCCCCCTCCTGTACACATTACCCCCCTCCTGTACATATTAACCCCCTCCCTGTACATATTAACCCCCTCCCTGTACATATTACCCCCCTCCTGTACATATTACCCCCCTCCTGTACACATTACCCCCCTCCTGTACACATTACCCCCCCCTCCTGTACACATTACCCCCCTCCCTGTACATATTACCCCCCTCCCTGTACATATTAACCCCCCTGTACATATTACCCCCTCCTGTACATATTACACCCACCTGTACATATTACCCCCTCCATGTACATATTACCCCCCTCCATGAACATATTACTCCCCTCCATGTACATATTAACCCCCCTGTACATATTTACCCCCTCCATGAACATATTACACCCACCTGTACATATTACAGCCACCTGTACATATTTACCCCCTCCTGTACATATTTACCCCCTCCTGTACATATTTACCCCCTCCTGTACATATTACACCCACCTGTACATATTACACCCACCTGTACATATTACACCCACCTGTACATATTTACCCCCTCCATGTACATATTAACCCCTCCTGTACATATTACCCCCCTCCATGTACATATTACCCTCCTCCATGTACATATTAACCCCCTCCATGTACATATTACCCCCTCCTGTACATATTAATCCCCCTCGCTGTATGTAGTATACCCACTCTGTACACAATACCCCCTGTTGCCCACATTTACCCCCCTTCCTTTCCCCCCCCCATGTATTGCATCCTCCATGTACACATTGGCCCCCATCCCCCTACACATTGCCTTCTTGCACTCAACATATGGCTGAGATGTTGCAGTAATTACTGCTCAGCCTGACAGGGGTTGAAGCTGATGTTGTCACTGACTGGCATAACATTTTCTCCTCACATTCTTGAGATTCCTAATCTTTTGACCTTCCCCGGAGTACACAGACAGAAAGGACAGCAGAGCTGAGAAAAGTCACTGAAGCTAGAGTACTACAGGCTTCCCAGAGAGAGGTCTCATTCTTACCTGGTTGGGGCAGTCACAGCGCAAGAGACGTCCATCTGGAGCAAGGGTGGACTGACAACTCATGGGTCCCCCGGGCAATAGGAAATTATGGGGCCCCCGGGCAATAGGAGAAGATTATCGGGCCCCTGGGCAATAGGAGATTATGAGTCCCCCAGGCAGTAGATTATGGGGCCACACAGAGTATACACACACACACACACACACACACACACACACATACATACAGTATACACACACAGACACACAATATACACACACAGTATACACACAGAGAATACACATACACACACTGAAAAGGTACTGGAGAGGCGGGCAGCTATAACCTTGGGATTTTTTTTAAAAACACAGATTTTTACATACTGTCCCTGATTTTATTGAGGCTGACAACCCTGATGGGGCCCCAAAGTGGCATGGGGCCCTCGGGCAGTGCCCGAGTGCCCGAATGGTCAGTCCGCCCCTCATCTGGAGCATGCCTGTAGGAGCTGGAGGGCAGGGAGGAAGTAAGCCAGGAAGAGGAAGAGCTGCTCCACCATAGTGAGTGATGCCACTGCTCTCCTCACAGCAGTGAGCCTGGAAACCAGAAGTGATGCGGCAGTGGCTGCAAGAAGGACCGGACAGTCTTCCTCCATCCCCGCCAATTAAAAATCAGAAAGGAGGCCACAAACTAATCAGTGAGGAGTGGGAGTGTTTGCGGGCGCAGTACTTATGCCCTGAACCTGCCCTAAACACGGGCAAATCAGCTTCCCATAGACCGCTGTGTGTCCGGCGGCGCCCGGACACTCTTGAAGGGCCTTTTTTTTTTTTCTAGCTTGGGGGGGCGGCGCCCATGCACCCCCTATGGATGGGCCGCCACTGACCACGGTATAACCCCTTTAATCCATTAATGCAAATTTGCGTACAGTCGGCGTGAAGGGGTTAAACCGAAGAGTGCAAAATCTGGTGCAACTCTGCATAGAAACCAATCATTTTCCAGGTTTATTTTTCGTTAAAGCTTAATTGAACAAGTGAAGTTAGAAGCTGATTGGCTACCATGCACAGCTGCTCCAGATTTTTACTCTTAGTAAATCCACCACAAAGCGTGCACCATCTGATTCTATCGAGTCGGTCCCTCCCATTTTTAATTAGTATCCTAAATACAAAATGGAACAAACAGCTTTTTTCTTAGGAACAGAAAAGAGGTAACAAACTTTGTTAAAATCCATGACATGCCATGAACTGTTTCTTTTTATTTATTTATTTATTTTTTTTAGTGGGCTTACTCTTTAAGACTTTCACACGAGGGCGTTTTGCAGGCGCTATAGCATTAAAAATAGCGCCTGCAATCCGCCCTCAAACAGCTGCAGCATTGTGTCCAGTGTGAAAGCCTAAGGGCTTTCACACTGGAGCGCTGCGCTGGCAGGACGTCAGGAATGGTCCTGTCAGCAGCTTCTTTGGAGCGGTGAAGGAGCGGTGTGTTTACCGCTCCTCCACCGCTGCTCCCCATTGAAATCAATGGGGCAGCGCTGGGATACCGCCGGCAAAACGCCGCTATTGCGGGCGGTTTTAACCCTTTCTCGGCCGCTAGCGGGGGTAAAAGCTCCCCGCTAGCGGCCAAAATGCGCCGCTAATCCGACGGTAAAACGCTGCTAAAAATAGCGGCGTTTTACCGCCGACGCTATGGGCGGCTTGGTGTGAAAGGGCTCTAAGACTGCAGTCTTGAAACAATTATTCTAAGAGAGAGTGCCCCAACAGTGTGGCAATACCATGGTTACAGATGCCTGCTCCTCCTTTTATAGCTGCACTATTCCTTTGAGACACACTTCCTTCGAAAACTTATCAGCTGATTCTAAAACACATTGAGATTAACTCTACTTTTGTGGGAGAAAAAAACAAATAATTATAAAAAAAAAGAATCTAATGTATACAATTGCTACACAAGTCATATTGTAATTGCATGTTATTAAAAATTACCTTTCCTTTTAAATCTGCAGCAAAGTCATTTTCTGTAAAATGCAATGCAATATGGTCACCTGGAGGTGTTCTGTACACAGATGGTGGACAGAACGCCCCCCAGAAACACAATTTCCTGCTTGTGAGATTGGCTCACTGATTTTTCCAGAAGTCTGCACTAAGACCCCTTTCACACTGTGCCGCCACCGGCGTCAGCGGTAAAGAGGCGCTATTTTTAGCGCCACTTTACCGTAGTTTTAGCGGCCACGAGCACTGATTTCAAATGGGAGCAGTGGTGGAGGAGTGGTGAGTTCACCGCTCTTTCACCACTCCAAAGAAGCTGCTGGCAGGACTTTTTCTGACGCCCTGCCAGCGCACCCCCCGAGGGCTTTCACACTGGAGTGAATGGAGCAGCTGTTTTAGCGTGGTTTGCAGGCGCTATTTTTAACAGCGCCTGCAAAACGCTCCAGTGTGAAAGGGGTCAAAGACACAAGTCAGATTTTGGGCATCCCCTGCAACAAAAATGTCATTTTGGTGAGATACTCCGAAAGGGAAATCGTGTCTAAATGGATGCAGACTCTGCCACCTCATTAGAACCCCACAGGTGCAGCAGCTGATTGATAATTAAAAAAAACACTCCCATACAGATTCACACATGGACACAAACAGCCATTTCTTTAGAATAATAAAAGGTAGAAGCCTGCCACAAAGTTTGTTAAAATCCTTGCAATGTGCAATATACATAGATCACTGGCTGTGATTAGCAGTGTGCAGTGTTGGCTTCCTGGCAGGATTGGGCACATAGGGTTTCAAACACGCCCGAGCCCATCTCTACTCTTTATCTGTAGCTGTGCCTATATTTATGCTGATACTCTGATACATTTTTTTATTTTTTAGAAAAGAGGTATCATTCTGGTTCAGTACATTCAAAAAACAGTACCTATAGGGTCCTTTCACACAGGTGTTCTGTATGTCCGTTTTTCTTCCATCAGTTGGCGGTGAAAAACGGACATACATGTATGTCTATGGGCTATCGGATGATCATCTACTGACATCCGCCGTTTTGTTCTATTTTTTGAGACGGAACAAAACTAATTTTCTTCAAAAAATCGAATGGACGAAAAACAGATGTTAGCGGACAACATCCGCTTACATCCGTTTTTTACCCAAAAACGTTCAGTTCAGTCACTTTTTTTTTGTAGAAAACAGATGAAAAAACGAATGTCAGCGGACATGAAAACAGATATAAAAATTGACATCCGTATCCGTTTTTATATCCTTTTTTTTTTTTACACACAAAACACACACATAAACTGAACTAAAAAACTAAGCGCCCATGTGAAAGGACCCAAAAGTATAAATTGGGACATCCTCTACAAATATACAGACATTTTCATTATTCCAATATAAAAATGATAATTAAAAAACAAATATATATTGTGATAATATACATTTTTGCATAGTTATAGTGGGTGTTTAAAGTGGTTGTAAAGGCTGAAGGTCGTTTACCTTAACCAGTTGCCGACAAGCTGGCGTTATTATACGGTGTCAGGTTGGCTCCCCCGCCCTGTGCGAATCGCCATAGCATAGGCGCTTTAAGGGGGCACGCACAAGCCGCTGCATGACGTAGGAGCTGATGAACGTGCCCAGCAGCCGCCATGTCCGTCGGCCACCTGCGATCGCTTCTGAGAGAATCAGAATGGAGATCTGTCAATCTAAACAGACAGATCTCCTTTCTGCCAGGGGAGAAGAGACAGAGCTACTATTCATACTGGTTATGAACAGCGATCGGTCTCCTCCTCCAGGCAGTCCCATCCCCCCCACAGTTAGAAACACCTCCCTAGGACACACATTTAACACCTTGATCGCCCCCTAGTGTTAACCCCTTCCCTGCCAGTGACATTTAAACAGTAATCGGTGGCTATTTTTAGCTCTGATCGCTGTATAAATGTCACTGGTCCCAAAAAAGTGTCTGATCTGTCTGCTGCAATGTTGCAGTCCCGCTAAAAATTGCAGATCGCCGCTATTGCTAGTAAATAAAAAATAATAATAAAAATTCCATAAATCTATTCCCTAATATGTAGACGCTATAACTTTTGAGCAAACCAATCAATATACGCTTGTTGCAATTTTTTTTTAATCAAAAATATGTAGAAGAATACATCACGGCCTAAACTGATGAAGAAATTATTATTTTTTGGGGGATAGTTATTATAGCAGAAAGTAAAAAAAGATTTGTGTTTTTTTTTCAAAATTGCCGCTCATTTTTTGTTTAAAACGCAAAAAAAAAACAAAAACGCAGAGGTGATAAAGTACCGCCAAAAGAAAGCTCTATTTGTGGGAAAAAAGGCATCAATTTTGTTTGGGTACAGCGTCGCACGACCGCGCAATTATCAGTTAAAGCGACGCAGTGCCGTATCGCAAAGAATGGCCTGGTCATTAAGGGGGCAAATCCTTCTGGGGCTGAAGTGGTTAATGCAGTCTCTTTATTAAGGTACAAAATCTTTTTTTCAAACACCTCCCCCCAAGCCTCCATATACTTAACTGAGCCTGATCTTGAGCCAGCGCTGTACCCTAGAGCAGAGGCTCTCATTTCTCTCTCTCCTCACTGGACATGAAAGGAGCAGCAGGAGCCACTGGGTCTTGTTGCTGTCAATCACAGCCAGTGAGCAGAGAGCAGCATCCAGCCGGATCTCAGGCCAGAGCAGTGGCTCAAAGACAGCAGCAGGAGCCAATGTCAATCACAGTCAGTGAGGAGGGAGCAAGGGATGGGGAAGAGCCACACCCTGTGTGTCCATGTAATGGACACACAGAACTAGTCTCAAAGCGAGCCCACACAAGTTCCCCCATAGCAAGTAGTTTTCGGGGGGGGGGGGGGTTTGGGGCAGGAGCGATGGCGCAGGTAAGTATAACATGTTTGTTATTTTAATGAAAAAAAAATTGTGCATTTACAATCACTTTCATTTTGAAGGTACTGTTTTTAAGTGTATTTTTGTGGTAAAGCTGCTTTAATTTAAGCATTAAATGTTAATAAATTGTACAGCAATGTGGCTGTATTTCTTGAACAGGAAAAGTCATGAACCTTTCCAGCTAAACCATGTACTTGTGTTAAAAGATATCCTGTTCTCTTTGTATTGCTTCCTTTGTGTGAAATCCCTGGTGATCCTCCCAGGCCCTTTGCTTTTCTATTTCAAACTGACCACGCTAGGCATGAGAGCACATCCTTCCCAGTGTGGTCAGTTTTCTGGCTGTGCCGGGATAACAGCCTACCTGACCTTCAATGAAAATACTTGTACTGACCGGCAACACGTAACCCACCCTCCAGCATAGCCAATCACTAGGAAGATCAGTGTACTGCTGTTTCTCCACTCCAACTCTCCAAGCCCCTTATGCATGTGAGAACAGAGGTTATGTGATCACAAATTAAAAAAAAAAATGAAAATAAAAATAGGTATTTATAATGTGACTCTGGAATCCCCACTGCAAAGGTGGAAAGGTGGTGGTTTACCAACTTTGAACCCTCAACGTTTATAAAAAAAGAGGTTGATCTTGGATGGAATGGCAGAGAGAAGATTTTTGTGGCTAGGCTTAGACAAAATGCTAAAGGTTATACTTTAGGCCCCACATTTGATCACTTCAGTTAAAAAATAAGGTGGCAAAAAAATAACTTTGCAAAAATAAGGTGGCAAAGAGCTTACTATTGGTGGTATTCAATCACCTCTGGGTTTTTTTATTTTTTATTATATATATGAAAAAAGATGGAAAATTTTGAAAAAAAAAACAAAAACAAAAAAACTATATTTTTTACTTTCTGCTATAAAACATATCCAATAAAAAAAAATGAAATTTCTTCATAAATTTAGGCCAAAATGTAATCTGCTACATGTCTTTGGTACAAAAAAAAAACATTAATTGTATATTGATTGGTTTGCGTGAAAGTTATAGTGTCTACAAATGATAATATACAAACTGGACTTTTCATTTTTTTGTTTAATACTAGTAATGGCGGTGATCAGCGATTTATAGTGGGACTGTGATAGTGCAGTGGACAATCTGACACTAGCTGACACTGGGTGGGAACTAACTAACTGACACTGATATCACCAGTGACACTTATACAGTGATCAGTGCTAATACTATATTCTGCCACCGCATACCTCGCAACTTTTTGAGATGGGAACGAGGGACACCTATTAGCAAAAGTATGTAGGCATAGGACACACCCCCTGTCACGCCCCCTTAAAGGAGAATTATATGGGGAAAAAAAGGTTTGACTAAACCCACAAGTGCTTTATTACCTTCTATTCCTTTATATTTGCTTTTGAATTGTACAAATGCAGCAATTTAGAAATTGGATGAAAGCTTTAGCACTGGGAAGCAATTTTTGAAAGATAAATAGTGCATTTTATATACAACTATGTAGATCAGACCAAAATGAGGGACAAATGAAGAGGAAAGATGAACAGAGGGACACTGCTCCGAATCAGGGACAGTCCCTTGAAATCAGGGACAGTTGGGAGCTATGCCACTGTACTAATGACATTGGCTGGGAAGGGGTTAATATCAGGGGTGATCAAAGGGTTAACTGTGTGCCTAACAATGTGTAATGTGTGCTGCTTTTACTACGAGATGTGGTGCTTTGCAGGGAGAAAAAAACATCAACATCACTGCTCTGTGTTATTAGTAAACACAGGGCTCTGTACTGTGATTCGCTATAGCCAACCAGCAGGTCCCGGCCATAAATCATTGGCTGGGACCTACTGACTAACTTGTGGCTGTACCAAATCACAGCACAGATGGGGCGGTGGGAGCACGCCCCCTACCCAGAAATGCCAGACCACATACATGTATGTGATCCAGCGCAGAGCGGCCTGTCGCAGTATTTTTACAATGGGTGGTCCGCAAGTGGTTACAGTAAACATGGTTTCACCTCCTTTTACTAAGCTTCTAAGTTTGCAAAATGAAAAGTCTTTTATTCTTTAGTTAATTACCCCCCATATGCAGTTTTGTTATGGGCAAGTTCCTCCATTGTCACAATCAGGAAGTCTGTCCTTGAGCAACTTTATGCAACTGCCACTGGGTTACATGAATGTAGACAGGAAGTGAGTACAAAGAATCTGGAAGGGATCATCAGTGCAAAAATGCAAAAAAGGATCAAAAAGTAAGAAAATAGTATTTTCTAAATAATAAAAAAAAAAATGGCTATTTGATATGCAGTGCTTAAAGAAATGAAATAGCATCCTGTTAGAATTTATATCTGCTGTAAAATTCACACTTACGTGTCTTGCTCTCTGTTACTACTCTATTTTCTCTCTTCCTTCTTTGCTCACCATCTTCCCCTATTCTGAAGTAGCTTTATGAAGAAACAAAGCATAGAAAAGTGTTTTATTTTACAGTTTCTGCATCAGTGGTGGCTGGTGGTGTGGTGGTTTTTTTTTTTGGGGGGGGGGGCAAACAACCCCCCCCCCACGAACCGCGGTGGAGCGGCACTAGCACAACTGCCCCTCCCCCCTGCTGACATGCCCAGCAACCTCCCCCCACGGCGTGGCACTAACACCCCTGGAAACCCCCCCACCTTGTTTCTTCCCCGCCTCGGCCACAAGGAGAGCTGCTCTTCACAAAAATGGCGGTGACCCTGGATCTCTGAATTTTCACGGGACACGGTAAGACCGGGAATGGTACTGTGAGCCACAATCCGATGGGTCTGATGGACACAGTAGTTGTGAGGGGCATGCTGCACACCCCAGCAGACATGCAGCGACCCAACTTAGCCCCAGTAGGCACCATAACATATATGTACATAATTGTGCCCGCACGTCACGTGCCACCCCACCACAGTATATGTATTATGGCAGGACAGCGTGTCCATGTGTGTATGTATATATACTTTATTAGTAATATACAGTATTTATCTAGGGCAATCAGTTGGTTAGGTTTGCCACCTCATCACTTTAAACCCGAATACATATTAATTACATTCTGTGGCTGATTAAAGTGGTTGTAAACCCTTATAGACCACTTTAACCAACAGGTATGCCTAGATTAAGGCTTACCTGTAGGTCCAAGAAATATCTCCTAAACCTACACAGTTTAGGAGATATTTGCAAAAAGACAGGCACCGAGCATGCCGCTGCTAACGGCGATCCCATGCGCATGCGCGGGAGTGACGTCATTGCGGCTCCGGCCAATCACAGCGCCAGAGCCACGATATCGAGAAAGAAGATCGACGCTCCGGAGCAGAGGGGACAGCGGTGACATCGCAGGCTCCTGTGTCAGGTAAGTGACACATAATGGGTTACTATGTGATGCATAGTAGCCCAGTATACTTTACCTTTGCAGGGAAACAGAGAGGAAGTAAACCCATCAGGGTTTACTTCCTCTTTAAGGTGGTAATTAACCACACCCCCTGTCACGCCCCCTTAAAAGGAGAATTATATGGAAAAAAAAGGTTTGACCAAACCCACGAGTGCTTTATTACCTTCTATTCCTTTATATTTGCTTTTTAATTGTACAAATGCAGCAATTTAGAAATTGGATGAAAGCGTTAGCACTGGGAAGCAATTTTTGAAAGATAAATAGTGCATTTTATATACAACTATATAGATCAGACCAAAATGAAGGACAAATGAGGAGGAAAGAGGAACAGAGGGACACTGCTCCAAATCAGGGATAGTCCCTCGAAATCAGGGACAATTGGGAGCTATGCCACTGTACTAATGGCATTGGCTGGGAAGGGGTTAATATCAGGGGTGATCAAAGGGTTAACTGTGAGCCTAACAATGGGTAATGTGTGCTGCTTTGCAGGGAGAAAAAAAGAGCAACATCACTGCTCTGTGTTGTTAGTAAACACAGGGCTCTGTACTGTGATTCACTTTAGCCAACCAGCAGGTCCCGGCCATAAATCATTGGCTGGGACCTACTGACCAACTTGTGGCTGTACCAAATCACAGCACAGATGGGGCGGTGGGAGCACGCCCCCTACCCAGAAATGCCAGACTACATACATGTACGTGATCCAGCGCAGAGCGGCCTGCCGCAGTATTTTTACAATGGGTGGTCCGCAAGCGGTTACAGTAAACATGGTTTCACCTCCTTTTACTAAGCTTCTAAGTTTGCAAAATGAAAAGTCTTTTTTTCTTTAGTTAATTACCCCCCATATGCAGTTTTGTTATGAGCAAGTTTCTCCATTGTCACAATCAGGAAGTCTGTCCTTGAGCAACTTCATGCAGCTGCCACTGGGTTACATGAATGTAGACAGGAAGTGAGTACGAAGAATCTGGAAGGGATCATCAGTGCAAAAATGCAAAAAAAGGATCAAAGGTTAAAAAAGTAAGAAAATATTATTTTCTAAAAAAAAAAAAAAAATTGCTGTTTTGATATGCAGTGCTTAAGGAAATGAAATAGCATCCTGTTAGAATTTATATCTGCTGTAAAATTCACACTTACGTGTCTTGCTCTCTGTTGCTACTCTATTTTCTTTCTTCCTTCTTTGCTCGCCATCTTCCCCTATTCTGAAGTAGCTTTATGAAGAAACAAAGCATAGAAAAGTATTTTATTTTAAAGTTTCTGCATCAGAAACCTGCAGCTGCTGTAGTTTGCCTTAAGGGTCAGTTCACACCACATGCAGTCCAGTGCATTTTTATTGTGTATCAAAAATGCGTGGAAAATAGGTTGTATGGTTTCCAATGGCATAGTTCACACCAGTGTGGTCCAGTTCCAGAAAAAAAGTAGAACATGCTGCATTTTTCCTGCACTGGACAGTACTGGCACTTGGTAAAACGTATAAAAAAAAACACACACCGGAATGCATTGGAATGCATCAAAAAAATGCATAAAAAAATGCACCAGACCCCAGTGAACGCATGCATCAATGCACCCGGAACAGATCTGGAGTGTGTTTTTGTTGTGTGAACCAACCCTTAGCCCAAGCAAATGACCTACTGTATGTTTTTATGTATCAGCATATGAATGTGATAGCTGTGGGAAAATCACAACTAACTAGTATAGGAAGCAAAACTGTTATAAATTAGATTCATTCATACCAGATTTGTAGACATTGTGATCACATAGCAATCCCATAAGCCCAGGGCTGCTCAAAGCGGAATGGTACTGTGAGCCACAATCCGATGGGTCTGGTGGACACAGCAGTTGCGAGAGGCATGCTGCACACCCCAGCAGACATGCAGCGACACCCCCCTTAGCCCCAGTAGGCACCATAACATATATGTACATGATTGTGCCCGCACGTCACGTGCCACCCCACCACAGTATATGTATTGTGACAGGACAGCATGTCCGTGTATATATATATACTTTATTAGTAATATACAGTATTTATATAGGGCCATCAGTTGGTGCAGCACTTTACAAAATATATTTTGATTGGTGTTCCTGGGATTGCAACTGGTGATTTAAAAATGAAGGCCCAGGTTGACATGTTGAGCACTTTTTTTTTTTGGGGTGGGGGGTTATTTTTTGTATTTAATGCCTTGCATGTGTGCAGAGTAAAAATTTTATTTTGTGGATTATAGCTTTATCCAAGATCCAACAAATACATAAATAGTTCAATATTCTACATTTATTTGGACAGCAGCAACACAATTAGGTACATTCATTTACTTGTGCAAAAATAAACAGTATTTATGGAGCTACATTACAATAGGCTTAGAAGGGCCCTGCTCATAGGAGCTTATAATCTAAAAGGGATCACGACTTAAAGCAGAGTTCCACCAACATATTAAAAAAAAAAAATTCTAAAGGCATCTGTTAAGAGTCCTTTTTTTCCCACAAATGGAGCTTTCTTTTGGTGGCATTTGATCACCTCTGCGATTTTTATTTTTTGCGCTATAAACAAAAGAAGAGCGACAATTTTGTAAAAAAACGCAATATTTTTTACTTTTTGCTATAATAAATATCCCCCAAAAATATATAAAATTTTTTTTTTCCTGAGTTTAGGCCGATATGTATTCTTCTACATATTTTTGGTAAAAAAAAAAAAAAATCACAATACGCATATATTGATTGGTTTGCCCAAAAGTTATAGCGTCTACAAAATAGGGGATAGTTTTATGGCATTTTTATTATTATTTTTTTTTTACTTGTAATGGCGGTTATCTGCGATTTTTATCGGGACTGCGACATTATGGGAGACACATCAGACACTTTTGACACATTTTTGGGACCATTGGCATTTATACAGCGATCAGTGCTATAAAAATGCACGGATTACTGTAAAAATGTCACTGACAGGGAAGGGGTTAACACTAGGGAGTGATCAAGGGGTTAATTGTGTTCCCTCTCTGTGTTCTAACTGAAGAGGGGACAGGACTGTCTAGGGGAGATGACCGATCGCTGTTCATACTCAGATCCCGGTTCTCAATGTGTCACCAGCGATTGCAGGAGCCCGGCAGTGTTTGCGACCGCCGGGCACTCGCATCAGCTCCAAGGGCGAGCAGCGGGCGTACGCGCTCCCCTAGTGGCCACAGGGAAAAGCGACGATTCATAATGTCGTTGCGCCCAGCCGTGCCATTCTGCCGCTGTAAAACTGTGGCGGCTGGTCGGCAAGTGGTTAATGCAATGCTGCGATTATTATTCTTACTAATAGCGATGCTATATTTGTTATTATTTTTTTAAAACTAACCTTATATTTCCCTGTCTTGGCGGTTCCATGTTGCTTGTGGGCATACGAAGCCCACAAACATAAACTTCCGGGTTTCGGTGCTGCTGAATAACCAGCATGCACTGCCCGTTCTAGCGCATGCGCAGTAAGCTCATTTAGTAGCGCAGGAAACTTCTCAGGTTGCCATCACAACGGGCGGCGGCTGCAGAAGTGCCCGCCCCGTTGTGATGGCAAACATGACAAGCCTATCAAATGCCGGGATTCTAGCCTTCGGCGCTGCCCAGTGGCTCCTGGGAAATGATGACACACATCTCCCAGGAGCACAAGAGCCGAGGGAAGTTACGTAAGGCGCCATGGAGAGGAAGGGGGCAGATTACAAGAGACTCCATAACAACAGCCCTGAGCAAGTATGTAAAAAAAAAAAAAAATGTTGAATGTTTTTTCTAGTTAATCAGTGTAAAGTTAATTTTGTGGGTGTAACTCTTTAATTTTCATAGCAGACAGCAGGGAACAAAAGGCTAATATTAACCAGGCAACACATTTTAAGGTATGTGGTTGGGATTCAAACCACCCCACCCACACCCATCAATTTGTTGTTAAGTGCAATATTCTCAAAAACAAAATAGGGGATCAAAAAAACAAACTAAAAAACATAACAAATTGCAGCATAGTTGCACCCCCCCTTCCTCGTTCCCACACACATACATTTCTGATTATGTTAACCAGGAAGCTGCATTTCTGTCTACATGATTAAGCACATTTGGGAGTTGTAAGAGTAGAACAATTGACTGTTAGCAACAATAATGAGACAAGAGTCAGCAGATGCTCATAAACGCATGGTCAGACAGGAAAAATACACAGAAAATTGAAACCATGCCCACAAAAACCCACTTTTGAGAAACAAATGCACAACAATTACAGCAAACACACAAAACAAACATTAAAGCAGCCTTAGTGGGGTGTTGGTCATTATGCACAATATCATCCCCCCCCCCAAAAAGGGAAAAAAACAGAGAGCAAATAATTTGGCCTCTTCTCAGGCAAAGCAAGCCCTACCACTGGAGTCCTTTATACAACATAGGTTGGATTGTGATCACTCCTACACATGCACAATAAAGGACACCAGTGTCATTCAATCTGTCCATTTATTATGCCTAAAGTGTTTGCACCTGATTGCAGCAAAAAATCTTTCTCCAACTATGTTAGCACTTGGCTATGTGCATCAATTCACACACTGCAGACCAAAGATCTAATAGCATGCACATAGCCAACATGTCAAAAATGAGCATGGACCCTTCAGTCTGTCATGGACTTGAGGGGGAACCCCAAGCCAAGAAAAATCCTTATCACACACACACCTTTTATTTGTAATGTCAGCTCTTTTGTTTCCATTATGTGAAACCCTTCTTAAATGTACCAGATTGCAAAAAAAAACACATATAAAAACCATTCATTTTTATCAGTTCAGGTACTTATACAGCGCTGACAATTTACTGTACACAGTACTTTCACATCACATGGTGTCAAGTAGCAGAATTCCAACGCGTTTCAACATATATTATTTAAGAGAGTCTTCCTCAGGGAAAATTGTATCACAATCTAAGAAGAATCAAAATCACAATGTTATAAGCTACATACACATATCACATTTAATGTAAATGGAGAGAGTGACTGTGAAACTACTTACCATATATACTCGAGTATAAGTCGATCCGAGTATAAGTCGAGGCCCTAATTTACCACAAAAAATGGGAAAAGGTTATTGACCCGAGTATAAGACGAGGGTGAGAAATGCGCAGCTTCTGTAAGTGGAAAAGAGGGTCAACAATGACCCTTTGCAGCCTCACTGTGACAATTTGCATGCCTCACTGTGCCAATTTGCAGCCATAGGTCCCCCGAACTTCAAACTTGGTAGTTAAGGGTTTCTATATGCCCCCTAGCTGCAGCCAAAATTTGGGGTCTCTGAACCCAAAGGGTCCAGAAATGACATTGCTGCAGATGGACACAGTTGACCGAATTTGGGGCCCCGTATCTCAGGGCCACTTAGTGCTAGGAACCCCAAATTTGGTGTGCAAACCCAGTGGAACTAGCACCATAACATATCTAAAGCTGGGGTTTCTAGCACTAAGTGGCCCCGAGATAGGGGGCCCCAAAAATCAGTTTAGAAAATGTCAAGCACTTTTCTGCAGCAGAGAATGACATTTTCTGAACCGGCATTGGGGCCCCATATCTGGGGGTCACTTGGTGCTAGGAACCCCAGATTTGGATATGTTATCTGGGTCTGCATACCAAATTTGGGGTTCCTAGCACCAAGTGGCCCTGAGATACGGGGCCGCAAAATCAGTTCAGAAAATGTCAAGCACTTTTCTGCAGCAGAGAATGACATTTTCCTTAGTGATTTTGGGGCCCCGTATCTTGGGGCCACTTGGTGCTAGGAACCCCAGCTTTGGATATGTTGTGGAACCAGATCCACTGGGTTTGCATACCAAATGTGGGGTTCCTAGCATCAAGTGGCCCTGAGATATGGGGCCCCAAATTCGGTTCGGAAAATGAAATTTTTTGCTGCAGAAAAGGGCTTGACTCGAGTATAAGCCGAGGGAGGCACTTTCAGCACAAAAAAATGTGCTGAAAAACTCGACTTATACTCGAATATGAACGGTACATTTTTCATATGCATTTAATAAGCAACGACTAGTGCATTCCCAGTATCAGAGTGAGAGGTTCCAGTCCTCCATTTACCCAAGCTGCCATACATCCTCTACAAGACGGCTGGATATAGTGAGAGATGATGGCATTCCAAACACCAATACTTGATGGCTGTATAAAAAACATATATGGAAGGGGTAGTGAGAGAAGCCCCCCCATGTACACATGTAGGTGAGCTCCAAAGAAACCCCCCCTAAAAATGTTCAGTTGTTCCTAGGCCAGAGACTTACTTGAATAGGAGGATACCGAGGTTCGTCCAGGCCCAGATAAGACCATCAGGTAAAGAGTCAACACTCACTGATAACCCCCTTCGGTTGTAAACTGAGGGGAAGAATGATGCCATTTGCCGTCCCTGGCGCCCTTTTAAATGGTGTGGGCGGTGTGGAGGTGTCGCGCCAGCATGGTGACGCGGCACATCCCACCATGTGAACCAGCCGGACACGTGACAGCGCTACAGCACAGTGCACGTGCGGTGCAGAGGGATCACGTGTCCTGCGGATGTGACAGGGTTGCCGCCATGATGGAAAAGTGCCTGGCTGGGCCAGAGTGCCTGGCTGGGCCCAGGGAAGGAGAATCAGAAAAAGCCCCACACAAAAACCGTGAAACTAACCTGAATATATAAATGTATATATGTGTATATATATAAAAACCCTCCAAGAAATATATCACTTGTTCAATAAATCCCAAACGACCCGGGGGTCCCCAAGGGGCGTCCCCCAGGGGAGGCTGATCGAAAAAAAAAAGAGGAAGAAAAGGAAGAGAGAAAGTCCCAAACAGAACAGTCATTCTAGGGATATTGATCTAGATGGTGTGTTGCCTCAATGATCTCACAAGAAGAGGAAGCAGCTTAAACTATTAGATTCCCAAGGATTAGTATATGAGACATGGAGTACAGGATATAAAATCCCTAGTCTGTTTTACCCAAGCTGAAGCCTTCTAAAAAGGGTCTGAAGCTCTCCATTTCATTTAAGCCAGGGGGAGTTGTGGCCCTGAGGTGTCTGATCCAGCGCATTTCGCGCTGGAGCAGAACCTTATTCCAATCACCCCCTCCGATGGGTATGTGAAGCCTGTTCAAAACTGAAAAATTCACCTTGGGCATCCTATAATTATGTTGTCTAGCCACGTGCCTTCCTAATGGTAAGTATAGATTGCCTATACGCATGCTGTGCATGTTTTTCTCTATTCGTTTGCCAAACTCTTGTCGGGTCTTCCTGAAATAGAAGGCACCGCATTGGCATTGCATGAGGTACACGACGCCTTGTGTCCTGCAGTTGGCAAAGTGGCGTAGACAAAAGATCTCCCCATTCGGCAAGGTCAATGTGGTCCTCCTTCCAATGACTACACACTGTGAACAGGATCCACATGGGTAGGTACCCCAAGTTTTGCATGGATTTTTTCTTGCATTTCCCCTGTACTCTCTCTGCGTTAGCATATCTCCAATAGAGCCTGATTTCTTGTATGTAATCTGTGGTTTGGGTGTCACCAATCCCCCCAAGGTGGGATCCTCAGTGAGGATCGGCCAGTGCTTCAAGATAATCTTTCTTATCCAATTGTGTTCATTAGAAAATCTCATAATGATTCTAGTTGTTGTATCTTCTTTACTTTAACTTTTAGTTTTAAAGATCAAATCCCATCTATTGGTTGGCCGATTAAAGGCCTTTTTAAAGGCCGATTTAGTGTATCCTCTATCCAGCAATCTAGGGTAAGTTCATCTGACTCACGTTGGAAGTCCTCATTTGTACTACAGTTCCTTCTAAGTCTAAGAAACTGGCTGAATGGGATTGACCTCTTAAGTGGCTCGGGATGGAAACTGTCTGCGTATAGCAGCGTGTTGCCAGCAGTTTCCTTCCTGTATAGCCTACTCAAAAGTTCACCCACATGGTCCTTGGAAATGGTGATATCCAAGAAGTTGACTTCATGGGAGTCATGTGTCATAGTAAAGAAAAGATTGAAGTTATTCTGATTCATGAGATTCAGACAATCCCTAAGTTCACTCTCTGGACCATCCCAGATGATTAGTATGTCATCAATGTATCTCTGCCACATACAGATGTGGCGAGCATACATGAATGGCATTTCTCCTAGTAAAAAATCTTTCTCCCACTCCCCCAGGTACAGGTTGGCATATGAGGGTGCGCAGCATGTCCTCATAGCCACTTCCTGCACCTGGAGGTAGTGGGAGCCCTTAAACAGGAAAGTATTGTGTCTTAAAATGAAATCCAACATCTGTAGGACAAAAGCATTGAACCTCCAGTCCGTAGTGGCTCGTTGTCTGAGGACCCGTTCAATAGCTGCAATCCCCAGATCATGCGGGATACTATTGTAGAGTGATTCTACGTCAACTGTGACCAGTATTGAAGAAGAATGTCAAGAATTTGTAATGAATGAATCGTATCCCTTGTGTACGAGGGTAAGTCCATAACATTAAGCCTTAGATGTTGATCTATTATTTGACTAATACCTTCCGTGATAGAGCCATTTCCGGAGAATATAGGTCTTCCTGGGGGATCATCAAGATTTTTATGCACCTTCGGCAAGGCATAGAAAGTAGGCAAATGAGGGTGCCGTGTTCGTATAAAATTCCACATGTCTCTATTGATGGCACCCTCGTTGAGGGATTCATCAACAAGGCAAAGGAATTCCTGGTTGAATTTCTCTACCAAAGCCGGAGAGATTTTTCTATAACATTTGGTATTATTGAATATGTTCAGGCACATCCTTTGATATAACGGGGGGTGGGATCTGGGGGTCCCCTTGTTAAAGGGAGCTTCCAGATTCCGATAAGCCCCCCGGCAACAGACCCCCACAACCACCGGGCGAGGGTTGTGGGATGAGGCCCTTGTCCCCATCAACAGCTACCCCAAAGCACCATCCTAATGTTGAGTGCATGTGGCCTGTTACGGTTCGGGGGGGCGCTCTCTCGTCCCCCCTCTTTTCCTGCGGCCTGCCAGGTTGCGTGCTCAGATAAGGGTCTAGTATAGATTTTTGGGGAACTCCCACGCTATTTTTTTTAATCTTGGCGCGGGGTTCCCCTTAAAATCCATACCAGACCTAAAGGGTCTGGTATGGATTTTGAGGGGGACCCCTACGCCATTTTTAAAAACAAATTGGCGCAGGGTTCCCCTTAATATCCATACCAGACCTGAAGGGCCTGGTAATGGACTGGGGGGACCTCATGCCGTTTTTTTCAATGACTTTTATCTGTATTGCCGGGACCGACAATTCATTATAGCCGCAAGTACTTTTAAATGACTTTTTTCCTTTAGAAATGTCATGGGACTGTTCTAAACACAGGAAAAATGCGCCACTTTACAGGTATACTGTAGACACCCCCAGATACGAAATTTAAAGGAATATTTCACTTTTAATGTTTCACTTTAAGCAATATTAAAATCACTGCTCCCGGAAAAATGGCCGTTGTTAAAACTTTTTTTTGCATCGATACATGTCCCCTGGGGCAGGACCCGAGTCCCTAAACACTTTTTATGACAATAACTTGCATATAACCCTTTAAAATGAGCACTTTTGATTATTCATGTCCGTGTCCCATAGACTTTAATGGTGTTCGTGTGTTCTGCTGATTCTTTTGCCTGTGCGGTATGTTCTGGTGCAAACCGAACCGGGGGGTGTTCGGCCCATCCCTATTTGTTATAATATATATATATAATCTGATGCCAAGGAAAAACTGTAATAAACTGTTTACTATAATTATCTATTCTAACAATCTTGATCAGCAGAAGAATTGCTGCAATTTGATTTGATCACATATACAGGACATGTAGAAATGCTACTTGATACTGCACTCTTGCGACTACAGCAAATACTTCCTCCGTACACGGTGCTGTTATCATGTGAAAGCTGAGGGTAAGATTCATAAACAAAGGAAAAACTGCCAAGTCACTGAGATATATTCCTAAACTTTATATAATGCATTGCACAGATAACATACAACACAATAGGGAAACTTCCTATTGCGGTTTGGGACCAGACATATTTTGAAAAAACAAAGTATCTGGTTGTTAGGCTTTCAACATGTGCTTAAATATAGGGACGCACCCTAGAATTTGTAAAGAAGGTAATAGACAAATGTTGGCATTTGCAACAGAGTCATGTATTTGTTGGGAGAAAAGTACATAAATCTGTCAAAAGGGGCATCGTGGAAACCACCACTGAGGCCAGCGTGTCCATACTAGGCATTCCATCGTCAGTGTAGCTCCATACCATAGCATTGCTCCATACCTGATCACTGTGCCTGTTGCATAGACAGGCAAAACAGCTGAGGAGTGGAGCTGTTGGGTGGGGAAAGCCCGATGGGGATGCTGAGAGACTAGTTCCCCATCAGGTCTACCTCCCTTGTGACTGACAGCAGATGGCAGATTTCATAGCTGCTATGCAGCCCAAAAGTGGCTATAGTATTAGCCCACTGCTATCAATCACAAGGGAACCAGAACTGAAGGGGGATTCTGAGAGACTAGTTCCCCATCAAGTCTGCCTTTCTTGTGACTGACGGCAGGCTGATTTCATAGCTGCTAGTGGCCATGGAATCTGCCCACTATCAATCAGAAGGAAAGCAGACCTGATGGGGAATCAGTAGCAATCCCCATCCACCGTTAGAGTTTGTACCATTCTTTGCTGGCAGCATCTGGATATGAGCCTGGAAACCATACAACATCTGGATGTGTCTGTTCTGGCTGTGCCACCAGAGATGCTGGGCAGCTCCCTGCCTGATTCCCTGGACAACCCCTCTGTCTGTCTCTTTTTTGGTGAACCTTACTCCTCCCATGAACTTCCTGATTTAAGCTATGTCTCTACACTTCCTGTTTACTAGATTATTTTGTGCTGTCCAGCCAATATCTTGTTCTTTTTACTCCTGCTGTCATCCGTATCTTCTTCCATTGACCCTTGGCTTTTTTTTCAACTACGCTTCCACTTGATTCAAACCTGCAACAATCTGTCACCAACCTTTGGCTTATTCCTTAACCACTTGCCTACTGGGCACCTTTACCTCCTTCCTGCTCAGGCCGATTTTCAGCTTTCAGCACTGTCGCACTTTGAATGACAATTGCGTGGTCATGCAACACTGTACACAAACTAAATTCATATAATTTTTTTCACACAATAGAGCTTTCCTTTGGTGGTGTTTAACCACTTCCCTACCCAGCCATAGTAATATGACGTCCACAGATGGGATCTCCCATTCTGGGTGGACGTCATATGACGGCCTCGGGTTCCCAGCCGCCTAGGGGGCGCGCGCGCCGCGTTGCTCGGGACCCGGTGCATGTGCCCGGCGGCCGCGATGTCCACCGGGCACCCGCGATTGCCCGTTAACCGGGCCGGACTGTGGATCTCTGTGTGTAAATACAGAGATCCACGTCCTGTCAGCTCAGAGGAGACCGATCTGTGTTCCCAGAACGGAGGAACACTGATCGGTCTCCTCCACTTGTGCGTCCCCTCCCCCTACAGTTAGAAGCATTCCCTAGGAAACACATTTAACCCCTCCCCGCCCCCTAGTGGTTAACCCCTTCACTGCCTGTCACATTTACACAGTAATCAATGCAATTTTATAGCATTGATCGCTGTATAAATGTGAATGGTCCCAAAAATGTGTCAAAAGTGTCCGATGTGTCCGCCATAATGTCGCAGTCACGAAAAAAAATTGCGATCGCCGATATTACTAGTAAAAAAAAAAAAAAATATTTTAAAAAAAAAATGCCATAAATCTTTCCCGTATTTTATAGACGCTATAACTTTTGCGCAAACCAATCAATATACGCTTATTGCGATTTTTTTTTTACCAAAAATATGTAGAAGAATACGTATCGGCCGAAACTGAGGAAAAAATTTGTTTGTTTTTTTTTTTAAATTGGGATATTTATTATAGCAAAAAGTAAAAACTATTGTGTTTTTTTCAAAATTGTCGCTCTTCTTTTGTTTATAGCGCAAATAATAAAAACCGCAGAGGTGATCAAATACCACCAAAAGAAAGCTCTATTTGTGGGGGAAAAAGGACGTCAATTTTGTTTGGGTACAACATCGCACGACCACGCAATTGTCGTTTAAAGTGCGACAGCGCTGAAAACTAAAAATTGGTCTGGGAAGGAAGGGGGTGAAAATGCCCGGTATTGAACCGGTTAATCACCACTGGGCTTTGTTACTTTTTGCTAAATCAACGAATAAAGACCAAAAATTTTGAAAAAAAAAAAAACTTTCAAAGTTATAAAATTTTGCAAACAGGTAACTCACTGATGTGCACAGATGAGGCTGCACTGATGGGCATCGATGGGTACTCATAGGCTGCACTGATGGGCACTGATGAGGCTGCACTGATAGGCGCCACTAATGGGCATTGATGGGCACTGATAGGCTGCATTGATGGGCACTGATAGGCTGCATAAATGGGCACTGATGAGGCACTGATAGGCAGCACTGATGGGCACTATTAGGCGGCACTGATAGGTGGCACTGATGGGCACTGGTAGGCAGCACTGATAGGTGACACTGAATAAGAGGCACTGATGGGCACTGTTTGGCAGCACTGATGGGCACTGTTTGGCAGCACTGATGGGCACTGATTGGCAGCACTGAGGGGCACTAATTGGCATCACTGAGGGGCACTAATTGGCAGCACCGGTGGGCATATTGTCAGCACTGGTGGGCACTGTTGGGACTGCACTGATAATCAGGACACTGATAATCAGTGCCCTGATTATCAGTGTACATGTCCCTTTCAGAGAAGCCAGATATCGGCTCTCTTCTCTTCTCATGCTGTCAGCATGAGGAAAGGAGTGCTGGCAACCAGCTTCTATTTACATCCATGATCAGCTTGAAATGGACACAGCTGATCACATGATAAAGAGCCGCTGATTGGCTCTTTACCTCAATCTGTGATGAACAGTGTCCTCCAGACTCTGTGATCAGAGTGCGCTGCCCGAGCCCAACAGCGGACGCGATCATGGAAGGCCATCATATGATGACCTCCCAGAACTAGTCGGCTGCGCTGTAGCCTTCATTCAGTTATAGCGTGGTTGGCAAGTAGGGATGAGCCGAACACCCCCCGGTTCGGTTCGCACCAGAACCTGCGAACGAACCGAAAATTTGCACGAACGTTAGAACCCCATTGACGTCTATAGGACTCGAACGTTCAAAATCAAAAGTGCTCATTTTAAAGGCTAATTTGCATGGTATTGTCCTAAAAAGGGTTTGGGGACCCGGGTCCTACCCCAGGGGACATATATCAATGCAAAAAAAACTTTTAAAAACGGCCGTTTTTTCGGGAGCAATGATTTTAATGATGCTTAAAGTAAAAAAAAAAAAAAAGTAAAATATTCCTTTAAATATCGTACCTGGGGGGTGTCTATAGTATGCCTGTAAAGTGGCGCGTGTTTCCCGTGTTTAGAACAGTCCCTGCACAAAATGTCATTTTTAAAGAAATAAATCTCATTTAAAACTGCTTGCGGGTTTAATGTAATGTCCGGTCCTGGCAATATGGATGAAAATCATTGAGACAAACAGCATGGGTACCCCCCAGTCCATTACCAGGCCCTTTGGGTCTTGTATGGATATTAAGGGGAACCCCGCACCCAAATTAAAATAAGGAAAGGTGTGGGGCCACCAGGCCCTATATACTCTGAACAGCAGTATACAGGCGGTGCAAACAAGACAGGGACTGTAGGTTTGTTGTTAAGTAGAATCTGTTTGTCATTTTGAACGGGTACATTTTTAACGTGTTTAGCTCCAGCCAAAAAATCTTTTTTAAGCTTTTTGGAAAACATAGGGAAGGGTTATCACCCCTGTGACATTTGTTTTGCTGTCTTTCCTCCTCTTTAGAAGATTTCACCTCACTTTTTGTCCCAATGACAAATGCTTTTTTAGAATTTGCAGTTTTTTGTGGAACAAGGATTGGAAAGCATCAGTGGAAAGGAGAAATGTTTTTCCCATATTAACTCTTACAGGAGAGAATTTCCCTTCCTAGGGGTAGATTTCATCTCACTTCCTGTTGTCTCCTTCCGTTTGCAAGTAGGAGTCGTTTGTAAGTTAGATGTTTGAAAGTAGGGGCCTGCCCTATATACTCAGCAGAAATTTGGGCCTTAGGTGTTGTTGTGGCCACAACACTGTAAGCCCTCACAGGGCCCTGCTGTGAAATATTAGATCAAGAATTGTAATTGCATGCCCCCTGTTGAACAGGGGCAGAAAAACTGGGCCTTTGGTGGTGGTGGTGGTGCCACAACACTGTAAGTCCTCACTCGCTCTTGGTGGGTGCAGAAATGGGCCCTGCTGTTAAATATTAGATCAAGAATTGTAATTACATGCCCCTGTTGAACAGGGGCAGAAAAATTGTGCCTTTGGTGGTGGTGCTGGTGCCACAACACTGCAACCCCTCACAGACACTCTAGTTGGAATGCAGGAACGAGCCCTGCTGCAAAGTATTGCATCAAAAATTGTAATTACACGCCCCTGTTAAACAGGGGCAGAAAAATTGGGCCTTAGGCACTGGTGGTGGCGCCCAGAACCAAAAATGTTCTTACAAGCTATCAGCGTGATGATTGAGGAGGAAGAGGATAATTACTCAGGGATAGTGACTCAGCATCAGCATAGGCAGTCTTTGAAGGGATCTGAGATTTCAAAAAAAATTATTCGGTTACATCAGCATCAGGCGCTTGGTAGCTGGTGGTGATCCAAGACTGATTCATTTTTATGAAGGTCAGTCGATCGACCGAGTCGGTGGACAGACGCACCCTGTGATCGGTTACCACGCCTCCAGCAGCACTGAATGTGCGTTCCGAAAGAACGCCGGATGCAGGACAGGCCAGTAGCTCAATTGCATACTGTGCAAGCTCTGGCCAGTGATCCATCCTCAAGACCCAGTAACCCAGAGGATTTTCGGTGGGAAAGGTGTCCAAGTCTGATCTTGCCCCTAGGTATTCCTGCACCATGTAAAACAGATGCTGGCGATGGTTGCTGGAACCGATCATACCTTGGGGCTGCGGACCAAAAAATTGTCTGAACGCATCGGTCAGAGGGCCACCTTCTCCACCGCTCCTTCTTTGACTGACCGAAGCCTCAGCAACACATTGTCCAGAAACAGGAGTTTGTAACCTCCCAGTCTCTGGGAACGCGTTGCACAGACCTTTCTGCAAGGCCTCCCGAAGATGTTTCATCCTCTGCTCCCTCTGCGATGGCAAGATAAGGTCCGCAACCTTACCCTTGTAACGTGGATCAAGGAGGGTTGCCAGCCAGTATTGGTCCTTCTCCTTGATACCACGAATACGAGGATCCTTACGCAGGCTTTGCAGGATCAGGGAGGCCATGCAGCGTAGGTTTGCTGAGGCATTCGGTCCGGAGTCCTCTGGGTCACTAAGGATGACATGGTCCGCAGCCACCTCCTCCCAGCCACGTACAAGTCCATGTGTTTCTTGGGACTGATCCCTTAAAGACTGCTGCTGATGCTAAGTGCCAGGCTCCACCTCCATACTGACACAATCTTCCTCCTCCTCCTCCTCGTCCTCTTCCTGTGTGATCGGCGGGCACGCAGGAACACTGTCTGGATAAAGGGGGCCTTGAGAGCTAAGGAAGTCCTCCTCTTCCTGCCTCTGTTCTGCCTCAAGTGCCCTGTCCATTATTCCACGTAGCGTGTGCTCCAACAGGTGGACAAGGGGAACAGTGTCACTGATGCATGCACTGTCACTGCTCACCATCCTCGTGGCCTCCTCAAATGGTGACAGGACAGTGCATGCATCCCTGATCATGGCCCACTGGCGTGGGGAAAAAAAAACAAGCTCCCCTGACCCTGTCCTGGTGCCATAGTCGCACAGGTACTCATTGATGGCCCTCTGCTGCGTGTGCAGCCGCTGCAGCATGGCCAACGTTGAGTTCCACCTGGTGGGCATGTCACAGATTAGGCAGGTTGGGCAGGTTAAACTCCTTTTAGAGGTCCGTCAGCCGAGCACTGGCATTATATGACCGGCAGAAATGCACACAGACTTTCCTGGCCTGCCTCAGGACATCCTGTAAGCCCGGGTACCTGCCCAAGAACCGCTGCACCACCAAGTTAAGGACGTGAGCCAAACAGGGCACATGGGTCATTTGTCCCTGTCGGAGGGCAGAGAGGAGGTTGGTGCCATTGTCGCAAACCACCATTCCTGCCTTAAGTTGGCATGGCGTCAACCACCTCTGAACCTGCGTACTTGCGTAGCCCCTTGAACGGCTACGGAGCACCGCTGGTTCCGAGGACAAAGCACAGGAAGAGGCCATGGAGGAAGAAGAAGAGGAGGGGGTGGAGGAGAGAGGTGTGTCACAATCATTAGCATTTTGGAGGCGTGGTGGCGGAACAACCTCCAACACTACTGCACCTTGTCCTGCATCCTTCCCAGCTGCCAGCAGAGTCACCCAATGCGCCGTGAAACTTAGGTAACGTCCCTGTCCATGCCTGCTGGACCATGAGTCAGCGGTAATATGCACCTTACCGCTGACCGCCCTGTCCAGCGAGGTATGGACATTGCCTTCCACATGCCGGTAGAGAGCCGGAATCGCCTTCCGTGAGAAAAAGTGGCGTTTGGGTACCTGCCACTGAGGAACTGCACATTCCACAAACTCACGGAAGGGGGCAGAGTCTACCAACTGAAAAGGCAGCAGTTGAAGTGCTAGCAATTTTGCCAAGCTAGCATTCAACCGCTGAGCATGTGGATGGCTGGGAGCAAACTTCTTTCGGCGGTGCAGCAGCTGGGGCAGGGAAATTTGCCTGGTACAATCTGACGTCGGTGTACCAAAAGCAGATTGCCCACAAGTACTTGGCTGTGACACACCTAATTCTACACCTTCATTCCTCTCAGTGCAAGTCTCAGAGAGGACTGAAGGTATAGTGGGGTTGGAGATCTCAGCTGATGAGGAGCAAGGAGAGGTCCTCTTTGTTCTTTGGTGTGGGTCTTTTAGATACGCTTGCCAACGAACTGCATGGCAGGTCAACATATGTCTGGTCAAGCATGTGGTACCCAAGCGGAAGATGTTTTGGCCGAGCGAGATACGCTTGAGACATATGTTGCAAATAGCAGCGGTGCGATCTGATGCACTCGTCTCAAAAAAGGTCCACACCAAAGAACTTTTTGAATAACGCGCAGAGACTGCAGCGCCCTGCATATGTGGAGCTTTGGGGTGTGATGCAGTCAATGTGCTGCCCTTAGGCTGGCCCCTGGCCATCCTGCCTCATTGGTGATGTGCCGCCTCCTCCTCCTCCTCCTCCTCCTCCTCTTCCTCTCTCCTATCAGGCACCCACGTTGAGTCAGTGACCTCATTATCCCCTCCCTCCTCATCACTGGAGCAAACCTGGCAGTATGCTGCAGCAGGGGGAGCATGACTGCCAGATTGCTGTCCTTCTTGGGCACCCCCTCTGTCCGTGCTCATGTTACTGCCTTCATCGAGCTCAGTATCATCATCAGAGCCTTCCAAACGCTGGGCATCCTCCTGGAGCATGTACCCAACACTGTGGTCAAACAGTTCGAGGGACTCCTCAGGAGGACATGGTGGGGCTAGGGAAGGAGTCACTGATGACATTGAGCCGAGGGAAGAGGCCGCTGCTTTGCCAGACAAAGTACCCTGGGCATGGGTGAGAGAGGATGAGGAGGATGAGGACGGCTTGGTCATCCACTCGACCAAGTCTTCCGCATGTTGCGGCTCAACACGACCAGCTGCCGAAAAAAAGGCCAAGCGTGTCCCACGGCCATGTGCTGATGAGGATGCACCGTCTCCACGACCAGCACTAGACACAGAGCCTGCTTGCCCTCTCTTATTGGCTTGTGACTGTCTGCCTCTCCTTCTTGGCCTTCCAGACATACTAATGGCCTGTAGCTGCACTAAGCTGGGTATATATATATATATATATATATATATATATATGTACTGATACTGCAGCTAGCAAAATCAACTGCCTGCCTGTAGTATGAGAACACCACCAACCTTCTACAGGTAGCTTTAGCTGAACACTGTGCAGAGCTCGCAAAAAACTAACTTGTAGGTTTAGCTGAACACTGTGAGGTGGACGCACCACACTAACTTGTAGTTTTAGCTGAACACTGTGAGCAGGACGCACTGCACTAACTTGTAGCTTGAGATGAACACTGTGCAGAGGTCTCACTACACCAACTTGTAGGTTTAGCTGAACACTGTGAGCAGGACGCACCTCACTAACTTGTAGGTTTAGCTGAACACTGTGAGCAGGACGCACCCCACTAACTTGTAGTTTTAGCTGAACACTGTGAGCAGGACGCACCCCACTAACTTGTAGGTTTAGCTGAACACTGTCAGCAGGATGCACTGCACTAACTGTAAATAGTCTAGCTGCCTGACTGTGGTACTAATAGGATTAAAAGAACACCAGTAATTTTCTTCAGGTAGCTGTATATACTGTAACAAGACAAGCCTGCCTGTCAGTAGGAAGATAATAGGAACGGATCTAGCTAAACTGAATACAGTGTATATATATATATATATATATATATATATATATATATATGCAACACCTGGGATGCATATATATACACAATACACTGTAAGTGCAGCTAAACTGACTGACTGTTCTGCCTAATCTATCTAACTCAAATCAAATGTCACTGTCTGTCTCTCTCTCTCTCTCTCTCTCTCTCTCAATGAATGCCGGAACACACACTACACAGGGCCGCCGTGCAGGCGGCCCTATATAGTGTGGGGCGTGTACTAGATCCCCTGAGCCATAATTGGCCAAAGCCTCCTTGGCTTTGGCCAATTACGGCTCTCTGTTCAGATGGCGCTGTGATTGGCCAAGCATGCGGGTCATAGTGCATGCTTGGCCAATCATCAGCCAGCAATGCACTGCGGTGCCGCAGTGAATTATGGGCCGTGACGCGCCACACGAATTTGGCGCGAACGGCCCATATCGTTCGCAATTCGGCGAACGGGTGAACAGACGATGTTCGAGTCGAACATGGGTTCGACTCGAACACGAAGCTCATCCCTATTGGCAAGTGGTTACCTATGCTTTCACTTGATCTCAACCTGCAACCACTTGGTACCAACCTTTGGCTTGTTTACTGACCTCACTTCTGTTTAATTCCTGCCTGCTACATCTTCCACTGGACTATGGCTTGCTCATCTCCTGGTGAGGTGATCCTGAAGACCACAACCTGGCACTAGCATAAAGCAAAACCCATCTCAGCTATCAGGATCTATGATGAAGACCAGTTCGTGCTTAGACCCTGCACCTTGCGTGAGCCGCATCATCTGCCAGAGTGACCTGCTCGTGAACTTATCCTGTCAGTCTGTGGGAATCTCTCAACTGCTATAGCTACTGATCTTCAAGCCTGACCCTGACCATGTGTCCTAGCAACCAATGAAGCTAATGCACAACACAATAGTAAAGCTAATAAACATCAAGGGATGTTTAGTAATTCTGTTGCAAGGCAAAGCAATGCTAATCAGGAGCAGTGAGACAGACTGTATGAGAGATTTACTACAAGTTTAAAGCCTAAGTCATATATTCCTTGGCTTTGGCCAATTACGGCTCTCTGTTCAGACGGCGCTGTGATTGGCCAAGCATGCGGGCCATAGTGCATGCTTTGCCAATCATCAGCCAGCAATGCACTGCGATGCCGCAGTGAATTATGGGCCGTGACGCGCCACACGAATTTGGCGTGAACGGCCCATATCGTTCGCAATTCGGCGAACGGGCGAACAGACGATGTTCGAGTCGAACATGGGTTCGACTCGAACACGAAGCTCATCCCTAATGGCAAGTGGTTACCTATGCTTTCACTTGATCTCAACCTGCAACCACTTGGTACCAACCTTTGGCTTGTTTACTGACCTCACTTCTGTTTAATTCCTGCCTGCTACATCTTCCACTGGACTATGGCTTGCTCATCTCCTGGTGAGGTGATCCTGAAGACCACAACCTGGCACTAGCACAAAGCAAAACAAATCTCAGCTATCAGGATCTATTATGAAGACCAGTTCGTGCTTAGACCCTGCGCCTTGCGTGAGCCGCATCATCTGCCAGAGTGACCTGCTCGTGAACTTATCCTGTCAGTCTGTGGGAATCTCTCAACTGCTATAGCTGCTGATCTTCAAGCCTGACCCTGACCCTGTGTCCTAGCAACCAATGAAGCTAATGCACAACACAATAGTAAAGCTAATAAACATCAAGGGATGTTTATTAATTCTGTTGCAAGGCAAAGCAATGCTTATCAGAAGCAGTGAGACAGACTGTATGAGAGATTTACTACAAGTTTAAAGCCTAAGTCATATATTCCCTGGTCACTTTTAGAGCAGAGTTGAACCTTCCTATCCTTTTCGGCCACCTTAGCCTCTGTTTGATCTGCAGTTGCTATAATGCTGCACATGTGATTGGTTAAGACACCAGACATTTAAGAGTATTAAAAGTATGGCCAAAGTTTTTGTTTACACTCATGTGTGCTTTCCTGTGACCCAGAATCAGCCTGCTGACAGCCAATGCCGCAGAGCCACTCCAGGCTCTGAAGAATCCTGACAATATTGTTGGGGTCCACCTACAGTAGATGCCTGATCAGCAGCTGGCTCAGCCTCTCAGCACGCGTCTGAGAGCCAAAGCCAGATGCGTCCGCCCCCTCCCCAGCCCAATTTTTCAGTGAGCACTGGAGGGGAAGGGCAAAGAGTGGTGACCGACAGTCACTGCTCTCTGCTCAAAGCTGACAGAGATGACCAATTACCACCAAAAGAAAGCTCTATTTGTGGGAAAAAATGGCCTGGTCATTGAGCAGCCAAATCTTCTGGGACTAAAGTGGTTAATGGCTCGGCAGTTCAGTTGGGAGCACAAGCAACTGTGATGGTTATCATTCATTGCATTGCATTTGAATGTACAGCTGTGCTCATAAGTTTAGATACCCTGGCAAAATTTATGATTTCTTGGCCATTTTTCAGAGAATATGAATGATAACACAAAAACATTTCTTTCACTCATGGTTTTTTGCTGAAACCATTTATTATCAGTCAACGGTGTTTGCTCTTTTTAACCACTTCCCGACCGCCTCATGACGATATACGTCGGCAGAAGGGACATACAGGCAGAATCCTGTACCTGTACGTTGCCCTTTAAGAGGCGGCTTGGGAGCTTTGTGAGCATGATCGCGGGTCCCACGGACGCGATGTCAGCGGGGATACCCGCGATCCTCTCACGGAGAAGAAGAATGGGGAAATGCTAATGTAAACAAGCATTTCCCTGCTCTGCCTATTGACACGGTCACTGATCACAGCTCCCTGTATCCCCTATTTTGTAAACGATATAACTTTTGCGCAAACCAATCAATAAACGCTTATTGTGATTTTTTTTTTTTACCAAAAATATGTAGAAGAATACGTATCAGCCTAAACTGAGGAAAAAAATATTTTTTTATATATTTTTTGGGGATATTTATTATAGCAAAAAGTTAAAAAAAAACTTTTTTTTCTCAAAATTGTCGCTATTTTTCTGTTTATAGTGCAAAAAATAAAGACCGCAAATACCACCAAAAGAAAGCTCTATTTGTGGGAAAAAGGACGTCAATTTTGTTTGGGAGCCACTTTGAATGACCGCACAAAGTGCTCTGGTCTTTGACCAGCTAAATAGTCTGGGGCCTTAAGTGGTTAAATCATAATCACAACAGAAACTACCCAAATTACCCTGAACAAAAGTTGACATACCCTGGTGATTTTGGCCTAATAACATGCACACAAGTTGACACAAAGGGGATTGAATGGCTATTAAAGGTAACCACCCTCACCTGTGATCTTTTTGCAGTTTGCTTATTTGTTTGTAATTAATGTGTGTGTATAAAAGGTCAATGAGTTTCTGGACTACTGACAGACCCTTGCATTTTTCATCCAGTGCTGCACTGAGGTTTCTGGATTCTAAGTCATGGGAAAAGCAAAATAATTGTCAAAGGATCTGCAGGAAAAGGTAGATGAACTGTATAAAACAAGAAAGGGATATAAAAAGATATTCAAGGAATTGAGAATGCCAATCAGCTGTGTTCAAACTCTAATCAAGAAGTGGAAAATTAGGGGTTCTGTTGAAACCAAACCACAGTCAGATAGACCAACTAAAATTTCAGCCACAGCTGCCAGGAATATAGTTCAGGTGAAATACAGGACTCTCTGAAAACATGTGGTGTGGCTGGTTCAAGAGGCACAATAAGGAGGCACTTGAAGAAAGATCGGCTGCGTAGTCGAGTCGCCAGAAGAAAGCCATTACAATGCAAATGCCACAAAGTATCCCGCTTACAATACACCAAACAGCACAGAGACAAGCCTCAAACCTTCTGCCACAAAGTCATTTGAAGTGATGAGACCAAAATTTAGCTTTTTGGCCACAACCGTAAACACTACATTTGGAGAGGAGTCAACAAGGCCTATCATGAAAGGTACATAATTCCTACTGTGAAACACTGAGGTGGATAGCTGATGTTTTGGGGATGTGTGAGCTACAAAGGCACAGAAAATTTGGTCATAATTGATGGCAAGATGAATGCAGTATGTTATCAAAAAATACTGGAGGAACATTTGCATTCATCAGCCAGAAAGCTGCGCATGAGACGTGCTTGGATATTCCCACATGACAATGATCCAAAACACAAGTCGACCTGTCATTTGCTACAGCAGAATAAAGTCAGGGTTCTGGAGTGGCCATCTCAGTCTCAAGCAGCAGAGGTTATAATTTGATAAAATTATCTGTCAGACAATCAGTAATTTAATTGGCTGCTTAAGTCATAAGCAAAACTCAGGCTTGTCATAGATGGATCAAAAGTTGGTCAGTTCAGCAGGAACCAGCCAAATTTTGATCCATCTATGGTAGTGGCTACATGCAGGGATGCCGGACCATGGATTCCAGTTGGGGGTTGGGGGAGGGGGTTTTTTAAGCACGTGATTAGAGCCAGAGACTCTAATAGGCTTCAACAAAGGGTGGGTTCCGGGTACAGAGCATTGCACCCAAAGCCCGGTTGTGCGACGATAACGTTGTGTGTTGAATGAATGAACATTCGTTATCACCACACTAATCCTCCTTCCAGCCAATCAGGAACAGGTCTGAAACCCTTCACCTGATTGGCTGAAAGGTCAGGCGATCCTATTGGACACCTAGCAGGGGAAAAGAAGAGACGCACGGTAGAAACATGGAGGTCACAGAAGCCGCTGTGTGACCCACAGCTTGCCGCTGTCAACTAGACATGTGCATTCGTTTTCGTCCGAATGCATTTTCGTCCGAATTTCAGGTATTTTGTTTAACCGAAAAACAAAAGATCTGACATAAACAAATGCTTTATTTTCGTTTTCGTTGCTACAACAGTTCGACATAGATAGGAGATTTGACATGATGATGACAATAACAATCTGTGTCCATCAAACCTGTGGTCGAATGTGCCTAACCTTAACTCTATTAGTCCAAGATTATTCTACATAGAGAGAAAAGATTCGACGTAGGGGAGAAAAGATTCGACGTAGGGGAAAAAAGATTCGACGTAGGGGAGAAAAGATAAATAAAAATAATGATGATGATGAATGTTATTGGCTGATTGTAACCAAAGAGGAGGAGCAGTAAAATAGCTAGAACTAAGTACACACGTACTTTGGCTTATGGTGTCTGTTGAAAATTCTAAGAAGATTCTACGGAGCAGGTAAACTATACGGCGTCGTACAGTTTAGCTGCTTCCTCTAATCTTCTTTGAACATTCGACAGACACCATAAGCCTTCAATGACAGATTCGACCTTAATTTGGATTTTCGGACGAATGTAATTTTTAACGAAAAACCAAATAAATAAAAACAAATTTCAGGAGTAACTAAATAAATTTATTTTTCGGACGAAAACGAAATTCCGAAACAAAATATTTCAGTGTGCACATGTCTACTGTCAATCACTGCCTGACCCGCTGCTCATTCCACAGCTCGCCGAATTACCTGCAGCTTGACCTGCCACCCGTCCCACAGCTCACCACTGTCACCTGCTGCCTGACCTGCCACCAAGATGGGGTAAGTGTCTCGGGCAGACAACGAGCGAGTGGGCGGGCAGGGTGCTGGTTAAATGCCGGGGAGTTTTGCTGGTTAAGTGCAGGGGTGAGGGGGTTGTGCCAGTTAAGTGCCACCGGGGGGGTCAGTGGTGGTTGTTTGCCACCCCCCCAAAAAAAGCCCACCAGCCACCACTGATCTATAGGCAGGTTGGTTGTACCGAAGTCAATCTATCAATCGACTTCAGTACAACCAGCTTGTTGGGTTTTTCTTGTGTGTTCACTGCCAGCGGCTATAGTCACCAACAGTGATCATTGTATTCTGACAGTGGGGAAACATCCCAATATCAGAATACAATTAAAAAATTATTAGACCCCCACGCTTATGGTGAAAATGAAAAATGAGGAGCTGCAGCCTCTATCAATAAATTCACCCTAATGCCCCGTACACACGGTCGGACATTGATCGGACATTCCGACAACAAAATCCTAGGATTTTTTCCAAAGGATGTTGGCTCAAACTTGTCTTGCATACACACGGTCACACAAAGTTGTCGGAAAATCGGATCGTTCTGAACGCGGTGACGTAAAACACGTATGTCGGGACTCTAAACGGGGCAGTAGCCAATAGCTTTCATCTCTTTATTTATTCTGAGCATGCGTGGCACTTTGTGCGTCAGATTTGTGTACACATGATCGGAAATTCCGACAACGGATTTTTTTGTCGGAAAATTTTATAGCCTGCTCTCAAACTTTGTGTGTCGGAAAATCTGATGGAAAATGTGTGATGGAGCCTACACACGGTCAGAATTTCCGAACAACAAGGTCCTATCACACATTTTCCGTCGGAAAATCCGACCGTGTGTACGGGGCATAAGGTGAATTTAGAAGAAATGTGAAAAAGAAGGGATAGGTATGGCACTTCTCTTATTAGAGGTGACCTACAACCTCTAAATACTTGAGGGGTGTGTGTCACAGGTGCATTTAATGCAAAAAGTGACAATAAAAGTGCAGAAAATAAATATTTGTAAATTCACAAAAATCCACAAAAAAATCCTACTGTGTAAACTTCCTAACCGCTTATATATAATGCATATTGTTATGTTCAAATGAAAATAAAATAAACACAATCCTGTGCAAAACCTGCAATTCAAAGTGACATTTCTGTGCAAAAAAATCCAACATATATGACTGGTGTATATTTTTGCTGTGAAACTCGGTTCAGAAATATGCATATACCGTCCTTAAACCCTGGTGTATAAAAAAGTCCAAAAAAAGTGACAATGTGCTCCTTCAAATTGTTCTGTGCTTCTCGGAAAACAGTGCCCCATAAGAAATGCACTCACCACTATTATTCACCCCACAGGGAGGTATTTCACCTTCACAGTGTGAGCCACTGTGCAGCCTGTGGAGTGGGAGGAAACTTCCTGTCCTGTGTTCTCCAAGTGCCTCCTTGTCTGCGATGTAAGCGGTCTCCTCACTGTTAACCTCTTAGATGTTGCCCACATGTAGAGAGGAAAGAGACTCCATAGTGTGATATCGTTCAAATATCCAAACATTTATTAATAATACTGATGGGTACTCACATTTTCTAAAATGTGAGTGTGACTAGCCTTAGTTGTCATTGGAACAGGTACCTCTTTATGTCTTTTGCACTAACAGTAGTATAATGGCTTTCATAACATTTTTTGACTTGATGACAATGGTCACCAGGACAAGTGGAAAAAGTTAGTTGCCCCAATGGGAACACATGCATCAATACAAACTTGACAGGGGTCATCATGTCAACATTGAAAAAAGTGTTGGCTTTAGATACAATAGCTATGTTTGCATGCTTTTACATCTTTTAACATCAGTCAAAGCATATTTGAACACACAGCCAGCACTGAGGACTTCTAACTGTCCAGATCCATGTGCCAAAGGCACCCTCCAACAGGATCGTCACCCAACTATTTTTACTAGCAGCCCTAATGAAGGGGGAGTCTCTAGTTCCCCAAAACGCACTGGCCACGTTTATTATGCTGAAACTTCAAATAAAATACAAATGAATTACCTCTTTGATCACCGGGCATTCCTTTATCCTCATTTCTTCTACATTACACGGGGAGTCGACCGTAAGAACCCACACCAAGGTAGTAGCCCAAGCCCATAACAGGGCTCATCACCACGTTTTTCCTAACTGGGCACGGAATTCTGGAAACAAATTCTTTCCCTCTACCCACACCCTACCAATCTACAACACTGACTGATAGAGTCAGTCCAGCGCAGTCTACACCCATTCTTCTCAACAATATATATTGGTAAAGGTGTATTGCGCTAACCATACACAGAAATGGGAAAGGGGGTGCAGCTGCTCTTGTAAGCCCAAAAATACAAAAGACCCAAATGTGTCATAAATTCAAACAAGCGCGCATCCACAAGTGATTTCTACAAGTATTGAAAATTATTAAATATGAAAAAGGTGTGATCAAAAAATTCACAAAAATATATTATATCATGTGAGATATGTCAACACCCATCTCGTCATAACTTATGTGATAAAGCATATGTGAAAATGTATAACTTAATACATTGATATGACTCTAATGTATTAAAAGTGTGGGGTGTGAAATTGAAACGATATAAGTCTAAATTTAGTGAGCAATTAAGTGAAAAAATGAAGCAATATGTGATACAATATAACTTTGAAATTAGTGAAATAAAATGTATCTATTAGCATCAACGAAACTTAAGTCTCATGGATAATAGTCCCAATATATAGTAGGAAAAAACAGCCACAGATCTTCAACACTTGAAAAAAACCTTATCGATTTTCTTCCTGCTTGTGCATATATATAAAAGGGCCGCTTACCGGATATGTTGGATCTCAAGTTATAGAGATCGTATACGCCTGATGCATTAGCCTGCTGGGGGGAATGGGAGAATTTTGCATATCCCCCTGCTGCTCATTCCAATATGGTCTCCTTTGTGATGGATCTTCATATCTCCCTGTATAATCCATATATGATCTATCCTGGGAGTGTTGATTACCATAATTACGTGGTGTATATTGAGGTCTGTTTCCTTTATTGGAGCCTAAAGCTTGTACTCTACCCTGATCTCTTTGGTAGTAATTACTGGGGGACTGTTGATAATAATTTTTAGTGGAATCTGAACCATTCTTCGGGTTTTTAATTGGTTTCTTCCCCTGATGAGAAGACCGTCCTTTTCCACCTCTGGGGGGCCCCATATCCCGATGTACAGGAGCCTTTAGTTCCATTTCCCTGTCTTTATTGGCAGGGAGGGGGAGAGATTGAGCCCCACCACTAGCTTCCATATTTTCAACACCTCCCATATCCTTAGTAGCAACATCATGGTATAATTCCTGCCATTTAAAGACGTTGTTTGTCTTGTAATCCTCAACGTCTCTAAAGTACTTTTTCCTCTTTTTTATCCGTTGTTCTTCCTCTTCCTCTATCATAATTTCTCTAAGTTCTTTAAAATAAACTTGGTATAAACCTTCTTTATTGTATGGTGAGAGTTTATCCCTAATTTCACTGATCTCCTGCTGTAATCTGGCAGCTTTGCTTCGTTTCTTTGATAGCAAAAATTCCAAAAAAGTAAGACCCACACCATTAAAATAAAGAAACCAATCCTGGGGTTCCTGATCCCCTTTATCTGGATAAACATGCCACCGCAAGCTTCTGGGGATCATCTTCTCCTTCAGACACCTTTCCAAGAAGACTATGTTCCAAGAAGCATGTAGTTCGGCAATTAGAACGTTTTTAAGTCTCATGAAGATACTTCTAATGTTGTCTGTTTCCAGAGCAGTCTGATCAAAGACTTCCTCTGGATTGATTTTCCTACTTTTGTGATATTCAAAAATATCCATGGTATCAAAAAATTATTAAATATATGTGTTATAAAAATCTTAACACAAAAGTGTATATATAAAAAATGTGTAAAAAAAGTGAAAAAAATGGTAAGCTGCAAAAAACATGTATTTTAAAGACAAAATAAAATGGTAAAGGTGTATTGCGCAAACCATACATAGAAATGGGAAAGGGGGTGCAGCTGCTCGTATAAGCCCAAAAATACAAAAGACCCAACTAAATTCAAACAAGCGCGCATCCACAAGTGATTTCTACAAGTATTGAAAATTTTTTCTACTATGACGGTCAATACTTTCTACAACGTACAGGCGTGGCGATGGGGGCTAAATTTGCCCTCAGCCTCGCCAAACTTTTTATGGCATTGTGGGAAAATTACCATATTTTTTCGAAGAGGGACCCACGCCTACTTTTTTGACGTAGGTTCATATTTGATGCCTTCTTTCTTTGGAAAGGAGATGTAGAATCGTTGGTCTCCTTTATGAATACGATGAATTCCAACCAATGGGGCATTAGATTTACTTAGGAACATAGTGCAGTTTCCGTCAATTTTTTATATTTGATTATTACCAAGGCTGGAGGACAGTTATACACCAAAACATTCTTCAAGGTGACTGAAAGGAATGGATATATACCTGTCGGGAGCTGTCATCACCCCAACTGGCTTAAAGCTATACCCAAAAGCCAATTTCAGCGGGTTAGAAGAAATTGCTCACATATTGAGGATTTCTATACCCAAGCTGAAGTTCTGAAAAAACGTTTTGAGGATAAGGGGTATGACTCCAAATTATTGGAAGCAAACCTTTTAAAGGTAGCCAATACAGAGAGGGAACAATTCCTTATGCCTAAAGTGAGAAGTTTGGATGACAATAAAAATAAAAAGAAGGCCCATGAATGGGCATTCATTACAACTTTTTCTTCTCAACATTGGTGGGTGAATAGGATAATGAAGAAATATTGGAATATTCTAAAAGGTGATAAGATTTTGGGCTCTGCCCTTCCTAATAAACCCAACATTGTTTACAGAAGAAACCAGACTCTTAAAGATAAACTAGCACCGAGTGCAATAGATTTACCCCCAAAAATTAGTATGTTTGGCAATCTGAAAGATTTTAACCATGCAAAAGATGTAAGGTATGTAGAACCTCACAGACTGTAAGAACCTCTTCCTTCACGCCTAAAGTTACAGGAAAGGTAGATAATATCAAAGATTTTATTACCTGCGGGACCATAGGGGTAGTTTATTTGCTTATTTGCCCCTGTGGGTTACAATATATAGGAAGAACAACCCGAGCTCTCAACGTTCGGATAGGAGAACATTTGGGTAACATTAGGAGAGGTTTCATAGGACACAGTGTGTCCAAACATTTTAGAGTACATCATAACAGGAATACTGCTCTACTTAAAGTGATAGCAATAGAAAAATACACCCCTCATTGGGGAGGAAGTAACCTAAAGAGATATATTTCTCGCCATGAAACTAGGTGGATATATGACCTCCAATGTTACAGTCCCCTGAGACTTAATGTAGAATGGGATATTAATTGCTATATTGACAGCAGATAATAGGCTCCGATCCCTCTTCCTCCTTCCCCCCCTTTTTTTCCCTATACTATATATATAGAGTTGTAAAATCAATTTTAATTTTAATTTTGACTCAGATGTGTATAGGTTTGTAATCAGGTGAATACATATATGGAGAATATATATATATTTTTTAATTTATGTGTGTATAAGTTTGAAACTAGGTTAATAATTTTACAGTTTCAGTTTTTTTGACTCAGATGTGTATAGGTTTGTAATCAGGTGAATACATATATGGAGAATATATATATATTTTTTAATTTATGTGTGTATAAGTTTGAAACTAGGTTAATAATTTTACAGTTTCAGTTTTTTAAAACTTTTAAATTTAGATATCCCCTTTTTGATATATTATACACCAATTATTCTCCTTGAGACACCATCTTCTATTGGGATGTTTTAGATCAGCCAAGTAGGAGAGTAATGAATAATTTTTGACATTAACTGGTTTTGTCGATTTACTCAAGCCCTTTACTAATATTTCTATCTGGAGCGATTAAGAAAATTTCAGCTCATTGGGTTTATGTGAAAGGTTTTTTTTGGTTGCACTGCTGCGCAGCCTGGGAATTTTACATTTATCATGTATAAACGAATAAGGATTATAATTCAATAGTATTAACCTGAAAAATAATGAGAAGTAATATAATATACAATTTTATATGAAATAATTTTTAATATAAAAATAAGGGCTTTTTTAAAAGAAAAGATACTTTTAATTTATTGTTTGTGGACAAAGGATATGTGTTTAATATTAACACATTTTTTTGGACCAAGTTTGTAGCAATTTAACCAGATAAATGACGGTGTGATTGGATGACAACTGGAGAGAAAGTCCGACATGTTACTTCCGGTGTCTCCCCTGCCTTCAAAGTATTTAAACGTGATGTTCTGGCGTCTGGTCACGTCTCCGTTCCCAGTCGAAGCCTGTTGAGGGGAAACGCGTCGGGTGGAGCAAGTGGCTGTGACGCCATCACGTTTTTTACCCTCTTTTCCTGTGCAGTCACCTGGTTCGATCCTGTGCTGTGGGAAGCTGGCCGTGTGCTAGTTTTTTATCCGCTACCTTTTTTCCTATATATTTGCCGTGTGGCTTGGATTTTTAAGTGTGCAGTTTACAGTTTGTTCAGCGTGATTTGACAAAGTTGCTGTGATTAATTGCTGTGAATTGAGAAGTGACATTTTTTTCAATAAAACTTTTGGAAACATATCTGCACTATGAAGTCTCCCTCCCTTCTTATATTACTGAGGGGTTAACTCCAAGAAGATCTGTGGAAAGAAAAAACCTTAATTGAAGGCAACATATTCCCTTCACCTGTGGATCCAACTTGCTGAGTTAAAGAACATTCACTTTCTGGTCAGGGATCGGATGAGGATATCTCCCTCCTTGGATCAGAGTGTGAGTGGGAACCAGCGCTGCCGGCAGGCTAATGCATCAGGCATATACGATCTCTATAACTTGAGATCCAACATATCCAGTAAGCGGCCCTTTTATATATATATCCACAAACAGGAAGAACATTGATACATTTTTTTTTCAAGTGTTGAAGATCTGTGGCTGTTTTTTCCTACTATATAATGGGACTATTATCCATGAGACTTAAGTTTTGTTGATGCTAATAGATACATTTTATTTCACTAATTTTAAAGTTATATTGTTTTACATATTGCTTAATTTTTTCACTTAATTGCTCACTAAATTTAGTTATATCGTTTCAATTTCACACCCCACACTTTTAATACATTAGAGTCATATCAATGTATTAAGTTATACATTTTCACATATGCTTTATCACATAAGTTATGACGAGATGGGTGTTGACAAACAATATATATTGCTTTCATTTTTGGGTTAAGATTACTCTAATAATACTTTAACACACATTTATTCCATGTTAAGTGCACCATTTCATAACATTACACTTATTTTAGCATATTGCACACAAAAAATACATGTAAAATGTGCTGCTAATATGAATTAGGTCACTCTGACTGCCATCATTCTTAACTAAAATATACACTCACTGGTCACTTTATTAGGTACACCTGCTCAATTGCTTGGTAACACAAATTGCTAATCAGCCAATCACATGGCAGCAACTCAATGCGTTTAGGTATCTAGACCTGGTGGTGAAGACTAGCCAAAGTTCAAATCGAGCGTCAGAATGGGGAAGAAAGGAGATTTAGGTGATTTTGAACGTACCATGGTTCAAAAACTGCTGATCTACTGGGATTTTCACACACAACCATCTCTAGGGTTTACAGAGAATGGTCTGAAAAAGAGAAAATATTCAGTTGTGTGGATGAAAATGCCTTGTTGATGTCAGAGGAGAATGGGCAGATTCGTTCGAGATAATAGAAAAGCAACAACAACTCAAATAACCACTTATTACAACCAAGGTATGCAGAATACCATCTCTGAATGCACAACACATCGAAACTTGAAGTAGATGGGCTACAGCAGCAGAAGACCACACCAGGTGCCACTCCTGTCAGCTAAGAACAAGAAACTGAGGCTACAATTTGCACAGGCTCACCAAAATTGGACAATAGAAGATTGGAAATCGTTGTCTGGTCTAATGAGTCTCCATTTCAGCTGCGACATTCAGATGATAATGTCAGAATTTAGAGTAAACAACATGAAAGGATGGATCCATCCTGCCTTGTATCAACAGTTCAGGCTGGTGGTGGTGGTGTAATGATGTGAGGGATATTTTCCTGCCATACTTTGGGCCCCTTAGTACCAATTGAGCTTAGTTTAAATGCCACGGCCTACCTGAGTATTGTTGCTGACCATATCCATCCCTTTATGACTACAGTGTACCCTTCTTCTGATGGCTCCTTCCAGCAGGATAATGCACCATGTCACAAAGCTCAAATCATCTCACCGCTGGTTTCTTGAACATGACAGTGAGGTCACTGTACTCCAATGGCCTCCACAGTCACCAGATCTCAATCCAATAGAGCACCTTTGAGATGTGGTGGAACTGGAGATTTACATCATGGATGTGCAGCTGACAAATATGCAGCAACTGTGTGATGCTATTATGTCAATATGGACCAAAATCTCTGAAGAATGTTTCCAACACCTTGTTAAATCTATGCCACAAAGAAAGAAGGCAGTTCTGAAGGCAAAAGGGGATCCAACCCCGTACTAGCAAGTGTACCTAATAAAGTGGCCGGTGAATGTATATGCCCCTTTAGTAAGATTTTTCAGGCAGAGCACATTTCCCCTTCTATGCTGATGTAATTTGTCAACTGAATTTGTAATATGCAATACTATCCATAAATGACCGGTTTCCCCGCATCCAATTCGCATAGCAGAAGAATGAGAGCAAGGGGGGACTGTTTTAAGGCCACCCGGCGCATGGGATTGTGGCAGAATAAAGGTTTCTAGGTCAGGTAGTGTATGGGCGGAGCCTGTTCTGCTAGCAGTTAGGTAACCTAGTTTCAGGTCAGCTGACCCTTGGAGGTCAGCTGACCTTTAAGAACATTCCAGAAGTTTTAAGTCACATGACCCCTTGGAATGTTCTGGATAGGTCAAAGGCTATATAAGGCAGTGCAACAGTCATTTTGGCTGCCAGTTCCCAAGACACCCACCTGAGGAGCTATCCCCCCCTTCCTTGTCGCGGCCTTAGAATATTATGTGGTTTTACCCTCCTTTTATATAAGGGAGTAATCATTATAAATTGTTATACGTTTCATCAACCTGAGTCGTAGTGGCTGGGTTGCTTAATGTATGGTTGTTGAGTAAAGAAGTTATTTGTGAATTCATTTATTTAACTATGAACGATTTCTGTTGTATGAATTAAATTGTACACCAATAATAAAGGCCGCGGCCAAGTTTACTCCACTATTCTGTTGGCCTGACACTGGTTTAGCAAAGTAACAATGCTGTAAGAGCAGGTAAATATTTTCTTTGCTTTCGTAGCAATCCTAACAGGACCGCTAGTTGGAAGTGAGCCTTGCAGATAGCAATCCTGACTGTGTTGTCTGGCAGAGGTGTATGAAGCCCATATATGGTTTGGATAAAATTACTTTAACAGATAAAATAACTCATATATTTATATAATGTATTTGAACTATTTATTTAGATATTGTCTCGGAGTTTAGCATGAAGTGATTAAAGGCAATTAAGAAGTTTTTTTTTTAAATAGTTGATTATGTGCCATCTAAAAGCAGTAAGTGATCCAAAGTTCAGCTTTATACTTTTCAACTTGGCGCATCATTAAAAACAGAGCTTCAAAGCAAACAGCAATATGGAGTTCAGAGCTGCTCAGTCTATATTTCATTTTAAAACTATACTGTTTATGTCTCTGTGTAAGATGTTTAGTTAGCCTGCCATTCCAGAAATGTTATATTTGGCAAAAAAATGACCTACTCTAATATAAAAGTATTTTGTCATATTGGTTAAACCTCTAATGAGAGCAACCTCCCCTTTTGAAAATGCTGATAGCCTAACTGTCATGATGATCCAATGGCTTCAGTTCTTTGTGGGCCGCTTCAATGGAAAGTATGCAGATTAGGAGATATGACTTTACTCTGATCATACTAAACACACCTATTCCTGATCAGTAAAGGGCCATTCTCAGCACTGTGCTGCAGTAACGTGTACAATAACGCAGGTTATGTTGGTGTGCTGTCATTACTGGTAATTATGAATGGCATGCTCATGTGCCTTCACAACACACCAGCATTGCAGTGCACCTTAACTCACGATGAAACATGCATTTTAGTGTGCGTGTTAAATGCATTGTCATGGACCTGACTGGTGTGAATGGGTCCCGCTTCAAATAGTTTTGAAGCCAAAGACAGACAAGTAACTAGCATTTTTTTACATCTTTTCTGTATGATCTCTTTTCTATTATAGTGTGAATCAGTCCAATTTTTTTGTTTTTGTTTTTTACAGTGGAGTTCCAACTATATGATTCTTTTTTGGACGAATATATTTTTTTAAATACTATTATTTATATGACTCACGGTTTAGGGATCGATCCCCTGCTCGATTGCCAATTTAGATCATAAGATTTTTTAGATTTTTCTATCCCTGGCATGTTCCATATTGCTTGTGGACATGTGAAGCTCACAAGCACTATCTTTCGGGTTACGGTGCAGCTGAGCGATCAGCATGCACGGCTCCGTCCTTGAGCATGCGCAGTATGTACGGCTTGCAGCGCCGCACACTTCTGACGTTGCCATCACAAAAAAAATGATTTTAGCAAATGGCTGCAATATAACAAAGAGTGAAATATTTAAGGGGGTCTGAATACTTTCCATCCCCACCGTATATATATATATATATATATATATATATATATATATATTCTCAATATCAATTTATACACACATATACATAGAGAGAGAGAGAGGGAGAGATTGAAAAAATATTTTTTTATAAAAAATTGAATTCAACTTCTTTGTGGCAAATGGATATATATTTTTTTATTTAATAAATGCTGACAGACTTGTTAATTTTACTTACCTTAGCAGCGCCGCTCTGTCCCTGGAATGTGCTCTCTTCCATCTGTTGATTTTGTTTATATATATGTTAGAAGGCTGGCCGCAGGCTAGCCTGGATTTGTAGGAGGAGTCTGAGAGCTATATATGCCTCCTCCTCTATTAGATCCTTTGTTGACTCGTTTCTGGGTCACGCCAACACACGTCATTTCCGGGTCCTTGCTGAGCGACGGTCGGCTGCTACAGTGGTGGCGGTTCCTCTCTGTGCTCACTCCAGGCACTACCGGGGAGTCTGCCCTCCCACCCGCTCCTCTCTCCTGTGCAGATCTGGCTCCCCAAGGGGGCCGCCCACCCGCTTCTCCTGGTGTTCACGCCGGGGGGGGTGATTTGCCCGCCCGCCAGCTCCTCTCTCCTGTACAGATCTGGCTCCACGAGGGGGACGCCCGCCCGCTTCTCCCGGTGTTCACACTGGGGGGAGGGGTGATTCGGCCACCCCCCAGCTCCTCTCTCCTGTGCAGATCTGGCTCCATGAGGGGGCTGCCCGCTTCTCAAACCAAACTTGTGTTTCCTGTCTCTCTCTTGCTCTCCCCCCCCCCATCTGTTGATGACTTTTTACTGAAGAAGTCTATCCATTACCAATTGTGGTGGAGCTAGGCTAGGGTCCTCCAGCCATGGTTGCCAAATAAGATTAAATTTTCCCACAGCCTTTCTGCGGCTGTAGGCCAACCGTTCTCTGAGAAGTAAAGAATTAACATATACAATCCACTGCTTTCCTGTGGGGACCGCAGGTGCCATCCAATACCGTGCTATAAGTTTCCTGGCCAAGTACATCAGTCTATTGATCATATAATACATGCTCCTTGGGTACATTTCTTCATCTATTGCCTCAAGCAAGTACACCAGGGGGTTAATGGGAACAGGAACCTGAGCTAGTCTGGATATGCATTGTGACACTTCCGCCCAATACTGGTGAAGTTTCGGGCACCTCCAGAGCAAATGTATAAAGTCCCCCTGATGTACTTTACATTTTGGGCACGGGGGGAGTCTCTACTTCCCTAACTGTGGAGTTGTGTTGGTGTTCTATAGGCTCTATTTAGGATAAATAATTGTGACAGTTTATGAGACGCTGAAACAGATACTGTGGGTGTGGACTCCAGGGCCATGTCCCACTGATCACCATCTATGTCTCCGATATCCTCTACCCACTTACTCCTACACCTGTGAGAGATATGATCCTGGAAGGAGGACAACAGTTCTGCGTATATCCTGGACATAAGTCCCTTCCGGGTCTCAGCCTGAAGGACTTCCAGCAGCAGAGGACAGGGCGAGACTGTTAAAGACTGGGTCTGCTTCTGCGCCCTCAGGGCATGTCTAAGTTGGAGGTATTTGTAGAAACCCTTTGGGGTCAAGTGAAACTCCTGCATATCTGTTCATAGGTTTTCAGTACTGTCCCTTCGTATAGCTGCGGGAAGAACCAGATCCCACTTTCTCTCCATGGGGAGAACCCCTGTAATTCCTGAAGTTCTGGGTATTCTGGGTTGTTCCACAGTGGAGTGAAAGGCATCGGACCCTCAATCCCCATCGCCTTCTGAAATCCCTTCCATGCTTTTTTAAGGAGGCCATTGAAGGGGGCTGAGTGCAGGATACTTGGTAGATCCGTTTCCATATGGGAGGCTGCTTTCAGTGAGGGGTTAGTCATGGTCACCATGTTAATTACAGTGGTCATCAATTGTGTCCCTTCCCCACAACGCTAATTGTTGAATTTGTGAGAGTAGAAAATACATTGTAGGGTGCGGTACAGCTAGTCTCCCCTTATCCTTTCCATATTGTAGGGTGGTCAGGCTGATCCTTGCTTTTTTCTTTTTCCATATCAGATCTCTCATTAGGGAGTCTATGAGTTTGAACCATTTGTTCGGGATCCATATAGGTGAATTATGGAACACGTACAAGAGTTGCGGGGCCCATACCATTTTGATTAAATTTACTCGTCCTACTACTGACAATGGTAATTTACATCAACTGTTACATTTAGCCTTCTGCCTGTCTATTAACAGACCTAAGTTCAGTCTGAGATTACCTGTAGGAACTGGGGACACTACCACCCCCAAATACTTAAAGCTGTGTGCAATGTTAATCTGACTTGTTCCTGCCGGCAGAGGTGCTGCCAAGGGGTCAATAGGCATTAAGATTGACTTAGACCAATTTATGGTAAACCCAGAGAATCTGCCAAAAGCAGATATAATCCCCATCACTATTCACAGAGAGGCAGCGGCGTCACCCAGATAAATGAGTGCGTCATCCGCATAAAGCAATATCTTGTCTTCCAATAGGCCTCTATGAAATCCTACAACCTCTGACTCATTGCAGATCAGGATGGCTAGAGGCTCTACCGTCAAGGCGAACAGCAATGGGGATAGTCCCTGATCCCTGATGAGTGCCCCTGTGTAGATTAAAGGAGGGGGACACATTGTTATTGACATGAATCCTAGCCCTGGGCCCTGAGTATAACACTTTTACCCAAGCAATAAATTGGCTTCCCAGACCAAATCTTGCCAGGATTTCCAAGAGGTAGGGCCACTCCACACTTTTAAAAGCCTTTGCGGCATCCAATGACAAAATGGCCCTACCCCCCAGATTATCCACCGGCACCTGCAGTTTCAGAAACAAACACCGAATATTATCAGCCGTGGATCAGGTAGGAATAAACCCAGACTGATCACGGTGGACCAATCCCCCTGTCACTTGAAAGAGCCTTGTGGCCAAAACCCGTGCCAGCAACTTAACGCCCGCGTTCAATAAAGAAATCGGACGATATGAATCCGGCAGAAGCTCATCTTTGCCCGGCTTGGGGAGTAGCACAATAATGGCCTCTTGCATACTATCAGGGAGGCTGCCTGTTTCTAAGGCCTCCATGAGGGTCTGCAATAACGGTGGGAGAAGAACCTCACCACATTTGGAGTATACCTCGGCCGGCAGCCCGTCCGCACCCGGTGATTTGTGATGAGGTGCCTCTGCCAGAGCATCTGTCAACTCTGTTAGGGTGATTGGGGCATTCAACAAGTCCCTGTCAGCATCTGAGACCTGAGGAAAAGGGCAGTTCTGTAAGAATGTGGTCAATTCTGCAGAAGTATAGTTAGCATACAGTCCATTATAGAACTGGTGAAATTAATTTAGTATGTCAGAATTACAGGTATGTATTTCCCCGGTAGCAGTCTTAATGGCTGTAATAGTAGTACAATCTCTTTGCTCTCTAGCCACTAGGGCCAGGAGATGACCTGTATGTTCCCCCTCCTCAAAATATCCCTGCTGAAGGAAGTATGTCCTCTTCTCTGCTACGGACATTAGGACAGAGTTATATAAAGACTGTGCCTCTCTCCAGGCTTCATGATTGGATTGAGATGGATCAGTGACCAATGCCTGCTCTCTGTTTCTCATTTCGTCTCTCACTTTATCCTCCCATTCTCTAGAACGGTTCTTAATTCCTGTGATCTCTCTAATAAGGCAGCCCCTTAAGAATGCCTTGAGTGAGTCCCAGGCAGATCACCTATTGAATTGCAGGAACTCACCAAGTGCACTCATTATCCCATCAGCGGATGGAAACAGGGTCAGCCAAAAGGGATTCACTCTCCACACTGGACGGCCAGAGGAAACAATGGCATCCAGCCGCACCCAAAATGGGGAGTGATCAGATAGGAGGCGTGGCTCATATGCAGAGTCCCTCACCCTCTGCAATAATGCACCATTACCTAACCCCATATCAATGCGGGAGAGTCCATCATGTGTGACCGAGTGGCAGGAATAACATTTATCATCGGGATGTCTTTCTCGCCACACATCATGAAGCCCCAGTTCAGTAAGCAAAGAGGCAAAAGCCGTCCTTCCTGTAATAGGTCTCGCTGCCCGAGGTGTTAGTGGCAACCTATCTAGGTGTGAGTACAGGGTGTTGTTAAAGTCCCCCAGGGCCATTACCAGTGCATCTGGAAATAATGCCATAAATTGAGCTAGGCTCTGAAGGAGGGCCACTGAGAATGGCGGACGGATATATTGCTGCAATAATGCACATAAACCCATTCATTTTACACAATAAGAAAATATATTTACCTTCTCTGTCAATCTGCTGTTGAATGCATTCAAATGTAACAGTGGCAGAAATCAGTATACTAACCCCCCTAGAATAGGAGGAGTGTGTGGAATGAAACTGTATTGGATATTTATGGGAGCGCAGCAGGTGGACAGAGTCAGATTGCAAATGTGTCTCTTGGAGACAAACCAGGGTATTTGACGTTCCCGCACGCTCCGCTTCTGCTGCCATGAGCCTCATGTCCATCAAACAGAGTACGAGAACTGTTGCCGATTATGCCACTGAATTCTGTACTCTGGCAGCAGAGGCTGCTTAGAACAATAAGGCCCTTGTGGCTGCCTTCTCTTATGGTCTCTCAGATAACATCAAGGATTTGATAGCAGCCCGAGATATACCCACTGAGCTGGAGAGGTTGATCACATTTGCAATCCTCATTGACTCCAGACTCAGAGAAAGACTCTCTTTTAAGGAGATCTGGTGCAAGCCTCCTGTACATTTGTCTCCGAGCTTTGCAGTGCCACCCTCGCCTCCCATGCCTCCTGGTACCGAGTCGGTCTGTGAAGATGAACCCATGCACTTGGGCTTCACGTGTCTCTCTGCGGATGAGAGAGCCCTTAGGAGGAGGGAGAGATTGTGCCTTTATTGTGGCCAGGCTGGTCACTTTTTTTTTTCAAAATTTTATTTTTATTGGGTTATCAAATAAATTATAAAATTGTAACATAATGTTACAATACACTATTAATAAAAGTGTAATATAAACAGACATAATAAAAAGGGAAAACAGAGAAGAAAATAATAGATATAAGTGAATAATGTTCACAGATACTAGGCACAAGTGTAAATTGCATCTTTTCCCCTTTGACATACAGACACCAACAATGTAGAAATAATATAATATTATTAATAATAATTAATAAGGCGTGATGTGTGATATGGAAGTCCCGTATTCCGAAAGATCCCATGGCTCCCATACTTTATTAAATTGGAGGATGCAGTCATGCACAGAGGCCGTCATAAACTCCATCGTCCGAATCTCAGCCACCAAGTGCAGAAATCTGGACCATGAAGGGGGTGTATTGGATAACCAGGACAGTGGGATAAGCCTCTTGGCGGCAAGCAAAATATAGGATATTAGTTAATTAGCCTTTTTAGAAACACCTAGGGAAGAGAGGCCCAACAAATAATTTAAAGGGTCCAGTGGAGGGGACACCCCAATCACCTTTTGTACAAGTAGATGCACGTCCCGCCAAAAGGGTTGAATCAGGGAGCATTGCCAAAAGATATGAAGTAGAGAGCCTATGTCGGTCCCGCACCGCCAACAGCTCGGCGAGACCAAGGGCTCATACTTATGAATTACATCAGGGGTTCTATACCAAAACATGAGAATCTTAATGGAAGTCTCCCTCTGAGTCACACATTTGAAAGATTTAAAAGTAGAGGACCAGATCCTATCCGACATCTGTATTGTGATAGGGCGGCCCACTAGATGGGACCACCTGTTCATATAATGATGCATGATTTCCGTGATAGGAATCGACTCATGGAGGATACGGTAAATACATGAAATTAAATGTGGTTGGTGAGGGCCCTGAGCGCATAAGTATTCAAAGGTAGTTGACTTATCTAGGGTCAGGGTTGGAGATTTAGAGTGGAAGAAGTGTCTAACCTGTAGGTAGAAGTGGAAAAGGTGTGGTGGTATGTCAAATTTCTCACCTAAAGTATTGAAAGTATGTAGTCTCCTTGTTATGGGATGGACCAGGTTCCGGAGCTGAAAAAGAGGTACATTAAGCCATGAAAGGATCCTGCCCAGGGACATACTGTCTGGAATGATGGGTTGAATAGTACATTCACGAGAGGGTGTTTTGCTTGCGTCTATCTATCAAGGTTACTCTGTGGTATAAGCAAGGAAGCTGAGATTTCTGCAGTGTGTAAATGTGCTTTTTACTGTACAAAGATGCTGTACATACAAAACTATTACAATCTTAGGAATGCAATACAAGACTGACAGATCTCTATAACAAGCAAAATGCCTATAGTCTATAGTCTATATCAGTAAAAATACACTTAAAAGTTACTTATCTTCTGTTACTGTATGTTCGTGATCTCCATTGGCAATGATGATTCTTGGACACCAGGCAATGTTCTTGTATCATGAGTGGCAACTTCTGATCTTCAAAGCATGATGGTGTGTGTGTCTTCAAAGCATGATGGTGTGTGTGTGTCTCCCTACTCACCCCTTTTATGTGTCAGGCTGTTTGCCATAGTTATCAAACAACAGAAAACATGCCTGTTTACTGTAGCTGTAGAAACAATAGACTGTTAAACTGTATCTACGTACAAAAATGGTATCTAAAATGGTATCTAGGTACCATTGTCTACTCAAACCAAGACAGTAATTTAACAGCCATTCTGTCACATACCTGACGGTAGAGCCTGATATGCAGGGAACGGCCTCTCTTGCTCCTGATTCTGGCCCCCTGATAGAGTAGACAGGAGGAGCAGAAGTGCAGAGTCGCACAAGTGTCAAACAGTTCGTCTTCACTGTAATGTAGAACAGCAGCAGGTGGCACAGTGCTGGAGCAGGGTTCTCCAATGAGTGGAAGATGCAGGTCAGGCAAGCCGGGTCAAACACTGGCGGGAACGTCAGGAGCAGAAGCGGAGGCAGGAGCGTAGTCTGGATGCAGGCAGGGTTGGCAATGGGCTGGCAGCGTGGTAGTAGAAGGAGCAGGCAGATGCGGAGTCAGAACAAGCCGAGTCAGATGCAGGTAGCAGAGTCAGAGGCAAGCCGGGTCGGTAAAAAGGTGCAGGTATCACGGGTAAAGCAGGCAGGAACACACGGGAACGCTGTAGAACGGACAGCACTGGATGCAAGCACAGACCAAGTTTAAATAGCCTCTTGGTAATGTGCACACAGGTGCACCGAAGGTGTTCTGGCAGAGGCTGAGGTCACAGGTCGACTTCTCCTTCGGCCATCTTGAGTACTGGCTGGTCTTCCCTGACATTGCCCCCCCCCTAACGGGCAGCCTCTGGATGCCCAATCTGGCTACTTTGTCAGGATAGGTCCTCTTAAAGGTTTGGATCAGTTCTTGGGCATGATTGTTGGTTTCAGGTTCCAACGAGTTGTCTTCAGGACCGTAACCCCTCCACTTAATAAGGTATTGAACTTGACCTCTCCTTCTCCTGCAATCTAAAATCGCTTCTATTTCAAATTCCTCTTCGCCATCTATCACCACAAGTTCGGGTGGCTCTGTATTCCGATCCGGAAAAGAGTTGGGAATGGCGGGCTTCAGTAAGGTTATATGAAACACAGGGTGGATCCTGAAGGTCTCCGGTAACTCCAACTCATAGGCAACATCGTTAATTCGTCTCTTTACAGGAAACGGTCCCACGAATCTGGGGCCTAATTTCCTTGAGGGACAGGTTAGTTTCAGATTTGTTGTGGCTAACCAGACTTGGTCCCCCGGGTTCAGGATCAGGTCCCCTCTTCTCTTCTTATCGAAGATCTGTTTGTTATAAGCTTGAGTCTTGGCCATCGTCTCTTGTAGCAGCTTGTTGTTGGATCTAAAGAAATCCAATGTTTCAAGTACAGCAGGTACCGGGCATTCCGGAATGTTATTAAACAGAAAGGACGGGTGAAAACTGTAGTTTGCGAAGAAGGGAGATTGGTTCGTGGCTGAATGAGAAGAATTGTTGTAGGCAAACTTGGCTAAGGGAAGTAAGGACACCCAATCGTCTTGTGAAAAGGAGGAGAAGCAGCGCAGATATTGTTCCAGTGTCTGGTTGGTCCTTTCTGTCTGACCATTAGTCTGCGGATGATAGGCTGAAGAGAATGAAAGTTCAATACCCAAGGATTCACACAAGGATCTCCAGAATCTGGAGGTAAACTGGACCCCTCTGTCTGAGACAATGTTAGCCGGAACCCCATGGAGTCTTATAACCTCTCTGATGAAGATCCGTGTCCTCTCTTGTGCAGAAGGGGTGCCCTTCATAGGAATGAAGTGGGCCATCTTGGACAATCGATCAACGATTACAAAGATAGTACTGTATCCCTCGGATGGGGGCAGTTCCACAATGAAGTCAATTGAAATCATTCTCCATGGTCTGTTCAGGACAGGTAATGGCTTCAACAGACCCAGGCCCTGGATTTGCTGTTCTTATTACTGATGCAGGTGGTGCACGATTCCAAATATCTCCTACAATCTCTTGCCACCCCCGGCCACCAGAAGGTTCGCTGCACCAATTCAGCAGTCTTGCTGACTCCAAAGTGTCCTTCCAGCGCGTGGTCGTGGCACATGCTCAACATGGCAGTTCGTAGATCCTCCGGCACGAAAACCTTATCCTCCTACCAGAGTAGCCCTTCCTGTGTCCGTAAAGTGATCCCGGATGGTGTAGAACTCCTCACAGAGGCTTGTTTAATCTGCGTCATTAAGTCCCCTTGTAGGAGAAGGAAATTTCCTGAGGACAGGATCGTATCCGGGGGAGAGATGTCTTGGGATTTGCTAAACATGCGTGATAGCGCATCCGGCTTTATGTTCTTGGATCCAGGTCTGTATGTCAGATGGAAGGTAAATCTCGAAAAGAATATATTTAAGATTCTTGTGATCTGTGTAGATTAAGATTGGATGTGCTGCTCTGTCGAGAAGGTATCTCCATTCTTCTAATGCTGCCTTAATTGCTAAAAGTTCGCGATCCCCAACGTCGTAATTCTTCTCCGCGCTATACAGTTTACGCGAGAAGAATGCGACTGGGTGCAACAGGGCCTTGGGGCCCTGTCTTTAGGACAAGATAGCTCCCACCGCAGTTTTCAAGGCGTCCACTTCTAAGACATACGGTAAGGCCGAGTCTGGGTGCTTCAAGACGGGTGCGGATGTGAAAAACCTCTTCAGCGTTTCAAAGGCCGACTGAGCCTCTGGAGACCAGCGGAATCAGGACCCCTGTTTGGGGGCAATGATTGCCGAGAACCCCCGAATAAACTTTCGATAAAAGTTTGCAAAGCCTATTAAACGTTGAATACCTTTCTTGTCACATGGAGTAGGCCAGTCCAGGATAGCCGTTACCTTCTGGGGATCCATCCGGATACCTTTGGTGGAAATGATCAGCCCCAGAAATTGGATACTCTGGTGTTCAAACTCGCACTTCTCAGGTTTGGCATATAATCCGTGTTGTCGAAGGCGGGTTAATACACTTCTCACGTGTCTGCGGTGGTATTCTAGGGAGGAAGAAAAAAATTAGCATATCATCAAGGTATACAATGACAAATAAGTCCAGGAAGTCTCTGAGAACATCATTATCATTCAGAGTCCGTATCTAGACACAGCAGAGCAGGAACATCACAGGAGGTCTGTAGGCAGTGCTGGGTGCAGTAAGAGGAGACGAAGTTAATGCTTCCTTTAGACCAGTCGATATGGGGATTGTGGGCCTTCAATCAAGGTATACCAAGGATAACTGGGAACAGAGGGGAATCAATGGCGTCTAGTCGTAGCAGTTCTCGGTGGTCCTGGGACATGATGGTCAGCAGAGGAATGGTTTCGTGAGTGACTGCTCCGGACTTAATGGTGGAACCATTGGCCAAGTGAACCGAGAGTTTCTGTGCTTTAGGCTGCAGGGGGATATGATGTTCGGCAGCAAAGGACAAGTCCACAAAGCAGCTGCAGGCTCCAGAATCAATTATGGCGGTAGTCTGAAGAGTCCTTCCTGGCAGCTGTAGAGAAATGGGAATAGTAAAGTGAGCAGAGTTGTTAAGCGAGCTTGGGGTTAGTGAGGCAGAAGTAGTGAAGAGAGACTTACGAGGTTTCACTGGGCAGGACCTCACGTAATGTCCGGATCCCCCGCAGTATAGACATAAGTTCTGTTGGCGGCGGCGTTGTCATTCTTCAACAGTAAGAGAGGGCCGCAGCAGGCCGAGTTGCATAGGTTCCGGGGCGTCAGGAGCCAGAGTGGCTGGAGCAGGTGGAGCGGGATAGGACGAGCTGGGTACCCGAGGTAACATCCACACTGGACGGGATGGAGTGGACGCTCTCTCTAGTCTTCGTTCTCTCAGCCGGTGATCGATCTGGATGGATAGATCAATCAGAGTTTCTAAGGTAGGGGGTACCCCTACCCGTGCTAACTCATCTTTGAGTGGTTCGGAGAGGCCCATACGAAATTGGTATCGCAGGGCGGCGTCGTTCCAGTTCGTGTCAAATGCCCATCGTCAAAATTCAGAGACATAGTCCTCCACCGCCCTACGACCCTGTTGAAGTGCATGAAGGGCCACTTCGGCTGAAGCTGTCTGCTGAGGATCTTCGTACAGCTGGGCCATGGCACTGAAGAAAGAGGTTAAGTCGGATAAGCATTCGGCCTTCTGTTCCAGAAGGCGGTGGGCCCAGGACTGTGGCTCCCCTTGTAGCAGGGAGATTACAAAGCCGACCTTGGTAGCTTCTAAGGAGAATGTGCGGTATTGAAGGGCAAAATACAGTTCACATGCGTTCCAAAACGCTCTAAACTTGCTGCGTTCACCCAGAAACCATTCTGGGGTAGGTACCCTGGGCTCAGGTGGGAGCATGACCACGGCAGGAGCAGGAGAAGATCCCTGAGAGGAGGCTGATGCTAAAGGTGGACCCTGCGGAGTTGCAGCGCCCGTCAGGGTCTGTAGGCGTCCCTCTAGCTGAGTGTAGCCCTGCTGTAGGTCTTTGACGGCTTGTGCCAAGCCGGCCAGGTGCTGGCAAAGTTCATCCATAAGAGAGGGTCCCTGCGCAGGCTCAGACATGGCTGTCCATTACTGTCACATACCTGACGGTAGAGCCTGATATGCAGGCCTCTCTTGCTCCTCTGATTCTGGCCCCCTGATAGAGTAGACAGGAGGAGCAGAAGTGCAGAGTCGCACAAGTGCCAAACAGTTCGTCTTCACTGTAATGTAGAACAGCGGCAGGTGGCACGGTGCTGAAGTAGGGTTCTCCAATGAGCGGAAGATGCAGGTCAGACAAGCTGGGTCAAACACTGACAGGAGCAGAAGCGGAGGCAGGAGCGTAGTCTGGATGCAGGCAGGGTCGGCAATGGGCTGGCAGCGTGGTAGTAGAAGGAGCAGGCAGATGCGGAGTCAGAACAAGCCGGGTCAGATGCAGGCAGCAGGTAGCAGAGTCAGAGGCAAGCCGGGTCGGTAAACAGGTGCAGGTATCACGGGTAAAGCAGGCAGGAACACACGGGAACGCTGTAGAACGGACAGCACTGGATGCAAGCACAGACCAAGTTTAAATAGCCTCTTGGTAATGTGCACACAGGTGCACCGAAGGTGTTCTGGCAGAGGCGAAGGTCACAGGTCGACTTCTCCGTCGGCCATCTTGAGTACTGGCTGGTCTTCCCTGACAGGCTGAGGTCACAGGTCGACTTCTCCTTCGGTCATCTTGAGTACTGGCTGGTCTTCCCTGACACATTCTTTCAGTTTGAAAACCTCAAACAACTAAATCTCTTTCTTGTGTACTGTAGCAATAGAGACAATAGCCTGTTAATTGATCTGTCAATTAAATACAACAATGATATTTACCCCCATTGTATAAAACAGCATTTGTTTGAGAAATCTACTCAAGCCAAAAACTGACAATATCTCTATGACCAACCACTATTGTGTAATGTTATGTCCCATGTATCGTAAGTCTGATTAATAAAAAAAAAATCATATTGTAACAAACGCAACACATTCCGCCCTAGATTTTTTTTTCCTTTTTCAGACTACACACAAAATCTCTTCATTACTAAACTCATTCTAAACATTAATTTTCCTTGAATACAACACCTCCCATTTCTGTCACTGAGAAGGTGTTTCAGTCTTTAACTAAAAAGATCATTAGAAAGTCCATTCTAAAGTTCTTTAGAAACAAGTCCAGGCTTGTAATACATCAAAGGCCTTGCTCTCCACAGCTCTTGCGATCTTCCGTCATTCTTTCCATCATGTAACCACTTTTCTCTGGTCTTCCTATGGATCAAATCAGAGACAGCCTGTGGAGTGGAAAACAAAGCAGATTATCTGTTCCTTCTAATAATACATAAACAGTAGATCCAGGCCCTTCAGCTAAAATCTCTCCTCTAAGTGGCTTCTTGCCTGGATATCTGACTAACACTTTGCCTCCTGCCTGTACCCACTTCTGATCCTCCCAAAGAACATCAATAGGGAGGAGAGGAAATATACTGATATTTCCCAGAAGATGACTGCTGTTTATTTTGGAAGGTTTGCTGTTATGTAGCCTCACTTTCCACTCTTGCTGAGAAGTATTCACTAACCAGTCAGAGTCCCAGCCACTGTCTTGAAGCTCATCTGTCAATGCAAATGTAACTTCAAACCTTCCTGCCAGATGCCCTCTCATTCCTAGATAGGCTTCAGCTTCAGATACATCACTCTTGGTTTCTATGTCATGGGAAGCAGTAATGGTATCTGTTAAGCCCTGTAACCTTACATAAATACTGAACTCTGCACTCCAGCTGTGGAATCTGTGCCCCAGCCCCTACCATCCTCTCATATGGTATGCTTTTGGCTATTGGCCTAGAATTTAACAACATGACTGCCTGTGTGAGGACCCGATCCCACCCCCTTAGTGTATGTGTGGGTATAAGTTTGCGTATCTGGTCCTTCAATAGCCCGTTGTATCTTTCAATCAAACCAGCTGCCTGTGGATGGTATGGGATGTGGCACAACCAGTACACTCCAGAATCTTTGGCCCACTGCTGTACTGTTGATCCGGGGAAGTGTGAGCCGTTATCACTTTGGACTTGTTTGAGACAACCATAAGCAACGACTAGTTTCTGGAGCAGTTGAAGCCTTGCGGCTTGATCTGCACGTTTGCAAGGATGAACAAGCATAAGTCCTGAATAGGTGTCGACTGCAGTGCAACAATATCTCAGTCCATTGTTTCCCCGGGGCAGGGATCCAATGAAGTCAATCTGCCAGATCTCTGCTGGCCTCTCTCCCCTCTTAATCGATCCGGTGGAGTACTTTTGCAATGGCCATTGTCGCACTTCTCCACACACTGTACAGTTCCCTATTACCGTTTTTATAATGTCCATGGATATAGGCAATCCTCTCTGCTGTGAACATTCATATGTTGCTTTCTGCCCCAAATGTGCAGATTGCTTGTGGGCCCAGTTGGCCAAGTTCATCAAGACAGGATCAGTTGGCACAACTGCCTTCACTTTGGCGATTTCATCTGCAACTCTGTTATAGTTCTCAAAATCTGGGACTAGGGGCACATGTGCATCAACATGCCCCACTTTTGTGGTGAGGGAGTGAGCTTCCTTCCAGATGTAGTCCCAGACTTCCTTGCCTCCCCACACCACCTTTCCATGAATCATCCATTCATTGGACTTCCACGTGGGCATCCAAGTTGTCGGTCCTTTAAAAACCACCCAGCTGTCAGTGTAGATAGTGACATGGGAAGAAGGATCCTCCTGAAGTCATCACCACCGCTTTCAACTCTGCATACTGACTGGACCCTCCAATTCCGGTCTCCTGCAGGACTGTGTCTGTACTTTGGTTGTAGGCTGCTGCTGTCCATTTACGTCCAGACGAGGTGACTATGGCTGAACCATCAGTGAACCACGCTGACTCCTTCATGTCTTCTGACAGAGACTCAAAGGATGGAGCCTCTTGAATGGGGGATGACTGCAGCACAGGAATTTCTTCTTCTGGCCGGGTGCTGGTAAAAGTAACAAGCCCAGCCAACTGTTTTGAAATGTCTCTAACATCCCCAGCTGCAATATCCCCTCTTTCTTGAAGGTACCACTTCCATTTCATCAGTGTCTGGTTCTGGGCTACAGCTGCCCTAGTGGTCAGTCCATTATCTCTCACCCATCCTGCTATTGGCAATGCAGTATGGATGGTGACTGTGTCCTTTCCTGTAATGGTCTCTACATGTTGAAGTGCTATGTAGGCCCCAAACAGATACTTCTCTAGGGGCGTGTATGTCTTCTGTGCCCCTGTCAGTTGTTTGGACCGAAATCCAATGGGTATTGCTCTCAGTCCTTTTTTTTCATTTGGCTGCCATAGACTCCAAGATATGGTACCATTCTGCTCCACTACATCCAGCTGAAATGGTACTCCTTGTCTCACGGGTCCTAATCCCTAATGCTGCAAAATAGCTTCTTTAGCAGCCAGGAATGCAGTCCGCTGCTCTGAACCCCATGAGAACTCAGTCTTTTTTCTGTTGACATTACATATAGGCCTCAGAATCAGTCCAAGATGTGGGATGAACGATCTCCAGAACCCCACAACTCCAATGAACTTCTGTGCCTTCTCTTTAGTAGTAGGGGGCGACAGCGCCTGGATAGTTTGCACAACTGTCTCTGGAATTTTCTTCTGCGGCCCTGTCCACATCATTCCCAGGAATTTCACTTCTGTGCCAGGTCCTTGGACTTTGTCTCTGTTAGCCCACCCTCTGTTCTCCAAGTGCTCTATCAGCAGGTGCAGTGCCTCAGTTACATCTTTTTTTGTCTCAGAGATCATGATGTCATCAATGTAGTGAAACACAGCGACTTTCAAATTCAGGGTACTTAAATCTCGGGCAATCAGTCCATGACAAATCGTTGGAGAATGAACATAGTCTTCAGGAAGCACAGTGAAAGTGTACTGGCGGCCGTCCCACACCATAGCAAACTGGTCTTGACACTCTGGATCGATTAAAATCAAAAAGAAAGCATTAGCCAGGTCTATCACAGCATGATATTCTCTTGCATTTTTAGCAATTTTCTCAACAATTGAGATCATATCTGGTACAGCTGACTTCAATGGAGGTGCCACTTTGTTTAGACCTCTGTAATCCACAGTCATTCTATATGTCCCATCAGGTTTTTTTACTGGGAACACCGGAGACGAGAAAGGACTTACAGCAGGTCTAAGGATCCCTACTCTCAACGGTTCTTAAATAGTCTCCCCAATTTTTTTGTGGCCTCCAGGAAGTCTGTACTGCTTAAGACAGACCTGCTTCTCTGGTGGAGGAATGTAGACAGGGGTCCATTTTGCATGACCTCTGACCACAGCCTTCACCGCCCTAATCAGATACGCTTTATCAGGATACCCGAATGTGAATGTTAAAAAACCAGAGTTTAAAACAGGAGGTTATAACAGGGGTCATAGTACCTGTGTAGTGTGAGTATCTGAGTGTTGTCTGAGTAGTGTGTGTGGATCGTTAGTACTTGTGTATTGTGTACTGTATACTTGTGTATTGCGAGTGCACGTAGGTCTGTGAGTACCTGTGTATTGTCTTGTTGTGTACCTGTGTATTGTCTTGAGTATTAGTGCCAGGAAGCTAGCTGTTAGGTAATTTGGACAGGGTAAAATCCCCAAATCCTCACTATATTCAATAGGTACGATGCCCGGCGGGTGTGGAGAGGCGACTCTTTGTACATCTTGCCGCATGTATGCGTTCCTTGATCATCCGATCGAGGGCGAATACTGCTGTGCAAAATGTAAGCACATTGTTTCCCTGGAAGCCCAGGTTCTGAATCTGGGGAAGCAACTGTCAGCACTGAGAAGTCCCTCCATACTAAAGGTGAGCCAGGACCGTACACGGCAGGTGCCGGCAGGGGCCAGCACAGAGGCGGGTGGAGACAAAGAGGTGCAGGCACTAGCAAAGAGTAGATGGGTGACAGTCAGGAGGGGTAGAGGGGGAAGTGCCAGAGAGGCCGATGCAGGACTGGAGCATCCCAATAAGTACGCTCCATTGAGTGACATTGGTGAAACCAGTCAGGGACCAGCACTGCTGGAGATGAGGGACTCTCCTAGCTGCTAGGGGAAGAACTCCTCCAGTGAGAGTGGGGGGGCAGCAAAGGGAAAGAAAAGACAGATTCTGGTGGTAGGGGACTCAATTCTTAGAAGGACAGAGAGGGTAATCTGTAACCAAGACCTGAAGCGCCAAACAGTATGTTGTCTACCGAGCGCTCGGGTTCGGCACATCACGGATCTTGTGGACAGATTACTGGGAGGGGCTGGGGAAGACCCGGCTGTCATGGTGCACGTTGGCACCAATGACAAAGTCAGAGGCAGATGGAGTGTCCTAAAGAACGATTTTAGGGATTTAGGTGCTAAATTGAGGAAAAGGACCTCCAAGGTAGTGTTCTCAGGAATACTACCGGTACATCGAGCCACACCAGAAAGGCAGAGGGAGATTAGGGAAGTAAACAAGTGGCTGAAGAGCTGGTGTAGTAAGGAGGGGTTTGGGTTCCTGGAGGACTGGGCCGACTTCTCAGTCGGTAACCGGTACTATAGAAGGGACGGACTGCACCTAAATGAGGAGGGTGCAGATCTGCTGGGAATGAAGATGGCCAAAAAGTTAGAGGGGTTTTTAAACTAGGCGATGGGGGGGAGGGTCCAGAGACAGTGATAGCCAGCGCGGAAGATATTCCAGAGGGTAGTATTGGGGGCATTAGTGGTAGGTTAACCAAAGCACAAAAACACAAGGTGAGTATAGTAGCAAGTCCTAGTTGCAATCTTGAAACACCCAATACGAGGACAATATGCTACCGGTCTAAACTATGTGGCATGTTCACTACTGCCAGGAGCATGGCGGACAAGATGGGTGAACTAGAGATACTGTTGTACAAGGAGGATTTGGACTTTGTGGGAATTTCAGAGACCTGGTTCAACAGCTCTCATGATTGGCTGGCAAACATTCAAGGGTATTCCCTATACCGCAAGGATAGAGAGGGTAAAAAAGGGGGAGGGGTATGCCTATATATCAAGAATAATGTACAAGTGAATGTGAGAGATGACATCACTGCGGGAACTAGGGAGGAGGTGGAATCTTTATGGGTAGAGCTCCAAAGGGATGAAGCTAAGGGGAAAATAATACTGGGAGTATGCTATAGGCCCCCTAATCTGAGGGAGGAAGTGGAGACGGATCTCCTATCTCAAATTGGATTAGCAGCAAGGATGGGAAGTGTTATCATAATGGGGGATTTTAATTATCCAGACATAGACTGGGCGGAGGGAACCGCGCATTCATTTAAGGCTCGCCAGTTCCTTAATCTCTTGCAGGACAATTTTATGGGTCAGATGGTAGACGCACCAACTAGAAATAAAACATTACTGGATCTACTGATTACCAACAATACAGACCTGATCACAGATGTGGAAATACGGGGCAATTTAGGTAACAGCGATCACAGGTCAATTAGTTTCAGTATAAATCACACAAATAGGAAACATGAAGGGAACACAAAGACACTGAATTTCAAAAGAGCCAACTTCCCTAAACTACAAACCTTGCTAAAAGGCATAAATTGGGATAAAATATTAGGAACAAAGAATACGGAGAGGTGGGTTTGCTTTAAGAGCATATTAAATAAGGGCATTAGCCAATGTATCCCATTGGGTAATAAAGTTAAAAGAGCAAACAAAAATCCTGGATGGCTTAACTCCAATGTAAAAATGCATATAAAAGCAAAGGAGAAGGCCTTCAAAAAATACAAGGTTGAGGGATCATCCTCAGCATTCAGACTTTATAAAGAATGCAATAAGAAATGTAAGGGTGCAATTAGGACGGCTAAGATAGAACATGAAAGACACATAGTGGAGGAGAGCAAAAAAAATCCCAAGAAATTCTTTAAGTATGTAAACAGTAAAAAAGGAGGACAGACCATATTGGCCCCATAAAGAATGAGGAAGGACATCTGGTTACAAAGGATGGGGAGATGGCAAAGGTATTGAATTTATTCTTCTCCTCAGTCTTCACGAGTGAATCGGGGGGCTTCAGTAACCAAAACTGCAGTGTTTATCCTCATGACACAACACAGGAAGCACCTACATGGTTAACAGAGGACGGAATTAAAATTAGACTTGAGAAACTTAACATTAATAAATCACCGGAACCAGATGGCTTGCATCCGAGGGTACTTAGGGAACTCAGGCAGGTGATTGCCAGACCGTTGTTCCTAATTTTTACAGACAGTCTATTGACTGGAATGGTACCAGCTGATTGGAGAAAAGCCAATGTAGCACCAATATTTAAAAAGGGCCCAAAAAACATCCCTGGGAATTACAGACCAGTTAGCCTAACATCAATAGTATGTAAACTCTTGGAGGGGATGATAAGAGACTATATACAAGATTTTAGTAATAAGAATGATATCATTAGCAGTAATCAGCATGGATTCATGAAGAATGGTTCTTGCCAAACCAATCTATTAACCTTCTATGAGGAGGTGAGTTGCCATCTAGATAAAGGAAGGCCCGTAGAGTGTGGTGTATCTGGATTTTGCAAAAGCATTTGACACAGTTCCCCATAAACGTTTACTGTACAAAATAAGGTGCGTTGGCATGGACCATAGGGTGAGTACATGGATTGAAAACTGGCTACAAGAGCGTGTTCAGAGGGTGGTGATAAATGGGGAGTACTCAGAATGGTCAGGGGTGGGTAGTGGGGTTCCTCAGGGTTCTGTGCTGGGACCAATCCTATTTAATTTGTTCATAAACGACCTGGAGGATGGGATAAACAGTTCAATCTCTGTATTTGCAGACGATACTAAGCTAAGCAGGGCAATAACTTTTACGCAGGATGTGGAAATCTTGCAAAAAGACCTGAACAAATTAATGGGGTGGGCGACTACATGGCAAATGAGGTTCAATGTAGAAAAATGCAAAATAATGCATTTGGGTGGCAAAAATATGAATGCAATCTATACACTGGGGGGAGAACCTCTGGGGGAATCTAGGATGGAAAAAGACCTGGGGGTCCTAGTAGATGATAGGCTCAGCAATGGCATGCAATGCCAAGCTGCTGCTAATAAAGCAAACAGAATATTGGCATGCATTAAAAGGGGGATCAACTCCAGAGATAAAACGATAATTCTCCCGCTCTACAAGACTCTGGTCCGGCCGCACCTGGAGTATGCTGTCCAGTTCTGGGCACCAGTCCTCAGCAGAGATGTACTGGAAATGGAGCGAGTACAAAGAAGGGCAACAAAGCTAATAAAGGGTCTGGAGGATCTTATTTATGAGGAAAGGTTGCGGGCACTGAACTTATTCTCTCTGGAGAAGAGATGCTTGAGAGGGGATATGATTTCAATTTACAAATACTGTACTGGTGACCCCACAATAGGGATAAAACTTTTTCGCAGAAGAGAGTTTAATAAGACTCGTGGCCACTCATTACAATTAGAAGAAAAGAGGTTTAACCTTAAACTACGTAGAGGGTTCTTTACTGTAAGAGCGGCAAGGATGTGGAATTCCCTTCCACAGGCGGTGGTTTCAGCGGGGAGCATTGATAGCTTCAAGAAACTATTAGATAATCACCTGAATGACTGCAAAATACAGGGATATGTAATGTAATACTGACACATAATCACACACATAGGTTGGACTTGATGGACTTGTGTCTTTTTTCAACCTCACCTACTATGTAACTATATGTAATGTACCTCTTTTAGTCTGAATTGACTGACCTTGAAGTACATCCATCCCAAGAATATTTTGTCATAAATCCTGATCCCTTGCCAATAGCCAATTTCACCCGTATCCTAACTGCTGGTGTGGTTTGCCCTCCCAAACCTTCTACATAAATCAATTCTCCTTTGTGATGGGAAGGATTTCTTTGCAAAAGTGTAACTTTGGCTTCGCTATCAACTAAAGCCATTACATGTGTAGGAGAAGATGACTTCCCCCACCATACAGTGACAAGTGCATATGGGCGTCGGTCTCCTGCTGTCACTGCCCTCACGGCTATTACAGGAGACTCACCTTCCCTTCATAAATGATAAGGAACCTCCCAATCCCCTTTTCTGATTCTCTCTAATTCCTCCCCAGGATAAAGGGAATTGAGTTTGGGTTCAAGTTCAGTTTTGGGAATTTATTTGGGGCTAACAGGAAGGGTCTGTTCTGTTTCCTCTAAGTCTAGGCTGATGTTATCTTCACTAGGAGTAGTGTTTCTAATCCTGACAGTTTTCCTTACTAAATGTTTCCACCCCTTCAGCATTTCTGCAGTAGAAATCCCATCTATCAGGCCAGGGGGGCGTGACCGGATGGACGGGTGTGTGCGGCGCTGTGTGATGGAGTGAGTGTGAGAGCGTGGGACGCTGCATGGCTCTCCCCACCCCCAGCCATACAGCTATACATCTCGGGCTGGCCGAACGCTCTCCTCGAGCTCATCTCTGAGCAGACCTGAGCCAGGACGAAAGCCGTCTCCCTTCTTTGGCTCCCCTATCTCCTATCTCCTACCCCAGGCGGGCTGAGGAACCAAGGAAACTACAGGCGTGTGGTTAAATCACCGCCCACCGACGGAGCTCCAAGGCAGCGGACCGAGCGTGTGAGAGGCGACTGGCCGCTTTCAGTTTCACTTTCATCCGGGAGGAACGTTTCATCTGAAGATCCGAAAGCGGTGGGGTACAGTAAATGGTAGAGTGCTTATAAATTTCACTCCTCAAACGCAGGTAATACCCAGCATAACTCCTCCTGGGAAGCCCAGGTTGTTTTTTTTTTTTTTTTTTTTTTTTCTGCTATTTACTGCTTAAGCTGCTTTCTACCTCAGTCGCGCGGACTGCTCGAAGTTGTTTTACTGCTATATATTGCTCACGCTGTTCTCTACCTCAACCGTGCGGACTGCTTGAAATTGTTACAATACCACTTGCAGCACATCCCAGCTATTATATATAACGGGGGTCCGACATGGAAATGGAGTAGGAACTGTGGGGTTGTGGGAGAACTGCGAGGGACGGCCAGTAACACCAGGTGGTTTTGAATCTCAAGGCGGAGTCGCCCCCCACGTATTGCCCCATATTGCCCCACATACTACCCTGTGCACATGATAACTAAAGGGTAATTCAGCTGGTAACTCACCACCCTTTTTTAACACGCTTTATAGCCGAGGCCATTCAGCTGGGCTCATAACTCAGTGCAATTGGCGCTCTCCCTCTTTTTTTTTTTTTTCTCTCCCTTGGACTCTTTATCCCTTAAAATCCATCCATACAAGCATTGTGCTGGCTAGCAGTGGTGAGAAAGGGAGTATATAATGCAGAACTTACGCTCAGCTAAAGATAAAAACCCGCAGCTCTCAGTAGCGGCGTCAGCAGCAGCGAAGCTAGAGCAATATGCTCACGCCCCAGTTGTGACCCCCCCAAAGAAGGGCTCACAATCAAAAACAAACCAGGGGGGGGCACCTGATAGGAAAAGTCTGGGTCAACAGCAGGCATCGACATCAGGGGCTACTCAAGCGGCCCATTTATCTAAAACGCACAATACAAAAGGGCTAGGGCCGAGTGATCAAAATACGAATACTAATATGGAAGGGAGTACTGATCCAAACCTGCCTAAAGAACCAACTCTTACTGATGTATTTATGGCAGTTGGGATGTGTAATTCCTCGCTTAAAGAACTTGGTGAGCAGATGAGGGGAGTAAAAGCGGATCTGTTGCTGGTCAGGCAAGACTTACAGAAAACGGCCGAGAGAACAACAGCTCTGGAGGAAAGAGTAGGGCTATTGGAAGATGACATGTCTCCAATGATTAAGGAAATGAAATGGTTAAAGGAGCAGATATCCAAACAAGCTTCCAAACTAGACGAAATGGAGAATAGAAGCCGAAGGGACAATGTGAGGCTGGTGGGACTACCTGAAAAAAGCGAGGGCATTGACCCGCCAGAATTCATAGAAAAGTGGCTGGTGGAACTATTTGGAAGAGAATCATTCTCAGCATCTTTCTCAATAGTAAGGGCCCATAGGGTCCCCTTTAGAGCTCCCCCAGCAGGAGGTTTTCCTAGACCCCTCCTTATAAGGTTTCTTAATTATAGAGATAAAGTGGTGTTGCTCCGTAAAATAAGGGAGGCAGGAAATATTCTTTTTAAAGGGACTAGAGTATCTTTTTATGCGGATTTTTCCCCGGACCTGCAGAAGAGAAGGGCAGAGTTTATTCAACCAAAACGCACCCTACAAAAATTTAATCTCTCTTATGCTCTCCTCTATCCGGCGAAGTTACGGGTATCTGCTCTGGGAGGTACCCTGTTCTTTGATTCCCCTGCTGGCGTGGAGAAATGGCTCGAGGAGAACAGAGAAAAACTTTCAAGCTCAGCATAGTGTGCTATGAGGGGCATGATAATACACAGGTTATTCTGGCTTTATCGGGGGGGGGGAGGGCTATGCGGGCGCCTGTTGGGGGGGTGTTGAATGGGAGCGGAGTATAGGTGGCAGTGTATGGTGCTAGATGGAGTTAGATGGGAAACGGTCACGGTTAACCCCCAGGGGGTTCACCTTGATAGGTGGGGGGGGATAGGAGGGGGAGGGGAAGCGGGATGGGTTGGGGCGGGGGTAGGTGGGGGGGAAGCGGGGGGAGGGGTTGGAGGGGGGAGGGGAGTGTGTTGGGGAGGTAGGGGGGATGGGAGGGGTAGTTTGATTGAAAAATTTAACACAGAAAACCAACACATTGGTGGAAAATACCTGGGCTGGAACCAGGGATGCACAATTAGATATACACACAGACACAATGACAGGAAACTGGCTCTTAAAATTAGTTAAAGCTCACGTCTATATTAAGTCAAGTATTATCACGCTTTTTCGGTCTCTACGAGTGATAAGCATAGGGCAAACACATTTAATAGTAACTAAACTGAGTTTTGATAGGAGGTTTGGTAAGGGCTATTTGCTGTTCTTTCACTGTACTTTTTTTAAATAACGTGGGATGCAGGCTGAAATGGTGAAAGTTGGATCCTGGAATGTCAGGGGACTGGGGACCCCTCTCAAAAGGCTGGCAGTGCTCTCCGAGTTGGAGAGCTACGGGGTTGACTTGGCCTGTCTGCAGGAAACCCATCTCACCAGGGATACAATACAATCTCTACAGACGCATAAATTTCAACACCAATACCACGCGGTCCACTCCTCTTATAGTAGAGGGGTGAGTATCCTGGTGGGAACGGGAGTTAGATTCTCCTGCAGACAGGCCAAGATTGATGAAATGGGTCGTTATATTTTTTTATATTGCTCTATTAATGATGCTATGTATATCCTGGCAAACGTATACATCCCCCCCCCTTTTAATTTAGATGTTATGCTCAAACTGAATGAATTCCTGACAGATAAAAAAGAAGTCCCTATCATAGTAATGGGAGACTTTAACGAGGTATTAGACAGAAGGTTGGACCGCTTTCCAAGGAGAACCCTATTGGAGTATACCACCAAGAGCCGTCTAAGCCAGTTTATGGATGAGGTAGGGCTGGTAGACTTATGGCGGGTGCGGAACCCGGGAGTGCTTCAATACACATGCAGATCAGCGTCACACTCGACCCTCTCGAGGATAGACATGGCCCTGGGGAATGACAGAACACTGCAGCTAGTGGGAAAAATAGTGTATGGGCCAAGAGGGATTTCAGACCATTCTCCCATGGTGGTGTCGCTGAGAGTGGGGGAACATAGCCCCCGGAAGGAATGGAGAATAAGTCCGCATTAGTTCGAGGTACTCAGGAAGGAGAAGGGTATCCTATCTGCTCTGAGGGAATTTGTAGGCTTCAACCAGGGAACGGCGACATCAGTTGTATATTGGGATGCTTGTAAAGCGTTCCTCAGAGGTGTATTAATACAACAAATAGCTAAATATAATAAAGAAGATAGACGGGAGGTAGAGATGCTACGGCAAGATGTAATGGAGGCTGAAAGTAACTTCATTAGAGACCCAACCCCTGAAAAGGAAAAGAGCTGGCAAAAGAAACAACGGGTATATAAACAGACTACCCTACAGAAGGCTGAGACCAGAAGGCTTCTCCAGTGCCGGGTATCCTCGGTTGAGGGTGAGAAAGTGGGAAGAGTGTTAGCACAGTTGGTAAAATCTAATAAGGCTCCATCAACGGTCCTTGCTATCAGAGCACAGAACGGAGAAATCCTTTCAAGTTCCCCAAAAATAGTGCAAACTTTTGGAGACTATTATAAAAAGCTGTATACCTCTCAGAAAAAAAATAAAGAAAGGGCGATGGGGGACTTCCTGGAGAAGCTGTCAGTCCCGCTATTATCGCAAGAGGAGCGGGATCTGCTGGAATCCCCAATAACAATTACAGAAGTACATCAAGCGATTAAAAACATGGCGGGTCTTAAGTCACCCGGCCCCGATGGAATACCAATCGAGGCCTACAGGTACCTTGGGGAGGTGCTAATCCCAGAACTAATGAAGACTCTGGGGGAAGCGCAAGAGGGGGGGCGTCTCCCTGCATCAATGCTAGAAGCAACAATCATAGTCCTGCAGAAAGAGGGGAAGGACCCCCTTGATATGGCTGCCTACAGGCCAATTTCTCTAATCTGCACAGATGCTAAAATACTGGCCAAGGTTTTGGCTGCCAGACTGAGTAGAGTAATACATAAACTAATCCATGAGGACCAGGCGGGCTTTATGGCCAATAGATCTACGAGTCTAAATATCAGGAGGGCCTTCTTGAATCTACAGCCCCCTATTGAAAATAAGCACTCAAGAGCCTTGTTGACCTTAGATATCTCCAAGGCTTTTGATAGCGTGGAATGGGAATACATGTGGTATATGTTGGGAAAGTTTGGCTTTGGGACGTCCTTCATTGGATGGATTAAGATGCTCTATAATAGTCCTAAGGCAAGAGTCAAAATAAATAACGAATTCTCAGACTGGTTCGTGCTTGAGAGGGGGACTAGACAGGGGTGTCCGTTATCCCCTTTACTTTTTGCACTGGTAATGGAGCCCCTTGCTATGGCAATCAGAGAAAGCCACGAGATAAAAGGGTTTCAGAGGGGGTCAATCGAGGAAAGAATTGCCCTATATGCAGACGACATTCTGTTATTCTTAGACGATTGTCAGAGATCAATGGCAGGCGCAATGAGATTGGTAGAGGAATTCGGTAAATTCTCCGGCCTGGAGATAAACTGGGAGAAATCCGAGCTCTTACCGTTTGACCCTCTAGGCGCATCAACTGTACCTAGATTTTCCCAGGTAGTAATCGTGGAAGCACTAAAGTACTTGGGAATTGTTCTAACCAAAGACCCCAACCAATACATTAGCAAGAACTTAGTACCTCTCCTGGCCAAATTTAAACAAAAAACAAGCATCTGGAGACGCCTCCCCTTATCAGTAGCAGGCAGATGCAGCCTGATAAAAATGATCTGGATGCCGCAGCTGCTCTACATCTTGCACAACTCTCCGGTTTGGATCAATAAAAGCTGGTTTAGGAAAATAGAGGCTCTATTCAGAGACTTGATATGGAAAGGTGGGCAAGCCAGGATAAGGCTGCAAGTTCTCCAGCTTCCTACCAAGGAGGGGGGGATTGCCCTCCCCCACCCGGAGCGTTACTACCTTGCATCACAATTACAGCATTTAATGGGCTGTGGAATCCCAGAGGGGGGCACTCCGAACGGCAGGCTAATTTTATTAAACGCTCGGCATAATACGCTTATTGAGGCGTTAGAGGCAGATATGTTCCACCATGAATCCCCGATAACCAGGTTGCTAATTAAGTTATGGAAAACTGTCAAGAAAATAACGGGGCATGAGGGGTTTACGGATTATACTCCTATTTGGAATAACCGGAGCCTTCAGGAAAATTCTAAAAATAGGAAAGAGTAGGGTGTGGGAGGTTGGTGGCATTAACAAGCTAAGACAGCTCTACTCAGGAAATACCCTTAAAAAATTCCCTGAGTTGATTAGGGAATTTAAGATCCCCCAGAGCTCCTTGTTCCTTTACCGGCAGATAGAACATGCTCTTAGGGCCCAATTTGGCGATCAGCCCCCTAGGTGGGCTGAAATGCCCGTTGCTCGTCAATTACTTCAAGTGGGACCCACCAGGGGGCTGATAGCTAAAATTTATGACCAACTAAGTAATATAGAGAATAGATGGGAAACACTTCAGAAGGTAAGAGTTAAATGGGAGGAGGAACTAGGGGCAATCCCTGAGGAACAATGGAGGAGAATTTTAGAGATGGCACCTCTGGTGTCAGTAACCCCTTCGCAGAAGATATCGCACTTGATGCTGATTAACAGGGCCTATTACACTCCAAGACGGCTCTTTAGGTTCGGTGGAAGGCCTAATGATAACTGCCCTAGGTGTCATGAGTCTGGGAACCTCATCCACCTACTCTGGAGATGTCCCAAGCTGCATCGATACTGGGAGGGAGTGACTAGTAGTCTGGGTGAAGCCTATCAAACGCCAGTAAAGAGGGAGGCGGTGGAATGTATTCTGGGGTATAGAAGGACGGAGGGGGAGAGGAGGCATATCACCTTGGCAATCCTGAGAGGCCTATTCCAGGCTCGAAAAACGATCACGCTAAGGTGGCAATCAAAAGAGCCCCCGACGGTGAATGACTGGATAGACACTCTTGGTGCCTCTATTGGTAGGGAGAGATTGGAATATATAAAAATATGGAAGCCATGGATGGATAAGGCGGCCTGCTTAAGGGGAAAGTTTGGAGGGTAAGGGATTAGGCTAAAAGCTAAGTTATCCATGAACCAGTGAAATATAGAAGTAGTGAACCACATAAAGTAACTTAATGTTATTAGTGCTTTGAATTAAGCAAGCAACAATAGTAAACATCAAAACTCTGTGTTTGGGGTGATTTTGTATAGAAGGGGTATAGGGGGGGAGGAGGGTGGGAGAAGGGGTGCGGGAAGGGGGGGGGGGTTTTCACAAACACGTAACAATTCACAAGTGGCCTTAATAGGGGGCTATGGGTGTGGGGACCCCAATAGCCTAGCACCATACACGAGGTCCTCCTAGATTCCATCGACGGGCGGTACTTTTATACTCGTTGCAACCTGGCCTGTTCCGTGTCGTGCAGTGAGTATAGGTCCCACTCAGGATTCCCTCGGGAGGGGAGAAATAAGTTTTACACAACTCGTTTTTCTCTTAAGTAGTTGAGAACAAGCGGACTAAGAAACCCTTTAACAGGGTAAATAATAAAGCGGTAAATAAATACTCGCTATATCTCTGTCACAAGTATGAAGCGATAGAAGGAAAAAATAAATGAACAAATAAATAAACAAAGAAATAAACCCACAATGATGTGAATCTAGGTCGGCGACATTACATGAATGTTACGCTGATTAAGGCCAGCTGGCGATTGCTCACTGACGTGGAAAAAAAAAAAAAAAAGAAATCCCATCTATCTCATCTTTAGGTATTCCTGCCTTTAAAAGGTCCACCCACATTTCTTTCCTAGAAATAACAAGTCTGGTTTTCTCTTCACCTCGTGTCTTCTGTACCCCATTCCCTTTCTTCTCTGTTCTTTTCTCCTCTAGCTCCCCCAACTGGCTTAAAAGGGTTGTGGCTTCATGAATCTTGCTGTTTAATTCCAGGCCTTCCAACAAGGACAATAATGGAGCCCTGAGATTAAATGGCGCAGACTTCATCAGCTTAGAGCGCAGAGCAGACGTAAAGGGTTCCATATCTGGGCCCATCCATTCTGGAAACGTATTTAATCCGGTTATACAACCCATCTCACGTAACCTGGAAATACCCTCTCCTATTGATCTCCAGGAGTAGGTATTTTCCAGATCAGTAGGACTAGCGTATACTCGGACTATACCATCTCTCACGAGGTCTAACAGTGAAAAATTCACGCTAAACTCTCGGGCTTTTCGCATTGCCTGACGCAATTGTAGATCATGGGTTAACACTCCCCATAGTCACTGCTTCCTTACCTGACAAAACAACACTGTCCGCCCCTTCATCCCATAAGCGTAGGAGCCAGGTCAATAGGGGCTCCCAAGACCTTTGTTTGTATTGTTTTGCCAGCTCATGGAGTTCAGTTTGTGTAACAAACAACTTCTTCAAATTTAACATCTCTGGGGTTGCGATAATGCACCTCCCCATCTGCCATATCCTCTCTATCATGTTGCCGTTTCCTATGCTTAGTAATGAGAGGTCTGGCATGCTTTTTCTTTCGCACTAGCAGATCATCATGCGAAATATCAAATTCTATCTCCTCATCCTCACTATCATTTGAGGAGAGCACATCCTCACAATCCCAATTTTGGGATGTGACAATGGCACGTACCCTGGCTTTACTAACAGGTTTACGGCCCTTCCTTTTCCTTAAGGCATTAATTGATTTGGTCATGAGGGCTGCACACCGCTCTTGCAAATCATCAGCCCGACTAGCAGTTGAACGCACACACTCTGAAGCAACTGCTAGCTGGTCTTTTAATACCTTAACTTCTGCCTCTGCCTTCTCCCTTCTCTGTGATTCAGTGTAAATAGCATTAAGGAAATACCAGCCCACTGTGGACACTGTCCTCTTCTCTTTTTTACTTAAATCCAACCCCTTAAGGCTAAAATCTACAAAATGATCTGAGACTTTATCACTCCAAGTCAGCTTCAAGGGAGAAGCATACTTCACAAATTCTTTAGCAAGAGGCTTCCACTCTTTGTCTCTGGCCCAGATAGTTAAGCTGCACACTTCCTTCTGGCCACCAGAACCCTCTGCAGCCTTGCATTTCCTAAACAGCTCACGCAGCATTTTACCTAGCACAAGCTACACAACACACTAAAGAAAAACAGGCCTGCTTCAATTGAACTTTAGCACAGACCGCGGCACGAGCCCCCAAATGTTTTGCTTGCATCTATCTAGCAAGGTTACTCTGTGGTATAAGCAAGGAAGCTGAGATTTCTGCAGTGTGTGAATGTGCTTTTTACTATACAAAGATGCTGTACATACAAAACTATTACAATCTTAGGAATGCAATACAAGACTAACAGATCTCTATAACAAGCAAAATGCCTATCAAATGAACAGCCTATAGTCTAAATCAGTACAAATACACTTAAAAGTTACTTATCTTCTGTTACTGTATGTTCGTGATCTCCATTGGCAATGATGCTTCTTGGACACCAGGCAATGTTCTTGTATCATGAGTGGCAGCTTCTGATCTTCAAAGCATGATGGTGTGTGTGTCTTCAAAGCATGATGGTGTGTGTGTGTGTCTCCCTACTCACCCCTTTTATGTGTCAGGCTGTTTGCCATAGTTTTCAAACAGCAGAAAACATGCCTGTTTACTGTAGCTGTAGAAACAATAGACTGTTGAAAACTGTATCTACGTACAAAAATGGTATCTACGTACCATTGTCTACTCAAACCAAGACAGTAATTTAACAGCCATTCTTTCAGTTTGAAAACCTCAAACAACTAAATCTCTTTCTTGTGTACTGTAGCAATAGAGACAATAGCCTGTTAATTGAACTGTCAATTAAATACAACAATGATATTTACCCCCATTGTATAAAACAGCATTTGTTTGAAAAATCTACTCAAGCCAAAAACTGACAATATCTCTATGACCAACCACTATTGTGTAATGTTATGTCCCATGTATCGTAAGTCTGATTAATAAAAAAAAAATCATATTGTAACAAACGCAACACAGAGGGGAGCAGGGGGATATAAGGGAATAGCGTTTGAGACACTGACGCCAAATGGATAAAGTAAATGTCATTGGACCAGTGCACTGATGTTTATAGATGGGATCCAGGGAGGGGGGGGCACCCCAAATCAAGGAGCACGGGTGGACCGGATAAAGTACCCCCTTTCAATGGCGGGCCATTGATTCGGTGCGTGTAAGGAAGTCTAAGAAGTGATAGCCCTTAAGTGTATTGCGTAATAGTATTTAATAATGTCCGGGGCTCCCAAACCCCCCTGGATCTAAGAGAAAACACCACTGAGCTCGCTATGCGGTGGGCCCTACCATTCCATATAAATTTTAGAAAATTCCTGTGAAGTGCTTTTAGTTGTGAGGCAGGCAAGGCTACTGGCAGTGTTTCAAAGTGGTAAAGCAGTCTGGGTAAAATAGACATTTTTAAAACATTAATCCTGCCTAAAAGAGACAGGGGGTATTTGGTCCAGTTCGACAGAGATTTATTAATGTCCAGTATTAAAGGAGGGAAATTAGTATTATAAAGGGAAGCGTAGGAAGGAGTAAGTAGGACACCCAATTTTTTGAAAGAGGTGTTACATCATTTATAAGAGTATGATTCTTTAAGTTGAGTTAATAAGGGTGACGGGATGTGTATAGGAAGGGCTTCAGTTTTGGAGGTGTAAACTTTATAACCGGAGATGGCACCAAAGTAAATCAGTAGTTTATGTAACGAGGGGTGAGATATCAATGGGTTGGTGATAGTACGCAGAATGTCATCTGAAAATAATGACAATTTGTATTCCCCCTGTCTCATCACCACCCCACGTATATCCGGGTGAGCATGGATGGACTTGGCTAGGGGTTCCAAGCACAAGATAAAAAGCAATGGCGATAGAGGACATCCCTGCCGAGTTCCATTTGTCATGGGGAAGCCAGGAGACAAGAAGGACGACATCTGCACCGGCGCTGTGACAGTTGAATATAGGGCCTCTAAGGCCTTTAGAAAGCAGCCGTCAAAGCCATATGATTTTAAAGTGGCAAACATGTAAGGCCAACTCAGCCTGTCAAAAGCCTTCTGTGCGTCTAAACTCAAAATTAATGCCGAACGAGAGGTTCTATCTAAAAGGTCTATTAGATCTATTGTACGTCGAGTGTTATCCCCCGCATGCCTTCCAGGCACAAAGCCCACCTGGTCCCTATGGATCAGTTTGGGGATGAGCCTGGACAGACGGGAAGCAAGAATATTTATAGTCCGAATTTAGAAGGGCTAAAGGTCTGTAGTTATCTGGGATAGAGGAGTCTTTTCCAGTCTTTGGGATAACCAAAATGTATGAGTGGGAGAAGTGTGAATGTGGAGGAATGCCTTTAAGGGGGGAATCATATAAGGCTAACATATGTAGAGACAAAATGTCATAAAAAAGATCTATAGTAAGAATAAGGTAAGCCATCAGGGCCGGGTGACTTATGCAATGGGAGACTTAATTATAGCTAGGAGCTCTTCAGCCAATACTGCCACATTCAAACTCTCTAGATTTGCTGTAGATAATTTTGGTAGCTTAATATTAGAGAAAAAGGACTCAAATTTTTCTTGGCTAAAGTTAAAATGATTCTCCGGGGTCAGGCAGTTATACAGGTTGTTGTAAAATTTTCCAAAAATTTTGGACATCTCACGGGGGAAATGTGCTCTAGATCCATCCGGCTGCTGAAGAAAATCAGGGAATGAGTTAAACGGTCTTGGGCATAGTTTGTTTACTAACATCCTGTGAGGTTTATTAGAGTAATCGTAAAATTTTATTTTCGTCCATAGCATGGACCTGGCTGTTTTGTCAAGTTTTGTTGATTTAATTTGTTCTCTGAGAGATATGACTTTACGTAATTTCATCACTGTGGGACCACACAAAAGCCTACGCTCTGCAATTGCTAGGGCGGTCAGTAAAGACTGCACAAGACTATTTCTATCTCTCTTCAACTGAGAACTTTCCACTATACATGCGCCGCGAAACACAGCCTTGTGCGCCTCCGTCCTGGTTGCCACAGTGCAGTGAGAGATGCTTCCAGAAGGTAGCCAAGGTCCTATGCACCTCTTCACTCTCCTCCCTGTTGCAGGAGTACCGCGATTTTAGCAATATCTTTGACAAAGGTCAAGCCGGTACTTTGCCTCCACACCGGTCGTATGATTGCGCAATTGACCTTCAACCTGGTGCCATACCTCCTCGTGGCCGGGTTTACCCTTTGTCGGTCTTGGAGGATAAGGCCATGGAGAAGTATGTTGCAGATGCACTTTCTCGAGGTTTCATCAGCAAATCCTCGTCTCCTGCTGGTGCTGGTTTCTTTTTTTGTGAAGAAGAAGAGTGGTGAACTGAGGCCTTGTATCGATTATAGGGGTCCCAATTGTTTCACGATTAAGAATGCCTATCCCATTTCATTGATTACGGAGTTATTTGACCGCCTCAAGGGAGCAACGGTTTTCACGAAGCTTGATTTGAGAGGGGCATACAATCTCATCAGGATTAAGGAAGGCGACGAGTGGAAAACTGCGTTTAATACCACATCAGGTCATTATGAGTACCTCGTAATGCCTTTTGGCCTTTGTAATGCTCCGGCAGTTTTCCAGGAGTTCATTAACGATGTCCTCCGAGATTTGTTGCAGTTATGTGTGGTGGTTTATCTCGACGATATCCTCATATTTTCCAAGTCCCTGGAGAGCCACCACACAGATGTCTGTCGTGTGCTTCAGAGACTAAGAGAGAACAATCTCTATTGTAAATTGGAAAAGTGCGAATTCCATTGTGAACAGGTTAAATTCCTGGGCTATGTCATTTCCACTGCTGGTTTTTCGATGGACCCAGTGAAACTTTCAACGGTCCTACAGTGGCCTCGACCCGTGGGTTTATGTCCCCTGCAGCGTTTTCATGGCTTTGCCAACTATTATCGGAAGTTTATTTGTAACTTCTCGTCTCTGGTCAAGCCCCTGACTGATATGACCAGGAAAGACTGCAACCCACAGAGTTGGTCTCCAGAGTCCATTAAGGCCTTTGAAAGTCTCAAGGCTGTCTTTGTTTCTGCTCCTGTGTTGGCACACCCTGATCCTACGTTGCCTTTTATCCTATAAGTTGTTGCTTCTGAGACTGGAGTTGGCACCCTTCTATCTCAACGTCCTAACTCTGCGCTATGCATCCGTGTGGCTACTTTTCCAAGAAATTGTCTCAGGCAGAGTGCAATTACGAGATTGGTGATAGAGAGCTGTTGGCGATCATTTTAGCCCTGAAAGAATGGAGACATCTCCTTGAAGGTACCACTGTGCCGGTTCTCATTCTTACTGACCATAAGAATCTCACATTCTTGTCTGAGGCTAAGCGCCTCTTTCCCAGGAGGGCGCGATGGGCTCTTTTCTTGTTGAGTTTTAATTACATTGTCTCATTCTTACCCGGTACTAACAATGTAAGGGCTGATGCCTTGTCACGACAATTTTCCTCCACTTCCAAGATGGAGTCGGTTCCGGTTCCTGTGATTCCTCCTGATTGTATTCTGGCTACAGTTCGCACCAGTCTTACTTCTCCTTTGGGTGACAAAATTCTTGCTGCTCAGGTCGATGCTCCTCCTGAGAAACATTGTTCCTGAGAGTCTCCGTACTGCTGTGCTCCAGACTTACCATTCTCCCAAGGCTGCTGGCCACCCTGGGAAGAATCAACTCTTTTGGGCCATTTCCCAACAATTCTGGTGGCCTAGTCTATGTGCTGATGTAACCGCTTTTGTAGCTGCCTTTTCCGTGTGTGCTCAGTGTAAGACTCCATGACACCTTCCAGTGGGCCTCCTACAACCCTTACCCAATGGAGAGAGGCCCTGGACCCACCTGTCTATGGATTTCATTGTGGAGTTACCCAACTCCCAAGGCAACACAGTTATCCTCTTGGTGGTTGACCGGTTCTCGAAAATGTTGCATTGTATTCCACTCAAGAAGTTGCCTACTTCTAAGGAACTGGCTTTTATATTTGCTCGGGAGATCTTCCGCTTACATGGGCTACCCAAGGTGGTTGTCTCAGACAGGGGTAGTTGGTTTGTGTCCCAGTTTTGGGGAGCCTTTTGTGCACAGTTGGGTATTCAGCTTGCTTTCTCCTCTGCGTATCACCAGCAGTCTAATGGGGCTGCAGAACGAGCCAATCAGTCCTTGGAGCAATTCCTACATTGCTATATTTCTGACCATCATAACAACTGGTCAGACCTCTTACCGTGGGCAGGGTTTGCTCACAATAGTGCCTTGAATTCAGCTTCCTGTTTGTCCCCATTTATGGCGAACTATGGTTTCCAACCTTCCGTGTTGCCTGCCTCGTTTGTTCCACAGAGTATTCCTGCGTTAGAGGAGCATCTCCGTGGCCTTCGTTCCACTTGGGCACAAGTCCAGGAGTCTTTGCGACATGCTAACGATAGGTACAGACTCCATGCTGACAGCAGACACCTGCCTGCGCCTTCCTACCAGGTTGGGGACAGAGTCTGGCTATCGTCTCGCAACCTCTGACTTCGTGTTGGGCCTTTCCGTATCCTTCGCAGGATTAACTCAGTGGCTTACGCGTTGGACCTTCCTCCTAGTATGCGCATCTCTAATGTGTTTCATGTCTCCTTATTGAAACCTTTGGTCTGCAACCGCTTTACCACCTCGGTACCATGTCCTCACCCTATACAGGTTGAGAACCATGAGGAGTTTGAAGTGCAATCCATTGTTGACTCCCATAGGTTCCATGGGTGCATACAGTACCTGGTGAATTGGAAGGGGCACGCCCCTGTCCTCCTCCGTGATTTCCATAGACGTTTTCCCCTCAAGCCCGGTGGTCCTCCGAGGGGGAGGGGTTATTGAAGAGGAGGTACTGTCAGGGCTGGGCTCAGCCCTTCCTGCTCTGAGCTGGCCGCTCAGCTGTCGGCTAATTGCCAGCTCTCCACAGTGACTCAGCTGTTGATGATCTGCTTGTCAGTCCTGGCTACTTAAAGCCATCCAGCTCACTTCATCTTTGCCTTTACCTTTGGTCACATCCTAGAGACTTTCTCCTGCGTTCCCATTGATGACTTGCTCAGCTGATGTCCCTTCTGGCTCCTGATCTAGCTTGCTGTACTACTACGTTGATCTCTGGCTCTCTGACATTGGCATTGGCTGACTACCCGATCTGGTTACTGAACTCTGGCTATGTATTGACTACACTTACTCTGTTTACCTTTTTATTATTATTAAAAAAGTGTGATTAACTGTACTTCTGTGTCGGTCTGATTCATGGTTTCTGACACCTACATCCTCATACTTGTCAGGTACGTAGGGGTGATGTTGTTTCATGGGTTGGTTGTCTGTTCTCATTTATCTAGTTTGTGTTTCCTTAAATCAGGGCATGTCGCGCGTTTTGGAAGCAACAAATTCGCATTCATGTCTCAAACGCCACATGGGGGTTCGGTGCATGGTAGCACCCCATCATTAAGGGGTGGGATCATACCAAACTCATAGCTGAGTTTTTATCACTGGTGGACCCCTTTCCCGGCCTCAGCTTGGGGGGGGGCAGTAATTTTTAGGTTGTTATTCCCAACTCCGTTCCAACCTCTTCCATCCACCAGCGCAGAACATGTTTCTATGTATGATTCTTTAACCCAGATTCATGCGGTACTTAATGCGCTCTTAACGTCCATGCTACAATTGTTAGACAGGATGGAGGGGATCATAGCCCGCTCGGCTAGAGCGTAGGTGTCAGCTGCAACCCCGGCTCTTCTCAGTGCGCCGGCAGGTGATGTTGGAATTTCTTCACAGTGGCATGTGGAACTGGAGGCAAGCCTGGTCACGGGTGATGGTTCTTTATCCAGAGTATTCCGTAGGCTTCTACCAAGGGTGGGAAGGTTTCATAAGTTCATGTGTCTGGTTTTCGCTGCATATTGCCTCTGCAGTTTGGCCTCATCTGCCAACACTATCAAGTATCTATCAGGTGACCAGCATTTCAGGCCCCTACAAACTCCTGTCAGTCTGTCCATTTTTGCAGCTCACCCTCTCTAAGCCAGGTTAAGGGGTATTCAGAGTTAGTCAGGGATGTTCTCTTTGGCACGGCTACCAGTTAACGGCCGGGTTTTCATGGTGTGTCAGACTTCCTGTCTCCTACCCTTGGCGCAGTTCCCATTTAGTGCTCTAGGCAATTCCTTTTTACTACGCTTACAATTTCCCCATAATTAGAATAGATGAACAAGCCGGGGGTTGGTGGTTTATATTACTGTACATAGTAACGGTGTCGGATTAAAGTATATGTCCTTCTCTGCAATATTCCTCTGGTCAGCTCTTTCTCCCTTTCCCCATGCATCCTCTCACTATAAAAAGTTTGTTCTCGTGTCCAGGTTTACTTTCCTAATTAGGCTCATATCCTTAACCCTTTTCTTCTTTTATCATCAGGTACATGGGGTGCTGGAGAGCCTCCTGTTTTAGCAGTTACATATGCGACCCTCTTTTCTATAGTCATCTGGGCATTCGCTATTTTCTGGACTGATGGTTGTTGCTGGCCTTCATTGAAGCTTTCACATCACACCTACTTTGTGTCTTTTTTTACCCTCTTTTAGGCATACTGACCAGCTAGGCCAAGGCACACCTCAGGTCTTGGTAGTTAGGATATATATATATATACACATATATATATATATATATATATATATATATATATATATATATATATATATATATATATATATATATATATATATATATATATATATATATATATATATATATATATATATATATATATATATATATATATGTAGTCCGAGTCTTCACTTGGAAATGCGATAATCCTAACTATATATATATATATATATATATATATATATATATATAATTTTTTACGTTTGAGTTATATATACACACGTACATTGCTGTACTTTTCAATTGAAGAAAAAATTCTCTTGTTCAGCAGCAGTAGTTTTCTTGTGTCAATTTGATAAGGTTATTGTTTCTTTCATTGTTTGAATTTATTGTTATCCTGGTTGCCATAACAACCATGCAGGCAAGTATTTGCCTCAAAACCATTGAAAGGTCATTGCAAAATAAAAATATAAAACAGATGTTATCTGTATCCCTTTAAGGGACTGTTGTAATTGCTACACCGTTCACCTGATTTGGATGTAAATACCCTCAAATTAAAGCTAAAAGTCTGCAGTTAAAGCACATCTTGTTCGTTTCATTTCAAATCCATTGTGGTGGTGTATAGAGCCAAAAAAATTAGAATTGTGTCGATGTCCCAATATTTATGGACCTGACTGTATAAAGTTCTTTTTCTTTCTTTTTTTTTCTTTTCTTTTCATGTTGGGTAGATTTCCCTTCACTACTTCCCCTGGAAACAACACAGGAAGCTAGAGGAAATTCCTTCCCCTCCTGTTCTGGCAACAACTGTTATTAAATATTGGCTTTCCCTTCCCTTCCTGTCTAGGACAAATAAAGAGGGGGATTCTCTCTAATTGGGATACAGACAGCAAAACAAAAACAAAAAAAGATTTAACCTCCTATGCTATTATTAGAAAAATGATTGGACTCATCATTAAATTTGTTGAGTTGTCTAGTTTGGAAAAATAATCTCATTCACATATTGGCACCCCCCTCCCACACACATACCTACACACACAAGCAGAATCATAGACAATATTGTTATAGGTTTAAATGATTGTAAAACCTTTTTTTTTAATTTAAAATAATAAACATGTTATACTTGCTATGTGTATTCCATTGCAATTTCATTGCTTTTCTGGGGTCCCTGGCTGGCGCTCTGCACTTCTCCTTTCCTCTTCTTCTGTGTGTGCCCCATGGCAAGTTGTGCACTATGGGGGCACATATGCGGATGAGCTCCTGAGTCAGGCTGTGTGTGTCCATAGGCATACACAGTCTGGCTTGGCCACACCGCCTGTTCCCTCCTAACAGGATTTGCTTGACAGCAGCAGAAGCCAGTGGCACCTGCTGCTATCTGAGTCTCCTATTAGAGCAGAGAGTGAAGAGAGAAGAGTTGCAGCCAGGCATAGCACTGGATCGATAAAGGACTCAGGTAAATATGTAGGAAGGAGGGAGCACAACAACTGGTAAATGTTTTTTTTACCTTAAAGGGGTTGTAAACCCTCATGTTTTTTCACCTTAATGCATCCTATGCATTAAGGTGAAAAAACTTCTGACAGTGGGCGGCCCCCCAGCCCCCAACACCCCCCCCCCCCCCCCGTTTTACTCACCTGAGCCTTTCGATTCCCTCGGCAGAGACGTGCTCTAGTTCTCTGCCTGGTGTTCTCGGCTCTTAATTGGATAGGTTGATAGCAGTGCAGCCATTGGCTCCCGCTGCTGTCAATCAAATCCAATGACACGGTCGCCGGGGGTGGGGCCGAGTCCAGTATTCTTTGTCTATAGATGATAATGCTGGACTCGGGAGCGTGCCCGCAAGGTAACCCCCAGGAAGAGCGCTTCTTCCTGGGGGTTAACCGATGCGAGGAGGAGCCGCAAGAGCCGCCGGGGGACCCCAGAAGACGATGCACAGTGAAGGTAAAATTGCCACTACCACTCTACTGGTAATTTCACTTATCCCACTAAATATAACACTTAATACATAAAATGAGTGCAGTGCAAAACAATCCTGAAAACTTAAATTCATACACTTATCAAGTGCTTATAACGCACAAAAAATGAAAATGAATGAAAAAATTGTGTAAATAAATGCCCATTACATATCTCAGAACAACAATCCCATTATGTGATCCACACCACTGTGTATAAATATAATATATGACATACAGTCAGGTCCATAAATATTGGGACATTGACACAATTCTAATCTTTTTTGCTCTATACACCACCACAATGGATTTGAAATGAAACGGACAAGATGTGCTTTAACTGCAGACTTTCAGCTTTAATTTGAGGGTATTTACATCCAAATCAGGTGAACATTGTAGGAATTACAACAGTTTGTATATGTTCCTCCCACTTTTTAAGGGACCAAAAGTAATGGGACAGGTTAACAATCATCCATCAAACTTTCACTTCTTAATACTTGGTTGCAAATCCTTTGCAGTCAATTACAGCCTGAAGTCTGGAACGCATAGACATCACCAGACACTGGGTTTCATCTCTGGTGATGCTCTGCCAGGCCTCTACTGCAACTGTCTTCAGTTCCTGCTTGTTTTTGGGGCATTTTCCCTTCAGTTTTGTCTTCAGCAAGTGAAATGCATGCTCAATCGGATTCAGGTCAGGTGATTGACTTGACCATTGCATAACATTCCACTTCTTTCCCTTAAAAAACTCTTTGGTTGCTTTCGCAGTATGCTTCAGGTCATTGTCCATCTGCACTGTAAAGCGCCGTCCAATGAGTTCTGAAGCATTTTGCTGAATATGAGCAGATAATATTGCCTGAAACACTTCAGAATTCATCCTGCTGCTTTTGTCAGCAGTCACATCATCCATAATTACAAGAGAACCAGTTCCATTGGCAGCCATACATGCCCACGCCATGACAATACCACCACCATGCTTCACTGATAAGGGGGCATGCTTTGGATCATGAGCAGTTTCTTTCCTGGTTGATCTTGGTCTCATCTGTCCATAGGATGTTGTTCCAGAACTGTGAAGGCATTTTTAGATGTTGTTTGGCAAACTCTAATCTGCCCTTGCTGTTTTTGAGGCTCACCAATGGTTTACATCTTGTGGTGAACCCTCTGTATTCACTCTGGTGAAGTCTTCTCTTGATTGTTAACTTTGACACACATACACCCACCTCCTAGAGAGTGTTCTTGATCTAGCCAACTGTTGTGAAGGGTGTTTTCTTCACCAGGGAAAGAATTCTTTTGGTGTTGCTGAGCTCACCGGTGTGTTCTTTCTGGATGTTCCAAACAGTTGATTTGGCCACACCCAATGTTTTTGCTATCTCTCTGATGGATTTGTTTTGTTTTTTCAGCCTAATGATGGCTTGCTTCACTGATAGTGACAGCTCTTTGGATCTCATATTGAGAGTTGACAGCAACAGATTCCAAATGCAAATAGCACACTTGAAATTAACTCTGGACCTTTTATCTGCTCCTTGTAAATGGGATAATGAGGGAATAACACACACCTGGCCATGGAACAGCTGAGCAGCCAATTGTCCCATTACTTTTGGTCCCTTAAAAAGTGGGAGGCACATAAACAAACTGTTGTAATTCCTACACCGTTCACCTGATTTGGATGTAAATACCCTCAAATTAAAGCTGAAAGTCTGCAGTTAAAGCACATCTTGTTTGGTTCATTTCAAATCTATTGTGGTGGTGTAAAGAGCCAAAAAGATTAGATTGTGTTGATGTCCCAATATTTATGGACCTGACTGTAGCTTCTAAATGTGTCCTGTAAACCTCCACCTATAGGTGAAAAACCTGCTCACCTCCAGAATCAGGCCCCATTACAGAGTCACATTTACCATTGATCTTTTCCTCCTGTGAAGGATTCAGCAACACTCCTCATCCTCTTGGCTCGGAATGCACTTTTAGCCTCTCCCTATTCCATCCTTAGTATCCAGCATGACCATTTGACATAAAGCGGAGTTCCACCCAAAAGTGGAACTTCCACCTATCGGTCTCCCCCCCCCCTCCGGTGCCACATTTGGCACCTTTTAGGGGGGAGGGGGAACGGGTAGCTGTTTTTGACAGGTACCCTTCCCCACTCCTGGGAGACAGAGCCGAGGCGCCATCCCTCGGAAGTTCGGTCCCCCCCTTCCTCCCTCTGCTGTCGGACAGTTAGGAAGAGAAGCAGTAGGGAACTGGCTGTGAAGCCGAAAGGGCTTTACTGCCAATTTCCCTTACCAGGAATGGTGGCTGCAGCACCCAACAGCCGATCCGAAAATCAGCTGGGGTGCTGACATTGCAGGAATCCTGGACAGGTAAGTGTCCTAATATTAAAAGTCAGCAGCTACAGTACTTACAGCAGCTGCTGACTTTTAATTTTTTAGTGGAGGGGCGGAACACCTTTTTCGCCCCTCCACGAAACCTTACTGCTGGAGTCACGGATGGCTGCTTACCATTTCTCTTGGGCATCTTGATCTTCAGTTGCTGGTTGCTAAGCAGTCCCTGACTATTTTAATGAAGTTTTTCTTTAAATCATGTGGTCAGGTCATGCTGGTGACTAAGTGTCACGTACCTGGTAGGAGTCTGGAATGACGAGGTCAGCCTCTCTTGTTTCTCCAATCCAAGCCCCACTGGAAGTGGAACAGATGGTGGCTAGGATCAGGAGGAACATGAGTGCCTGTGAATGCTGCGTGCAGAACTTGCAGGAAGTGTTGCAGACTGGGAGGTGCAGGCAAGGTTTCTGGTGAAGAGCTGGAACCAGCAAAGCTGAGAGGATGGACGGCCAGCACAGGTACTTGGAAACAGCATGGAGCCAGACAGAAGACAGGAGCGAGGTCATCAGGTAAGCCGGGTTCAGCAACGGGCGGGCAGCGAGGTACCAAGGCATAAACAGGAGCAGGGTCAAACAGGAAGCCAGGATCATGAACCGATAATCAGAGTCCAGAAACAGGGTCAGGAAAGCCAGGGTTCATCAGCAGGAAATCAAGTAGACAAACAGGGTTTCAGAATCTCAGGATACAGCTGAAGATCAAGCAGCACTTGTCAGAAGTCAGAGCAACCCTTAAATAGGCTGTCTGGCGCCAATTGTGGCCAGAGGTGTGCTCCTGCGCGTGCACGCAGTGCGACGTGCATGCGCATTGGTGCGCGAGGGAATCTGCCGATGCCCGTGAATGTGCGCATGCGCACGTGTGCGCGCCGGGCGCATTCTAACAGTTCTCTTACATTGTCCCCCCTTAAGTGCAGCCTCCCGATGCTCTTCAAGTGTTTTTCGCTGGGTGGCGTTGAAAAAAGGCTTGCACTAGTTTGGGAGCATGCACATCTGAAGCTGGTTCCCAGGAATTCTCTTCCGACCCATAGCCTTTCCATTTAATGAGGAACTGTGTTTAGTTATGCCTCTTTCTGCAGTCCAACAGGGCTTCCACCTCAAATTCCTCATTCCCTTCGATGAGCAGCAGAGGAGGAATTTCAGAAACCCGATCTGGAAATGGATTTGGTACAGCTGGTTTCAACAAAGAGACATGGAATACAGGGTGGATCTTTAGATTCTTGGGTAACACCAACTCGAATGCTACTGCATTAATTTTACTTTTGACTGGGAAGGGTCACAAAAATTTTGGGCCAAGTTTTCTTGAAGGACAGCTCAGTTTTAAGTTTGTTGTGGAAAGCCAGACCTTGTCTCCAGGTTTAAGGTTCAGATTACTTCTCTTCTTCTTGTCGAAGAACTTTTTATTGCTTGCTTGAGTCTTGGAGATTGTATCTTGCAGTAATTGGTTATTAGTACTGAGGAAGTTTAATCTGTTTTGTACAGCAGGTACAGATGATTCAACGGCCAGCTCAGGTAAGAAAGAGGGGTGGTACCCATAATTGGCAAAAAAGGGTGATTGCTTGGTTGCACAGTGGATGTAATTATTGTATGAAAATTCTGCCAGTGGGAGAAGTGATAGCCAGTCATCTTGTGCAAAAGAAGAAAAACACCGTAAGTACTGCTCGAGGGTTTGATTGGTTCTTTCGGTTTGTCCATTAGTTTGTGGATGGTAGGCTGTGGAGAGGCGGAGTTCAATGTTCAGTGCTTGGCATAATGCCCTCCAAAATCTAGACGTAAACTGCACCCCACGATCAGAGATGATGCTATCAGGGACACCATGTAATCTTACAATCTCCTTGATGAAAGCTGAAGCTGTCTCTGTGGCCGAAGGAGTTCCTTGTAGGGGTACAAAATGGGCCATTTTGGTCAGGCGATCCACCACAACAAACACGGTGGTGAAGTCTTCGGATGGGGGGAGCTCCACGATGAAATCCATGGAGATCATGCTCCATGGTTTCTCAGGTACAGGGAGTGGCTCCAGTAGGCCCCACGTTTTGGCTCTGTCCGTCTTATTCCGAAGGCATGTCACACAAGAGTTAACATATCTTTTGCAGTCTTGCATCAAGTCTGGCCACCAGAATGTAGGAGAGATCAGATCGTCCATCTTGCAAGTTCCAAAGTGGCCCGCTAATGGGTGGTCATGACATCGCCTCAGGACAGCAACTCTGAATTGCTCAGGGATAAATATTTGCTTCTTATGAAAGTACTGACCATCCCTCAATTGAAGAGCCAGATCTTTGGAAGGTGGTTGGTTTACCACATCTGCTCTTATCTGAGACATCAAATCCGCCTGAAGAAGCAAAAAATTTTTGGCTGGTAGAATAGTATCAGGTTCTGAGGATACCACTGGGTCGCTGAACATGCGGGACAAGGCATCCGGTTTACCATTCTTTGAGCCAGGACGATAAGTTATATGGAACATAAAACGAGAGAAGAAAAGTGCCCACCTTGCCTGCCGGGGTCTTAGTCGTCTAGCCGTCCTCAAGTATTCGAGATTTTTATGGTCCGTGAAGATGAGGATGGTGTGAGCTGCTCCTTCCAGGAGGTAGCGGCATTCTTCAAGCGCAGCCTTGATAGCCAGCAATTCTTGGTCTCCAACATCATAGTTCCTTCCAGAAGGATTTAATTTCTTAGAGAAAAAGGCCACAGGATGGAGCAAAGACTTGGGACCTTGGCATTGAGACAAAATAGCCCCCAGTGCACTCTCAGAGGCATCCACCTCCAAAACGTAGGCTAAGGATGGACCAGGATGTTTCAAGAAAGGAGCTGACGTGAATAAAGTTTTTAACTGTTCAAAAGCTGCTTGAGCTTCAGGGGTTCATCGGAAAGGAACATGCTGCTTTGTTAACTGAGTGATGGGAGTGATGATGCCAGAGAAGTTCTCTGTAAAAGTTGGCGAATCCCACAAATCTCTGAACAGCTTTCCTGTCGACAGGGGCAGGCCATTCCAGGACGGAAGTGACTTTCTTTGGGTCCGTGGAGATGCCGTCAGCAGAGATGACAAGTCCCAGGAAATGTATGGTTGGTTTTTCAAAGTCAAATTTCTCAGCCTTTGCATAAAGGTGGTGTTCCCTCAGCCGACCCAGTACTTTCTTTACATGAGTCCTATGGGATTCTAGAGTTTCAGAGAATATAAGGATGTCATCCAGATACACGATGACGAATAAATCAAGGAAGTCCTGACAAACGTCATTCACCAGATGTTGGAATGTGGCAGGGGCGTTGCAGAGTCCAAATGGCATGACTTGATATTCAAAATGACCGAAGCATGTTCGGAAGGCCATCTTCCATTCATCTCCCTCCCTGATTCTGACAAGATTATAAGCACCTCTCAGATCCAATTTGGAGAACACTCGTGCCCCAGGCAGTCTTTGAAAAAGTTCAGGGATCAGCGGCAGAGGGTACCGGTTTTTAACAGTGACCATGTTAAGGTCACGATAGTCCACACAGGGCCTCAGGGTATGGTCTTTCTTTTTAACAAAGAAAATGCCAGCCCCTGCTGGTGAAGTGGAGGGCCGGATGAACTGTTTTTCAAGGCTTTCATTGATATAAATCCGCAGGGCTTCTAGTTCAGGCTCAGAGAGGGGATAAATTCGCCCAAATGGGATCTCGGCCCCTGGTAAAAGTTCAATAGGACAATCAAATGTTCTATGGGGAGGAAGAGTGTACGCCCCTTTCTTGTTAAATACGTCCAGATATTCGTGATAGACAGCAGGGACCAGATTAGAGGTTTCATGGTCAGGGAGGATACCCAGGAGGGGTGTGGTATTGAAAGTTTTTTCAGGTAGGCAGTGAATTTGGCAGTAGTCAGAGGAGAAGGAGATGTCTCCGGTAAGCCAGTTAATGTGAGGATTATGTGCTTTCAACCATGGAATGCCAAGGATGACCGGGAACATGGGAGAAGCTATGATATCCAAACGGAGGAATTCATGGTGGCCGGCAGAAAATAGGTAAAGTCTCTTGGGTAACTGGGCCTGATTTAATGCCGGAACCGTCAGCCAGATGAACATGGAATTCCTGCTTCTTGGCACATACAGGCAGCTGATGGAGAGAAGCAAATGCAGAGTCATAAAACAACTACAGGCCCCAGAGTCTGATTGCAAGTACAGGAACAGTCTTTTCAGAAAACTGGAGCATAATGGAAAGAGAGCCATGAGACCGGCACTTCCCTGAAAGATGCATCATGTGAGGCTGACCGGAAAAAGACCTGCGTGTCTTTGCCGGGCAAGTCTGTATAAAGTGACCCGCCTCCCCGCAATAGAGACACAGATTGTCCTGTAATAGATGAAGGCGTTCATCAGGAGAAAGGGGTGGTCTTCGAAAACTTCTATGAGGAGTCTTATGCTGTTCCCTCCTGCAACAGATGAGGATGCAGGGATGTCAGACCTTGAAGCCACAGAAAGGGTTCCTTTGGACCTTTCGGATTGTCTTTCACGTAATTGCCGATCGATCTGAATGGTTAGATCGATAAGGTCTTCCAGGGATGCTGGAACTCCCACTCTGGCAAGCTCATCCTTTAAGGTGTCAGACAGTCCTAGTCAAAACTGGTGGCGAAGTGCGGAATGATTCCATTGGGTATCTTCACTCCATACACGAAAGTCAGTTACGTATTCCTCAGCAGGCCTTGGACCCTGCTGTAATTTGCCGGGCATAGATTCGGCAGTCTGCTGGTAGAAGGGGTCTGCATAAAGCTGAGCCATGGCTGAGAAGAAAGAATCCGTAGTTGTCAAGACAGGGTCATGTTGTTCCCGGAGATGATGAGCCCAGGAAAGTGGTTCATCCAAAAGTAACGTAATGATAAACCCCACCTTGATGTTTTCAGGTGTGAAGGTCCGGGGGAACAGGGAGAAATATAGTTCACAGGAATTCCGGAATGTGCGAAACTTCTTGCGATTTCCGGAGAATCGCTCAGGCATAGGCACCCTGGGAAACAGCGTGGAGCCAATCAGGAGACAGGAGCGAGGTCATCAGGTAAGCCGGGTTCAGCAACGGGTGGGCAGCGAGGTACCAAGGCATTAACAGGAGCAGGGTCAAACAGGAAGCCAGGATCATGAACCGGTAATCAGAGTAATCAGAGTCCAGAAACAGGGTCAGGAAAGCCAGGGTTCAGCAACAGGAAATCAAGTAGACAAACAGGGTTTCAGAATCTCAGGATACAGCTGAAGATCAAGCAGCACTTGTCAGAAGTCAGAGCAACTCTGAAATAGGCTGTCTGGTGCCAATTGTGGCCAGAGGTGTGCTCCTGCGCGTGCACGCAGTGCGACATGCACGCGCATGTGCATTGGTGCACGAGGGAATCTGCCGATGCCCGTGAATGTGCACGTGTGCGCGCCGGGCGCATTCTAACAGTTCTCTTACACTAAGGATGGAATAGGGAGCGGGAGAGGCTAAAAGTGCATTCCAAACCAGGAGGATGAGGAGTGCTGCTGAATCCTTCACAGGAGGAATAAATCAATGGTGAATGAGACTCTGTAGTGGGGTCTGATTCTGGAGGCAAGCAGGTTTTTTCACCTATAGGTGGAGGTTTTAAGGACACATTCAGAAGATATATAAACTGTTACTTATTTATTACACAGTGGTGTGGATCACTTGATGGGATTGTTGTTCTGAGATGCGATGGACATTTATTTACACTTTTTTTTTTCATTTATTGAGAGTAATTAGCACTTGATGAGTGTATGAATTTAAGTTTTCAGGATTTAATTGCGCTGCACTCATATTATGTATTAAGTAACACATACATTACAATCTCATATCTGGTTCAGATCAGGGCTGTGCACTGCCCAAGGGCCCCAGGTGCATGGGAGCCCCATGATAGTCTTGCATTACATTATCCTTGCCAACAGTCCTGGATTTGCCAGGCCAGTCACCCTTTTTTAACTAAGCTGTCCCAGGATGGCCGTGTCCCAAGCAGCGTCCAGGAACCTGTACTGTATCCTCCTGATACCAGTATTGTGCTCTCCTGGCCCCCTTGTACTGTGCCCTTCTGCCTCCACCCCTGTACTGTGCCCTTTTATTGCAGGTAGCATACCACTCCAGGTAGCAGCCCAAGGATTTCACCTCCACTGACACCCCCCCAGTCAATCAGGTCCAGTCAAAGACGGCAACCACCCCAATAGGTCGGTGCCCCGCACTTACCCCATCTCGCGGGCAGTGCCGCAGAAGGCGGCGTCGGCTTCTCTCTGGGCTGTTCTCTGTGGCTCCTTCCTCGCTTCCCCTGCGCCTCCTCCCTCCTGTTCCTGGCGGCCAATCCGATCGGATCTCTTTTTGGCCATCGTTTTGCTTAAATAGGTGAAAAGCAAAGCGATGCTATAATCTAGTTGCTGTTTGCACTACTTCACTGTTTGGCACGTTTGAAGAACTATTGGAGCTGTTTGCTGCTGCACAAGTCACTTTGTTTTAGTACTTTTATATGGTTTTTATACAATTGTGAGCACTTGTTTTTGGCACTGGACACTTTACTGCATTCGTCACATACATTGTGATCTCTCCGGACATCCATTGTAACATTGCACTTTGTGCGGCTGATCTTGTTCTTATGTGATCTATGCTCCAAATATTTATTTATCTATGTATTTTTTTGCACCACAGGTGAATGTGTTTATACTGCATAGTTATACACTTATGATATAGAATTTTTTATGATTTATGTGTAAATTTTTTCTGCACCTAAGTTTACTTTTTTAATTTAACACAGCAAGCAATATTGTCACTGTTTGTTGGAGTTCTACACCATTTATCTACTGATTTTAGGCTATTTGTCACTCAGCCTCTTACACTTTAATATTTTTGCACATATACACTGGTGTGTACATAAGGATTAGCGCAGCACCATCCCCATTTGCGAATTTATGTCAGTATCAAGGGCTAGGTTGGACCCCATTCGGTGCAAGCTGCTTTTCCCCTCTCACCACCTTTATTACCGCATGGTAGCGCAGGAATAATATACCTGACACTGTTTACTCCCTCAAAATCCATACCAGACCCTTAAGGTCTCTGGCTCCTGAAAAAACGGCCATTTTTAAAACTTTTTTTGCATTGATACATGTCCCCTGGGGCAGGACCCAGGTCTCCAAACACTTTTTATGACAATAACTTGCATATTAACCCTTAAAATTAGCACTTTTGATTTTTCACGTTCGTGTCCCATAGACTTTAACGGTGTTCGTGTGTTTGAACGAATTTTTTGCCTGTTCGAATGTTCTGCTGTGAACCGAGCAGGGGGGTGTTCGGCCCATCCCTAGTTCAGATATAAGATCTCATACCTGGCATTAACAGAGGGCAGCTACCTTTCCCCTCTCCATCATGCGGTACACTGGTTCTACCAGAACTGGAAACCGACATTTCAGATATCCACTGCACCCTATGAAGGTGAACTCTACTAATACAGCTTGACTCTTTAAGTACAGTAGTTTTCTGTGGCACCATTGTTTCTGACTGCAGCACAGCTATAAAAAAATGAGATTATGGCATAGATTTTGTTTATGAGGGAGTGGTGGAAGGGGTTAAATGTTGATAATGGCTTTTTATTTAAAGCTGAAGTCTCATCAAGCCATGTCTTTGTTGATTGAACTGTTCCTGCATGTTGTACATTTCCTGTACAGAACATGAATTCCTTTCTAAAATGTATTTAATGATTAGGAAATGGTTTTACAGTAAATTGCTGTATGGTGACCTCTTTTGAATGTGTACATAACCTGACAATAAGAATGAAGGATCTTATTGGTGCACGAGTGTCCCTATAGCTAGCGGCTTGCTATGGGGTCACTGGGCAAGGGGTAGGGAGCAGAAGCACTGGTGGGGGATCTGAGAAGAGGAGGATCAGGGCTGCTTTGTGCAAAACCACTGTACAGCGCAGGTAAGTATGACATGCTTGCTATTCTATTTTTTTTTCAAGCTTTAAAACCACTTTAAACTTGATCCATCTATGCACAGGGGCAGACTGACCATTCATGCATTTCAGGCACTGCCTAAGGGCCCGGGCCAGTAGGAGGCCCCATGAACCGGGACAGTCACACTTTTTGTAAAGGTGCCCCTTTACTGCTCAAACCCGGGGTTTGTCAGCAGCAAAGTCACTGCTTCTAAATACATATATAGTACTGGCCGGCTGTGTAGTTCTGTTTTTTTTTGCTGTCTCCTGCACGCTCGCTCTGTACCTCTCTCAAATCCCCCCCATCTTCAGTTATGTGCAGGGATGGACTGGCCATCGGGACTACCGGGAGATTCCCGGCGGGCGGATGGCTCACTGGGCCAGTTTCAGAGACAGGGGAGGAGAGACAGATACACAGCGCCAAATGTAGCATGAAAACCACTTTTATTCCACTTAAAGAATGTTACTGACAAAGTTAGTAGGGTGAAAGGCATTGAAACACTGTGCAAGAGTCCAGGCTTGTCATCAATTTGAATTAGGAGCCGCCACCGAGAACCGATCAAGCGAGTAGATGCAGAGCGCATCGGTGTGTACTACTACTTCCTGGTGGCGGAGGAATGATGGCCTGAAGGATGCGTCACCTCCCACATCTTGCATCATTTCTGGATGATAACATCATGTCCGCCCCATCATGCGTTCCACCGCTACCAGGAAGTAGTAGTACACACCGATGCTCTGCATCTACTGGCCCGATCGGTTCCCGGTGGCGGCTCCTAATTCAGATCGATGTCAAGCCTGAACTCTTGCACAGTGTCTCAATGACTTTCACTCTACTAACTTTGTCAGTAACGTTCTTTAAGTGGAATACAAGTTGTTTTAATGCTACATTTGGTGTCGTGTATCTCTCTCTCCTCCCTTGTCACGTTGTGTGTTGGGGGGTACAGAGATGGGTTGGAAGTGCCCATCAAGGCCTGTAGTAGCACTGCATCTGGTGACAAGTGACTTGGCAGGTGACAGGCGATGGGGCAAGTGATATGCGGCATCTGGTGGCAGGCGATGGTGGCAATTGACATGCAGCATCTGGTGGCAGGCGACGTGGCAAGTGACAAGCTTCCTCTGCTGACAAGTGACGTGGCAAGTGACGTTTTGCATCTGGTGGCAGGTAACATGGCAAGTGGTGGCAGGCGATGTGGCAATGACACACTGCATCTGGTGGCAGGCGATGGTGGCAAGTGACATGCAGCACCTGGTGGCAGGCAACGTAGCAAGTGACATGCAGAATCTCGTGGCAGGCGGCGTGGCAAGTGACAAGCTGCCTCTGCTGATAAGTGATGTGGCAAATGACGTTCTGCATCTGGTGGCAGGTAATGTGGCAAGTGACATGCGGAATCTGGTGGCAGGCGACGTGGCAAGTGACAAGCTGCCTCTGCCGACAAGTGCCGTGGCAAGTGACACACTGCATCTGGTGGCAGGCGATGTGGCAAGTGACGTGGCAGGTGACACACTCAGGGCTCCCACTGATTCTGCATTATGGTGAGTTGAACTATTTCATGTTATATTACAATGTAATAATAGAAATAATGCGCTTCAATCATCCTGACACCATATCAGCCATGGTGCCGAGAAGATTGAAGCGCCAACACCAGGTGTTTGGAGTAAAGTGGGCCGGTCTGGATGAAGTCCAGGGCCAAATTTTTGTCACAGTCCAGCCCTGGTTCTGTGTGATAAGAGAACCCAGAGGAGGGGCATAGCTACTACAGCCTCACACTGCATGCAGAGAGAGAGAGGTTAGCTAAGGGAAGAAAGTCTGTATGGGCAATACCTGCCAAAGTTTCATGACAGGAGGGACGTTTTTATGGTATGTGGTGAATGGTTAAGGTGACAAGAAGGGTGACAATAGCAGCCACCCCAAGTGTGTGTATTGGAGTCAGCAAAGTCTGAAGCCCTCTCCTCCTAGCTGAAAGACATCAAACAGACACACATCACATCCCTTTCTACACAAGCAATCCCCCAATCACTCTGTATGTCCAGATAGTGTGCAGTTAATTTATGACCTTTCATTTTAACCCTGTGTTATCCAAACTCTGTACAATGCAATGTGTAAACCCACCAAATAAACTATACACACTATATACAAAATAATAATCCCCACTAAACATAGCAGCACAATGTTCAAGGCTATATGCATGGTAGCTCAATCGTATGAACACTGATCGTTTAGAGGATTATTTATGTTTATTGAAGATTGTTATTTTTATGTACTCATAGTTTGGCTTGGTTCACACCTACAGGTGTGACCAAGCATGAGCATGTTTTTCACACAAGAGCAACATGGAAAAGTCAAGTTTAGTGAACATTTGCATAGGCATCGGGGTCCCCTTAACAATTCATAGAACTGCTGTCCATCTGCTAAAGTGCAGCACATTTCTGTGTCTGTTAGGAAGGAATGCAATTTTGCTTGCATTCCCCACATGCATAGAACTGAACTTAGCTATAGAACGTTTAGTTTATGTGCTGAGTTTACACTTTTTGTACAGTTTGGTTAAACTCTTGCCGCCCGTGTTATAGCGGAAAGACGGCTACAGCGCGGGCCTAAATTCCCGGGAGGGCGTTCATGTAAGTCCTCTGACATATGATGTCTGCACGCCCTCTGTCTCCTGTTCATTCATCTGCAGGGCACCTGAGGCTACAGGGAAAGGGACTGGGGAATCTGTGTCCCCAGTCCCTTTCTCTGTCTCTGTCTCAAAAGTGAGACTGATAACCCACCAAAGCCCCCCAACAGCATTGTGAAGAAAATTATTAAAATATATTTACTTATAATTAGGGTTGCCACCTCATCCCTTTAAAACCGAACACATAATAATTAGACAGGTTCTGTGGCTGATTAAGGTGGTAATTAAACTCACTTGGTGCCTTATCTGCATTAAATTAGCCTCAGAACCTGTGTAATTCAAAGGTGTTCGGGTTTAAAGGGATGAGGTGGCAACTCTAGTTATAATACATTTTTTTTTTTTTAAATCTGACTTGCATTTCTAATCAGACCAAAAAGCCACGTCCAATATGTGGCATTATTTAGCCACACCCACTGTGTGCCACAGTGTGCTATGCGCACCACAGATCACCTTTTCCCTGGTAGGGGCTTCCAGTGCATTACTTTGCCCATAATTCTGTTAAGGTGGCACGGCCCATGAGAGGCTCCTGGTACCTTTACTTGGTCACCAGCTTTAGGTCTCCTGCCACTTCTTCATGTTGCCAAGCTAGGTGCCCCTCCACGCAGGCCTGCTGCATTAGTGTTGCGTTAGAAAGATGACTGCCGTGCGGCGGCCATCTTTCAACCTGGGGGCCTCATGAACCCCTAGTGCCTGCGGGCCCAATGAGTTGTCAGTCCATCCGCCGCTGTCTGTGCACATTGCTCTTGTTAATGCTGCCATCTCCATAAGCAATCTGTAGCCTTCTTTGGATCTCAAACAGCCTGCACCCCTTCTTCTGAACCCATGTGGTAATTTACACTGATGCCTTGTACTGACAAAGGGGTCAGTGGCAGGAACCACATTACCCAATGGATCACAGAAGCACACAATTCTCTTTTAGGGTGCCATTAGTCAACACACCACACCCAGGAAAGGTAAGTATACAGGTTGCTGCTCTTGAACAAATTTTAATCTGGTCACAGTTGTGCCATTATATGTACAGAGATCTGTAAATATCACTGCCATTGTTTTCAATTAAACTCTAGAGTCTGACCTTCTAAATACTGCTCTTTACTAGAAAGGCAGGCTTAACTTCTATGCTGTGCGTTCCACACATGAATCACAATACATATATGTAACATGAAACAATTATTAGAGACTATAAGTCAGTGGTGGCCCATCCAGTAGGGACGCAGGGGTGCCGGCCCCCTAATCCATGCACTCGGCCCCTTATCTACACGCAGGGCGCCAGATACATAGATTTCAATAGTTTTTTTTTTTAAAGCACATGTTTAGAGCCTAAGGCTCTAATTGGCTTCAAAAAAGGGTGTGCGACCAGTTGTGCGACAATAGCGAATTAATATTTGCTCTTGTCTTCCTGATTTTCCTCCCAGGCAATCAGGAAGCGGGTCTTGAGACCAGATTGACCAGGGAGTCTTAGTACTCCCTGGCCAATTGGGTCTCAGGAGTACCCACTTCCTTTACGGCCGGAAGGAGAAGTAACGGCCCGGCTCTTCCCTAGAGCAAGGAGCAGCATCAGCATCGGCCTTCTGAGGTAAAGTCACTGATCACCGCCAACTGTCTCCAGCGGGGGGCACTGATCGCTGTCGTCTATCTCCCCAAAATATTAAGCACCAGCCACCACTGCTGTAAGTAGAAGTAATATTTTAAAATATTCCACTGACAGCATTATAAGAAGGAGTGAGCTTGATGTTCGGGTCGAACATAAGCTTAAGCAAGCAGGTTATTCAGTTAGTGGCAGTGTATTTGATATATATATATATATATATATATATATATATATATATATATATATATATATATATATATATATATATATATATATATATATATATATATATATATATATATATATATCTATATCTATCTATCTATCTATCTATCTATCTACATATATATATATATATATATATATATATATATATATATATATATATATCTATCTATAGATAGATATATAGATATTAGAATTATATAAGAAACCGCGCTACATGAACTAAAAATTAAAAAATTAAAAAATATGCACATCAAAATACTGAGTCCATCTGAAGATAATGTCAATAAATGTCCGACAAAAAATCACCAAGGGATATAACTCTTCATCCACATAATTAGTGACATCACACTCAGTTCACCATTGGAAGTAGTGTTAGAGATAGGACAGTCCTCCACCTTCAAAACAACTGCCTCTTACCAGCTCCCTTGATCTCTGGTCAGGAGATCAATAGCGCCTTTTGGCTTATAACCCAGCCACAGTCTCAGATAGGGATGGATATAAGGTCAGATCGACTCCTCCTATTATCCTAAACAGCCCATACACAACTGGATCACTTCTCCTGTTTAGATGTTCTCCACAAATCGGAGTTACCACGATAGAAGGAAATACGGGTTTGATGCGGTTGATTAGAAAGATACAAAGTATCTTTCCATACACGTGCCCGGATTGCAGCCACTATAAGCACTGCTCAAGTCACACAACACGCACACATTCCTCTCTATGTCCTCCAGTCTTACTTTACTGCTTTCAGTTTCCGCTGACCATTGTACAGCTACAAAACGACTCTCTGAAAAAGACTCAGTTTTTCAGAGAGTCGTTTTGTAGCTGTACAATGGTGAGCAGAAACTGAAAGCAGTAAAGTAAGACTGGAGGACATAGAGAGGAATGTGTGCGTGTTGTGTGACTTGAGCAGTGCTTATAGTGGCTGCAATCCGGGCATGTGTATGGAAGGATACTTTGTATCTTTCTAATCAACCGCATCAAACCCGTATTTCCTTCTATCGTGGTAACTCCGATTTGTGGAGAACATCTAAACAGGAGAAGTGATCCAGTTGTGTATGGGCTGTTTAGGATAATAGGAGGAGTCGATCTGACCTTATATCCATCCCTATCTGAGACTGTGGCTGGGTTATAAGCCAAAAGGCGCTATTGATCTCCTGACCAGAGATCAAGGGAGCTGGTAAGAGGCAGTTGTTTTGAAGGTGGAGGACTGTCCTATCTCTAACACTACTTCCAATGGTGAACTGAGTGTGATGTCACTAATTATGTGGATGAAGAGTTATATCCCTTGGTGATTTTTTGTCGGACATTTATTGACATTATCTTCAGATGGACTCAGTATTTTGATGTGCATATTTTTTAATTTTTTTAATTTTTTAATTTTTAGTTCATGTAGCGCGGTTTCTTATATAATTCTAATATTCATAGTGTGGGTATCTCGCATTTTTACAACCGCAGCTTAGCATCCAATTTGGAGTTTACATATTGGATCAATTTATGTATGTCATGTTATGTTTTTTCTGACAGCGCTGTATTCTTTTTACATTTTGCATATATATAGATATATATATATATAGATATATATATATATATATCTATATATATCAAATACACTGCCACTAACTGAATAACCTGCCTGCTTAAGCTTATGTTCGACCCGAACATCAAGCTCACTCCTTCTTATAATGCTGTAGGGACGCAGGGGTATATATATATCTATATATACTCTGCATCCAGTGCAGCCTATATCTACAGTGAATTCTGTGGTGTACTGTTTCTAATACACTTCAGGCGGTATACACAGTATCTAATACAGTGTGTACAGTTTCTACTACACTTCTGGTGGTGTACACAATACAGTGCAGCTGTAGTACAGTTGCTAATACAGTGCAGGCGGTGTACACAGTATCTAATACAGTGTGTACAGTTTCTATTACACTTCTGGTGGGATACACAATACAGTGCAGCCATAGTACAGTTGCTAATACAGTGCACGCAGTGTACACAGTATCTAATACAGTGTTGTAGTACGGGTCTATATTCATAATTGATTTACAAAGAACTTGGTATTATGAGTTATTAACTATGATAGTTTTAAGGTGATTATTTCTATATATGTAAAAATGTATGTTTCTGAGCTCACAGATGGTCACTCACAGAGGGTCACATTGTCTCGGGTCCATTATGGCTAGTCTTTTGTTAGTACCAGATTAAACCACCTTTTTTGCGTCTTCCATCAAGCCTTTAAAAGTTTAGACAATAGAGAACAGCAGAGAACTTCTTCTAGGACGTGAATGTCCCTAGACCTTGAACAGGCTGTCGGCTTCCAGAACTATCTGAGATTTCAGAAGTTGAGGGGTTCCCTGGATTGAATGCTTAATTTATCCTGTATTGTATCATCTGTAGTACATCTTTAATCGAAGCTAAGTAAATCTCTTTTATTACATTCTTTGTTTTGTGTGTTTTAATCATTGCATTTACTGACCACATATCTGAAAGGGTAAATATGTGAATGAATCTATGAATAAATGTAACACGGAATTTAACCCCTTGTTACATAATGGCGCTGTGAGCAGGATATTTAACCCTTTCAGTGCTGGTTTGAAGTGCAGTGGTTAATTCTAGTAATACTATTGTGAATTGTAATGTTTGACAATTGGGAAACTGTATTATTAGTGTGCACTGTGATAGCAGGTTTGTTGTTAGCTTTGCTTTGGTGGCATTATAGTGGTTTAGCATGTGGTGTACACGTAGTGAAGAGGGAGGATGTTTAACTGGATAAAAAGAGCGAAGGGGGGAGACAGTCGAAAGAGCCCCATCCCAGAGTGGGCAGATTCTAGACACTGGTCTACTCTGGCTCGTGAATTGATCAAGTATCAGGATGCATTTAAAGTGGAAGACCCCTGCCACTGTCTCCTGACTCTTGACTTGTCTCGATATTTAAAATCGGAACAGAAAGCTGCATCTTTATTAGGATGGATATTTTTGCAGGCGCTCATAGATGAGACAAAAAGGCAAGAAGCTGTTGATATGGAACTGCAGGCAGTAACAGATCAACTTCAAATCCTAAAGGAATGTTTTAGATCTTCTGAAAAACACAAGGAAGAAATGGAAACACAGTTTTCAGAGTATGTAGTGAGAACTGTAAATAAGCAGCGTAGAAAGAAAGGTAGAAGATTACCAGGAAACAATGCTGCAGTGAAAGTACGCACCCTGGTTACCAGGGGTGATTGGGAGGAATTAACATATTGGTCAGGATCAGACACAGATGAAGAGATAGAAATTGATTAGAAGAATGTTACATTGTTACAACTAGACAAAGGCGAGAGGTGACAGAACAAGCTAGTTCAAGCGGAAGTAATGTGCTTTCATCTGAAGATTCATCACGCTAAGCACAGGCAGCTGAACAACAATATACAGAAGAGACAATGTCTTACACAGCAGGGGAGCTTACGGAGCTAAAACAGAAATTTGCCCAGAGACCCAATGAAAGCTTATTGTCATGGGTTTTACGTGTGTGGGACCTGGGAGGAGATGGAATACTTTTGTCTAACAGAGAGGCAGTGGGATTAGGCAGCATGGCCAAAGAACTTAAAAGTAAGACTTTATCTGCGAAGAGCTAGAGACACTACTGTTGTATTTTCCCTTTTGCACTTGATAAAAGATTCTATAGTCCAAGTTCATGACACTCCTACAGAACTTATGGATTTAACTCCTTGGCGTACAATAGGGGAAGGAATTCACAGGCTGCGAGAATATGGGTGTGTAAGTAGATTGATTGCAGACCCTCTAAAAGAAACTCCTACTGTGCATGATAATTGGACAGGACCTGATATGGTTTTGTTCACGGCACACATGAGGACAATACTATGGTTTCAGATGATGACCAGCTTCGTTTTCCTTGGAACAGCACAGAAGAACTTCTTCCATGAGACTTTGAAAGCAACAGCTCATGTTTTTAACGTTACAAACTGTTGGGTGTGTGGACAAACAACCCGTTCTGCACCTAAGGGCATACCATTATATGGACTACCATTTAACATTAGCTGGTTGCCTTTGGATGACCCTTGGAGAATAGCAATAATGAATAGAGCTATGGACACTTTGACTAATCCATCATGTAAAAACATACCAACTAATTTTGGCCCAGAGGAATATTCCATAAAGTTATCCCATAAAGCCACTGGTGTATTGTGTGTACAAAGACCTAGTACCAATGACTCATATTCCATAGAATTGGGAAATAGTAACTGTGATTATGTAGTAACAGATCATTGGAATAACATCTCTATGGTGCAGGTGGTGGGGAGAGGAGAATTATTTTATTTTGAAGTAGATGGGTACAGCATAGGCCATAGGAGGATCTGCATTTAAAAATCATACACATGTGTGTGTGGCCAAAGATAGTGCCCTTATTAGCTGTGTAAATCTGTCTAAAAATCAAACACGAGCAGATATGTTTTGGCAGTACTGGATTCACCAAACTACTTGTACTCCATTGCCTTATCAATTCTATTTTATATGTGGTCTGAACGCTTATAAATGGCTACCACCAAATTGGCCAGGGAGCTGCTATATTGGACATATAGTACCAAAAGTCCGTATAGTTTTCAAAAATCCACCTGGATGGTAAGGAATTGGAAAAGGAGCATAGGTTCCTCAGAAATACAAGATGTACCCGAGGGGTGGGATGTCACAGAAGGAGATAGATTGGGTATGATTATTCTTCCTCAGTATGGAGTGGCTCGGACAGTGCAAATGCTGAGGAGAATGTCTAAAATCATAGAATATGCCTTCAACAAAACATTTGATAGTATTGATGCTCTTACAGAAGAGGTTAGGTTAGAGCCAAGGTCTGATCGGTTCCCTAATTATAAGCAATGTGTTGACCAAAGTTATGGAGATATAAAATCAGGGCTTTTTTTCAGCAGGAACGCGGGGGAACACAGTTCCGGTACCTCCAGCACTAGGGGTCTATTGTTGCTGAGGGAGTCTACTGTTTCTGGTGGGGGATCTATTGTTGCTTGGGGTGGGTCTTATATTGCTGGGGGTCAGTTGTTGCTGGAAGAAATCTACTGGGGGGTCTATTGTTGTTGGCTGCCGTAAAGTCTATTGATGCTGGCTGTGAGAGATCTGTTGTTGATGCCACAAGTCTATTGTTACTTGGGGGGGGGGAGGGTTGTTGCGGGTGGTCTATTGTTGACGGGGGAATCTAATGTTGCTGGGGGGCTCTATTGTTTATGGCTGCAGGGGATCTATTTTAGTGCTTTTCTTGTTATTACCAAATCCCATAAAAATCCCATACAAATTACAAAATGATACTTGGTTCTGTATTCTCTAAAAAAAGCAGTACTGGGAGATGGGTAGGGGGTGAAACCAAGGAATGGGGCTCATAGGTGGGTAGGGGCGGAGAAAAGAGCTGACTCAGAAAGGGGGAGTTCCTGCACCTATTCTCTAAGAAAAAAAGCCCTGTATAGAATGATGTGTTGGGTGTGTTAAATGGATGATGAAATTCAAGTGACTGAGACCAACATAGTTATTAGTTTTATAACAGATGAACAGGATTCAACAAACATGTCAGCAATCCAAGTCTTCATGTTGTATCTGGATATCTTCACTCAGTCTGATGCTTCTACATGTCACACATTACATAAGCAGCTGGATTCTTGGCACAATTAATCACTTTCTGAATTTCGTGAAATGGCATAGACAGAAATGCACTACAGGCTACAGATTCTGTTCCAAGAGCAAACCAATAGCAAAATAGCTTAACTTATCCTCAAAGATCCTGTCCTTAAATCAGGTAGCAATCCATGTAGCAAAACAAAATAATTGAATCCTGGCCCTGCCACCGCAAACTACAGTAATTATTTTCTAGCAGCCAAGGGCAGTAATGTCATCCATAACTGTTACCACAGATTTACAAAAACAAGCGCCACTGCCCCCATCTATAACTGGCCATCGTAGTAAGCAGCCTAGGGGGGCGACATAAGGTAAAAACAAGGCCAAGGATAAATCCAAGGGAAAAAGACCATGCTTACTTACCGATCAGCTCGCAGACAACCAAATCAACCTATCTAACAGTATGCGTTAAAAGCAGGGGTTTTGTCTGCATGCATTTGAAAATGCATGCGTAAGCCACAGAGCCTTGCCACGGCACCCTGGTATCTGTGGTCTCTAACACTAACTTATAAGTGTCTCCACAGTGGAAGCAAATGCATTCTGATGGATAGATGAGGGCATGTGGACTGAAGGGGAGCCCACCCCTTCTTAAAGGTACAGGAGCACACTGAGCACCCAATATGTAGCTCAATGGCTGCGAAGGTGCCAGTGCGTTGCCTGACCAATATACATTGATAAAAAAAACAAGCGTCACTGCCCCCATCTATAACTGGCCATCGCAGTAAGCCCAGCCTGGCTCTTCCCTAGACCAAGGAGCAGCATTGGCATTGGCCTCCTAAGGCAAGGCCATTGATCGCCGCCGTCCGCCTCCTGCACGCGGGGGGGGGGGGGCACTGATCTCCGTCGTTCATCTCCCCAAAATATTAAGCACCAGCCACCACTGCTATAAGTAGAAGTAATATTTTAAAATGATCCACTGATAGCATTATAAGCAATGTGTTGACCACATTTATGGAGATATAAAAAAAAAACCAAATGGGGAGACATCAATTCTGATTAAATGGACAATGTCAAGTGATGTGTTTGGTGTGTTAAATGGATGATGAAATTCAAGCGACTGAGACCAACATATTTATTAGTTTTATAACAGATGAACAGGATTCAACAAACATGTCAGCAATCCAAGTCTTCACGTTTTATCTGGATGTCTTCACTCAGTCTAATGCTTCTACATGTCACACATTACATAAGCAGCTGGATTCTTGGCACAATGAATCACTTTCTGTATTTCCTGAAATGGCATAGACAGAAATGCACTGCAGGCTACACATTCTGTTCCAGGAGCAAACCAATAGCAAAATAGCTTAGTTGTGAAAAAATGATCCTCAAACATCCTATCCTTTAATCAGGTAGCAATCCATGTAGCAAAACAAAATAATTGAATCCTGGCCCTGCCACCGCAAACTACAGTAATTATTTTCTAGCAGCCAAGGGCAGTAATGTCATCCATAACTGTTACCACAGATTTACAAAAACAAGCGCCACTGCCCCCATCTATAACTGGCCATCGTAGTAAGCAGCATAGGGGGGCGACATAAGGTAAAAACAAGGCCAAGGATAAATCCAAGGGAAAAAGACCATGCTTACTTACCGATCAGCTCGCAGACAACCAAATCAACCTATCTAACAGTATGCGTTAAAAGCAGGGGTTTTGTCTGCATGCATTTGAAAATGCATGCGTAAGCCACAGAGCCTTGCCACGGCACCCTGGTATCTGTGGTCTCTAACACTAACTTATAAGTGTCTCCACAGTGGAATCAAATGCATTCTGATGGATAGATGAGGGCATGTGGACTGAAGGGGAGCCCACCCCTTCTTAAAGGTACAGGAGCACACTGAGCACCCAATATGTAGCTCAATGGCTGCGAAGGTGCCAGTGCGTTGCCTGACCAATATACACTGATAAAAAAAACAAGCGTCACTGCCCCCATCTATAACTGGCCATCGCAGTAAGCCCAGCCTGGCTCTTCCCTAGACCAAGGAGCAGCATTGGCATTGGCCTCCTAAGGCATGGCCATTGATCGCCGCCGTCCGCCTCCTGCACGCGGGGGGGGGGGGGGGCACTGATCTCCGTCGTTCATCTCCCCAAAATATTAAGCACCAGCCACCACTGCTATAAGTAGAAGTAATATTTTAAAATGATCCACTGATAGCATTATAAGCAATGTGTTGACCACATTTATGGAGATATAAAAAAAAACCCAAATGGGGAGACATCAATTCTGATTAAATGGACAATGTCAAGTGATGTGTTTGGTGTGTTAAATGGATGATGAAATTCAAGCGACTGAGACCAACATATTTATTAGTTTTATAACAGATGAACAGGATTCAACAAACATGTCAGCAATCCAAGTCTTCATGTTTTATCTGGATGTCTTCACTCAGTCTGATGCTTCTACATGTCACACATTACATAAGCAGCTGGATTCTTGGCACAATGAATCACTTTCTGTATTTCCTGAAATGGCATAGACAGAAATGCACTGCAGGCTACACATTCTGTTCCAGGAGCAAACCAATAGCAAAATAGCTTAGTTGTGAAAAAATGATCCTCAAACATCCTATCCTTTAATCGGGTAGCAATCCATGTAGCAAAACAAAATAATTGAATCCTGGCCCTGCCACCACAAACTACAGTAATTCTTTTCCAGCAGCCAAGGGCAGTAATGTCATCCATAATTGTTACCACAGATTTTTCTGCTGGTTGAAAGCAAAAACCTTTGTAGTTGTCTGTAAACACATTAAAACACGTTTATTTGTAATATTGAAGGGATGCTTGGTTTGGGAAGGTATGACCAGGTGTGTGGCAGGAACAACTTTTATTAAAAAAGCAAGAAAAAGGTCCCATCTTAAATGGTTGGGAGCTACAATATTGGTCTTTAGATTTATCTGTATCCTTTGCATAATATAGCCATGCCGCCTTAAAAGATGGAAAATAATTTTTTTATGGTTAATGGCTGGACAGACACACAGGCAATTTTTGATATAGCAATCATCACCCTTGATTTCCCAGCAAGTAATCACTAGCAATCACTACGTATGCAGTTGCTTGTCATAGCAATTGATTGTCTAAATTTGAATTATTGTGCTAGTATTACAACTACAGTATGTGCTACACAGGGGCGGACTGACCGTTAGGTCACTCGGGCGCCTTCCGAGGGCCCGGTCGGCCAGCAGGGGGCCCCATGAGACTCCCCCTGTCAGTCCCAATCTCTGCTTATCCCAGAGCCAAGTGCTGGAACAAGTCCCAGCACTGAGCTCCGGTAACTAGGCTGACAGGGGCTCGCTAGTATCGGGCAGTGAGTCAGGAATCTCTTCAGTGCCTGGGCTCCCTCCTGCAGTGATTCCCCTTTGTAGCAGCTGAGCCGACATCTCTCCCTCCTGAGCCTGAACACAGCTCACTGAGCATCCTCCTCCTTGGCTCCACAGTACACAGACAGGAAGGGGGGGGGGGGAGAGGAGATGAGAGCCTCTTGAGCCCATCGGGAGAGAGAGCCCTGACTGATGGGGGCATGGCCAGGGAGGAGTTGCAGTATAGTTGTTATAACTCAGGATTGGTACAAAAGGGGAAAAGGGTTGGGCCTGAGCTCAGGAGTTTGGCACCCCAGGGGATTATGATCCTTTTCGGACGGAAGCATGGAAGAGCTCGGACCTGACCCTGCGGCTCCAGCTATGAATACGGATCACCTCCTGGCTAAGGTCCGTGAGCTGGCCCTCAGGGGTCAGGCTGACTGGCTCTTTGCCCTCTTATCCCCTGGGGTGCCCTCTCCTGCCCCTTCCACTGCCCCTTCCCCTGTTCCTCCTCCCGAGTCGAATGGACGCAGGGCCCGCAGACGTGCCCGTCCACCTTCTCGCTTCAGTCCCAGCCCCTCTGCGGCCTCTCACTGCTCCCCCCCTCCTCCCCCCCTCCATCCCCCTCCGGTTCGGGTTCCCAGGGCTCCAGCAGCCAGGAAACGGGGATCGGCCGCCCGCTCTCAGCGTGCCCCCCCTCGTCGGTCGCCTTCCCCGGCCACCGGGACTAATGCGCGGCCCTCCCCTCGGTGTCCCCGTTCTCGCAGCCCCCGCTCAGCGGCCCCCCCCTCGCCCCCCTCCCCTTCCCTGAATATGGCGCAAGGCCTGGACGGAGCTGGAGCGCTCCAGCCCACGGCCTCGCGTTATGGAGTACCTGCTTCCGCCCCTGCAGACAGCGGGGGGGCGGCGGGTGTGCGGCCGCTCCGCTCCTCGGCCAGGCTGTCCTCTCGCAGGGCGGCTGGAGGGGGCCGGAGCTGCTCGCCTGCACCGGCGGCTTTCGTTCCCTCGGATGGCGGCGTCTGCAGCGTCGGCGGCGCCTCGGCTCGGGACCGGCTCCCCCTAGCGGCCAGTTCACTCCCTGCGCCTAGCCAGGCGGGAGTATTTGAACTGGCCGTGCACCATGCACAAAATGCACATGCCCAGCACCCCTCTGCGCCCGGCTTTGCTGGGGGCGATTTTGGGGGCAATCATAGGGGAGCATTTGGGTGCGGGCTGCCTCATCCTGCGCCCTCCTGGGCGGGGTCGCAGCTGGCCCCGGATTCATATGGCCAGGGCGCCTGGCAAAACGCGGCCCTTTCAGCACCCGGCTGGGTGGGGGGTAGTTCATCCCGGGACAGAAATCACACAGACGCTGCCAGGTCGCAAGGTCCCCCTGCGCCTTCATGGGCGGGGCCCTCGGCGGCTTCTGGGCCATCAGGAGCAGGCGTATCACAGGGCAGGATTCCCATTGCGCCCGGACGGGTGGGGGACAGGTCCCAGACCCAGGCCGCGCCATGCCATGTAGCTTCCCGGATGGGATGTGCCCCCTCTGCGCCCGGCAGGGCGGGTGCGGGTTTATCGGCCCTCATGGATACCATCCCCCCCCGTGCTCTCAGACGCCCTCCAGCGCCCGGGCGGGCGGAGGTCTCGCGAATCCCCTTCTTACAGTCACCGGGGTTTAACCCCCCCTACGCGATCAACTTGGCGGGTAACGCCAGTCTCCCTGCGCCCGGCTGGGCGGGAGATTCCGGATCCGGGCTGGCGGCAGCTTCCGCCCCGGATCAGCCGGACAGAATCCATAGACATTCCTGTACCTGCACAGTCACTGCCCTCGGCCAAGGGGACCCTTCAGTGTCCATGGCGGGACCCCCGCCTTTGGATCTCTCAGTCGGCCGAGACGGCCCGAACATACACGGCCCCGTTGCTCCTCACGGTGCTGGCCGTTCCAGCCTGCAGTCTTCCGGAGTCGCACGGGACACCGCCTCGCCCGTTGATCGCCCATCATCGATGATGCCCCCAAGGATCAGTGAGTATGATTGTGAATTGATTTGGGGGAGGTCAGTTGATGATTCCGTATCGGGCCCTGAAGACCGCATAGTGTCGGTGGTTAGGTCGGTTCTCTCTAGTATGGGCGTTTCGGGCGCGGCGGCAAATCTTTCCCCTCCTTCCGGAGGGGCCTTGTGGGCGGTAGCTCCCACGGGTGCCCACATACCGGAGGAGACGAAGGAAAGAATATGGCGTCGGGATTTCGTTGATTTCCTCGCTCTAGTTCCGTCGGACAGGGAAACGGTCGACAAGTCCCGGCGGGTAGACGTCACTACACAGGGCGAAAAAGTTAAGCAGCTTCCGCGAACATTTGGGAACTGGCTGCAAGGCTTTTGTGCCTACGCGGGTGTGCTATGCGAGCGTTACCCAGAGTTGGCGACCTCCTTGTTCTGCTACCTGGACCTTATCTGGGGGGCGTACAAGGTTTATGGGGGTCAATGCTGGTTCCAGTATGACACCCAGTTTCGGCAGAAGATGGCGGGGCGCAAGGAGCTTCGTTTCGATTGTCAGGATGGTAGCCTGTGGTTGTTGCTAATGTGCCCTCACAGGCCAGCGTCCTTTCAGTCTGCGGTCGGCGCTCCTCAATCCGGAGCGTCGGCCGCCTCCAAAAAAGGTGTCTGTTGGCTTTTCAATGAAAGCCACTGTAAGTGGTACTCCGCCTGTCGCTTCAGGCATGAGTGCTCTAGCTGTGGGGGCGCACACCCCTCCAGCCGGTGCTTCAGGAAGGGAAAACAGACACTTCCCAGAGCGGGAGCCAAGACCGACCTTCCTAAGCCGGAGGACGCCGGTGAACGTCCTAGAGATGTTGCCCTGGCTAGATCGGTACCCCCTTCGTAGGGAGGCCCTGATCCTAAAGGATGGCCTGGATCGAGGTTTCTGGATACCGTTTTCCCCGTCGGACGCTCCTACCATGTCGGCAAATTTAAAATCGGCTGTGGAATTTGAATCCGTAGTGGCCGAAAAGCTCCAGAAAGAGCTGGAGCTGGGGTGCATGGCGGGCCCCTTTGATCTTCCCCCATTCCACAACCTGCGGGTGTCCCCACTCGGCGTGGTCCCCAAAAAAGCGAGTGGTAAATTTCGTTTAATTCATCACTTATCTTGCCCTTCCGGCTCCTCTGTCAACGACGGAATTGATCGCGAAGAATCGCAGGTCCATTACGCGTCATTTGATAAGGCTCTTCACCTCGTCAGGGCAGCAGGGCGTTCCGCTCTTTTGGCAAAAGCGGACATTGAATCCGCTTTTCGCCTTTTCCCTGTTCACCCGGATTGTTTCCACCTCCTGGGTTGCTACTTTCAGGGAAGCTATTTCTTCGATATGTGCCTGCCTATGGGTTGCGCCATTTCGTGTTACTTCTTCGAGTTATTCAGTAGCTTCCTTGAGTGGGTAGTCGCCCGGGAGGCCGGGTCTCAGTCCATGCTGCACTACTTGGATGATTTCCTTTTTGTGGGTCCCTCGGACAGTGGGCGGTGTCAATGCTTGCTCTCTGTTTTTCAAGATGTTTGTCGGCGTTTCGCCGTCCCACTGTCCGTGGACAAGACCGAGGGTCCGGCAACGGTACTATCCTTTTTGGGTATCGAGATTGACACAGTGGCCATGGTCTTTCGCCTGCCGAGGGAGAAGCTGACTAGGCTCCTATCCTTGGTTCGTTTGGCGAAAGGGTCCAAAAAACTGCAGCTGAAACAGCTACAATCTCTGCTTGGGCACCTAGTATTCGCGTGCAGGGTCATACGCATGGGGAGGGCTTTCTGCAGGCGATTGTCTTGGGCCACGAAGGGCGTTACAGCCCCGCACCACCACGTTCGGATCACCAAGCCCATGCGGGCGGATTTGGACATTTGGCTAACCTTTTTGCAATCCTACAACGGACAGTCTTGTTGGTTGCAGGAGGAGGTACCGAACTCACAGCTGGAGTTGTACACTGATGCGGCAGGCTCCTGTGGTTTCGGTGCCTTCTTTCGGGGGGAGTGGTCTGCGGAATGTTGGCCGGCCTCATGGGCCCGCATGGATTTATTGCGCAATCTCACCCTTTTGGAGCTTTTCCTGATCATTGTAGCGGTGGAGCTTTGGGGTGAACAGTTGCGCAATCGTCAGGTGATCTTTTGGTCAGACAATATGAGCGTAGTGCAGGTAGTGAACAAGCAATCGGCCAGTTCCCTCCCGGTCGTATCACTGTTGCGTTTTTTGGTTTTAAAATGCTTGCAATTTAACATTTATGTTAGGGCAAAACACGTTCCGGGAGTTTCTAATGACATTGCCGATGCTCTTTCCCGCCAACAGTACCCCCGTTTTCGTTCCCTGGCTCCGTCGGCTTCGCTGGAGGGCCTCCCCTGTCCGGCCCACTTATGGAACCTCGTTTCCGGGGATTGTTAGAACTGCTTCGGTCGTCGCTTTCTCCGAGGACATGGGCGTCGTATTGTCGGGTCTGGCACGAGTGGTCACAAGCGTCGGGCGGTGAGTTCTCTATTTCATCTCCGGATGACAGACGTTTGATCCTATTTGCTTACCTGGTCCAGTTACAGGATAAGGGAGTGTCGGGTTCCACTGTCTCTTCGGCCATGTCCGCCTTATTCTTTTGGTTTCAGCTTCTGGGGTGGGGGGATGTCACAAAAGCCTTTCCAGTGCGTCAGATATTGAGGGGCTGGAAACGCATCACTCATCTGCCTGATTCCAGGCGCCCCATTTCTTTACAGATTTTATCGGATGTTTTGGCTATGTTGCCGGAGGTGTGCTCATCCAAGTTTGAGATTTTGCTGTTCCGAGTAGCTTTCTCATGGGCGTTTTTTGGGGCTTTTCGCATCGGGGAATTAGTTGCAAAATCCAGGTCTTCCACTGGGGGTATTCGATCGGAGGATGTCGTCCTGTCGGAGCGCAGTGTCACCATTTTATTGCGCTCCTCGAAGACTGACAGCCTTGGCAGGGGCCGCCGAGTGGTGCTGCATCACTGTGGCGGCCCATTCTGTCCCGTGTCTCTGGCCGTTCCTTTTCTTTCCGCGCGCCCCCCATCTCCCACTTTTTTCGTGCACGCTGACTCCTCCTCTTTGAGTCGCTTCCAATTTTTAAAAGTTTTTCGTTTTTGCCTCGAGGCTTTAGGCTTACCAGCGGGTGATTTTTCAACTCACTTATTTCGCATAGGCGCTGCCACCGCCGCTTCTGGCTTAGGGTTTTCCGATACGGAACTTCAGCGGCTGGGTAGATGGGAGTCGTCTCGTTTTTCGCTGTATGTTCGCCCTCACCTTTTGTGTTAATTTCAGGTTTTCCCCCGACTCAAGTTTGGATTTTGGGCAATTCCTTTGTCTTCTGGGCGGCTCGTCGCGCAGAGATCCGGAACTATGGGAGAAATTTGGGACTCTCTTCGACCGTGGCAAGGATTCGCTGGCTGGGCCTGCGCGGGCTGCGTTGGCATCAGGTACTGTGGGAATGTTGGCACCTCCGTACCTGCGTGTCCGGTCACATTGTCCTGGTGGTTCACGCCGGCGGGAATGAAGTAGGTTACACCCGGTCCGTGGATCTCATTGCTGCCATGAAAGGTGATATTGCTCAATGCCTTGCAATGTTTACCAGTGTGACTTTTGTATGGTCAGAGATTGTCCCTCGTTCTATTTGGGCTAGAGAAGTTCCGGGACCCTGTTTAGAAAATTTTCGGAGGAAGGTCAACGCCCAGGTGTCCAAATTTGTTCGGAGGATCGGGGGGGTCGTTGTCCGTCACAAAGATTTGGAGGGAAACAACAATGACTTGTTGAGGAGGGATGGTGTTCACCTCAACGACATTGGCATGGATATATTTAACCTGGGACTTCAGAGGGGGGTGGAACAGGCGCTGGCTGCGGTGGGGCGCCCGTCAGTGGATCACTGACTGGCTGGTGGCGGTTTTGGTAACCTTGCCAGCAAATATGGAACCCCTTTGATGCCCGGATGGTAATTGGGAGATTGACGGCCGGTCCGGCACTGATGGTAAGGACAGGCCCCTCCTTCATCTCCCTTTTACATTGGTAGTTGAGTGCTCACAGTACAACTGTGACTGGCACGGTCCTAAAGGTTAATGTTAATGTTGATTTAAATAAAGCTGTGGCCTTGCCCTTTCCAACGTTATTGGTTGTATGTGTGGTTCTTATTGGTTGAGAAGAAGGGGTAAGGTATGACAAGTGATGGTTGGGACCTGGGCTTATTGCACCTCAGCAGTCATGAGAGCCTCTTGAGCCCATCGGGAGAGAGAGCCCTGACTGATGGGGGCATGGCCAGGGAGGAGTTGCAGTAAAGTTGTTATAACTCAGGATTGGTACAAAAGGGGAAAAGGGTTGGGCCTGAGCTCAGGAGTTTGGCACCCCAGGGGATTATGGTCCTTTTCGGACGGAAGCATGGAAGAGCTGCCCACCCTCCCGCCCTAATTTTGATGGTATGTCACAGCGTGTTGCGGTTTTGGTAACCTTGCCAGCAAATATGGAACCCCTTTGATGCCCGGATGGTAATTGGGAGATTGACGGCCGGTCCGGCACTGATGGTAAGGACAGGCCCCTCCTTCATCTCCCTTTTACATTGGTAGTTGAGTGCTCACAGTACAACTGTGACTGGCACGGTCCTAAAGGTTAATGTTAATGTTGATTTAAATAAAGCTGTGGCCTTGCCCTTTCCAACGTTATTGGTTGTATGTGTGGTTCTTATTGGTTGAGAAGAAGGGGTAAGGTATGACAAGTGATGGTTGGGACCTGGGCTTATTGCACCTCAGCAGTCAAGAAATCTTCTCTGCAGGAGCCGCGCTGATTCTGTGTATAATTTGTGGATAGGGGAGGGGGTTAAGGGCAGGTAATACATGGAGAAGGGGGGTATAAGAAAAAATGTGCTGGGGGGGTCTTTGAGGGAAAAGGACACGAGCTAGTAGGGGGGATTTCAAAACCGACCCCCCCCTCCCCAAAGCAAAGAGTTGCCACTTTCCCCTCTCTGCCCCCATCCCAGGAGCCCCTCTCTGCCCCCATCCCAGGGGCCCCTCTCTGCCCCAACCCAGGGGCCCTTTCTGCTTCCATCCCAGGGGCCCCTCTCTGCCCCCATCCCAGGAGCCCCTCTCTGCCCCCATCCCAGGGATCCCTCTCTGTCCCCATCCCAGGGATCCCTCTCTGCCCCAATCCCAGGGATCCCTCTCTGCCCCCATCCCAGGGGCCCCTCTTAGATCCCATCCCCGGGATCCCTCTCTGCCCCCATCCCAGGGGCCCCTCTCTGCCCCCATCCCAGGAATTCCTCTCTGCCCCATCCCAGGGGCCCCTCTCTGCTCCCATCCCAGGGATCCCTCTCTGCCCCATTCCAGGGGCCCCTCTCTGCTCCCAACCCAGGGATCCCTCTCTGCTCCCAATCCAGGGATCCCTCTCTGCCCCCATCCCAGGGGCCCCTTTCTGCCCCCATCCCAGGGGCCCCTTTCTGCCCCCATCCCAGGAGCCCCTCTCTGCCCCCATCCCAGGGATCCCTCTCTGCCCCATCCCAGGGATCCCTCTCTGCCCCCATCCTAGGGGTCCTAGGGGTCCAGGGGTGTACACATCCCTCTCTGCCTCCATCCCAGGGGCCCCTTTATGCCCCCATCCCAGGGGCCCCTCTCTGTCTCCATGCCAGGGATCCCTCTCTACCCCCATCCCAGGGATCCCTCTCTACCCCCATCCCAGGGATCCCTCTCTACCCCCATCCCAGGGATCCCTCTCTGCCCCCATCCCAGGGGCCCCTTTCTGCCCCCATCCCAGGGGCCCCTCTCTGCCCCCATCCCAGGGATCCCTCTCTGCCCCATCCCAGGGATCCCTCTCTGCCCCCATCCTAGGGGTCCAGGGGTGTACACATCCCTCTCTGCCCCCATCCCAGGGGCCCCTCTCTGTCTCCATGCCAGGGATCCCTCTCTGCCCCCGTCTGAGGGATCCCTCTCTGCTCCCATCCCAGGGGTCCCTCTCTGGCCCCATCCCAGGGATCCCTCTCTGCCCCCATCCCAGGGGCCCCTCTCTGCCCCATCCCAGGGCTGTTATTTGTGATGTGCTACATTCATCCTTCAACACTCTCTTGGCATAGAAGCTCAGTGTAAACCAATTACCAGGTGCAGCCTTAATACTGTATTCAATGTTCAAGCCCCCATGAGGTAATTCCACTCCCAAGTAATGTGTGTATGTGTACTTAGCTGTGCTATTATTTAAGGGGGTGCTTGCCAAGGCTCAAAGCAGCATACCATGCTATCTGTTTAAACGTCTGACCGAAGAAGTCTTAAAAACCCTCCTGTAAAAGGATTACATTTTGATCCGGTAGTGCCTGTAGCCTTTCAAGGGAAGATTTAATGCTTTGCTCATCAAACAGATAAGTATCAAACATCCTTTATAGGGCAATTGTAATGTTTTTGTACTTTAGCAAAAAGTTGTGTAGCACTGACCCCCGAAGGAGCTGCTGATGTTTGATCTGGCCTGTACTCTGCTATTACGTCCCCTTAATTTGATCAGTCCCCTTGACACAGCTGTGGTGTAATGTTAGTGTTAGGGTTGTCCCGATACCACTTTTTTAGGATCGAGTACAAGTACCGATACTTTTTTTCAAGTACTCACCGAATACCGATTTTTACCGACTTTTTTTTATGTCACGTGACAGTGTTTTTTTTTTGTTTTTTTTTAACAGTGCTTTTTTTTTGGGGGGGGGGGGGGGTGAACGGTGTATGTGTGTGTGTTTTTTTTTATTTTAATTTACAATTTTTTTTTTTTTACAATAATTTTTTTTTTTATTCTTTATTGCAATATGTGTTTTTTTTTTTTTTTTATCAGCCCTGTTGGGGGGCTTTGATGAGATATCAGGGGTCTTAAAAGACCTCTGATATCTCCCCCTTGAGACAGAGAAAGAGACAGAGGATAGAGATTCCCCAGTCCCTTTCTCTGCAGCCTCAGCTGCAGAGAAAAATGAAGCCACTGAAAATGAATGGAGAGAAGACAGTGGCTGCTCTTCATTCATAAACTGACACATCGTAATCACAGGAGATTACAATGTTTCAGTTATGTGAATAGACAGAATCAGCTGACTCTGTCCATTCACAAAGGAAGGAGGAGGAGGACGGCGGAACGGAGGGGGAGAACGGAGGGGGACAGAGAAGGAGAGGGGAACGGAGGGGACAGCGGAGAGGCACAGCAGAACGGAGGGGACAGTGGAGGGGGACAGAAAAGGAGAGAGGAACGGAGGGGGACAGCGGAGGGGGACAGAAAAGGAGAGAGGAACAGAGGGGGACAGCGGAGAGGCACAGAGAAGGAGAGAGGAATGGAGGGGACAGCGGAGAGGCACAGAAAAGGAGAGAGGAACGTAGGGGACAGCGGAGAGGCACAGAAAAGGAGAGAGGAACGGAGGGGGACAGCGGAGGGGGACAGAGGAACGGAGGGGGCATGGAGGAGGATGCAGTGACAGTCAGCGGTGAGCGATCACCGCTGTATGTCACTAAAGCAGCTGAAAGCCGCTGGGGGAGAATCTTGTAACTCCCCTACGCACCGATCACAGCTGACTTCCAGGTATCGGGGAAGCATCGGGAGCATTTACCCGAGTACAAGTACTTGGGCAAATGCTCGGTATCGGTGCCGATACCGATACTAGTATCGGGACAACCCTAGTTAGTGTGCAGCAAGAACTTAGAGACAATTCCACATTTTATAATATAATATGCCTTTTTTCTTTACCTTTACCCTTCAGCTCTCCACCTGATCAGCAATGTAAAGGAAACAACACTCCACACAATAGTACTTAAACAAGAGTAAGATTTTATTATATCTGCGTCAAGGTATTGATTACAGCAGTTGTACTGTCAAACCAACGTAGTGTGACAGCCAAAAGATTTAATTCACAAAAGTACTACACAAATAAAAGTTGTTCAAATTAACTTCTTAGAATTGCGTCTTTTAAGTGGGACCAATGGCAGAGTAAAACTGACTTCACTATGAGCACTGTCCCACTCTCAGCACGCTCTGTTTGTGTAAAAGAGACAATTGCTATTTTAATAAAACATAGAACAATTCCAAGGGAGCTCCCACTGCTTTATATTACAATAACCCTATAGAACAGTAAATTGCAAGGCCTTGCCTTAAAAGAGGCAGTCCTTCTTTTCTTCCGTCTTCTGCTAGCTATGTGTAGGTTAAATTGTAATCCAGTGGTTAACAAAACCTGGGTCAGAGCAAACTGAATGTTGAACTATTGTTGTGGTGCGGCAGCACTGCAACTGTCTCTGGTGCAATTAACTTGGTATAACACAGTGTCAAAATTGTAGTGAAGTGCAGGCTTGAGGCCTATATTAAACTCTTTATTTCTTTTAATCTCCTCTGTGGGACTACAGGTCCCAGCAGCACTGTTTTATAAAGGCAAGTGTGTAAAAATGGCCCTCTTACAGGCGCCGTGTACAGCTGATTTTCAGCTATTCACCTTCGGCTATTTCTGCCGGATCCTACTGCGCAGGCGCAGCGCCTGCGCAGTAGAGGGGGGTCCTTACCTGCCGAGCGGAACTTTCTCGGCAGAACACCGTAACCTTCTCAAGAACCTCAGCCCCTCTGACACACCAGGTTGAGTGTACAAACATACAATATCACAGAAATCCACTGAAAGTAATACTTAGTAGCCAATAGTAGTGCTATAAAAAAAAAATAAAAAAAACAAGCACCAAACCAGGTAGTAAAGGCAAATGTAATATACTGTCACCCAATAAGGTTGGTAACTAGACAAGTATAAAATAGATTAACAATGGTAATAACAGAAATTAGCATAAGTGATTCATGGTAAGGACTAGACATTTGGCACCCTAATCAGCATAAACAAAAGCAGAGTCACCTCAAGTGCAGCAGTGAGCTGTAGTAAAGTTTAATCTATCAAGGGTTGAAACAATATAGCCAGAGCACATTTATGGTGGTGATACTAGTCCTAGACTAGTCCTAGTACTCGGTATGCACTACTGTCCAAAAGAAAAGGGGGATGGTAGCAGAAGAGGCAGGGGAACAAAGGGGGTTTGCAGAATAATTATTACGGGGGGGCAGTCCTTTGAGATGTTCTTCTGTTGGCTATCGGTGGGGCCCTTTAAGAGTGTTGGTGCACTTAACGACAGTCCTGCTTAATCTGCATGCAGTATAGGTACAGCATAGATATGGTATAGTCTCAGCACAAGTGCAAGGTAGATGTTGTTCGGATGTGGTAAAGGTTCAGTATAATGCAGTATAGGGTTGGTATAGGTGCAATCTAGGTTTGGAATGAGTGCAGTATGGGTGCTGTATCGATGTGGAAAACTTGGTGTCCTGCTCTCAATGGCTCAGTCCCTGCTAGCAGTATCAGCAATGAGTGCATAGCCCTCTCACCAGTCTCAGGGATGCTGCAGTGACTTCTTGCTGTAGAAGAGGGAGCCCCCTTGGTCTCTCCCTAAAAGCCTCCAGTGATCAGCGATGGGAAGCAGAGGGTAAGTGAATGCTCCAGTCTAACTGCAACAGAGGTGCAGGTACTGTTATGTGGGTGATGCTACACTGCCTCCGAGTGTGTTTTCACTTCCAGTCTCAGGCTTGGCTCTTCACTGAAAAGGTACAAAGAGAGAGGGTGCACCAGCCTAGTGCATTATCTCTAAAACCATTTATTCAAACAAAAAAAATGTAAATGAATCTACTTACAGATGTTCAGATTAGCAAAGCATATTAAATAGTATCAATCAATTTGTCTACTCCACTTGCTCCAGAGATTTGAGCGGACGTCACTCAAGATCAGGGGTCTCAAACTGGCAGCCCTCCAGCTGTTCCGGAGCTACAAGTCCCATCATGGCTCTGCCTGTGGGAGTCATGCTTGTAACTGTCAGCCTTGCAATGCCTCATGTGACTTGTAGTTCCGCAACAGCCGGGGGGCTGCCAGTTTGAGACCCCTGCTCACGCGTTTTGAGGGCCATGCCATGCCCTCTTCCTCAGAGCCAAAAGGTTTTAGAGATAATGCACTAAACTAGTGTGCCCTCTCTCTTTGTATATTTTTAGTTGCTCTTGTGACATCCCCAGAGAGGGCAGCAAGGTGCGGTGTACCTACATCTCCCAGTTTATAATGGTTTGGTTATCAGACCACCACACTCGTGAGTAGGAGACATCATGTTTTATTTTGTGGTTGGATCACCACTGGTATGATCTCCTGCTGGCAGATTAATATCCAGTACGGATGAGCCCGCGGTTTGAGTTGAACGTAACTTTGTTTCGAACATCGGGTGTTCGTTCTAAAACAAACAGAACATATGGGGCATTCGCAAAAAATTAGAGCGCCGCGGAACACCCCATAATGCACTGCGAGATCACAGTGCATTGCTGTATGATGGTTGGCCAAAGCATACACCTGACCTCCATGCTTTGGCCAATCACAGCGCGCGATGCTGAGATAGCCATGATTGGCCAAAGGCAGGGCAGGGTGCCTTTGGCCAATCATGGCTCAGGGGGACTAAGTCCACGCCCCACACTATATAAGGCTGCTTACAGTGCGGCCGTGTGTAGTGTTGTTAGCGTGGACAGAGAGATAGCTTGAGTTATATTAAGCAGGCAGGTTATTCAGTTAGTGGCAGTGTATTTGATATATATACAGTCAGTCTAGTATATATGTGTGTGTGTGTGTGTGTATATATATATATATATATATATATATATATATATATTGTGACAGAGCGTTGCCCTGCCAGGGTCTAGAAGGAGGATGTGACCCAGAATTCTCAACCAGACGGGTTGAGGGGCTCCAGGGAGCATGTAACATAAAGAGGAAACTGGCCTTTCAGTTTCCTCAGTGTTTTGTAAAGTCCACTTTGGGACCTGGAGCTCAGGGATTTCTGAGAGATCTGGGTGGGATGAAATCCCTAGTCCTGGGTCCTGATTTTGAGAACAGCCAGCATACTGATTGGTCAGGTGTGTGCTGGGCTTTTAGTAGTAACCTGGCCATGGTTCTGGGCTCCACCCGGCAGATAGGAAGTCTGAGTACCAGGAGTCAGGAGGGCTCCACGTGGGAGCCAGTGCAGCAAGAGGCTGTTAGCTGTATGCGTCCAGGGAGCCAGAAGTTTTGTGCGTTGAAGGGCTTCAAAGCTGTGTGCACCAAGGTGGTCGGTAAAACAGTCTGTATGAGACAGACAAGGGCCCGGAGTGTAAGGCCAGAGCTGCAGTGCTACAAGTGAGAGCCAACTAGTCTGAATGTAGTTTTGTGGATGAAAAGGAATGCTGAAACCCCTGCGAGTGAAACCTATCTTTGTTTGTGGAACTTTCTTTTAATAAAAATGGGCAAACAAAGCCCTTAAAAAGAAGAACCAGCGAGTGGCGGTGTCCTTCAAGCTCTACATTTGATATAATATATATTTTCTGCATTTAACATAGACTATATATTCCGTGTTTACTCTATAGTCAGTCATTGCAGGCAGTGTATAAATACACGTATGAGTGTGTGTGTGTATATGTGTATATATATATATATATATATATATATATATATATATATATATATATATATATATATATATATATATATATATATATGTGTATATATATATATGTGTATATATATATATATAGATAGATATATATATTATTCTGCATTCAGTGTAGCATATATCTACAGTGCATTCTGTATTGTACAGTTGCTAATGCAGTGTACACAGTATCTAATACAGTGTGTACAGTTTCTACTAAACTTCTGGTGGTGTATACAATGCAGTGCAGCCATGGTACACTTTCTAATACACTTTAGGCGGTGTACACAGTATCTAATACAGTGTAGTGTGGTGTTGCAAAACAAAAAATACATGTCCGGAAGGCCACCAAGGAGAGGCACAGGCCACTAAAAGAGGGCAAGCAGCCTCTGTGTCTACAGTCAACAGCGGTGGTCGTGGACATGGTACATCCTCTGCAGGTGGCCGTGGGGCACGCTTTTCCTTTTTTGCTGCTGCTGGCCGTGTTATTGAGCCACAACATGCAGAAGAGTTGGTGGAGTGGATAACAAAGCTGTCCTCATCCTCTGTCATCCAGGCTCAGAGTAGTTTGCCTTGATGCAGCTGCCAAAGCGGCCTATTCATCTGGCTCCTTGTCCATAGTCACTCCTTCTATGGCCCCACCATCCTGCACGGAGGAGTCCCCAGAATTATTCAACCACAGTGTCAGTTATATGTTGCTGGAGGATACGCAGCGATTTGAAGACTCCAATGTTGGTTCCCAGCTTGAGGAAGGGAGTAACATGAGCCTAGAAAGAGGGGGTGCCAACGAAGGACAAGAAACTGGCAGTCATCTTTCACAGCAGGGCCCGTTCCTGCACTCAACAAGAGTATCTGTGAGGGGTTACAGTGTTGTGGCACCACCACCACACAAGGCCCAATTTTTCTGCCCCTGTTAACAGGGGCATGTAATTACAATTCTTGATTCAATATTTCACAGCAGGGCCTGTTCCTGCGCCCAACAATAGTAATTGTGAGGGCTTACAGTGTTCTGGTACCACCAACACCTAAGGCCCAATTTTCCGCAAAGTATATAGGGCAGGCCATATAGTATATATACTGCTGTTCAGAGTATATAGTACCTGGGGGCCTCCCATGCCATTTAAAAAAAAAATTGGGTGCTGGGTTCCCCTAATATCCATACCAGACCTGAAGGGCCTGGTATGGATTTTGGGGGGGGCATCCAGGCCATTTTTTTTTTTTAATCTATATTGCCGGAATCCGAAAATACATTACAGTCATGAGCAATTTTGTATTAAATTTTTTCCTTTAGAAGTGTCACTGTGGCACTGTTATAAACATGGGAAAGATACGCTACTTTACAGGCATACTAAGGACATCCCCCAGGCACGATATTTAAAGGAATATTTCATTTTTATTGTTTCACTTTAAGCATTATTAAAATCACTGCTCCTGAAAAAACTGCTGTTTAAAAATAAAAATAAAAAATTGCATTGATACATGTCCCCTGGGGCAGGACCCAGGTCCCAAAACACTTTTTTGGCAATAACTTACATATAAGCCTTTAAAATTATCACTTTTGATTATTCATCCCATAGACTTTAGACTTGAACAGTGTTTGCATGTTCAAACAAATTTTTTGCCTGCTCACATGTTCTGCTGCAAACTGAACCGGGGGGGTGTTCGGCTCATTCCTAATATCCAGGCATAGGTGCTCTCTCTCTAACTCTCTCGGTGCCAAGAGAAAGAACTTTCCCCGGCAGTTTAATAAAAATAATCTCTCTACTCCTCTTACTGCACAGTTCCTATTGGGATCTGTAATGTAAGGAGTCTACTTTTGCTTTACCACGTTATCAAAGGTCATGTTTCTTCCCTTTCTTTATTTGTTTCAAAAACAGTAGGCCTCTCAATCCTTGAATAATAAAAATGTAAAACTTGAACATTAAAAAAAAAGGCAACATGCAACCAATTTGCTTGTATCAGGAACAAATGGGACAACCAAAGCAAACTTATGTGAGAGTGGCCACTCTATGCCCTTTGGGTTTCCCTCAGCAGCTATGCTAGCTTGGTATGGGGCACTTTGTGCTCCCTCTTGGATGGTGCTGTCATAGATCCCCATAAAATTCTCCGCTTGAATCAGGCAGGGGATTAAACATCAACTTTGAAGGCACCCCAACTCTTCTTCTTATCAAAATGGCCTTCTTTCATCTGGGTACCTGCCTCAGTGGTGAGGCACAGGCCATGAACTGGCAGAAGTGGGGTGCAAAAAGAACAGGACCTGAAACTTAAGCTGCTGAACTAGTTAACAGCTCATGAAAGGTGGGGAGTCATTTGGTCTTTTCATCTTGGTTGCTCAAAGACCTTGTCCTGATGTATTGGGGTGCATTCATATTGTTAAGGCAGGCTTCCAGATTCCAATGAGCCCCATATCCGCAGACTGACGCAACTACCAGGCCAGGATTGTGGGGAAGAGGCCCCTGTCCTCAACAACAATGGGAAAAATTGCTTTGCCAGGGTTTTTGAGAAGATATCCACCTATCAGTGTTTCTTGGAAAACATTGTTATAAATAAGATATACTTTTATGTTACTTTACTATGTTTTGGGTGTTGGCAGGTTATATACAAGGTAGTCTTGTTATACATGTGTGGATTTATGTATATATTGTAATATAAATGTAAATGCATTGACTTGAAAAGTATTGTTTATTTTTTCATAAAAGTGTGTAACACTTTTAAAAGTCCCATATTTTGACTTTTTCTTATCGGTTTTCGGAGTTATACTTATTTGAGATGTGGTGCACTATTTATCCACTCACACCATCTCATTGGTAACATTTTATTTAAAAACTTGCTTTCACCTAATGTTCAATCCTTTGCTGTATCTTGATGATGTTGTTCTCCTCCATCCTCTTTGTGGCCACTCTATACATGCATGAGATTTCTGAGGTGGGATTTCTGATGGTGACAGTAGTGGAGCATGTGAACGCAATCTGGGCTGCCAAGGTCAAATGCAGTTTGCATCAGGAGCTCATGTGCCAAGTTGACAACACGGGAGCACAACTGGGAGACAGAAACACAGCGCTGTCATTTTTTAAGTGCTTGCACAGATCTTTCATGGCAAGATTACCTGGTATTTTTTAATGAAAACTGTGGATATAAAACAAATTTTTTTACTTTTGAAATTACATGTTAAAGATTATATCAAATTTCAGAGATTTGGGTTTACATGTACTTTAAAATATTATAGTGTTATATTTTATATTTCAATATTTTTATTGAAAGGATAACAAGGTTCAGAACAACCAGACACATACAGAATGGCGTCAATTTTTCAGATCATCACCTAACAATACAGAGAAATAAAGGGTATGACTATGATACTTATCCATTATCTATCACAATAACAAAACGTAACGACTGTGATATGTATCCAAAAACGAATGGGGTTTAACAATAATTTCCCCGGTATGATCCGGAGTACCCCTGTATAAAGGGATGGTAGAGATCCCGAGTCCTGGGGAGTCCCGGTTATGATCTCCGGGACAATCTCAGGACCCATGGTCGCATGAGGCCTTATACGTAGTCATCTGTATTGTGTGTTAAGTGTCTGGAAATTAAAACAAGTAAAAAAAAGAAGAGAAGAGAGGGAGAAACGAGGGGAAAGAGGGAGATGAGAAGAGAGAGGGTCGTCCTGGAGTTCACTACGGAGTTGAAATGTAGTCGATTCACGGGTCCCATATCTTATTAAATTTCTTGGTTTTATTACAAAGAATATGGGTGAGTTTATTGTTAATCATAATCCAATTGAGTTGACTTTTAACCCGGTCAAGAGGAATTGTCGACTATTTCCGATGTCTTGCGATTGTAATTCTCGCCGCCAACAATATATAATTAATCCATTTTACCGATTTTTTTTTTTTGTGTGTGTTTCATCAGGTAGTTTGTGAAAGAGAGCGGCTTCTGGATATCTGCGAATGTTCACCCCTGTAACTGAGTTGATTAAATTGAAAATTCAAATCCAAAATCTAGTTACGAAGGGGCATTGCCACCAGATATGGTGCATCGTCTCCAACTGTCCGCATCGTCGGAAGCAGTTTGGCGAAGTAGAATGATGTATCTTAGCTACCCTAGTGGGTACCAAGTGCCAATGTAGGAGCGTTTTGTAGTTAGCCTCTATAAGAGTGGCATTAATGGAAATTTTGGATAGCTGGTAAGCAATATCTTGCCATTCAGTCAGATCAAAGGTAAGGTTCAAATCCCTTTCCCACTGGTTCATATAAGCAAGTTTTGTGTCTGGCTCAGTAACAGAAGTATATATTGCAAATATCCGACCCCTCTGGAAACCTCTGACTTGACATGTCAATTCAAATGGTGTAAGTGTGAGGGGAGCCTACCACTTAGTTAAGTTTGGATCTGGCAAACGATGCGATTTGGTTGCATCAAAATATTTCATTAGGAGGCATTAGAAACTTGTCTTTAAAATGTTGTATGGTGTATATTTGATTGCCATTAACAAAAATCTCAGATTCTTATTGAGCCACCACTGGAACAGTTGCGGGGTAAGACCCGGTGGAAACCCCGGGTTACAGAAAATGGGAGCTAGTGGTGTATGAGGGGATGATAAAGGACTGCGATTGTGTGTCTTATTCCATATTGCTAAAGAGTGTGATAAAGTGGGGCATATTATAGGCGGATGTAAGCGACTGAGAAGCCACATTAAGGATCCTATAGCAAACAGATGGCAGGAAAGTGCTTCTATGGAGACCCAAAGGGGGACTGAGCCTTTAGCTGTGGTGTAGGCTAACTGGGCTATCTGAGCTGATTGGTAATATGCCTGTAAATTGGGAAGACCAAGCCCACCCATAGGTTTAGGTGTATAAAGTGTTCCGAGGTCTCTTGTTACCCCACACGAAACGCAAGACTTCAGCTTGTAAATGCTGCATGTCTCCTCTCGGGACCTCCACCGGTAAAGTCCTAAAGTAATAAAGGAGTCTAGGTAAGAACGTCATTTTTATTGAATTGACTCTGCCAAACCATGAAAGGGAATAATCTGCCCAACAACGAAGATCCTCCTTAAGTTTTTTAAATCGTGGGGGGTAGTTTGCCTTTATATATATTAATATATATATATATATATATATATATATATATATATAATATATATAGTGTCTATATAGGAAGTCAGCTGGACCCCTAGGTAATCGAGAGAATGTGGAGCCCACTTGAAACTATATGTATTTTGAAGAGTCTGCACCTCAGCAGGGGGTAGTGATATGTTAAATGCTACTGTTTTCTGAGAATTCAGAGACAGGCTGGAGAATTGTGAGAAATGATCTAATAGGGACAGCAAATTAGGCAAAGATACTTGGGGATTAGTGATGTACATAAGAACGTCATCGGCATTGTATCGGGGGGCGTGACCGGATGCCGCTGTGAGAGGGTGTGTGTGAGAGAGCTCCCTCCTAGCTCCGGCTAGTATGCCGCTCAGCCCTGTCTCCGTTGACCCTCCCCTCCCTACCATCTAGCCGGCTGCTGGCCTGATTCGCTTCCCGGCTTTGGATGTCTGCCACCTGCAACTATCAGCTGCCGAGATAGCCGCTTCCTACCTCCGCCGCTCCTGTAGTATCGCGCTAAGGACATTGGTCTGGGCTTGCCTGGTTTGCGCTACACACGGACCGCGCGGTAAGCCCCCCCTCTTCCGTGGCGGCGTGGGATGGTTGCCTAGCGTCCCCTGGGAACCCGCGAGATTTGCGGGAGCCGCTGGAGTTTGGCGCTGAAGATCCGGGAACCTCAGCCAAAGTGCCTGTTTCAGTTCCAGCATCGAATCCAACCTCCCCCCTCCTTTGCCTCAGTCGCAACCACAGCTACAGCAACAGAAGCAGACTTCACCCAATGACAAGCGCTCACCAGATGCACTTGGGAGAGAGTCGCCTTGAAGCACCGACAGGACAGGTATGAGCATACTGTGGGCTTAGATCATAAGGGACATTTTCTCAGTACTTTGTTGTTCGCAAGACCGCCAGCTTATACCCTGCAATACTCCATGCTTTATGCTTCACACAGCGGCTGGTATCTAAGCCTTGGATAATATAGAAGAAGTAAGAGGCAGGGGGAGTGGGGAAAGAGAAGTACAGATTGCAGCAAGGAGTGTAAAGAAGCCCCTGGGAAAAGCAGTGGACGAAGAGGGTGAATAGGAAGAGAAAGGAAGGAAAGAAGGAAAGTCTAATCAAGCTTTGTTCTGAGGTTCTGGGACTGATACGGCCCCCTTATAGGGGGTGCGGCAGTGGGGGACTCGTGACAACCTTTGGTTATACTACACTGAAGCTAAGGGGCAAGTCGCCACCGGAACCACGTTTTCCTCTTCCTCCCTCACCCCTGTTAAGCACCCCTAATGATGACCAGAAAAAAGGGAGAGGACCCCCAACAGCTTAATGAAAATCTAGCAGCACAGGCAACTCGCTCTGCCAAGGATAGGGGGGGCCCGACAGCGCCGACACCCCTAGCGGCAACAGCTGCAGCAAAATTGGAAAAGTTCGCACATACCCCTGCTCATACCCCCGTTAAAGGCAACCAGCTTCCCCACGAGAAAACACAGACAGGGCCACCTGGTGAGCGAAAAAGCGTGGGCAGAATGTCAACAGCCCCAGCTGCAACACCGGCTGGTACTAAAAATGCATCAAACAAAAAAAGCCCAGAGACAGTCCCCCTGGAGAAAGCAACCCCTCAAAATAGCGGGGCTTCAGCTGCCCCTACAAAAATAACTGAGCCAGAACCCACTCTAAAAGAGGTACTGGCCACGGTAAATTCCTGCAAGGGGTCCTTGCGCGATCTGTGTGACCAACTGGGGGGCCTCAAGGTAGAACTTCATTCTATGAGTCAGGAGCTTCAGAAGGTATTGGAGAGGACTGCCCTTATAGAGGAGAGACTGAGCCAAATTGAGGACACAGTGTTCCCGATGCAGCGGGAATTTAAGAATATACAAACGCAGTTTGAAATGTATAGAAATAAATTGGATGAAATGGAGAACAGGATGTGCAGATGCAATGTTCGGGTCCTGGGTCTCCCGGAGGGAAGTGAAGGCCCCTGTCCTGAAATCTTTATGGAAAAGCTGCTTAAAGGCTTTTTTGGGCCCGATTCATTCTCACCCTTTTTTGCCATCGAGAGGGCGCACCGAATTCCTACTAGACCAACTGCATCGGGGGGACGCCCTAGACCAATGATTCTGAAACTGCTCTGCTATAAGGACAAAGTGGTGTTGATGCAAAAATCAAGAGAGTCAGGGGATATCTCTCATAATGGCAGTAGGATTTCACTGTACCCCGATTTTTCTCCAGATCTCCAAAAAAAAAGGGCAGGCTTTTTGGAGGTGAAACGAGCTTTGCGGATCCATAAGATTCCATATGCCTTACTATACCCAGCACGACTGAGGGTGGAAGCCTTGGGGTCAGTTCATTTCTTCGACGCAGCTGATAAGGCCGCAGCATGGCTGGAGGACCATCAAGGGACTCTACAACCCTGAGAAGATAAGAGGGCTGCAAAAGAAGAGTATAAAGAGGACAGATTAAGATGTTCTAGTATTAAAAAGTGAAGGGTGGGAGGGGTCTGAGGGGCGGGGGGAGGGTTTATTGAAATTTTTCTCAGGAAGGGCCGGAGGTGGGGGGGAGAGTGAGATGTAGAGGTTGTGTAAGTCTTAAATGTGGGATGGTGCACGACCTGGAATGCGGAGTGTTTTGTTTTGTTTTCTTTTTCTACACTTGTTTCAGCACCCCGGGGTTTCCCCTGGGGATACTGTTGGGGGTGGGGGGAGGGGGGGTGGGGAATGGGAGGAGGGTGAAGGGAGGGTATGGTTGGCAGTAGGAGTGAAAGGGAGGCATTGGGTAGATTGGGTCACTACAAAAGCCCTCAGGGCGAGCCGAATCAGGCATGGGGGGATAAAGGGAAATTCACCGGATAAAGAGTCACGTAGTCCCTACTTGGGACCCAAATACATTAACAAAATATATCAGGGGGGGAGGGAGGGTAGTAATGTAAATATGGGGTTGGATTATATTTCTATGCACAAGGAAAGAATGGGAATAGAGGGGGTCTGGGGGGATTGGAGGGAGAGGGATTTTCCCCCTCCTCCCTCCGTCCACAACCCCCCAAAATACTGTCGCAACACTGATGGTAGGCTTAGGATTCAGAATGGAGCTAGGATAAATATTAAGAAGCTGGGCGCCCCGGGGCGGGAGCTAAAAGGCGGTACGCATTGTACACTGAATAATATGGTTGCTACCTATATTCCTGTTAAGAACCTTTTTTTTATTTTTATTTTTACTGATGCTTAGTACGTTTGGTATATGCTCATGGAATGTCAGAGGTCTGGGCGATCCCGATAAAAGGTCCGCTGTCTTATCAGAGTTGGAGGCTCAGGGTGTCGCTCTGCTCTGCCTGCAGGAGACGCATCTAACAAATGAAACTAAGACAAAACTGGGGGGAAGGAAATTTCAAGCGCATTTTCACGCGGTTTACTCCTCCTACTCGAGAGGGGTAAGTATATTGATTAAAAAAGGGGGGACGTTTACCTGCAGGAGTGCGCGGATTGACACGCTGGGCTGCTATATCTTTCTACATTGCTTATTAGGTGGGAGAGAACTGGTCATAGCAAATATATATATTCCCCCGCCTAGCAAGTTGGAAATCCTATACCATTTACTAGAATACATGGAGAACAAGGCAGGAATTCCATTGATTCTGATGGGCGATTTTAACACTGTCCTTGATAGCCGGCAGGATAGATTCTCATCAGGTACCCGGATAGGGAGAACGACGGCGGGGAGACTCAAGCAGTTCCTAGAAGAAGTGGGGTGGTGCGATTTATGGAGAATCCGCAATCCAAATGCCAGACAGTTCTCCTGTTACTCAGGGACGCACTGTACATTATCCCGAATAGACCTAGCTATAGGTAATAAAGAAGCGCTCCCTATAGTATATAAAATAGATTATGGCCCAAGGGGGTTATCAGATCACTCACCCTTAAAATTGATGCTGAGTACCGGGGATAGACAGATACATAGGCCTTGGTCAGTAAACCCAGTATGGCTAGAGGTAATTCGGAACCAGGAAGAAATCTCCACCAGCTTACAGGAGTTCATCTTGAGTAACTTGGGCACGGCGGCAGGGGGGGTGGTATGGGACGCACTAAAAGCCTTTCTTAGAGGACTCCTAATCCAACAAATAGCAAGAGCAAAGCGAAAAACAAAAACGCAGGAGGACCGCATTAGAAGGGAGGTTATAGACCTGGAAGGGCAGTATGTTCTGTGCCCCAATATAGAATTAAGGGAGGCATGGGTTAAGAAGCAGCAGGAATATAAAGCGGTAATAATGAGAAAGGCAGAAAATAAAAGGCTTTTTCAGAGGCGGAGATTTTTTGAGGAGGGGGAAAGAGTGGGGCGCACGCTCGCCGCGGTGGCTAGCGCCAACTCCCCGTCCTCAACAATCTCTGCGATTAGATCCCCAAAGGGGGAAATAGTCACGGATCCTGGGAAGATAAGGGAGATATTTTTTGATTTCTATAGCTCCCTGTACAAAACGAAACAGCTTGCGGGTAAGGGCGTGCTAGATAAATTAATGGAGGGAATTACATTACCAACGTTAACTATAATAGATAAGATGAACCTAGAGGCCCCCATCACTCTGGAGGAACTTAGGAGCGCGGTGGCGGCTATGCCTAATCGCAAAGCCCCAGGCCCAGACGGACTCCCCCTGGAGATCTATAAATACTATGGGGAGACTTTGCTCCCCACCCTCCTGAGGACACTAGAGGGGGCGCTGGCGGACGGCGGCCTCCCCTCCTCAATGTCAGAGTCTAATATTATACTTATTCAAAAGGAAGGGAAAGACCAACTAGAGGTGGCCTCATATAGACCAATCTCCCTGCTTTGTTCGGATATTAAAATCCTTGCAAAGGTTTTGGCAACCAGGCTAAGCAAGTGCATTGGCAAATTGATCCACCCAGACCAGACGGGATTTATCCCCCATAGGTCTACCAGTGTAAATATTAGGAGAGCATATTTGAATTTGCAGACCCCAGTAGCAGACGGGGGCTCTAGAGCAGTTGTTTCGCTGGATATTGCCAAGGCCTTTGACAGCCTGGAATGGGGCTACCTCTGGGAAATAATGGATAAATTTGGGTTTGGCCCGGTCTTTGTTAAATGGGTAAAAATTTTATATAGTCACCCATCAGCTAAGTTAAAAATCAATAATGAGTATACAGACAGTCTGACATTGGAGAGGGGCACAAGGCAGGGGTGTCCGCTGTCCCCCCCCCCTATTTGCCCTGGCGATGGAACCATTGGCGGAGGGCATGAGGAGAGCATCGGATATACAGGGGTTCAGGAGGAGGGGTGGGGAGGAAAAAATCGCACTTTACGCGGACGACGTTCTGGTATTCCTGGGGGACACAGGCCCCTCCTTGGAAGGAATGATGAGATTGGTGGAAGGATTTGGGAAAGTGTCGGGCCTAGTAGTTAATTGGGATAAATCTGCACTACTACAGATGGACTCAATTAATAGCCCCCCCACCGACCGCCTTCCTGGGCTAAAAATAAGTGATAAAATAAAGTACTTGGGAATAGAGCTGGCCAGCGATCCCAATATTTATATCCGGGACAATCTGGTCCCTCTAATCGCGAAACTTTAAAAAAAATGCGATATCTGGTGCCGGCTCCCCCTGTCGTTGGCAGGGCGGGCAAACCTGATCAGAATGATCTGGTTACCACAAATCCTCTATATTCTCCATAACTCCCCGGTGTGGATCGGGAGAAAATGGTTTAAAAAAATAGACTCCGTATTTAGGGATCTCCTCTGGAAGAAAGGCCAGGCCAGGATCAAACTGCAAGCGCTGCAGCGCCCTGCTTGGGAGGGAGGGTTAGCAATTCCACACCCGTATGGATATTTTTTGGCTGCTCAACTGCAGCACTTGGGGGGGTGCGAATCGAGTAGCGAATTAAGCGCTAGTAATAAAATAATGCTGGAAGGCAGTCCACATAGATGCCTGGCAGATGCACTTGAGGCAGGCTCCCTCCAGAAAAAATTACCAACACCTAAATTAGTAAGCAAAGTCTGGCAAACAGTCAAGCGGATCATGGAGTACAGGGGCATTACGGAATACTCGCCAATATGGTCTAATGAATCCCTGGGGGAATTAAGGGCTATAGAAAAGCACCCCGTTTGGGAAAGCCATGGAATCTATAGATTGTCGCAGTTATATACTGGTAGCATCCTGAAATCCTTCATGGACCTCAGAATGGAATTTGGTATCCCAAGTAATACATTCTATAAATATCTTCAGATAAGGCACGCGTTGAGCACTCAATTTAGGGCTAGCCCCATGGAGCAAAGTAAAACGCCACTCCTTAATAAAGTTGTCAAAGCAACAAATGCCAAGGGGTTGATTGGAGCCGGGTATGCACAAATAGTGGACAAAATACTATCTCAAAGTGCAGCAGCCGGGCCCAGAGCAGGATGGGAGGCGGACGTGGGAAAGCTGTCAGATGCTCAGTGGCGAAGAACACTGAAGCTGAGTCAGTCGGTATCAATTTCGCCCTCACAGAAGGCCTCACACCTACTCCTCGTACACAGAGCCTACTACACCCCTAGAAGATTATATAGATTTGGGGGTAGGCCAGATGACAAATGCCCTAGGTGCAACAATACAGGGGACCTTATACATATGGTTTGGAGATGTCCAAAATTGGTAAGATATTGGACGGAAGTGGTCAGGACGATCAATCGCAAATTTAGAATCAAATTAGCGTTGGATCCTAAGGTATGTGTGCTGGGACTGGTGGGAGATACTGTAGGTCACACTAAATCAGTCACAGCTGCGGTTAGATGCTTATACCAGGCTAGAAAGCTGATAGCACAGTCCTGGCTCTCGAGAAAACCCCCAACCATAGAGGAATGGATTAAAACGGTGGATTCCCTAGTCTGGACAGAGAGGACAGTTTATATTAGAAAAGGGAACTATAGAAAGTTTATTGGACTATGGAAACCCTGGCTGCAGGAACTGAATGCCCGCCAACTACTCTGAATTTAACATCTCTGCATTTCAATTGCCTAGTGGGGCGTATGCATAACCAGTGCTGAAAAAGCCTAAGCGGTGGGATAGCCCCCATTGGGGGCTAGTTAGATATAATATCTTGCGATTGCTGGAGGTATTTCTTTTTTCTTTTCTTTTTCTTATTCTTTTCTTTTTCTTTTTTTCTTTTTTCCTTCTTGCTGATCTCCTCCCCCTCCTCCCCCTCCTCTCTCCTCGTCCCTCTCTCAACGCGTCCTTGATAGGTATGGTGCTCTTGGGACGGGGTGGGGAGAGGCGGATGGTAGGGGGATCAGAGCATAACGGAGGGTGGGCTAGATAGGGGCTAGAGGGGAAGGGTAAGAAAAAAGGGGATAAACGTGGCACAACACAAAATATGGATATATATTTACGAAGGCACATTTAAAAACACTTTGGTGTATAAAAAACACGCAAAACGGGGGTTTTAAATATATTTTTACAGTGTTTGTACTAGGCTTTATTACTGTAATATATGCACTTTAAATGCACTTTGGTATGTAAAACATGCAACCTTGTTGTTATTCTTATTGCCACAAAAGGTAAATTAAAGCAATTTAAAAAAAAAAGAACGTCATCGGCAAATAATGCACATTTATGTTTGTTGGCCACAATGAATACAGTGAATGTCAGGGTGGGAAGGAATTGCCATAGCTAGGGGTTTTATTGCCAATGCAAATAATAAAGGGGAAAGTGGGCATCCCTGTCTCGTCCTCCGCTGGACAGGGAATAATGGTGATTTATGGCCTCTAATGGAAATTTGGGCTATTGGGGAGTCATACAATGTTTTCAGCAGGGAAAGAAACGTAGAGCCGAACCCTAGGATTTCAAGAGTGACAAAAAGGTAGTTCCAATTTAGACTATCAAAGGCCTTATTAAGGTCCAGTGATAGGAGCAAAAGTTCCCGGGTAAGTGGAGCATCCCAGTTGGAGCGCGCTGCTGAGATCAGGGTTATGAATCTACGAATTTGATCTAGGGTCTGACGTCCTGTTATAAATCCAGATTGGTCTTTATGAATGTAAGGCTCTAAAAAGGTATTAAGACAAGAGGCCAACATTTTCATAAGGATCTTTAAATCGCAATTTATTAGCGAAATTGGGTGGTAATTACGAACATCAGTAGAGTCCCTGTTGGGTTTAGGAATAACGCTGATGTATGCCTTTTTTTCATCCAAAGGGAACGCACCCCTATCTCACATTGTTTCTCGGCCCTAGTGGTAAGGCAGATGTTAAGTTCCAAACGGGATTGTTCCATTTTAATAAATAGATTAGGGGACGGAGAGTGTTTAAAGTTTCAAATTCCTTGGTCTTGGCAGAGATCAATTCAGTATGAGCTTTTTTGAGTCTGCAGGATAAATGAATAAAGGCTCCCCGGACAGAAGCTTTGTGTGCGGCCCAGTTAATAGCAGGGGATGTGTCTCCTGGGATGTTAATGTCGAAGTAAGTTTGTAAATAGCTTAAAAATCATAAGACAGTGAGATTCGTCCCCGAGGAGAGATTCATTCAATCGCCAATGAGGATTTGTTGTCCTACTGGTGAGGTCCGAGATCTGAACCATAACTGGGTCATGGTATGACCAGGGAATGGATAATATCTTGGTGGACTTCAATTTAGGCAGCAGTCCCGAGAGGAGAAATAATGTGGTCTATGCGTTAGTAATGTCCATGTGCCCTTGAATAATGATAGTAGTTTTACATGACTTTTTTTCCTTTTAGAAATGTCATTTTGCTGTCAGACTGTTCTAAACACGGTAAACATGCGCCACTTTACAGGCATACTATAGACCCCCACAGGTACTAAATTTAAAGGAATATTGCACTTTTATTGTTTCACTTTAAGCATTATTAAAATCACTGCTCCTGAAAAAACGCCCGTTTTTAAAACTTCTTTTTGCATTGATACATGTCCACTGGGGCAGAACCCAGGTCCTCAAACACTTTTTATGACAATAACTTGCATATAAGCCTTTAAAATGAACACTTTTGATTATGCATGTTCGTGTCCCATAGACTTTAACGATGTTTGCGTGTTCGAACAAATTTTTTGCCTGTTCGCATGTTCTGGATGCGAACCGAACTGGGGGTGTTCGGCTCATCCCTAGTAGTAAAGCAGTTGTGCGAATTTGTGACTCTGTTTAGAAGGGGGTCAAAGCCCCACGGTGTGTGATTTGTCTTTAATAAGATCCAAGGCTAGGTAAGGGTCACCTGCTAGAATTATGTCGCCTTCAAATTTAGGAGCCATGGACCGTAGGAGGGAATGAAAGAATGTGGTTTGATTGGTGTTGGGAGTGTAATAAATTAGGAAAGAAACCAATGTTTCCCCCAGATAACCTTTAACTATAAGTTAACGCCCGTTTTTGTCCCTAAGAACTTTGGTTTTGGCGAATGATACGCGCCTAGAGAAGCAGAGGGCCACTCCCCTCTTTTTCTCCACCGCATTTGCATAGTAGCAAAGAGGATAGTCTCTATGGAGATATCGAGGGGTAAATAGGGAAGTAAAGTGCATCTCCTGGAGAGCAACAATGTCTGCCCCCAAGGATTGGTAATGTCTAAAGGCCTTAATCCGTTTAGAGGGGGACCTGAAACCCTGAACATTGTGGGAGAGCAGGTGGATATTTTGGGAGGTAGAGTAACATGGCATAGAAATGTAGAAAATCTCGTATAACAATTAGTAAACAGTTCAAATGTCTTAGAGCCGAAGCTCAGAGTATGGAGGAGTCTTCACCAAAAGCAGGTGATGGGAAGAGTCCTTCGAATGAGGAGAGTACATAGACAACCCCTGGCAGTAAAGGCACATTTAAATATATTTTTGGTCCCGCATCCCCGCCCGGAGGAACCAATAGAGCCACATAGTGGAATAACCATAATATAACATATAATGGAATAAACGTTAATAAAAAGTCCAACCTGGAAAAGAAAACATGCATGTTAGCTGCAATTAACCCAAAATTTCAAGGTCGGCTAGAACCATTAAGCAGCAGATGTATGTTACATCAAAGTTAGCAAAAAGGCAGAAGCAGCGGCTAATGTCCTGTAACGGGACCACTGAGAAGCCGCCGCATTAAAACGAAAGGTCCGTTCACTAGTATGGAGCAAGTTCTCAAGATACATGAGAGGAGGAGGCTGATTTCTTTGTCAGCTTTGGTAACCAAAGAGGGGAGAGTGGAAGAGGTGGATCACTGGTTCCAGGCCGGTTCCGTGAGGAGGGACTATGAGAGATGAAGCCCAATCTCAATAAGGTTGTTTCACCCTCAGCAAATGTAGAAAAGGAGTAGGACTTGCTGTTAAAGGAGAATTGGAGCTTGAAGGGATAGTTCCATCTATAGTGAATGTTACGTTGGATCAGCGGTAGCAACAAAGGTTTAAACGATCATCTCTTTTGGATGGTAGTCTGCGAGATATCAGCAAATATTTGAATCTTGAGGCCATCTATTTCCAGATCTGGATTTTCTCTGGCATGACGCATTACCGCTTCTTTAATCCAGAAAAAGTGCAGTTTTACGATGACATCTCTGGGGGGGGGGGGGCATCAAGTTTTGGAGGGATCAGAGCCCTTTGGATATGATCTATTTCCATATGAATGTCATCAATGTCAGGTACAGCCACTTGCATTAGTAAATAAGTGAGGGAGGTGATATCTTTCACATTTTCTGGAATGCCCCTAATACGAAAATTATAGCGTCCGGCGTGATTTTCGAGATCGTTGATTATGGAGTATGCTTCCTCAAGGCGATCTTGTAAGTCGGTTCTCTTATTTGAATTTTGGGACACTCTGTGAACCGTATCATCTACTTTTTATTCAATGCTTTCCAGCCGGTTCCCCAGCTCCTGGAAATCCTGTTTTATGTCTAGGGCCAGTTTGTCAGTAGCCTTAGCCAGTTCTCTTTGTAGCAGGTCTACAAAGCGGGCTAAAAGTATTGGGTCTCCTGAATATTGTGGCTGAGCTGGTGCAATAGCAGGGAAATCAGTAACATTGTCCTGATCTAGCTCTTGGCTGCTGGACTGGCTGCAAAAAATGTCTGCCACCTCTCTATCGAGAACAGAGGAGGTGTGGGAGTCTTGGCTGGGTGACAGGGTTGCGGCCTGTGAGGGAGACCATGCAGGGCCAGGAGGTGAAGGAGGTGAGCAGCGTGTATTTGTGTGCTCACCTGTAGCTGGAGAAGGCATGGAGAGGCTATTTCGAAGGTTGCTCTGTTCAAGAGGTTTAGTGGCCTTCTTCTGTGAGGGCGGCTTCTCCTCTATGGATGCCGGCGTCCCACGTGTGCTGCTGCTGGTCGCCATCTTGGGTTCCCTGCTTGTAGCCCGGGAGAAGTAGCGGGGGCTGCCCTGGGGCTTGCCACGCGACTAGTGTAGCATCCGCTATGTTCCCGGTCCTCACCCCTGGAGGATCGGGCGGTTAGATGTGGTGGGCGAGGTGCGGGCCACTTAATACAGCTATATTTGCCGGGGGTGTGCGGAACGGTTCAGAGACATCCATTCCATCCGGCCGTGCATGCACTCTCTCTGTAGTGTTATATTTTAATTGAATATTCCTTTAGTGTGTTCTCTGGTATCAGAATTTGAGCAAAAAAAATACAGCAAAAATCTCTCATACATAACTGGCAAATGAAATGTTTTAATGTGTAGATACCTCACTTTGAGTGTGACAAACACATTAACATGGGCAGTTTAGATGGATGCATGTTCACAAGGAAAAAAAATATGATGGTTTTCTGGTATAATACTGAAACTAGCAGACATCCTGTTTCTAAACTCTCTCTAGAGAAAATTTCCCCACCTTTTTTCCTTCCCATACTACACATGACATTAACAGCTGCTAGATATCTGTATATTGGATTTTACACGTATATAACTTAAACGGGAAGTGGGGTAAAAAACATCAGAGGCACTTCTGTATCCAGCAAAAATTAAAAGCATACAGCATCATGAGTTAACATATAATATTGCATAATGCAAGAACATTTATTGTTAATCTATATTCCCTCTCCCTTCCTCCATCCCGACCTGATCCCACCCCCCTACCACACATCACCCAATAATTATCTAGCCGAAGAGAAAGAGGAAATCCTCTCCATGGACAGATAAAAGATATAGGAAAGAGACCACAGAAAGAGAAAAAGGTTGGAGACAGGGGCATGGTGGTGAGCGGGAGAAAATTCTCCTCGGCTCGCTCCATCCCCTCATACGGGACACCCCATCTCCTCCAGCCAAGGACTCCACATTTTCTCAAACTTTCTGAGGTTGTCTTGTGTAATATACATCATTCTCTCTCGCTCCAAACCATTGAATTGATGGTTTCAATCCAATTCTCCACAGTCGGGGGGGTCTGAGCCTGCCACTTCTGTGCAAATGTGTGTTAATTTTCTCGCTTGGAACAGACATCTCAACACTTCTACGGTGGTACCGGGCAGGACTCTATCTTCTTCCAAGAATCCTAATAGGCATGTCTTGGCCTCAGGTTCTAATGAGCTCCTAAAGATTTTATTTATCCTAACAATTATCTCCACCCAATATCTAAAAAGCTTTGGACACTTCCACACCATGTTGATAAGGTCTCCTGTCACCTTATACCTGGGTCACTCATCATTTTGTTTCCATCCAAGTTTAAACATTTTTTGGGGGTATAGTAGACTCTGTGAATTAGGAACAGGTGAGAGACTTTCTGCGAAGGGGAAATCAAGACCAGGGCTCCTTGTTCTAAAATCTTATCCCATTGTACCATAGTTATGTCTCTCTCCCACCCCTCTCTACTCTTAAGAGGTCCCACTCCACTTATAATTCTATCCCCCAGACTAGCATACAACTTGGAAATTAGACCTTTAGTTGAGGCTGAATTAATACTTTTTAGGAGTACTGGGATCTGGGTCCACTCCATAGTTTCAGACCTGAACTGTACTTGAATGGCGTGCCTAATCTGCAGGTATTTATAGAACGCCTTGTTTGATATGTTAAATTCCCGTCTTAGATATAAAAATGACTTCATGAGGTTACCCTCATATAACTGAAGTAAACGGCTAATGCCCTGCCTTTCCCATTCCCTGGGTCTCTCTATACACCTTTTTTCGGCCAAGTTTTTGTTATGCCATAAATGGGTATATTCTGTTACCCCATTGTACCCCATTAGCGGCTTTGTTTGCTGCCACACTTTACTAAAAAGTTTTATCGTCGGGCATCTGTAAATAATAGTCTGCCTCTAGTGCCTCCACTAGTGTATTGTGTGGGACCCCCATTATCATCATTCTATTATTAGAGTTCCCACCACCTAGGGTTCCACAGACCACTAGGTGTTGCAGCTGGGATGACAAAAAATATAATATCGGGTGCGGAATCACCATACCACCTTCTTTAATCGATAATTGCAAAGTTTGCAAGCTAATCCTAGATTAGCCCTTTTTCCAAATTAATTCCCTAAAAAGGGATTCTATTTTCTTAAACCACTTCTGGCCTATCCAGGTCGGAGAATTGTGAAGCAGATACAATATCTGCGGTAGCCATATCATCTTTATTAAATTACAACGCCCTGCAACAGATAGGGGAAATATGCACCAAATGTCTCTCTTTTGTTTTAATTTCAATAGCAATGGGGCTAAGTTATTGTTAGCATACTGATTTATATCACTTGTAATCCAAACACCCAGATATTTCAACTTGGCCACTACTTTCAGGTGGGAAGTTCCCGGTAGTATCTGATCGCTAAGTGGGTCAATCGGTAACAGAGCCGACCAGGGCCATCTCAAGAGCATTATAGGCCCCCGGCAATACAGTGCACCGGGGCCCTGTCTACACAATCACGCACGAGAATAAAAATGCAAATTATCAATAAGGCTATATTTATTGGTGCTTCCAACAAAATCAGTGTTTAAACATTAATACAACATTTGGACAATATAACACAAGTTTGATGGGCACAGTGGCAGTGTTTGATGGGCACAGTGGCAATGTTTGATGGGCACAGTGGCAGTGTTTGGGCACAGTGGCTTTTGATGGGCACAGTGGCATCATTTGGGCACAGTGGCTGCGTTTAATGTGCACAGTGGCAGCTTTGATGGGCACAGTGGCAGCTTTGATGGGCACAATGGCAGCTTTGTTGGGCACAGTGGCATCTTTTGATGGGCACAGTGGCTGCGTTTGATGGGCACAGTGGCTGTGTTTAATGGGCACAGTGGCAGCTTTGATGGGCACAGTGGCTGTTTGGGCACAGTGGCTGCGTTTGGGTACAGTGGCTGCGTTTGATGGGCACAGTGGCAGCTTTGATGGGCACAGTGGCTGGCTTTGATGGGCACAGTGGCAGCTTTGATGGGCACAATGGCTGTGTTTGGGCACAGTGGCAGCTTTGATGGGCACAGTGGCTGTGTTTGATGGGCACAGTGGCTCTGTTTGATGGCCACAGTGGCTGTGTATGATGGGCACAGTGGCTGCTTTGATGGGCACAGTAGCTGTGTTTGGGCACAGTGGCAGCTTTTGAGAGGCACAGACAGTGGCTGTGTTTGATTCACAACTTGAACTTAAGTAGATTGTGTTAGACTTACTTGAGGCCGCCGGCCTGGTGCAGTACAGTGTGTCACTCACAGCAGTAAGGCAGCACCAGCTATCAAGGGTGTCTTTCCACTCCGCTCCCTCTGCACGCTGTCTGAAGAACATGGCAGAGGTGGGTGGAGCTTGTTCACTAGCAGCTGGGGCAGCCACAGCGCGCAATGAATGCTGGGGCAGCCGCGGCCTCTGACTGACGTCACTGGTTGCTAGCTAGACACCAGGCGGCCGGCGATTCTAGCAAGTGAGCAACCAGTGCGGTCAGTCAACTTAAGCAGCAGATTGCAGCGCTGAGGATCGGCCCTGGACAAGTGGGGCCCCCGGGCAACTGCCCAGCGTGCCCAGTGGAAAAAACGGCCCTGGAGCCGACTTATCCCAATTGATGTCCAGACCGTAAAGTCGCCCGAACTCACCAACCATTTGTATCACTGAATTTAACGAGGTTTCAATATGCCCAAGGAAAAACAGGACGTCATCTGCAAACAGTGCTATCCTGTCCTCTTTTAACTGGCGCCGGAACTCCTGTATGTCTAGCCTTGATCTAGTCATAATTGCTAGGGGTTCCATAGCAAGGGCGAACAATAGGGGAGACAGGGGGCAACCCTCTCGTCCCTCTCTCCAGCTGGAACACTTCTGAATATTCGTTGTTAATTTTAATTTTTGCTCTTGGTTCGCTATAAATTAGCCTCACCCAACTAATAAAGGAGGGACCAAACCCAAATCGCACTAGCACCTTCCACAGATAGTTTCATTCTAGACTATCAAAGTCTTAAGCCTTAGGGCCTAAGTTATCAGTAGGAATCTGCATGTTTAAGAAGACTTTTCTAATGTTAATGCTAGTTGATCTGTTGGGGTTAAAACCCGACTGGTCCAGATGTATCAACACTTGAATACATCTATTTAAGCGGGTTGCTAAGACTTTAGCCAAGATTTTTACATCAGTGCATAATAATGATATTGGGCGATAGGAGGAGATATCCAGTTGGTCTTTCCCCTCCTTGTGTATTACAATAATAGTGGCTTGCAACATTGAGGTAGGGAGTCTCCCGTTGGTTAACGCCCATCCAATGCTTTCAGCAGTTCTGGGAGTAGTACCTCGCCATATATTTTATATATTTCTACTGGGAGCCCCTCCGGGCCTGGTGATTTTTGGCTGGGCATCCCAGCCACTGCCCATTTTAGCTCCTCTAAGGTCATTGGTGTTTCCATTTCTATTCTATCCTGCTCTGACAAGGACAGGATTGATATTCCCTGGAGAAAATCATCCATTATTTCACCCCCTACTCCCCTGTTAGATTTATACAAAGACTTGTAATAGTCGCTGAATACCTGCATTATCTCTATCGCATCAGTAGTGATGTCTCCGATTGATGTCCTGATCGCCGAAACGGTAGAGGGGGGAGTATTAGATCTAATCAGGAGGGACAGCATACGACCAACCCTTTCCCCCTCTCCAAAATGACACTGCCTCTGAAATATTCGTCTATTCTCTGTCCTCCTGGCAATAGCCGTTTTATAGACTTGTTGCTTATCTAGCCATTCCCTCTGCCTGTCTGGGGTTGGATCTTCGACATATCGCTTCTCTGCCTGTATCGCCTCTTTCCTAATATCCCCTTCCCACTCTCTAGATTTCCCCTTAGTTCTTGCCACTTGTTGGATCAGGAGGCCTCTGAGATAGGCCTTCAAGGTGTCCCAAACCACATCCGGCAGTGCCGTACCTGTATTGATTTGTACAAATTTGTTTAGTCTAGACACCACTTCTCCAGAATTGCCAATCAATTCCAGCCAACAAGTGCTAATTTTACATTCTCTAGAATGGGTCTTGCCCCCAGCATTTATTGTCAGCACAAGTGGGGAGTGATCTGAGACTCCTCTTGGACCATACTATTATATATTACATATTGTTGATATTGCCTCCCAATTACCCAGGGCCATGTCGATAGAAAGAGTGAGATAGGAGCTTGGAAAGCATGAATACTGCCTTTCTTGCAGATAGCGCATTCGCCATATGTCACTCAAGGCCATTTCCTCTAGGAATCGGGATAGCCAACTCTCACCTGCTGTATTGGACCGGTGACCTGACGGGAATCTGTCTAGACTCTTGTCGAGTACTTCATTGAAGTCACCCACCGCTATTATCGGGGTTCTTGCTTTATCCAGCACGAACTCCAATAATTTATGTAGAACCTCTAGCTTGAATGGGGGGGGATATAAATATTTGCCAACATAAATAGTTTGTTTTCAATTGAGCAAAGCAGAAAAATATATCGGCCCTGTTCGTCAATACAACTCTCCCTGCAGGAGAATGCCACTCCTCTCCCAACCAAAACACTCACTCCCCTTAAATAGGAGGAATGGACCGCATGGTATTGGTCTTGGAACTTCCGACTGCAGAATTGTGTTGCAGTGTCATTGGTCAAATGCGTCTCCTGCAGGCAAAGTAGTCTGGGCACACTCCCCTCTAATGCCGATAGGACCATAGCTCTCTTAATTGGATCCCCTAGGCCCCGGACATTCCATGAGGTTATACTGACTCTCCTTTCTTGCATGGTGAAATAACAAAAACTAGAAACAAACAAAAAATTAAATGAAAAAGTGGTCAACCTAACAATCACACTCCCATCTCTCAATCTCAAGTGAATTCTCCAATCTGTGTATTTCTCCCTCTCTCCATATCCTTCCCCTTTCTGTTTGTTCCTTCCAATATACTAATGTTAGTGGTGTGTGTTTCATAACCCTCACCCTGCTCCCATCCCCACCACCCAAAACAACCCCCCCCATGCCCATCTGGGCCAACCCTAAGGGCTTCACCTGTGACCTTACCATTCCTCTCCCATCTTACCCTTCTCATATTCCAAACTGGTGATTTCAATATAAAACATAACCATGGGAGCCCCAAACGCTCTCTTACTCCCCTACTTACAAACATACAACCAAAAAAAGTGCCTCCCCTCCTCCACTCCCTCCAATCTAAACAATCAATCTTATTTCTGTGATATAGCAGTGATATTTCAGTGATGTTTCCATAATAGTGCAATCAAAACCTTAAAAAGAAAAATAAGGGGGAGGGAGAGAAAAGGGCCAGCGAACCCGAAAAGGTATAACAAACCTCAACCAATCCACCCTTCTCCCCCCCACAATCAAAATAGTTCCATGCTCAACATCTTCTACAGGTTATTCTTGTTTTCTTCCAACTACTGCTCCACTTCAGGTGGTGAGCCAAAGAACAAAGTTCCGCCCAATGCTGTCACCCGCAAACGGGCTGGGTACAGCAAAGCATATGCAAGCTTATATTTCTGCAAAGATCGCTTGATTAGTATAAATTTCTACGGTTTCTGTTTTCCATTTCATCGAGTTTAGCAGCCTGTGCGGCCATTTGTTCCTGTAACCCCTTGATTTCTTGCTTTAGTGGGCAGCCGCTGTCTGCTGGTGATCCCCCTTAGCGGGCGACAGGGAAGCTGTATGGTCAAAACGTTCCAATTTAGTTGCTGCGGCTGCTGCTGCCTGATTTCCCTTTTTCCTTCTCCATACACTCTCTCACTCACTCACTCCTCCCCTCCATCCCATGTTTCATCTTAAAGGATGCATTAGCATTGCTTCTGACTTATTTCTGTGACCTTAGAGCCCTACAGCCCTACCCTGCATTATTCCTTATTTTAAAATCTAATAGATAAAATAACCTCATTCATACTAGCAGCCTGTAGCTGCATATCTATGAAGTGTACTTAAGTCAGTAAAGTGTTAGAAAATGGCACCATTTATACATGTAAATTGACTCTTCCCACTCTTGCCAATGCAGGGCAAAGTAAAAGGGTAATTTCTATCCTCCTAGCTATACTAACCTTTCTTTGTTCTCATGATATTTTGCTTGATGACTAGGGAAAGAACAGGGTTTGTGCTGGTTCCAAACTAACTCATCAGGGTTATAGTAAAAAATAATTTAAAAGTTCTGGCGCACCAAATGGTATGTGCCTTTTAAGAAATTGATATTGACAAAAAGAAGTCCATTATTCCCATTAAGAACATACATGACAACTATAGGAGGCAGCCACCCCAAGTGTGTGTGTCTAAGGCCCCTTTCACACTTGTCCTACGACTTGGGACTGCAAAGTCGTATGACAAGTCGTTCCCCATGATTTCCAATGACTACCATTCATATTAGTATGACTTCAAAGTAGTCCCTGTACTACTTTGGTCTGCCTTTGATCCTAATTCAGCCCATTGAATATCATTGAAGTCGGATCGCCGTCTTAACTGATCCGACTTTGCCATGCGACTTGTGCTCTGATGATCTTGAAAGGAAACTTCACGCAAAATATAAAAAAAAAAATGGCATGGATTCCTCTTCCAAGAGCATACCAGGCCCTTCGGTCTGGTATAAATTTTAAGGGGAACCCCCACGCCAAAAAAAACTGCGTGGGGGTCTCCCCCAAAATCCATACCAGACCCTTATCTGAGCACACAGCCCGGCATGTCAGGAAAGGGTGTGGGGACGAGCGAGCACCCCCCCTCCTGAACCATACCAGGCCTCATGCTCTCAACATGGGGGGTGGGTGCTTTGGGGCAGGGGGGAACCCGCCCCATGCAAATATAAGTAGTGGCACACAGCGCACCCAGCATTAGAGCAGGAGAGCGTCATGTCAACATTGGAAGAAGAACAGAGGGAATAGACAGCAGAGAAAACCTGGCAAAAGAGCGAGAAGACGGCGGACAGGGCTAGAAGACAAATAAAGTGTAGCGCTATGTGAGAATGGGTACAAACCCAAAAATGAAATAAAAAAATAAATATTGAATATTAAATTGATAGCACACAAACACAGTGAGTAAATAAAAGTTGTATCCATATGTAGAAAATAACAATGAAATAATTAGTGATAATACCGCATGTGGAGTGACATTATAACAAAGTAAACACAATGTCCATATACAAAATGATGCGTGTGAAATCGCAAGAATGCAATTAGACGTAATCCAAATATGTGAAGGTGAAATAAAACACCAAAAAGTTCCAATCAAAACACGTGTAGATCCGTTGGAAGTATAAGTGACTGTGATTAGACCACCACCATAAACAGAGGGGGGGCTTACCAGAACGTTTGAACACGCCAGGTCATATGCTCTGCGTGTCAAACAGGCTTGTATACGATGTATGGATAAAGGTAATACTGGTTTCTGTAGGTTGGAGATATCCCGCTCACACTCCAATGCGGACACGTAGGGAATGGTCTCTCAAGAATCCATAGGGGCAAAGATGGTAGAGGAGAAAACAAAAAGGGGCCACATAGCGTGATTCCGTAATAAACAATAAAATTTATTAAAATGAAACAACACTCACATAGTATTAGATGAAAAAGCGCTTTGTATAAAATCAGTAGGCAGCAGTGGGGACCTTCCCTAGAAGACATCAGTGGAGAGCGGAGAAGACCCGTAGAGGGGAGAAGAACCCTCAGAGGCAGAAGACATCAGTGGAGGAGGCAGAAGACATCGCCAGAAGAGGGAGAAGAGCCGGAGAGGGGAGAAGAAGTCGGAAGAAACCCCGGAGCTGCCTAATAAATTACTTTTAAAACCTGTGTACTGTTTTATTTTTGACACTTTTTTTAGGTGTGACGGGAGTCACTTTGGACGGGCGGCCTGTGGAACCCAGAATTTTTTTTTTTTTTGTATATTCTCTCATTTTGTTGTGTACTCTTTGCCTTACTGAGTTGTTTGGGGTGTGGTTGTATTCCATTGTCCTATTGTTTCTGTCTGCCTTGGATATTATAGGATGTATAAGTGTGTTTGCTGTGAGGAGGGAGGGAGGGGGATTCCTCCAACAGCTCTCCCTGCTGATTGGACAGTCAAACCCGCTAGGAAAGCAAAGTTGTTCAGAGTATTACCTGTGTACCTGTGTTTCAAATAAAACAGTTCATGTTCCTGCTTGCAGCGAAATGAGTCCTGCCTTGTTACTGGTTGTAATATGCGGCTAATATCTAATATCTATATTCAGACTGGAGGAAGCGATGTATGACGAAAGGACTCAAGCGGAGTGTAGGATGTTTTGTTACATTAGGTTAATGGGTAGGGGTACAATGTACCCAATACTCATTCACATAGGGTGGGGTGCCGGGATCTGGGGCCCCCTTGTGAAAGGGGGCTTCTGGATTCCGATAAGGTCCCGTCCGCAGACCCCAGCAACCAACGGCCAGGGTTGTCGGGAAGAGGCCCTTGTCCTCATCAACATGGGGACAAGGTGCTTTGGGGTGGGGGGCTAGCTCGTTCCCATCCCCTTTCCTGACCTGCCAGATAAGGGTCTGGTATGGATTTTGGGGGAGACCCCCACGTATTTTTTTTTTGGTGTGGGGGTTCCCCTTAAAATCCATACCAGACGCAGGAGGAGCTGTGAGCTCTGAGTGCATAACCTGCACTAGGACAGTCTCGATCCCGGCTCCCACCTTTTCTGGTGATGTCACTTTCGCTTCTGCGGTCCATGCTGGTTAGCGCGCACTTCCTTGTATCCATCTGGCACCCAGCCTCTCCACAACCTCTTTCAGCCTACTTGGACTGCCCGTGGAGCCTGTAGGATGGCAGTGACCGTGAGACTGAAACTTTTGACAAGCATGAGCATAATTTCTTTCTTGTATTTGTGCAATAAATAATGCCATTTTAATACTGCACTTTGGTGGTGCCTCCCCTCTCTCCCTTTATACAGGGTTATAGACTCCTGCTTATAGACTCCTTCCCAGGCCCCATGTGACAGTCCTATTCAAATTACAAAGCTCCTAGTTCTAGATTTGATTAGAAGACCACCTGACAGGTCCTACCCATTGTCTAATAAAAACTAGAAAAAGTTTTGGACATATTTTTGGATTTTATACTCTACAATGAACCTAAACTCAAAAATGTTTTCTTTGCCTAACTAAAATTCATATTTTACCTGTAATTCCTCTTTAAAAATGACAATATGCATTTAAAGTGAGATTTGATGATGTTTCTGTTGTGCTGCTCACTGTTTTGCTTGAGATCTTGTTGCAAGGATGTCCCTGTTTCTACTTAACTCTTTCAGTGAATCTGGGTATAGGTGGGATGCAGGGCGGTGCGGCGGCAATAACACACTCAGTCCTGGTGCAATGAAAGGACTTATATTGAAATAATGCAATAACAGTTCACAAATAACCCATTGGGAAGACAGCCAAGCCGGGAACTTTTCCCTGACGCTAGTTCTGTCCCTACCAGGGGGGGTACCTGTTCCTACTCTACCAACTCGCAAAATGCGCCCCCTGGGAGCCACAGCCTTAAAGAGGGAGTCCACCTAAAAAAAAAAAAATATTAAAAGCCAACAGCTACAAATACTGCAGCTGCTGACTTTTAATAAATGGCCACTTACCTGTCCCAGGGTCCAGCGATGTCGGCAGCCGACGCCGATCACTCGCTCGACTCTCGGCAGCTGCTGCCGCCATCCTAGGTGAGGGAATTAGGAAGTGAAGCGTTGAGGCTTCACTTCCCGGTTCCCTACTGCGTGAATGCGCGAGTCGCGCTGCGCGTCGTAACTGGTCCCCGCTATCTCCTGGGACCTGTGTGTTTCCCAGGAGACAGCGCGGAGGGACAGGAAGAGGCGTAGACTCCCGTGGGAGTCTATGCCAGGAAGTGGGTGCAAAAACCTGTCTTAGACAGGTATCAGCACCCCCCTCCCCCCTGAAAGGTGCCAAATGTGACACCGGAGGGGGGGAGGGTTCCGAAAAGCGGAAGTTTTATTTTTGTGTGGAACTCCACTTTAAAAAGGCTCTTCTGGACCCAAGATGGCTGCTAGAGTCACATGGGGCAGCAGCATCTAATAGGATAGCTCCACAGTGACCCAGAAAAATCATAGAGGAACCAAGTTCTTCTTGACTTTCTCTCCAGTTGCAGTGCCGCTGTGGAAGAGCACCACCTGCAGTGGAGAAAGTATACTTCACCTGCCCACATGGGCTTTCCAAACTACTACTGCTTTATTATTCCTTCCTCAGTCATGAGACACAGGATATGAAATTTCAGGGAGACCACAGGTGATACTGGTGACTAGTAGGGTTGTCCCGATACCGATACTAGTATCGATACCAATATCGAGCATTTGCTTGTACTCGGGCAAATGCTCCGATGCTTCACCCGATACCTGGACAGTCAGGGTGATCGTGCGGAGGAGGAGTTACAAGCACTGATCACCCTGTATAGATTTCAATAAAGCCTGACAGCCGTTTCTCCGCTTCTCTCTCCCCCCCCCCCTGCTTTCAGCTGCTATAGTGGAACCTACACTGTGGTGATCAGTGCTTGTAACTGCCCCCAAAGCTGCACCGATCACCGCTGACTGTCCCTGTATCCTCCTTCAGTCCCCCTCTGTTCTGATGCTGTCCCCCTCAATGTCCCCCTCCGTGCTGCTATCCCCCTCCCTTCTCCTCTGTGTCCCCCTCCGTTCTCCTCCTTTCTGCCCCCCTCCGCTCTCCTCCATGTCCCCCTCCTTTCAGTCCCCCTCCGTTTTCCCCCTTTCTGTCCCCCTCCGTTCTCCTCCGTGTCCCCCTCGATCTTTCAGGATGGAGAGTGGAGATAGGAGCCAGTAAATCTAGCTCCTTCCTTTTGCGAATGAACAGTCAGTGATCACCTGTGATTACGATGTCTCAGTTTATGAATGGAGAGGAGCCTCTGTCTCCTCTCCATTCGTTTTCAGTGCAGCTGAGGCTGCTGAGAAGGGGACTGGGAACCATGTGCTCTCAGTCCCTTTCCCTGTCTCAAAGGGGAGATGTCAGGGGTCTGTTAAGACCCCTGATATCTTACCAAAGCCCCCCAACAGGGTTAATAATAATAATAAATAAGAATTTCAATAAATAATAAAAAGAAATTAATTGTAAAAAATAATAAAATAAAAAACACACTGACAATGTCCACTCCCCCCCCCCTTTATAAAAAGAACGCATTGTAAAAAACACATAACAAAATAAATTAAAAAAATAAAATAAAAAATAAAATTGTAAAAACAAAAAACTACTGACACGCGTGCCACTGTCACATGACATTAAAGAGAAGTATTGGTAATCGGTATCGGCGAGTACTTGGAAAAAATTATCGGTACTTGTACTCGGTCTTAAAAAAGTGGTATCGGGACAACCCTAATGACTAGTACTTTGTCTTCTGCTTGACTGTTTGGGTACAGCTTCCATAGTTCAGGTCAGAATGTTTTATATATATATATAGAGAGACCCCACAAATTTCCAAACAAATAATTGTTTGTGTCTGTGAGAGAAGTAGAGAAAGAGAAGGAGTAGGTGGGTACTTAGCAAACATCCCAGCTAAAGGCCTCTCTCTCCATTTTATCGCATAACTGACTGGACTGTTTGAATGTTTCAAGGGGTCTGTAGATTCTCTTAGGCAGATAACTATTATTCTATTTATCTGTGGACTTTAGCAATTCATTTTCCCTTTGTAGCACCCCCTGACCTCTGGAAGCATGGTGACCCCCAGAGACAGGGTGGGCTGACATTTCACCTCAGGGGTAGGTCTTTTAGGCATGGTGGGACATGTAGAAAAATAGGTGCCAGTCACTTTTTGGTTAAACAAAAAGGGTTTTATTACTCAGTCAAATGAGGGAGAGGGTTGGGGGTTGCAGAATGCTCAAGACTAAAGCAGAACTCTGGTACTCCATGAATCACATCACAGGGAAAAGAGCCTTTAAGGCCGGTCAACCAGCTTCCATGGGACTTCATCCTAAATCCAATGAAAGTTCAGCAGCTCCAGGCCTCATTACTTCCCACACGTGCCTTCAGGCTAGGCAAGCCTAAATCAGCAGCTCTAACACATGCAGCCTCCCCTGGCAACAGTCAGGGAGGAAGAACCTTGCATCAGCCAACCAAAATATTTATGCTTTTTTCCCATAATGCACCACTGGCAAAGGAAACTCCTAGTAGTGGGATGGGAAAATATATAAATATTCAGAATTCATGCCTACCATAGGACCTCTCAATAATACCAGAGGCGAAAGTTCCAACTACTGTCAGAAGGCAGAACTGACAGCCAGGCTGAGTGTAGGGGAAACTGAGCAAATCACAGATTGGCTAACTGGCTTTGATTGACAGCAACGGGAGCAGATTAGCTTTGGCTGACTACAGCCATGCAGAACTAAATTTAGACACTCCTGTTTAAGGCAGGGGGGCTACACCTTTATTTTGTCACAGCTTTACAGAAGGTTAAGTGAACAACAAACATGGACGTTATATAAAGACTCTCCATATTTAAAGTGGTTGTAAAAACAAAAGATTTTTTTTCTTAATGCATCTTTATGCATTAAGATAAACCTTCTGTGTGTGGCATCCCCCCTCAGCCCCCTAATACTTAACTGAGCCCCATCTCTATCCAGTGATGTGTATGAGTGCACAGGCTGTCTGAGTGCCATTGGCTCCCGTTGCTGTCAATCAAAGCCAGTTGGCCAATCAGGAGAGAGAGGGGGCAGGGCTGAAGCACAGCTCCATGTCTGAATGTACACATGGAGCTACGGCTCGGCTTGAGTGCCCCCATAGCAGGCTGCTTGCTGTGGTGGCATGCGACAGGAGGGAGGGGCCAGGAGCACCAGCAAGGGATCAGAGAAGAAGAGAATTTGGGCTGCTCTGTGCAAAACCACTACAGAAGGCAGGTAAGTATAACATGTTTATTATTTTGAAAGAAAAAAAAACATGACTTTAGTATCACTTTAAGAATGTTAATTGTAGAGTAAAATGTTTGTTTTAGTGATGTTTATTGCAAGAAATTTGTTTCCAGGCACAAACTAAACATTTCAGAAAACACACAGCCTCTAATTATCCTTATACTGGAAAGATATTTCAGATTTATTGGACTTTATGCCAGTAAAATGGGATTTGCCTAAATATGAACAGATTGGAGCGGACTGAAAAAAGTAGGGTTTAAACATGCCTCCAGTTCTGTATTTTCCCATGCGGAAGATCTGTACTTTAAGTGGAAGTCCATGCTATAACTAAAATCCCAGCATCTATAGACACCCACGATCTAACACTAGCCCTGTAAAGAAAAAATCAGTATACAATACATACCTTTTTTTGAAGCTGATCCGACCTGATACCATGCTGAGCTGTCAGCCGCGGCTTCGTGGTGGAGGCGGGTGCAGAGGACACGTCCGACAACGGAAGCCCCATATTAAGTCTATGGGTGACGTCACTTCCCATTAATTTCACTGCTGTTGTCACGTCCTCTGCAGTGCTCCTGCCGCTGGAGATCGGGTCAGATCGGCTTCAGAAAAAGTATGTATACTAATTTTTTCTTTAGTGGGCTAGATAGGTTAGATTGTGGGTGTCTATAGATGCAGGAATTTTAGTTTTAGCATGGGCTTCCACTCTAACTGATTTACTCTAATTTTACATTGATATTTATACTGATAATGTTTTTTAAATAATATAGCATTTTTTATCGATCCATTTAAGAAAAGCTAAAGTGTTTTCTTGATTTTCAGGAATGCATTTAATGATCAGAAGGGGATTACACTGACGACAGAAATAAAAGATTTAATGTTTGACAGAACTTTTCTCCCTAATCACACGATGCAGCCGACTAACCAGGTAAACATTATATGCAGTTATTATAAGGCTACAATGACACTAGTGGACATCTTGTGGTACCTCTTCTTAGGAACAGTTTTAGAAGAAAGGGTAGGTGCACCATAAAACTGATCTCCTGGCAAACAGCCGAAAAAAAATTGGAAATTTATATACATGTAACAAAGTTCTGGGAAAGGAGATCATGTGATTTGATCCCTACATCACAGCCATTACATCTTAAAGTAAATGATCACCTTGTAAAACTATCTATTCAGTTTAAAATAGAAATGAAAGGCAAAACATGCTTGTATAGATATAAAAAATATATATATATAAATACAGGTTTTCCCTTTTTTAAGTGATCACATTCCCTCTGTTCTCAGCTGCACAAGAACTGGGGGAGGAGAAGCAGCAGCACACTGAGCTTGCCAGTGAATGGTTGTGCAGCAGGGGCATGTCAGGAAAAATCTGATCATTATTGGAGGGGAGCAGGCTGAGTTCCCAGCATAGCTAGAGAACTGACCACAATGTGTTGTCCTGCTTAGGGTGGTCAGTTTTTAATAGGACAGCAGAGGAACTAGCAGGAACACCAGGGATTTCACATGAAGGAAGCAATACAAAGAGAACAGGATACGTTCTCATACAAGTACATGGTATAGCAGGCACATATCAGGAATATGAAGTGTTGGGGTAACAAACGTTTTAACATTGTAGCAGCATCTGGGTAACAGGGGATCTCGAGTCTCGATCAAATGGGAGTTTACAGCAGCTTTCCTGATATTCTTAAGTTCTTGTGTTTTCAGCTAAAGGGATCTTTTAAATACAAGAGGGACTCCCACATAGCACATTCCTAGTCCCCAGGATAGATCATGCTAACCTACTCTTTAAGGAAGTAGGTCCAAACTTGAAAAGTTTTTAAAACTTCACTTGAATTTAGTAGAAGAGGAGGACAATGGCGGTGGATTACCCAAAACTCACATGAAGTTCCTACAACTTCTTGGCTAGAGGTTGCTGGGTCTCAGCATTCAGAAGTATCACACAGAACTACTCAAGCACATCAGCCACAGACAAGAGGTTTGGGTGTATCTCTGTTCCAGTGATTACTCTAGCAGCAAATCTTAAGTCCAACATGGTAATACCATCTAGACGCAGGCTCCAGCCCTGAGGCCTCAAACCAGACACATAGCATTCTCATCAAGGAAAGCTCCCTTTGGCAAGGACATCTCTCTTCTCCAAAGGAAGGATATAAAAAACTACATTTTATGAAAACCCAATCCAACCCACTGATGACAAGCTCACCAGGGGTTGGCCAGCTGACAAAACAGATGGGTCTTTCTGTATCCACTGCTAACATAGGAATCTTGAGCCTCCTTAAAGTGGTGTTCCAAATTTAACTTTTTAGCTAAAAATACCCCTCTAATACTCATGCTTAGTGTATTCTATTACAGGTATGCTGTAAACTAAGGCACGTTTTGTATTTGTGCAGCTTGGTTTTCTTACTTTGTGAAATAAGAAATGCCCATTTTCTGTGTGGGCATCTGAAGCCGCACTGTTCTTCTTCCTGCCTACCCAGCATGCACCTGCCGATATCTTGCATGTACAGTGCGGCACGAGAAAATCTAATGGCTGTAGGTTGGGTTTCCAGAGCAAAGGCGGCGTCGGAGGAAGTTGCCGCCCATTTCCTATGGAAACCTCTCCTCCCCTCCAGGAACCAGGAAGCTATGCTACGAATCGGCGATGCCCATAGCCTCCTGGGATTGATGACGCACATCTCCCAGGAGCCAATGCAAAGCCGGAAATGACATGCACGGGCCACAAAGGAGGAAGTGAAAAATAATAAATGCTGCAAAAAAGTGAGTGATCCCAAAAAAAAAAAGCCAATTTGTTTTAAGGGTACACATTAGTGCTGGATGGTGAGTTGTGTAAAATGTGGGTGGAACTCTGCTTTTAGAGGGTGACTGGCAAGTGAGGTAATACAGATCGCTGTTAAGTGCAATGCTCTTTAAGAAAAGTAAACCAAAACACAGCAAGGCTGGTAGGGAACACATCCGTACCAATACTGGAGCTGCTAAAGGATATGTCTCTCTATTCAGTCCTAAGATTTACCCAGCCCTGCTAGTATTATCACTGTAAACGTACATTCTTCTTATGCCTTTACTTCACTGACCTGGAATAAATAACTGATCGCACCAAACATCTACTTAAACTGCACTTTAGGGTGTAACTGTGTCACCTTGGTTACCAGATCCTAAGCCTGATTGCACAAAGGAAATATTAGTATATATAAAATAAAGTTGTAGCATGGCCCCCTTGAGGACTGCTTGGATTTACCTGTTCTTCTGCATCACCATGACCCTGCAAACATTCCAACCCACCTGACACTCTGGGTTCAGACATCTTCCACAACACCTTTAAATGACACATCACACAAGTCAAATATGTTTATATTATCTAAACTTTTACTGGAGTAAGTAATGTGGTATTGAAGCGTGTAATTGTCCTGGATAACAGCCCAGAGTCGGAAGAATAATTTCTCTAAAAGACAGCTTAGAAACAGTTCAACAGTACAAAGTCATAATTTACATATACAGTATCTCACAAAAGTGAGTACACCCCTCACATTTTTGTAAATATTTTATCTTTTCATGTGACAACACTGAAGAAATGACACTTTACTACAATGTAGCGAGTGTACAGCTTGTATAACAGTGTAAATTTGCTGTCCCCTCAAAATAACACACAAAATATCCAAATTGGGCCCAAAGTGTCAATAGTTTCTGTGGCCACCATTATTTTCCAGCACTGCCTTAACCCCCTTGTGCATGGTGTTCACCGGAGCTTCACAGGTTGCCACTGGAGTCCTCTTCCACTCCTCCATGACGACATCACGGAGCTGGTGGATGTTGGAGACCGTGCGCTCCTCCACCTTCCTTTGAGGATGCCCCATAGATGCTCAATAGGGTTTGGGTCTGGAGACATGCTTGGCCAGTCCATCACCTTTACCCTCAGCTTCTTTAGCAAGGCAGTGGTCATCTTGGAGGTGTGTTTGGGGTCGTTATACTGCCCTGTGGCCCAGTCTACAAAGGTAGGGGATCATGCTCTGCTTCAGTATGTCTCAGCACATGTTAGCATTCATGGTGCCCTCAATGAACTGTAGCTCCCCAGTGCCAGCAGCAATCATGCAGCCCCAGACCATGACACTCCCACCACCATGCTTGACTGTAGGCAAGACACAATTTTCTTTGTATTCCTCACCTGGTTGCCACACACGCTTGACACCATCTGAACCAAATAAGTTTATATTGGTCTCATCAGACCACAGGACATGGTTCCAGTAATCCATGTCCTTAGTCTGCTTGTCTTCAGCAAACTGTTTGTGGGCTTTCTTGTGCATCATCTTTAGAAGATGATCCCCTTATGGAATGACAGACATGCAGACCAATTTGATGCAGTGTGTATTTTGAGGGGACAGCAAATTTACACTGTTATACAAGCTGTAAACTCACTACTTTACATTGTAGCAAAGTGTAATTTCTTCACCGTTGTCACATGAAAAGATATAATAACCTGTAAGGACAGGTAAAAGTTTAGTTATCTAGGACAGGCAGTCGCACACTAAAGGGGAACCCCAGGCCGGCCTATTCCACCTTCATATCCTAATGAGAGATCAGACAGACTAGGGAATGGAATAGGGCCCTTTTAAATGGTAATAACAGCAGTGTCCAAGATGCAGGCCTGATAGTCTTCACCGGCAGTTGGAGCTCATTAGATTGTATCCAATAAGGCACAATGGTGTGGTAATAAGAAGAAGGGCTTAAAGCGGAGGTTTACACAAAAATGGAATCTGCACCCACTTCCGGGAATAGACTCCCGCGGGAGTCACGCCCCCTCCCGCACCCCCTGCTGTCTCCTGGGAAACACACAGGTCCCAGGATATAGCAGGGACCAGTTAAGACACTCAGCGCGACTCGCGCATGCGCAGTAGGGAACCGGGAAGTGAAGCCGCAACGCTTCACTTCCTGATTCCCTCACCGAGAATGGCGGCGGCAGCAGCCGAGAGCCAAGCGATTGATCGGCTTCGGCTGCCGACATCGCTGGACTCCAAGACAGGTAAGTGTCCGTTTATTAAAAGTCAGCAGCTGCAGTTTTTGTAGCTGCTGGCTTTTAATATTTTTTTTGTAGGTGGACTCCCTCTTTAAGCAGGCTAGTGATACTCCTTGAAGTGGTTTTCAGTAAAGGTGTTTATGTACAGTGTTAAAAACAGTATTGCAGTAAACTGCTCTCAAGCAGGGCTGGTACAAGGCAGGGGCAGAAGGGGCACGTGCCCTGGGTGGTACCATTTGCTATAGGAGGGGGTGCGCAGCCAGCAGGTGAAGTTCTGCCACGGCCGCCGCCCGCCAGTGTGTACAAGTGTCACCTATGTCAGTGCCCAGCGGCACTGTATAAATTGTGTGTGCCGAGTGCGTGCGCTTCTGCATCCTCCCTTCCCTCAGCTTCGCTATTTACTGTCTCCTACTGTCACTGTTTACTCCTCCCGGAGGAGTCTCGTAGTCCCTGCCAGCGGTGTGACGTCACTCACGGCCGGAGGAGAGGTGGGGAGGACTCAGAGGAGCGCAGGGAGTCGTGTCGGACTGGGTGCTGTAACCTAGAGGACCTGAGGAGCTGCTGCCTGGCTCTAGCTGGCCTGGAAGGAAGCTGTGCTAGAAGATCAGTGTGACAGACAGTGTGCTACCGCGGTCCAGACTGAACTTGTGTAAAAGTAAGCAGCAGAAACAGATTAATAAATGGCTGGATTGGGGGAGGGGAGGGGAGGAGGCTGAGGCGAGGTTAACATATGTATGTATGTGTGTGTGTGTGTGTGTGTGTGTATATATATATATATATATGTGTGTATATTTATATATATATATATATATATATATATATGTGTGTGTGTGTGTGTATGTAAATATATCATATATTATGTGTGTATACAGTCAGGTCCATAAATATTGGGACATCGACACAATGGATTTGAAATAAATCAAACAAGATGTGCTTTAACTGCAGACTTTTAGCTTTAACTGTGGTTAACTGTGGTGGATGACCAAATAATTCTTTCCCTGGTGAAGAAAACACCCTTCACAACAGTTGGCTAGCTCAAGAACACTCTCCAGGAGGTAGGTGTATGTATGTCAAAGTCAACAATCAAGAGAAGACTTCACCAGAGTGAATACAGAGGGTTCACCACAAGATATAAACCATTGGTGAGCCTCAAAAGCAGGAAGGCCAGATTAGAGTTTGCCAAACAACATCTAAAAAAGCCTTCACAGTTCTGGAACAACATCCTATGGACAGATGAGACCAAGATTAACTTGTACCAGAGTGATGGGAAGAGAAGAGTATGGAGAAGGAAAGGAACTGCTCATGATCCAAAGCATACCACCTCATCAGTGAAGCATGGTGGTGGTAGTGTCATGGCGTGGGCATGTATGGCTGCCAATGGGACTGGTTCTCTTGTATTTATTGATGATGTGACTGCTGACAAAAGCAGCAGGATGAATTCTGAAGTGTTTCAGGCAATATTATCTGCTCATATTCAGCAAAATGCTTCAGAACTCATTGGACGGTGCTTTACAGTGCAGATGGACAATGACCCGAAGCATACTGCGAAAGCAGCCAAAGAGTTTTTTAAGGGAGAGAAGTGGAATGTTATGCAATGGCCAAGTCAGTCATCTGACCTGAATCCAATTGAGCATGCATTTCACTTGCTGAAGACAAAACTGAAGGGAAAATGCCCCAAGAACAAGCAGAAACTGAAGACAGTTGCAGTAGAGGCCTGGCAGAGCATCACCAGGGATGAAATCCAGCGTCTGGTGATGTCTATGCGTTCCAGACTTCAGGCTGTAAGTGACTGCAAAGGATTTGCAACCAAGTATTAAAAAGTGAAAGTTCGATGGATGATTGTTAATCTGTCCCATTACTTTTGGTCCCTTAAAAAGTGGGAGGCACATATACAAACTGTTGTAATTCCTACACCGTTCACCTGATTTGGATGTAAATACCCTCAAATTAAAGCTGAAAGTCTGCAGTTAAAGCACATTGTGTTTCATTTCAAATCCATTGTGGTGGTGTATAGAGCCAAAAAGATTAGAATTGTGTCAATGTCCCAATATTTATGGACCTGACTGTATATCTATATACATACAGTATCTAGATATCTATATATATATATATAGATATATGGTTCAGAGAGGCTGCAATTATGGTCACAGAGAGGCTGCAATTATGGTCACAGTGAGGCTGCGATTATGGGCACCGAGAGGCTGCTATTATGGGCACCGAGAGGCTGCAATTATGGGCACAGAGAGGCTGCAATTATGGGCACAGTGAGGCGGCTTTGATGGGCACAGTGAGGTGGCATTAATGGGCACAGTGAGGCGGCATTAATGGGCACAGTGAGGCTGCGATTATGGGCACAGAGAGGCTGTAATTATGGGCACAGAGAGGCTGCAATTATGGTCACAGAGAGGTGGCATTGATGGACACAGTGAGGAGGCATTGATGGACACTGTGAGGTGGCATTGATGGGCACAGAGAGGTTGCGATTATGGGCACAGAGAGGCTGCGGTTATGGGCACAGAAAGGATGCTATTATGGGCACAGAGAGGCTGCAATTATGGTCACACAGAGGCTGCGATTATGGGCACAGAGAGGCTGCGATTATGGGCACAGAGAGGCTGCGATTATGGGCACAGTGAGACTGCATTGATCTCTTGTATCATGTCTGCAGTCTCTGACCATCTTTAGTATGATGTCCTTAGTCTCTACCCATCGCCTGCATCATGTCCTCAGTCTCTAACCATCTCTTGTCTTATATCATGTCTGCAGTCTCTAAGGGGAGTGTGCTTAATTAGCAATGGTATTGGTACTATGCAGCAGAAAGGGGGTTAATGCACTGTCACTGATGCATTAGTAAAGATCCCATCCTCTGTAGGCGCTGTAGCTTTTCACAGCGGGGGGAGCGCAGTTTGTCATCTTCGCCCTGGGCACTGAATGACCTTGTCCCGGCACTACTCTCAAGGTAAAGGTATCTGTAAACATTGTTCAAATAAAGTAGCAGGGAAGGATTGCAATGGGCAATTGCTTGTTCACCAATGACGAGACCAGATTACACCTTGCAGACAGCGATCCTGGAAGAGACGTCCTTCAGCGAAGCAACCAGTGATGACCCATGGCTGATGGATGCAGGCGACCGTATTGTAGATCTGCTAGGTGGGTGCCGCGCAAATGTCCGAGCAAAAAGCAGGTAGGCTTAGACCCTCCGGGGCCGGGTTAGAATCACGTGTGGTAGGCCGCAGCCTCTCTCCCTGCACAGAGAGATGTGCGGACAGCAAGGCCCAGGAATAAGAAAGCGCGGCGAGGATCTCTGAACTCTTTTATAGTTCCTCCCAGGAGTCTCTTTGGGTTGTAGCAAGGATTCCTGGGATGTGTAGTCCAGATGTCATGTCACAAAAAGGAATCGGTCTGACAAACTACTTCCACAATCCTTTTAGGTCGGGCTCACAGATGTGATGACAGTCACTGGCGCCCAGCACTAGAGGGATATGTTTATAGGTAAAGAACGATGGGGAATTGCACAATATTATGCACAATATAATGACTGTAGTCCACATCGCTTCATCCTCCCCCCACTTGAAAGTATTTGGTCCCCGAAGATAGAACACAACCTGTGAAATCACTTTAGTGCATCCTAGGAAGTAAGAAATTAGTTATGTCACAAACCAGAAGCTGCAACACTCAACAGTTGACCCCAAGAAGGATTCTCTAGCAGATTCTCTAGCAGCAAACTATATACATTATAGTATAAAGTTATATCAATTTCGTGACAGGCCAGTAATAGATTAGTGGCCCGCCCAGTAGTGTCAGGAGGTGGATCAAGGTCATCCTCTATTAGGGATGAGCTTCGTGTTCGAGTCGAACCCATGTTCGACTCGAACATCGGCTGTTCGGTCTTTCGCCGAATTGCGAACGATATGGGCCGTTCGCGCCAAATTCGTGTGGCGCGTCACGGCCCATAATTCACTGCGGCATCGCAGTGCATTGCTTGCTGATGATTGGCCAAGCATGCACTATGACCCGCATGCTTGGCCAATCACAGCGCCGCCTTAACAGAGAGCCGTAATTGGCCAAAGCCAAGGAGGCTTTGGCCAATTATGGCTCAGGGGATTTAGTACACGCCCCACACTATATAAGGCCGCCTGCACAGCGGCCCTGTGCAGTGTGTTCCAGTGTGCTGAGAAATAGAGAGAGAGAGAGAGACAGTGTCATTTAATTTGAGTTAGCTAGATTAGGCAGGACAGTCAGTCAGTTAGCTGCACTTAAAGTGTATTGTGTATATATATGCATCCCAGGTGTTGCATATATATATATATATATAATATATATATATACACTGTATTCAGTTTAGCTAGATCCGTTCCTGTTATCTTCTAGACTATTTACATTTAGTGCAGTGCGTCCTGCTCACAGTGTTCAGCTAGATCCGTTCCTGTTATCTTCCTACTGACAGGCAGGCTTGTCTTGTTACAGTATTTTGAAGAAAATTACTGGTGTTCTTTTGATCCTATTAGTACCACAGTCAGGCAGCTAGACTATTTACATTTAGTGCAGTGCGTCCTGCTCACAGTGTTCAGCTAGATCCGTTCCTGTTATCTTCCTACTGACAGGCAGGCTTGTCTTGTTACAGTACATAAAGCTACCTGAAGAAAATTACTGGTGTTCTTTTGATCCTATTAGTACCACAGTCAGGCAGCTAGACTATTTACATTTAGTGCAGTGCGTCCTGCTCACAGTGTTCTGCTAAACCTACAAGTTAGTGGGGTGCGTCCTGCTCACAGTGTTCAGCTAAACCTACAAGTTAGTGGGGTGCGTCCACCTCAAAGTGTTCAGCTAAACCTACAAGCTAGTGGGGTGCGTCCTGCTCACAGTGTTCAGCTAGATCCGTTTCTGTTATCTTCTTACTGACAGGCAGGCTTGTCTTGTTACAGTAAATACAGCTACCTGAAGAAAATTGCTGGTGTTCTTTTGATCCTATTAGTACCACAGTCAGGCAGCTAGACTATTTACAGTTAGTGCAGTGCGTCCTGCTCACAGTGTTCTGCTAAACCTACAAGTTAGTGGGGTGCGTCCTGCTCACAGTGTTCAGCTAAACCTACAAGTTAGTGGGGTGCGTCCGCCTCACAGTGTTCAGCTAAACCTACAAGCTAGTGGGGTGCGTCCTGCTCACAGTGTTCAGCTAGATCCGTTTCTGTTATCTTCTTACTGGCAGGCTTGTCTTGTTACAGTAAATACAGCTACCTGAAGAAAATTGCTGCTGTTCTTTTGATCCTATTAGTACCACAGTCAGGCAGCTAGACTATTTACAGTTAGTGCAGTTCGTCCTGCTCACAGTGTTCAGCTAAACCTACAAGTTAGTGGGGTGCGTCCTGCTCACAGTGTTCAGCTAAAGCTACCTGTAGAAGGTTGGTGGTGTTCTCATACTACAGGCAGGCAGTTGATTTTGCTAGCTGCAGTATCAGTACATACAGTGGCTTGCGAAAGTATTCGGCCCCCTTGAACTTTTCAACCTTTTGCCACATTTCAGGCTTCAAACATAAAGATATAAAATTTTTATTTTTTGTGAAGAATCACCAACAAGTGGGACACAATTGTGAAGTGGAACAAAATCTTTTGGATTTTTGAAACTTTTCTAACTAATAAAAAAATGAAAAGTGGGGCGTGCAAAATTATTCGGCCCCCTTGCGTTAATACTTTGTAGAGCCACCTTTTGCTGCGATTACAGCTGCAAGTCGCTTGGGGTATGTCTCTATGAGTTTTGCACATCGAGAGACTGAAATTCTTGCCCATTCTTCCTTGCAAAACAGCTCGAGCTCAGTGAGGTTGGATGGAGAGCGTTTGTGAACAGCAGTTTTCAGCTCTTTCCACAGATTCTCGATTGGATTCAGGTCTGGACTTTGACTTGGCCATACTAACACCTGGATACGTTTATTTGTGAACCATTCCTTTGTAGATTTTGCTGTATGTTTGGTATCATTGTCTTGTTGGAAGATAAATCTCAGTCCCAGTTTCAGGTCTTTTGCAGACTCCAACAGGTTTTCATCCAGAATGGTCCTGTATTTGCCTGCATCCATCTTCCCCTCAATTTTAACCATCTTCCCTGTCCCTGCTGAAGAAAAGCAGGCCCAAACCATGATGCTGCCACCACCATGTTTGACAGTGGGGATGGTGTGTTGAGTGTGATGAGCTGTGTTGCTTTTACGCCAAACATATCGTTTTGCATTGTGACCAAAAAGTTTGATTTTGGTTTCATCGGACCAGAGCACCTTCTTCCACATGTTTGGTGTGTCTCCCAGGTGGCTTGTGGCAAACTTTAGACGAGACTTTTTATGGATATCTTTGAGAAATGGCTTTCTTCTTGCCACTCTTCCATAAAGGCCAGATTTGTGCAGTGTACGACTGATTGTTGTCCTATGGACAGACTCTCCCACCTCAGCTGTAGTTCTCTGCAGTTCATCCAGAGTGATCATGGGCCTCTTGGCTGCATCTCTGATCAGTCTTCTCCTTGTCTGAGCTGAAAGTTTAGAGGGACAGCCAGGTCTTGGTAGATTTGCAGTGGTCTGATACTCCTTCCATTTCAAAATGATCGCTTGCACAGTGCTCCTTGGGATGTTTAAAGCTTGGGAAATCTTTTTGTATCCAAATCCGGCTTTAAACTTCTCCACAACAGTATTACGGACCTGCCTGGTGTGTTCCTTGGTCTTCATGATGCTCTCTGCGCTTTCAACAGAACCCTGAGACTATCACAGAGCAGGTACATTTATACAGAGACTTGATTACACACAGGTGGATTCTATTTATCACCATCAGTCATTTAGGACAACATTGGATCATTCAGAGATCCTCGCTGAACTTCTGGAGTGAGTTTGCTGCACTGAAAGTAAAGGGGCCAAATAATTTTGCACGCACCACTTTTCAGTTTTTTAATTGCTAAAAAAGTTTAAAATATCCAATAGATTTCGTTCCACTTCACAATTGTGTCCCACTTGTTGGTGATTCTTCACAAAAAATAAAAATTTTATATCTTTATGTTTGAAGCCTGAAATGTGGCAAAAGGTTGAAAAGTTCAAGGGGGCCGAATACTTTTGCAAGCCACTGTATATATATATATATATATATATATATATATATATATATATATCTCCCAGCTTAGTGCAGCTACAGGCCATTAGTATGTCTGGAAGGACAAGAAGGAGAGGCAGACAGTCACAAGCCAATAAGAGAGGGCAAGCAGGCTCTGTGTCTAGTGCTGGTCGTGGAGACGGTGCATCCTCATCAGCACGTGGCCATGGGACATGCTTGGCCTTTTTTCGGCAGCTGGCCATGTTGAGCCGCAACATGCGGAAGACTTGGTCGAGTGAATGACCAAGCCGTCCTCATCCTCCTCATCCTCTCTCACCCATGCCCAGGGTACTTTGTCTGGCAAAGCAGCGGCCTCTTCCCTCGGCTCAATGTCATCAGTGACTCCTTCCCTAGCCCCACCATGTCCTCCTGAGGAGTCCCTCGAACTGTTTGACCACAGTATTGGGTACATGCTCCAGGAGGATGCCCAGCGTTTGGAAGGCTCTGATGATGATACTGAGCTCGATGAAGGCAGTAACATGAGCACGGACAGAGGGGGTGCCCAAGAAGGACAGCAATCTGGCAGTCATGCTCCCCCTGCTGCAGCATACTGCCAGGTTTGCTCCAGTGATGAGGAGGGAGGGGATGATGAGGTCACTGACTCAACGTGGGTGCCTGATAGGAGAGAGGAGGAGGAGGAGGAGGCGGCACATCACCAACAAGGCAGGATGCCCTCCAGGGGCCAGCCTAAGGGCAGCACATTGACTGCATCACACCCCAAAGCTCCACATGTGCAGGGCGCTGCAGTCTCTGCGCGTTATTCAAAAAGTTCTTTGGAGGTGGCCTTTTTTGAGACGAATGCATCAGATCGCACCGCTGCTATTTGCAACATATGTCTCAAGAGTATCTTACGTGGCCAAAACATCTCCCGCTTGGGTACCACATGCTTGACCAGACATATGTTGACCTGCCATGCAGTTCGTTGGCAAGCGTATCTAAAAGACCCACACCAAAGAACAAAGAGGACCTCTCCTTGCTCCTCATCAGCTGAGATTTCCAACCCCACTAGACCTTCAGTCCTCTCTGAGACCTGCACTGAGAGGAATGAAGGTGTAGAATTAGGTGTGTCACAGCCAAGTACTTGTGGGCAATCTGCTTTTGGTACACCGACGTCAGATTGTACCAGGCAAATTTCCCTGCCCCAGCCGCTGCACCGCCGAAAGAAGTTTGCTCCCAGCCATCCACATGCCCAGCGGTTGAATGCTAGCTTGGCAAAATTGCTAGCACTTCAACTGCTGCCTTTTCAGTTGGTAGGCTCTGCCCCCTTCCATGAGATTGTGGAATGTGCGGTTCCTCAGTGGCAGGTACCCAAACGCCACTTTTTCTCACGGAAGGCGATTCCGGCTCTCTACCAGCATGTGGAAAGCAATGTCCATGCCTCGCTGGACAGGGCGGTCAGCGGTAAGGTGCATATTACCGCTGACTCATGGTCCAGCAGGCATGGACAGGGACGTTACCTAAGTTTCACGGCGCATTGGGTGACTCTGCTGGCAGCTGGGAAGGATGCAGGACAAGGTGCAGTAGTGTTGGAGGTTGTTCCGCCACCACGCCTCCAAAATGCTAATGATTGTGACACACCTCTCTCCTCCACCCCCTCCTCTTCTTCCTCCATGGCCTCTTCCGCGGAACAAGCGGTGCTCCGTAGTCGTTCAAGGGGCTACGCAAGTACGCAGGCCAAAAGATGCCATGCGGTGCTTGAGCTGGTGTGCTTGGGGGACAGAAGCCACACTGGGGCAGAGGTTCTGTCAGCTCTGCAGGGGCAGGTTCAGAGGTGGTTGATGCCACGCCAACTTAAGGCAGGAATGGTGGTTTGCGACAAGGGCACCAACCTCCTCTCTGCCCTCCGACAGGGACAAATGACCCATGTGCCCTGTTTGGCTCACGTCCTTAACTTGGTGGTGCAGCAGTTCTTGGGCAGGTACCCGGGCTTACAGGATGTCCTGAGGCAGGCCAGGAAAGTCTGTGTGCATTTCCGCCGGTCATATAATGCCAGTGCTCGGCTGACAGACCTCCAAAAGGAGTTTAACCTGCCCAAGAACCGCCTGATCTGTGACATGCCCACCAGGTGGAACTCAACGTTGGCCATGCTGCAGCGGCTGCACACGCAGCAGAGGGCCATCAATGACTATGGCACCAGGACAGGGTCAGGGGAGCTTGTTTTTTTTCCCCACGCCAGTGGGCCATGATCAAGGATGCATGCACTGTCCTGTCACCATTTGAGGAGGCCACGAGGATGGTGAGCAGTGACAGTGCATGCATCAGTGACACTGTCCCCCTTGTCCACCTGTTGGAGCACACGCTGCGTGGAATAATGGACAGGGCACTTGAGGCAGAACAGAGGCAGGAAGAGGAGGACTTCCTTAGCTCTCAAGGCCCCCTTTATCCAGACAGTGTTCCTGCGTGCCCGCCGATCACGCAGGAAGAGGACAAGGAGGAGGAGGAAGATTGTGTCAGTATGGAGGTGGAGCCTGGCACTCAGCATCAGCAGCAGTCTTTAAGGGATCAGTCCCAAGAAACACATTGACTTGTACGTGGCTGGGAGGAGGTGGCTGCGGACCATGTCGTCCTTAGTGACCCAGAGGACTCCGGACCGAATTCCTCAGCAAACCTACGCTGCATGGCCTCCCTGATCCTGCAAAGCCTGCGTAAGGATCCTCGTATTCGTGGTATCAAGGAGAAGGACCAATGCTGGCTGGCAACCCTCCTTGATCCACGTTAAAGGGTAAGGTTGCGGACCTTATCTTGCCATCGCAGAGGGAGCAGAGGATGAAACATCTTCGGGAGGCCTTGCAGAAAGGTCTGTGCAACGCGTTCCCAGAGACTGGGAGGTTACAAACTCCTGTTTCTGGACAACGTGTTGCTGAGACTTCGGTCAGTCAAAGAAGGAGCGGTGGAGAAGGTGGCCGTATGACCGATGCGTTCAGACAATTTTTTGGTCCGCAGCCCCAAGGTATGATCGGTTCCAGCAACCATCGCCAGCGTCTGTTTTACATGGTGCAGGAATACCTAGGGGCAAGATCAGACTTGGACACCTTTCCCACCGAAAATCCTCTGGGTTACTGGGTCTTGAGGATGGATCACTGGCCAGAGCTTGCACAGTATGCAATTGAGCTACTGGCCTGTCCTGCATCCAGCGTTCTTTCGGAACGCACATTCAGTGCTGCTGGAGGCGTGGTAACCGATCACAGGGTGCGTCTGTCCACTGACTCGGTCAATCAACTGACCTTCATAAAAATGAATCAGTCTTGGATCACCACCAGCTACCAAGCACCTGATGCTGATGTAACCGAATAATTTTTTTTGAAATCTCAGATCCCTTCAAAGACTGCCTATGCTGATGCTGAGTGACTATCCCTGAGTAATTATCCTCTTCCTCCTCAATCATCACGTTGATAGCTTGTAAGAACATTTTTGGTTCTGGGCGCCACCACCAGTGCCTAAGGCACAATTTTTCAGCCCCTGTTTAACAGGGGCGTGTAATTACAATTTTTGATGTAATACTTTGCAGCAGGGCTCGTTCCTGCATTCCAACTAGAGTGTCTGTGAGGGGTTGTAGTGTTGTGGCACCAGCACCAGTGCCTAAGGCCCATTTTTTCTGCCCCTGTTTAACAGGGGCGTGTAATTACAATTTTTGATGCAATACTTTGCAGCAGGGCTCGTTCCTGCGTTCCAACTAGAGTGTCTGTGAGGGGTTGCAGTGTTGTGGCACCAGTGCCTAAGGCCCAATTTTTCAGCCCTTGTTTAACAGGGGCGTGTAATTACAATTTTTGATGCAATATTTTGCAAGGAGGGTTCGTTGCTGCACTCAACTAGAGTAATTGTGAGGGGTTGCAGTGTTGTGGCACCAGCACCAGTGCCTAAGGCCCATTTTTTCTGCCCCTGTTTAACAGGGGCGTGTAATTACAATTTTTGATGCAATACTTTGCAGCAGGGCTCGTTCCTGCGTTCCAACTAGAGTGTCTGTGAGGGGTTGCAGTGTTGTGGCACCAGTGCCTAAGGCCCAATTTTTCAGCCCTTGTTTAACAGGGGCGTGTAATTACAATTTTTGATGCAATATTTTGCAAGGAGGGTTCGTTGCTGCACTCAACTAGAGTATTTGTGAGGGGTTGCAGTGTTGTGGCACCAGCACCAGTGCCTAAGGCCCATTTTTTCTGCCCCTGTTTAACAGGGGCGTGTAATTACAATTTTTGATGCAATACTTTGCAGCAGGGCTCGTTCCTGCGTTCCAACTAGAGTGTCTGTGAGGGGTTGCAGTGTTGTGGCACCAGCACCAGTGCCTAAGGCCCAATTTTTCAGCCCTTGTTTAACAGGGGCGTGTAATTACAATTTTTTATGCAATACTTTGCAGCAGGGCTCGTTCCTGCATTCCAACTAGAGTGTCTGTAAGGGGTTGCAGTGTTGTGGCACCAGCACCAGTGCCTAAGGCCTAATTTTTCAGCTCCTGTTCAACAGGGGCATGTAATTACAATTCTTGATCTAATATTTCACAGCAGGGCCCTGTGAGGGCTTACAGTGTTGTGGCCACAGCAACACCTAAGGCCCAAATTTCTGCTGAGTATATAGGGCAGGACCCTACTTTCAAACAACTAACTTACAAACGACTCCTACTTGCAAACGGAAGGAGACAACAGGAAGTGAGATGAAATCTACCCCTAGGAAGGGAAATTCTCTCCTGTAAGAGTTAATATGGGAAAAACATTTCTCCTTTCCACTGATGCTTTCCAATCCTTGTTCCACAAAAAAACCCAAATTTTCAAAAAACATTTTTCATTGGGACAAAAAGTGAGGTGAAATCTTCTGAAGAGGAGGAAAGACAGCAAAACAAATGGGTGCGGGGTTCCCCTTAATATCCATACAAGACCCAAAGGGCCTGGTAATGGACTGGGGGGTACCCATGCCGTTTGTCTCACTGATATTCATCCATATTGCCAGGACCCGACATTACATTAAAGCCGCAAGCAGTTTTAAATTAGATTTTTCCTTTAAAAATGACATTTGGTGCAGGGACTGTTCTAAACACGGGAAACACGTGTCACTTTATAGGCATACTATAGACACCCCTCAGGTACGATATTTAAAGGAATATTTCACTTTTTTCTTTTTTACTTTAAGCATCATTAAAATCACTGCTCCCGAAAAAACGTCCGTTTTTAAAAGTTTTTTTTGCATTGATACATGTCCCCTGGGGTAGGACCCGGGTCCCCAAACCCTTTTTAGGACAATACCATGCAAATTAGCCTTTAAAATGAGCACTTTTGATTTCGAACGTTCGAGTCCCATAGACGTCAATGGGGTTCTAACGTTCGTGCGAACTTTCGGTCCGTTCGCAGGTTCTGGTGCGAACCGAACCGGGAGGTGTTCGGCTCATCCCTATCCTCTATCAAAGGTTCGATAATAGGGGCAAGTGTGTGACTAGAACATTGAGCGGTAGGGATAAGTTCATCAGAGTTTTCCCCAAAGGTGTCGTAAGCCAATCTCTTGGGAGGGCATATTTCTGTCTCAACCTAGAATAGATGTTCTCCAATGGCTCTGGTCCTTGTTCTGTTCCCTAGAAACTACATCCAGGCTTAGGTTCAGGTTCTTCCCAAATTCCAAGGACCCTCTCACTTTCCACTTCATTACCATGGGGAGCTGGGGTTTCTACCACCTCAGGTACCTGTAGATGGTCATTGAGCTCTACCTTAACTCCCTAGTTTCCTCCCGGAGTCTGACAAGTGGCAGGGTGCTCTTAAGGGGGGGAATCCATAACCAATCAAGGGTTAGTTCTACCTCTTCACTCTCCTCCTCTGGAGGCATGGGTTCATGGCCCTGACAAATCCTACGCATTAGTGTAGGAGACTAGTAGACCTCTGAGCAGGGGGGGTGGAAGCACTAAGACAGCCTCAGATATAGGCAACAAATGATTTTGGTGCCAAGTTTTCAAGGGGCCAGTCTTTCCTTCAGGGCGGGTCTGATACACGGGAAGTCCAGGTAAGCGTCTACAGACAATATAGGGGCGGGAGCGCTATCGATCAGCTAGCTTTTGCATTCCGGGAACTCCTAGGTTGCGCAATAGCACCTGATGTCCAGGTTGCAGGTCCTCAACCCTTACTTTGAGGTCAAAGTTTTTCTTGTTTCTCTGCTCCCTGGTTGGTGGACGCTTTCTTAGCTTTCTCATAAGCAATCATTAAGTTCTTTCAAAGTCTGTCGACGTACCCTCAGCGAGAAGCCTTAGATGTATGATCTAGTGATGTCCCAAAAGCAAGTGTCAAATCACAGTAGTATCTTGGTACTTCAGCAAGGGTGACCCCCACGGCTTCAGCCCCTGTCGCCCCTCTGTGTCTGTGTTATACTCCTTGGCATAAGGCTAGTACTCCCTCGAGGGGCAAATGGACCCAGTTCTTCTGACCAGTATCCATGGCATAAGGTCTTCGGGAGAGAGCATCAGCATCTCGGTTTTCCACACCTGGCTAATACTTCAAACTGAACTGCAACTTAGACAAAGCGGCCAACCACCGATGTCCAGTGGCATCCAACTTGGCAGTGGACAGCAAATAAGTCAGAGGGTTGTTATCCCTTTTTACCACAAACATGGCCCCATACAGGTAATCGCGTAGCTTGTTTACTACAGCCCACTTGAGGCTCAGGAACTCTAATTTGTGTACTGGATAATTCTTCTCAGGGGGAGGGAGGCTGTGACTCACATAAGCCACCGGACAAAGCTTCCCTTCCGCCTCCTGATACAACACTCCCCCTAGGCCATCTCTGCTAGCATCCTCTTGTAATTCGTAAGGTTTGGAGGGATCAGCATAGGCCAACACAGGCACTTCAATAAGGCTCCCCTTGAGTCATTCAAAGGCTTTTTCACACCTCCCGGTCCATTGTTCTTGAATAGACTCCAGGCCTTCCTAGAACCTCCAGGGAGAGCCTTCTGCGGGTCCCCTTCCATCTGCTTCTGTAACAACTCATTCAGAGGCTTGGCAATCTGCGAAAAATTCTTTACAAATCTTCGATAGTAGGAGCAGAAACCCAAAAACTACCTTAATTCAATGACGGTGCTTGAGCGAGGCCAGGAGGTAACAGCCTCCAACTTCTGAGGGTCAGAGGTTACTCCCTCAGATGAAACTACATGTCCAAGATACGTGATTGAGGTCTGATAGAATTGTCACTTCTCTAACAACAACTTCAGCCCCTCTGTGTGTAGTTGTTGGAAGACTTTCTCCAATCGAGCTTCATGCTACTCCATTTTGCCAAACACGATGATGTCATCCAGATCCACTAGCACTTCTATCAAGTTCATGTCACTCGCTGTGTTCTCCATCAGTCTCTGGAAGGTGACGGGGGCCCCTGTTAACCCCTGTGGCATGTGGTGGAATTCAAAGAATCCTAGAGGACTGATAAAGGCTGTCTTCTCTCGGTCATTCCGGATGCATGGGTATCTGATAATATTCACTCTTCAGATCTAGAACACTGAACCATTTAGCTCCTGATAGGCATTGTAGGGCCTCTTCTATGCGGGGAGTTGTGTACTGATCTGGGATAGTCCTTCGATTCAAAGTTCGATATTCAATACACATCCAGAGGGAACCATTTTTCTTTCTCACGACCACAATAGGGGAGGCATAAGGGCTCCTGAATTCCCTAATGACCCTCGATTTCTTCAGTTCGGCCAACTGTTCCCGAAGGTCCTCCAAGTCATACAGAGGGATTCGCCTTCTTCTTTCTCGAAAGGGCTTATCTTCACTAAGCCGAATGTTGTCGATGTTTGACACTTTTGGCACAACCCACATCGAAGTCGTTCTTGGAAAATTTTTCTCCCATCTAGATAACTGAGCTTTAACCCTTTCTTCCCATCTGTGGGACAGATTTGGGCACTGAACAGTGGTTTCTCTTCCATATTCCTTCCAGACTAAATCATCCCGTTACCGGGGTAGCAGCTCTCACTTCCTCAATTACCATATGAGGCCTCAGGCTGATTGGATGGCTGGTTACATTCCTCACACTACAACACAACACAATCAGTTGTGCTTGGGAGCCTAGTCTATAGATAGGTAGTACAGCCAACCCTCTGGATAAAAGATGGAAAGCCTGTGGTCTTGTTTCCCTTCTCAGAACAATGAGTGTCCTTAGAACTGAAACAAAGAAAGAGGAAAGGAGGGTGCACCGACCTTGTGCATTACCAAAGATAAAATTTATTTAAAAAATGTAACAGCAGTAGTCATACTCACAAACAAACATGTTTAAAAGAGCTTGTCAGTACACCAGCAAATGGAACCGTGTCTCTAGACACCTGCAACCTGGACCGGGTATTGAAAGGGGCCTGGTGGCATTGCAAATAGCTAACATGTTTTGAGGGAGGACCCTCTTCCTCAGAGCCATCATTTCACCACTTTGGCTCTGGGGAAAAGGGTCCTCCCTCGAAACGCGTAAGCCATTTGCAATGCCATCGGGTCACTTTCAGCACCCGGTCCTGGATGCAGGTGTCTAGAGACATGGTTCCATTTGCTGGTGTACTGACAAGCTCTTTCAAACATGTTTGTTTGTGAGTATGACTACTGCTGTTACATTTTTTTAAATACATTTTATCTTTGGTAATGCACAAGGTCGCTGCGCCCTTCTTTGCTCTTTCTTTGTTATGTTCCTCACACTGCCAGGGATTCTCCCCCCTTCTCAGTAGGGCCCTAGTGGGTATGATCTCTGGGACCAGTTCTATTCCGCTATTTTCCAACCAGTGGATCAGCTTCTACCACCACATAGGAACCCGGTTGATCCCATGATAGCTTAACAGTGGCCTTCATGCAGGTTCTTTCACCAGGCTGCAACACCTTTTCTTGTGTATCCAACCACCATAGTCTTCCTTCTCCTTTTGCGGGGCCTTCTTTTTCTGCAGCACACACTGAAAAGCTTGTTGCAACTGGGGATGGATCTTCCCTACTGGAGCGCCTTCCACAGCCAATGGGGTGAAAAGTCTCCTCACCAGGTTGGTGTTGGTACCTATCAGTAGAGAATTGCTGCCTGCCCCAGGAGGTTGAGGACAAACAATGACCAAGGTGTCAAAGGTTTCTGGTTTTCCAGCCAAGGAAGTATCAAAGGTTATCTTGATAGGGATATACCCGTCATATGGGCACTTTTGGGTGCGTTTCCCCCAAATCTCCAACTCTTTGAGTTTACACAAAGGAATGTGCTTTAAGTACTTGTAGCTGTCCCGGTACAGGAAAGTCACTTAAGCTCATGTATCCAGCAAAGCTTGAGTATAGATACCTTCCACTTGTATCGAGACTATCGGAGAAGGCCCTACCAAGTTCTTTGTCAGATTTCTAGCTAGTGTAGTCTGAGCCCTAATCAATTTCTTTGAGTGTGGTGGAGTCTGTTTAATAACTCGATCATAAAGGTGTGCATTGATTTCCCACATCCGTCCTACCTTCCCTGGGGGGTACAGTTTCTCTTTTAACAGGCAAGGGAGGGGAAGCGGTAGTGGACAACTTCTGTTTTTTTCTCTTAGTTTTGGAGTGCAGTTTTACCTTGAGACTCTCAACTAGCTCCTTCACTGAGGTCCCTTGGAGTTTCCCGCCGCCTTTTGGAAAAGCAGCTTCTGTAAGGCTTTTAGAACTTCAGTGAGTAATCATGGACTGATTCCAGCCTTGGGGCACTCAGCCCGGAAGTGTCCAATTTCTCCACAGCTATAACATTTCTTCTCTCGCACTCAGGAAAGCTTTGATCCCCCTTGATGAAATCCTTGTTCTTGGACCTTTTGCTTGGGTTTCCATTACTTACATTAGAGCATGAGACATCTGAGCTTGGGCTTCAGCTACCTGGGTCATCAGCTCAGCTGGTCCGAGTTCAGCAACTGGCTTGTTAGTATCAGGGATGGCCAGCCCAGCCTGCTCTGACTCGGTTTGACTATCCTCATCTGAGAAACCTGCTTCAACATGGACAGTTCAGGCAACTACTTTCTCCCTCTTAACAGCAATAGAGCTCAATTCTCTTGTTCCTTGACTCTTTTCCTCCAGTAGAGCATCTTTTTCCCATACTTCTCTTATCAACTCAGGATACGTGGGTACCACCTTGGTTCTCCTCAGTAGTAACTTTAAGACAATGGGATGGTTCGGTCAGGCCTCTTGCAAGACCCAATCTAAACAAGCTTGGTCAGCATCCTTGGAATCGATGCCCTTTGTGAGGATAATCTGGTGTAACATTCTGTCTACTCAGGAGATGTATGCAGAGAGGCTCTCTCCCTTCTGTTGATGAGTGTGATTGAATTTGTACATCAGGTCTTCACTTGTTTCCACTCTTCCAAATAAAGCATACAAAGCGTCAATGTAGTCCATAGCAATACAGGTTCTCTTTCCCATTCCCAAGTTATGGATTACATCGGCAGCAGGGCCTCGAATCTCACTGAGCCGCTGTCGTTTCACAGCCTTGGGAACACTCCATTCCTCCATAGCTTGAATGGCCTGACTCATCCAGGTTTCAAACTCAATTTCACTGATAGGGGTCGGCAACTGCCCTGAGCAAAATCTGAGACTCCGGTAACTCTATGAAAATATATATAATCTAAATATATAAACTCGCGCTGATGGTGTGAGAAAAAAAGGGGTAATAAAAGATGAATGCAGCTGCTATACACAAAGTGCTAAACACTTGGACATAGTGATAAAATATATAAATACAGCGCTCACAAACAAAGACTCATGATAAATGTAAACAAAAATATACAGTCCATATAAAACTAAAAAGGTACTTCACAACTGATGTGCAAAGTTGCAGAGAATGCTTCATATCTGCTTTACAAAAAATGCAAAGAAAATGTTGCAGAAAAAGTTTTTTTTAGGCGTACCAAGACACCCCCACATGCGTCCCCACTCACCAGGATTACAATAACACCCAGCTTTTCAGTCTGGGAGTCAATACAGGCTTATAGCGATATCCAAAGGATGTCACAAGATGGCAGGTTCACTGATGAGATTAGATGATAAACGATCCTTCAACGATAATACTCAGCTATACAAAACAGGTACCCAGAAAGGAAAAAGAGGGACAATAGTGAAGTATGTTGAGAGAATATTTATTGCGCATAAAAGGATATACTTGTAAGAGGAAGCAGCAAACACCGTTATTGGCGTTCCCACGAGAACGGAAGTGACGTCAGTCGTGCCGAAAGTGCGTCGCGACAATGCATTTCGCCCTCCCACAGGGCGTCATCAAAGGACCTGACTTCCGATTGGGACTGACTGCCTTAAATCACAATAGAGAAAGTGCACTCCCCTTCCTCCCACCAATCAGATAAGCAACAGCGGCCATTTTGTTGGTTAGGAAAACATGTCGCCCATATGGATAGAGCACAGTCCATATGAGAGACTAAAACGTCATAACATTGATTGGATAAACATCAACATGAAAAGGCATCAATTCCGGTGTCAAGGGAACAAATCAAAACATGGGCACTCCAAAAAATGTAATATACCAATACAAATATGAAAATCACAAAAATAAGAATAAACGTAAAGGTAAAAATAAATATAAAGAAATAAAAAAAAATAAAGAAATAAAAATGAAAGAAAAAATAAAAAAAACAGGAGGCAAAAAATAAATAAAAAGAAAACCAAAAACATAAATGCCTATCCAGACCAGTAAATTTCTTAAATTGTTAAAAATTGGACAGGAAACAGTTAAGATCTAGTTCAATGGGGTTTATCATCCTCAATCGAATCCACTGGGTCTCATTGCGAGAGATGGCTCTCTTGAGATAACCTCCTCTCCAGTGGGATTCAACCTGATTAATACCACAGAAGGTGAAACCACTCGGATCCCTGCCATGGAATAACCTGGTTGGACAAACTGTGATGTTTGAAACCCTTTTTTCATCCGGTTGACATTTTCACGTAAACGGACCCCCAATGCTCTGGAGGTCCTACCCACGTACTGCAGTCCACAAGGACAAGACAGAAGATACGTGACATGGGTAGTACCACATGTGATGAACTTATTGATCTTAAAGGACTCACCAGAGGAGTGGGATGTGAACTCAAGTGTCTTCCTTACTCTATGTTTCTAGTTTCTATGACCTCCCACAGCTGAAAAAAACAACTTGGTCCAAAAAGGTAATAGTCTTCTTGGGGGGATCAACCACATTGGGAGCCAACTTCAGCCGTAGAGTGGGAGGTTTCGTGTAGAAAAACAATGGTTGATCAGGTAGGGATTTGGCAAGATCATTGTCCTTCAACAATAAGTGTCAGTGCTTATGAATAATTTTTTCTACTTGTCTATATTGCCAGGTGAAACCTGTCATAAAAGCAATTAAAAAGTCTCTCTCATTTGCCTCTCTTTTCTTGAAAAGATCATCTCTGTTCATATTCCTTACTGAGAGTAGGGTTTTATTAAGCTCTCGTGAGGTGTAACCTTTTTCTATGAATCTATCGAAAAGGACCCTCAACTGTGAATCGAAATCTTCACTTCTGGCGCAATTGCGCCTTACTCTCATGAATTGACTCTTGGGGATGGAACTTGGCCATCAAGGATGGTGGCAACTCCCCAAGGGAATATAACCATTACGATCTACTTCCTTAAAAAAGGTTTTGGTGGACAATTGATGATTATCCTTAAAAATTACAAGATCAAGGAAGTTAATACTCTGATTGTCAGAAACTGCCGAGAAGGAAATGCCATATCTGTTCTCACCAATTTTTGACAAAAATTGAAAGAACGACTCTTTTGATCCGGCCCAAACAATGATAATGTCATCGATGTAGCGCTTGTAAAACTTGAGCTGAGGTAAGTTACCACCAAATGGCATCTTTTTCCCAGTGGCTCATGAATATGTTTGCCACTGAGGGGGCATATTTGGCCCCCTCACTCTTCCAAATAAAGCATACAAAGCGTCTAAGTAGTCCATAGCAAAACAGGTTCTCTTTCCCATTCTCAAGTTATGGATTACATCGGCAGCAGGGCCTCGAGGACTCTCATTGAGCCACTGTCCTTTCATAGCCTTGGGAACACTCCATTCCTCCATAGCTTGAATGGCCTGACTCATCCAGGTCTCAAGCTCATCTTCACCAATAGGGGTCGGCAACTGCCCTGAGAAAAATCTGAGCCTCTGGTAACTCTGATTTGCATTCCCAGATCCATTCTTCACTAAGCTATCAACTAGCCATCTCATATCAGTGTAGAAGGAAACAGGGGGCACCGGCACCAGGGGAATCTGTCCCAACCAATCTTAAGCCCCTCTCCTGGGCCCTTGGTGATGGCTGTCTCTCCATACTCTCTCCCCCCACTTTTAGTAGGATCATCCTGGCAGTAACCCCTTCAGCTAGGCATACCTCTTCTTTCTGAAAGCACACAGGTGCTTCCTGCCACTCCAACAGTACCCTGATCTGGTCCAGGTTGTACTCGACTTCTACATCCATGATGTAGGCCCTCTGTCCTGGGGCTAGAGCTCTCACTCACTGTCAAATCTCCTTCTCAGTGCAATTGCTTCCTGAGATCTCCATGATAGTGCTCAGGCTCTGCCCCTAGCACCTGAAACCATAGAAGCTGCCTCCCACGTGGATCGTGGCTCTTGTCTACATTGACTAGGGACGGCTGCAGAAGAAATTCCGCACAAGCCCCCAAATGTAGGATGGCTCCCTTGAGGGCTGCTTGGATTTACCTGTTCTTCTGCATCACCATGACCCTGTGAACATTCCAACCCACCTGAAACTCTGGGTTCAGACATCTTGCACAACACCTTTAAATGACACGTCACACAAGTCAAATATGTTTATATTATCTAAGCTTTTACTGGAGTAAGTAATGTGGTATTGATACACTGAGGTGTGTAATTGGTCAACCGAGTGCTGGATAATAGCCCAGACTCGGTTGAATAATTTCCCTAAAAGACAGCTTAGAAACAGTTCAGCAGTACAAAGGAGTAATAAATATAGATAGATAGATAGATAGATAGATAGATAGATAGATAGATAGATAGATAGATAGATAGATAGATAGATAGATAGATAGATAGATAGATAAGAATTGCAGCTCCAACTGTCCCCAGCAGATTGTTTAAATTTATCTCCAAAAAGTGTAAACTACATCAAACCAACATAAAATACAGTGATCACTCCACACCAAAGACACCCCTGTATGTAAGTGCACCAATGTACTATATTCATGAAAAGTTTAGGTCCGCAAGTACAATTTCTGATTAGGTAATGACACTACCATTACACAGTCTCTTCTAATAGTTCAGTGCAGCTTACTGTACTTCTTTAATGTCTACAAAGAACTCATATACAGTACCACTAATGCTTCACATTTTGTCCTCTCCATTCCTGCCCTCAGCATTCGTCATCCGTCAGTGTCCCCAACTCTTCTGGCTGCTCATGGCTTTCATTGCTTCTGGGGTCTTGGGTCAGACCCACTGGTCCTGTGCTGCATGTACCAATAGTAGTTCTGTTTACCACACTGTGGCCTGTCCAGAACTTCCCCAAGCAGTCAAATCTGATGGAAGTAGACTAACATGAGATAAAAAAGTGCACCCTTCTCCTTTGTGTAATATTTAAAACCACAAGAAAAATATTGTATAAATTGCACTCACTGATAAAGCCTGTGTCTTTCCTGCATTTCACATACGAGTGTTACAGCAACGTTCAAACCTGAGTGGGACCCCCTCCAATAATGCCAGTACTACCAGCCTGCACCATTGTTCTAAGAAGCCACAAATCACTCCAGAGCTTGGTAAGATGTTAAAAGTTTATCAAACTATCTAAATTTATCGCTACTCCCATAGGAGCTGCTGGATAGGAAGGGTCCTCTGTTCTTTGCCTCAACCTTCTCAGGTACCTCAGCCCCTCTGACACACCAGGTTGAGTGTACAAACACACAATATCACAGGAATTCACTGAAAATAATAGTTCATACCCAATAGTAGTGCTATATCAAAGAAAACAGGCACCAAACCAGGTAGTAAATGCAAGCTTAAAGGGTTTTTCTTTTTTTTTTTTTTTTTTTTTTTTTAAATAACAAACATATTATATTTACCTCCACTGTGCAGTTCGTTTTGCACAGAATGGCCCAGATCCCTATCTTCCGGGATCCCCCAAGAGCGCTCGCGGCGCTTCCCCTCATCGGTAAACCCCCAAGGAGAAGCACTCTCCATGGGGGTTACCGTGCGGGCACACTCCCGAGTCCAGCATTTGCGTCCATATACACAGAATGCCAGATTTTGCACCTACCCCCGGCGCCCGCGTCATTGGATTTGATTGACAGCAGAACCAGGGCCAGAGAGGTAGAGCGCGTCTCCGGTGTGGGAATGAACAAGCTCAGATGAGAAAAACATATATATAGTTCAAATATTTATACAGCTGTTTGGGTTGAGGGGTTTAGGGTGAGTGCAGGATTAGGAAGGATTAAAGATAATAATTAGGCAAATTTAGTTCTTGTGGCTGTGCTGTAATCAGCAGAAAGGCATGTGATTGCTTTGGTCTGCTCTGGGCTCTGCAGGCTGCAAGTTTTGTTGCTTCCCATTGTCTTTGTCTTCTGTGTAACTCCAGCCAATCCCTGGGGGAAGGTGATCAGATGGTGGCTGGGTGAGTGTATAAGCAGTGCATAGCTGCAAGTTCCTAGAGAGCTAAAAATTGGGTTTCACTGAGGATCCAGTCCAGGGACTCAATTAGGAGACTATCTGCCTGAGTCTGGAGTCTAATCCCTTCCCTGCCTCTCCATCCTAAACAATAACCCCCTCCCCTCAACCCTAAACAGTATTCAGTATTCCCCCCACCTCTTCACCTTAAACCATAACCCCCCTTCCCGCCTCTCCACCCTAAGCAGTAACCCCTTCCTTGCCTCTCCACCCTAAGCAATAACCCCCTCCCCGCCTTTCCACCCTAAACAATAAGCCCCTCCCTGTCTCTCCACCTTAAACAGTAATCCCCTCCCCACCTCTCCATCCTAAACAGTAACCCCCCTCCCTTCCTCTCCACTCTAAACAATAACCCGCCTCTCCACCTTAAATAGTAACTCCCCCACCCTCTCCGCCTCTCCAACCTAAACAATAACCCCCCTCCCGCCTCTCCAGCCTAAACAATAACCTCCCTGCCTCTTCACCCTAAACAATAACCCCCCATCCCCACCTCTCCACCCTAAACAATAACCCCCCTCTCCACCTTAATCAGTAATCCCCCTCCCCACCTCTTCACCCTAAACAATAACCCCCCTCCCTGCCTCTGCACACTAAACAGTAACCCCCTACCTGCCTCTCCACCCTAAACAATAACCTACCTCCCCATCTCTCCAACCTAAGCAGTAACCCCCTCCCTGTCTCTCCACCCTAAACCATAACCCGCCTCTACACTTTAAACAGTAATCCACCTCTCCACCCTAAACAATATCCCCCTCCTCGCCTTTCCACTCTAAACAGTAACCACCTCTCCACCCACCGCCGTACACTCCGTACCCTTCTCCCTGCACATGCTACCTACTGCCGTACACTCTGAACTGTATATTCCCTATTTAACATTACCACATTCTGCACCATGTAAGTCATCTCAAACCCTATTTAACTGCACCCCTTTAAGCCACACCCATTATTTACTGTAATTTAAACCATGCCCACTTTTCAGTGTAGTGTGCTTAGCGTGCCGCATTTATTTCCTCTCATTTCCTAGGGCCCACTTTTGATCTTGCACACGGGTCCACTGGTTTCATGATGCGCCCCTGATCATACATGTAATTTTTTATTTTGTCTTTGGTATCGCTTTAAACCTAAACATAGCTCTGGCCCCACATTTTTTCCAGTTTTGGTGAGTGGTGGAGAATTACAGTACAATTTCTGGCAGGCATTTATGTCTGTCTGTGTCCCCAGTGTGGAGATTTACAACCTGTCCCTGTGATTCCCATTCAAGATTTGGGGGATAGTCATTCCCAGAACAGGAGGATTTGGAAAGCAATAAAAACATTGTCAGAATGTCTCACCCCTCTGCACTCTACTAAAAATGTGGTATTCCATACTTAGTATCTAAATTCTTAACGCAAAGAAAAACGTAAATCTACAGAGTGAAGCCTGGACATGGGGATCTTTTCTTTTGTTTGAACATAGCCCAGTTAGTATTTAAAGTATAACTAAAGGCAAAACTTTTGTTTAGTTTTGGATAGAGTGGAGAGGGATTAGAACGTTTGTCAGTTTTTATTGCTGTCTGTGCCCCTGTTAAGGAGATTCACCCTCTCTATTTCGTCCTGTTTACCATTGTCGTTGAAAGTGAAAGTTAAAGAAAATCTCAAATTTTGAGTTGTTCCCAGAAAAGTAATAGAGGGAAATCTTCCAATGGGAACACTTGTTCTGGTTACCTGGTGGTCCCAAGGATATTCCCTAATTTGCAGGGATTTCCTCTCACTTCCTGTTTGGCTTTGGGATGGGAAGTGAAGGGAAATCTCCACAATAGAACACATATGGTGATAAAAAATATCTGACAGGGGTTATAACCCTCCCTTGCTCTATCAAAAAGTTAAAGAAAAATGCTTTCTAAAGTTCTACTTTAAAGCACCGAAGAGGTCACAATATTCAAAGGTTTCACTCTTTACATTATCACAATATAACATTTATTAGGACTTGGGTAAGTAGTAGGACCACTGTATGTGATTTTTGGTGCACATTTACTTTTTTGATTGTGACACTCTTGACGAAGCTCCTTTTCTGAGTGAAACATGTAGAGTTATTTTCTTTATTTGAACAGTTATCTGCTTTCTTTTTTTTTGGGGGGGGGGCACACGTGTTTTTTTTGGGGGGGGGGGGGCTGCTACTCAGTTTGTTCCTTTATGTTAGTGGGTTGAGAGGACTCATACAATATCATTCTAACTCTTGGCTTAATCTGGGCAGGCAGGCGGAACAATTGGGGAGGGTATAATTCATGTGCCACTGTGACTCCCAATAGCCCCAGTACTTTATTGATTATATCTTATCTGCAGTATTAGAATAATTTTTATTTGGGCCTGTGGTACAGATGGGGAGGTTGCAATGGAATCACCACCGTAGTTGCCAATTGCCCAATTTTTCAAAATCTGCAGAAGATGTTAAAATTGCATTGCTAAGATGAGTTCTAGGGTGTCATAATTCTGTTAGTCACAGATACCCTTATTGGCCACAGAATAGTGACACCATTTGTGATATGTTATTTTGATTTCATTGAGTTTCCTCTCTTTTTTGCCACTATTTAGATGGTAGAGTCTTATTTCTCCCAACTAGTTTGGAGGGTCATTGGGATCTCTACTATAATCTACTACCCTACTATTTACCCAAGTCCTAATAAATGTTAGGCTGTTTCTCCTTTCCTTGGCTTTTGTGCGTGGGTGTATGCATCCCCTTTCTTGTTTTAGTGCATGTGTATGCCATATAAAGAGAGATTACATTAGTAAGACAAGTAGGCATTATTTTAATTATCACAATATATAAAAATGATGTAAAGTAATGTAAAATGTATTTCATATGTTAAACCACGTAAAAAACAAACCTTACTCGCTCATACTCTGGTCTGTGGCATCATATCCAATCCTGGCAAGAAGTGTGGGAAAATTTCTCTAGTGGGTACATAGACAGCCAAAAAAACTGACAAAGGCAATAAAATTACACTAAACTAGTTTTTTAAAATAAAACAAATAATTGTAACATGCTTAAATATAAGTAGAATGTACCTTCCATCTCTCTTTGCCTTTGTTTCATCTTTCAAATGCAAACTTTTTTCTGCTATTCTCACACTTAGGCTCCATGTACACGAGACGCTGAGGCAAAGTCCTCTGAATGTTTTTTTTTAAAGCCTAAAACTGAGGTTTATAAACTCCCGTTTAGCTGCTTTTGCATGCCACGCTTAGCCACGTTTAGCCGTGTTTGCGTCCAGAAGCGTTTAGTAAGGATAATATCATAAGACCCTCCCCAAGCTCAAAAAAAAGTTTTATTTAACTATTTCAGTTATTTTGTGAGACCAGAGTGAGTAGCAGCAGCAGAGAGAGCAGCAGTGTAGCAGTGTCCTTGTATTTGTTCCCATTTCTGTGCTTTTTTTTTTTTTTTACAATGGATCCCATAATAAGCATTTGTGAGAAAATGCTCCTAACGTTGCTCTTGATGAGGCTAGAATGACACCGAAAATTGCGTGCGAGGACCAGAGTTTGTCGCTACTGGACCCATCCATTGATCGCGCAGCGCATATCAGTAGGATATTTTACCAACATGTACGTATAGCTGCGTACCTACCCCGATTACTTTTAACATTTTACACGCATGTCCATTGCCTCATTTGACATTCTATTAGAAAAAGTTCAGCCCAGTCTGACACGCTTGGACACGAACATGAGGAAGAGTGTGCCACCAGAGGAATGTCTGTTGGTGACTATCAAATTTCATGAAACTATGTTTGATCATAGCAGTGGTCAGGCTCAATGGTGGGGTCATCTTTTTCATATCTAACAACATATGGGTCAAATTACAATTATGCTTTGTAAAACAACATTGCTAGTGGTGTATTGGATTAAGGGCTTTATATGGTTTATGAATCATTGCAAGTAATTACCAGTTTTTACATTTTTTTTTCTTTTTGTTTTCTCATCATTTTTCATAATTTTTTAGTGTTTTAATGTCCAAAAAATTGGGTACCTTTTAAAAAGGCTTATAAACGAAAACAAGGCTAAACGCCAGTACCACGTTTAGCCATGTTTGGCGGCTCAAACATGGAAATCTTCGGCGTCTGAACTCATTTTTTTGCCTTTAAAGAAAGGCTGTTAAACTCAACTGCCTAAAAACGACTGTAAACTAAACTGTGTACATGGTTACATAAGATAGCATTGAATGAGTTCAGGGGCAGTTGAAAAATGCATCCAACTGCCTCTGAACGTGCGTTTAGCAGCAGCAGTGTACATGGGGCCTTAGTGTTCTAGGGTTGCTACGTTCATTCTCCATGTTCCCCCTGTATGTGTGAATGTAGCCCTTAACTGCTCACCCCGTGATGGACTACACATCTACATGCAGGCACATTCAGCTCTATGAGAATTGTAGTACACATAGAGCGGAGCATATGACCAAAAATAACGGCATTGCTCGCTCTACACTAGTAGCAGTGAAGTGCTGCAGTGGAGGATAGGAAGCATGCACAGGACAAAAAAAATGCCTAAAAATGATGGTAAGAGACTTAAAAAAACAGGGCCATGATATACTTGATATTCTAGAATGATGACATAAAAAAAATGAGTTTAGTGTCATTTTAATCCTTCTTTACTCTATCCAAAATGAAATTTAAACATTTAACATTTCTGTTATGTTTTAGTTGTATTCAAGATATTTCCAAATAATTTAATATAGATATAGACTTTAGATTAATTAATGCTGCAGTAATGGAACAAGGGCCCTATAGGTCTCCTAATTACATAGTTACATAGTTGGCAAGGTCCACCCAGTTCAACCTGTGAGTGTGTGTGTGTATTTACAGTATGTCTCTACCACCTCTCATATCCTTGTAAATTGTGTTCAATAAGATGCTCTTCTAAAAGTTTTTTTAAATTAGCGACACTTCTCACCGAAGCCACCGATTGTGGAAGGGAGTTCCACAAATAAAACAAATACATATGAGAAGCTTTCGACAACAACATTTTCCTTTAGCTAATAAACACATCCACGTGCACCTAGTGTTCCAGAGCAGAAAAACAAGTATTCTTTGATCATGGCTGAAACCCTAATAGCCAGGACAGCTTCCACCTCTGCTATGCTTATTGCCATGCCAGAAAAATGAACAATGTAAAACTAATATAATTTATATAACAGAGATATTGTTAAACTAATTAAGGAAAACTTTTTTTTTCCTAATCTAGCTTTTTGTTTTTCCAGACTTCAACAACTGCTGCTTCAGAAGAAGAAAATATTGATGAATTCCGTAACCAAGTCTACTCCACTGCATACTCCATGTTTACTGTTTTTGGCCTAGTAGGGAACTGTTTTGCACTATTCGTCCTAATAAAAACCTACAAACAGAGAACAGCTTTTCACATTTACATGCTCAACCTTGCCATCTCTGATTTGCTATTCATCTGCACCCTTCCATTCCGAGTGGCCTACTATGTCAGCCGAGGTAACTGGATTTTCGGGGACTTCTTCTGTCGTGTTAGCTCCTACACCTTCTACGTCAATTTGTATTGCAGTATCTTCATCCTGACCGCGATGAGCGTCACTCGCTTTCTGGCGATAGTCCACCCTGTGAAAAATCTTCGATATATCTCAGTAACCAGAGCCAGGTGGGCTTGTGTGGGAATTTGGGCATTTGTCTTATTAGCAACTTCCCCATTTTTAATGAGTGGATCAGAGTTTGACACGACAACAAACCTAACAAAGTGCTTTGAGCTTTCCCAAAAAAATACCTCGGTGAAAAAAGTGCTCATCCTCAACTATATCTCACTCACCTTCGGCTTCATCGCTCCCCTCATCATCATTTTGGTTTGTTATACTCTGATCATTAGGGCCTTAATGAAAAATAGCTTGAACAAACAGCAAGCTTCCAGGAAGAAGGCCATTCGAATGATCATCATAGTCCTGGTTGTCTTCTTTATAAGCTTTATGCCATATCACATCCAGCGGACTCTTCACCTTCACACTGTTCATAACAGTTCTGATAAAATGATACTAAACCAGAAGAAAGTTATCATCTGTTTGGCCCTTGCTGCTTCCAACTGCTGCTTTGATCCAATGCTGTATTTCTTTGCTGGGGAAAACTTTCGTAGAAGACTTTCTACCATGAGGAAGCACTCTGTTAGCATTGTGCAGTGAGGAGAGTAAAGGAAAAAAAAGGGGCAACATGGATGAGAAATCTGAAGTGTTAACTGCCCTGGAAAAGCATGACTGTGATAAAAGCAATGTTGGGATTACATTTTTAAAGCTTGAACTCCAGGCAGATATAAAATACACACATTATTACATACCATATAAGGCTGGATTCACACCTATGCATTTTTAGTGCTTTTTGCAGATTTGCACTACAGAACGCATTCCATAGGAAACCATGTTATATGGACTGTAGTGCAAATCTGCAAAATACAAAAAGCACTAAAAATGCATAGGTGTGAATCCAGCCTGATCTATTGATAACAAGCCCCACATCAGTAATAGATTAAACATAATGTTTTGTTATTGTAAGAGCAACAGATATACTAGCGACTTTACATAAATTTATATATATATATGTAAGATAGACTCTTGCTTAGAAAAGTATTAATTTACTGCATGGACCAGTTTTCATTTAATTCTTAACTAAACAATTTTATGAATTGAAATGTCATATTCGACTAGTAATACACTTTCCTGTAATAAGTTTAAAGTTTTGTTTTTTTTATGTCATTATGTAGAGTAGATTTCCTATCATTTGAGCCCAGTCTTGCCACAAAGAGTTAATCCAACTCTGAGTAATCCTCTTTTATTGTTCAGTGAGATAAAACTTGACAAACAGAGAAAAACTTTGTCAAATCCTCCCCCTTGTTGTGCGTGACAGGTGATTTACATATCTCGTGCACTAGCCTAAGACATGCATTATTTTTTAATTCCCACCCCCACTCCTTTCTTCAGCAGCTCTGCAAGGATTGGCTGTTCCACACCTCAGCATGATTTGGCATGCTGAAGTCATGTGGTTACTTTCCTGTCTTTTCACTGGATGTTAGAGATCATAGCAGAAGTTCAGTGTAAGAAATACACAGAGAAAATGCATATTGACAAGGGGAGTGTAGAGGTGGGCGGGAGTCTGATGACATCACGACTCCACCCACTGAGCTCCAGACAACAGACCCACCCACAGAATCTGCAGTTTTTCGGCTCTCATAACAGACAGAGGGGAGACATTTGACAGGTAGATACATGCAGGAGGCATGTATATCCTTATAGATAACCCCTATGGCAGTAGTTTAGAAAAGATGAAATTGGGTTTACATCCACTTTAATGGAACGATGTAAAACGTTTATTTTTATACATTATATTCAATGTTTTCTGATAATCTTTAATAAAATACTTGAATAAGAAAATACACACATTAATGTAGTTAAGTATTTATTCATACACAACAATGACATGTATTTTTTAAATTCAAGCAGTATAAGTACATGAATTTTGCCTGGTATCAGATTTTTGCAGCAGCTGTATATCAGAACTCAGACTGAGAGAAAGAAAATTAGCACAAGGAGACAGTCAGCTGCAGCACTGATGTGTTAACATGGTGTCTGCTAATAGGAAGAGAGAAAACAGTGACAGAGACATGAGCTCATAAGTCTGTTGCTTCTCCATTCTCCATCTAGTCACAGGGTGGGAGAAGGACAAATCTTGTAAGTATTAACCAATGGCGACAGGATTGTATGATGTGGCAGAGCTGTGTAAATTTCAGAAGTGGATGGATAGCAGAATAAACAGTTTCTATATATGTACAGTATATCTGTGTATGCTGTTTGACTGGATTTCAGCTTTAAATGTTTATGCTGGGCAGCCATCTGTGTAATCAAATTTGGCATACAACATAGTACTGGATAGAAATAACACAATGGCCTGGGTCAACAATGGGGAAACAGTTTATGCTCACAGGATTCCATTTATAATCCCACATAAAAGAGAATCTTTTATCAAAATCCCATATTTCTTGTAATTCCTAAAATAGAAGTATGGCCAAAACGTTTCTTTAGTTCTCTTGTAGGTCACAGGACTGCACTTACTTTTGCTCTCCTGCGACCAAGATTTAGCTAACCGCAGGCATGACGAAGCCACTCCAGGCTTTGGAAAGATCCCGACAATTTTGTCAGGATCCACTCACCTGCCAGATTGACAGCTGGCTCCACCTTTCAGCATGAGGCTGAGAGCAGGAGTCAGCTACACCCACCCTCTTCCCTGCCCAGTGAGCTCTGCATGAGCAGAGTGAAATTACTACTCTCCATTCCAGTCTCTGCCCTCCATTCCAAACAGACCAAGAGCTCAGCAGTCATGTGATCGCTCATTTCTCAGTCTTAGGCCAAATTTGGAAAGCTGCAGCATCACACCGAAGCTGCAGCATAGAGGTGGGTAAATATGTGGTTTTGTTTTTTTTTGCAAACTCCAAACTTCTCCTTTAAGCCAGTTACAGGTCCAAGTTTCTCACACTGACTTTAAATGGCCCTTTTGCTAAAATTAGCCTATGTTTCCTGTAAAGAAAACATTAAATAATTTACCCACTTTCAATATCATCTATCTGTTCTGTAGTGAGGAAAAACTGGCTGTAGTATCCACAGAATCAGACACTTCTGGAAGTGTCAATTACCTTTTTATTATATTGTAAAGCGCTGCGTAAACTGTTGGCGCTATATAAATCCTGAATAATAATAATAATAATAATAATATTACTATTTTCATGCTGCATGCTGTGGTTCCTCCTGCTGACCCCTACACTAAAGCCTTGTACACACGATCCGATTGTTGGCAGGAAATTGTGTGATGACAGACTGTTTGCCTAAAATCCGACAGTTAGTACGCTCCTTCAGACAATTGCTGTCCAACTTTCGGCCAACAAATGTTGGATGGCAGGCTAGTAAATTTTCGGCGGACAACGGTCTGTTGTCAGATTTTCATATAGTCTGTACACAAGTCTGTCACATAAAAGTCCAAAGTACAAACACGCATGCTCGGAATCAAGACGTTAATAAAAATAACAGGTTCTTCCCCACAGTGGTTACCTAGGCACACAAAACAAATTAATATATTCTTGTAATGGAACACCGAACATGCGGTTTCAGTAAAGTTGTACAAGCTACATGGAATAGAATTATAGCAGTTAGTGGTACTTCTGGAGAAAAAAGTGAACCCTCATAATCCTATAATATTATTATCATTATACAGGTTTTATATAGCACCAACAGTTTGTGCAGCGCTTAACAAAATAAAGGCAGACATTACAGGTACATTACAATTTGGTACAAGAGGAATCAGAGGGCCCTGCTTGTTAAAGCTTACAATCTAAAAAGGAAGGGTCAATTGATACAAAAGATAATAGCTGTGGGGGATGAGCTGGTGGAGGAAGTAAAACAGTGTTAGTTAGAAGCAGGATAGGCTTCTTTAAAGAGAAGGGTTTTCAGGGATCGACTAAAGATGGATAGATTAGGGGACAGTCGGACAGATTGGGGTAGGGAGTTCCAAAGGATGGGAGAAGCTCTGGAGAAATCCTGGAGGCGAGCATGGGAGGAGGTGACAAGGGAGCTAGAGAGCAGGAGGTCTTGGGAGGACCGAAGACATCGGCTTGGTTGGTATTTTGGGACTAGGTTAGTGAGGTAGCTGGGAGCAGAGTTATGGGTGGCTTTGTAAATTATTGTTAGTACTTTGAATTTTATTTGTTGGGTGAGTGGAAGCCAGTGGAGGGATTGGGAGAGAGGGGTGTGGACCTTAAAAAGACAAAAATGATTAATCTTTGCTTCAAGGGTACAAATTAAGTATGTAGTACTAGGTCATGTCTAAATAAGCCATATATTAGTACTAATATTGTGCTGTTGCTTAGTTTAATGATTTAAGATAAACCTGTACTTTAACCTTAACTGGTAAAATAAAAGTTGTTTTTAGATAAAGGACTTTAAATGAGGTGTACTTACCTACTCTGAGCTTATTCCGCTGCCAGACTGTCTGACTGCTGCTAACATGACAATCCACAGGCTGAATGCTGTTACGAGGAAAGGAGGGAAGTGTTCACACTTTACTTCTTTACATAGATCTTTCATGTGGCCTAGTTGTGGATCCCAGTAACTAGGGTGTGCTGAGTGCCATTGCGAGGAAGGGAGGGTAGTGTTTACATTTTAGTTACATAGAACTTTCATGTGGCCTAGTTGTGGATTACAGTAACTGTGTAGAGAAGGTTATGCATGCTACTGAAAACTCCTTCTGTAAAGTGATCCTTATACTTTGCCCAGTATGATCAAAGTGCTGATTCATTTTAAGTATATCATTTGTTCCAGGCACCTTTTCTTTTTCCCATTGCAAACACATCTTTTATGTTCTAGGTTTACAGGTCAAATTAACCTGAACTCAGGGCACAAAAACTCTCATTTGAATACATTTTTCAATAGCCAAAAAGGATATAAACCCTTTCTGTGTACACCATTGCCTTTGTAAACTCAGTTATTACATCACCTCTCTGCTGCATAAGGCTGTGCAGCGAGCAGAGCTGTGGGAGGGACCAAGCAGGTCCACCCATTACAGGCTGAGTTCTAAAAACTACAGGAGGGGGCAGATACAAGACCGATCTTCCTGCACAAGGAAAAGGAGCATCAGTGACTGGTCTTAATTACAGGAAACTCCTTCACAGAGGCAAAGTTTCACACTGGAATACTGCATAGATCTTAAAGAAATACACAAAGCACACCAAGACTTAAGTAAGAATACACGTCTCTTGAATATTTGTTTATCCCCGAGTTCAGCTTTAAGCTATATTTAAAGTGTCATGTACTAGCTAGCACAATACATTTCTTATAACATATAATTTTTGTTACTCAAAATAGGAGTTCAACAAAACTGCACTATCAGAAAAAATGTATTTAAGGTACACCTTTCCTTTCTTTGAATTCCCTTAAAACATAGTCATAATGCAGTTCTGATGCCTCAGATACCCACACAAACCATTTCTTTGTTACATGAGCAGCTCAAGGTCCTCAAAAACTTTGGGCGCTCTGATATACAAATCTTGCAGGCAACTGGAAAAGTATCATGCATCCCTTCACTAGGTCTGCCAGCCCTCAATTTCTTGGGGAATATCAAGCTTCGGCTATAAGAGCCTTCTCCAGGTGTGTCCTTGGGTTCTTGCGAGAGTAATGAAGTAAATGCGGGCACAAGTGGATGACTATGTTTCATTTAGGCTGTCGGGAGTTTTAAAAAAAGGAAAGGTGTACATTAAATAATTTTTGTTCATTTTATTTATTCTATATGTTTTTAAACTGATGTATTATATTTTTATATCTGTTGTTTTTGAAAATTCGCATAACATTGTTACGTAGACAGCACAGCAGGTGTTTGCTTTCAGGCACTCTATCTTTAAAACGTCTGTGCCTCCGTACATCCCCTTTAAGAATGCTAGTGTAATATTTTGTTTATAATGTCTACTGTAAACTGTAACTAAAAACACAGGTGAATCAACCTTAAAATTTTGTAAACGTTCTCTGCCTTCTGTTAGATGACGGAAAACATGTCTGCCAAATCTGAAATTGAGTAGTCAGTAGTGCTGCCATAAACATACAATTGCATCTATGGAGGTTCCTACTTTAAGAACCAGTTTTTCTCAGCGGAGCCCATTTCAGAGAGTGGCTTACACTTAAAACAGCTCTGGGCTGTATTATATAAGCTAATTTTAGAATAAATAGACATGTCAAATATCTTACTTTATGTGCAAATGTGAATATGTAGATCATTATTTGTGAATGCTGTTAGAAACCACATCACAAAATAAAGCTTTTTTATCTTACTTTTATGGCTCCCTTGAGGCATCATATACTAGCACAATAAAAGCCATTTCACACCTTGGTGTGCATTTTCACAAAGTTTGCTTTCTACATCCTTGGTGCATTTTCCATGAAACGTCTCCTTCCATAGAAAAAATGTCATCACATTAAGCACCCACCCAAAATGTATCTGAACCACATCATACCTAAAGTGTAGAGGTAAGAAAATTCCCCCAAATTGTATTGTACAGTACCTTATGGTAATGTTCCTCTGGGTTTTAAGACCCATTCTAGCAACCTCTTCTCCCCTATGCTTTGGTGTTTGTATGCCCTCTAACATCATAAAATCCAATGCAGAGCCCATACCATTGTATTGAAAGTGATAATGTCGAGGGACAGATCTGCAGATCCAGTAAATAAGGGCTTGTTCAGGTTAGCGGTTGAGGGGTTGTGCTGCCAACTGCTCCCCTTTAGCTGCAGAAGCAGCGACCTGGAGTGTATACATGCCATGGATGTGGTGCTTTGCTTGAATTATACCCCTCACGCCTTTGGAGGATGCTACAAGTGAATGGAGCTGCTTTGCAATGCATGAGGTTGTGGCACACTAGTGTAAGGTTCATACATGAACTGCCATTGTTGAGCTCCTTCTATCATGCCAATTCTCAGGTCTCAGAAAACTTTGAGTCGCTGGCCTGGCACAAATAGGCAGATCAGGAAATTTGCACTAGTATTTTGGGAAAATTAGCATGGCAGCCCATGTATGTTGCTTATGACGATTTTCCTTTAAAGTTTATGTCTTTTTAAAAAAACATATTAAAGCAGAGCTCCACCCAAACAGCTCCGCTTGTTTGCTTCCTCCCCTCCCCCTCCGCTGCCACATTTGGCACCTTTTGGGGGGAGGAGGGGGCGGATACCTGTCAAAACCAGGTAAGATTGTCCCAATCGTTGTGCAGTGCTCTATGAAATTTCCGGCCCCTTCTCCTTCCGAGTATTTGTAGCTCCTTACTTTATTTTTTTTTTCACAGGCTGAAACTCCTCTTTAAAGAGGAGGTTCACTCTGAAAAAAAAAAAAGTTAAAAGTCGGCAGCTACAAATCCTGCAGCTGCTGACTTTTGTTAAAAAGACATTTAACTGTCAAGGGATCCAGCGCCGTCCTTATCTGGGCTAGTTCTTCACTAGCCTTCGGATTCCTGGAACCGGCATCCTAAATGTGGGCAGCCAGCTCTGCTGCTTTCGGCTTCACAGCCAGCTGCCCATTGCGTATGCGCGAGCCACTGTGCTTAGTGAACATCCCACAGTCTTCTGGGACCTTTGATGTGTCCTAGAAAACTGCGGGGAGGGGGAGAGGAAAACTTCTGCTTGGATTACCTAGGCAATCTGAGCGGAAATGGGAACAGGTACCTTTCAAAACTAGGTACCCCCCCCCCCAAAAAAAAGAAAAAAAATGACATGCCAAATGTGGCAGGGGAGAAGGGGAGGAGGACTTAAAGTCGAACTTCCCTTTTCGGGTGGAGTCCTGCTATGTGTCTGCTATCCTTGAAATGGCCAGTACATGTCATGGCAGGTTTTCATTCCCAGTCCAGCACTGATATAAGTTCACTAGCATCAGCACCTCACAAATTAGCTTGATGCAGTCAGCTGTATGTCTCATTCTTTCTGCATATGCCAAAGTAGAAAGCATTAAAAGCTGGACATCCAATGTCTAAAGATTGCTATTGGCTATTGATAGAGCAATGCAAGGGTATTGCATATTTTAATTGCACTTGTAATTTATACTCATGTGAAATGTAAATAAATGTCCGTGTACATGAAGATGGTTTTTGTTAAATCCTTTTTATAGATTGTTTTTTTTTGTCATTTGGGTCATTGTATGAAATGATTAATTTATTGTATATAAAGTGTTTGCTTGATAATAAAGAATAAAATTGAATGTATCAAAGATTGAAAATAGTGGGTGATTTTTGCTTGCATTTGTCTGTGTAAAGTTCGGGAAAATCTTAAAGGACAACTACACTTTTCTTGCAGAAATCCCAAGCCCCTTCTTTCCTTCCCATCCAAACTAACCCAAAACTCCCTTTCCTTCTGGTGGCGGCAGCCTCCCAGATGAATAAATCTTCTGTGGAGCTTGTCATGGATGCCCTTGCATTCATTATAGACTTGAAAAAAGATGTACTCGTAGCAACTATACTGAAGGAGTGTGGCTCTGCCCACTGGCATTGACAGCGCCAGAGAAGAATTTTGCACCTAGGATGTAAGCACTGTGGGATGCCACTCCTGAAAGGTAAGTATGCACTGGAGTGAGGAGTTTGGGTTGGATTAGATTACTTTACCTAATAATATTACAATATTAGATAATGTTATCTATGTGTCATATGAAAAAAACATGGTTGTATTGTAATGCTTAACTTTGTCCATCCCCCATGAGCAATCTAAAGGGAATGTTAAAGTCCCTCGTTGGCCATATTCCAGCATATCCAGCCATTCCTTCCTAGTTTTGCAAATATATAATGAGCAAGGACTACAAGTAATGAATTAAGTGGATTTAGGGTCTACGGGACCTGCATCAGTGTGTTAAAGAGGAAATGGGGTCCAGAGGTTTGCACTGGAATTACTGCCAAAATGATAACCAATTTCCACACTTGTCCTATTTGTATTTTAGAACAGTATAAGGTTTTTCAACTACAACAAGGTAAAAGATGTTTGGAAAGAGTGGTTTAGTATTGCCATTATTTTAACCATTTACTTAAAGCAGAACTCCATGCAGCTATAAGAGACACAAATTATTGCAGCTCTGTATTCATAAATACATCATTAAGACACCATTCACACTATTGACACAGGAGTTATATCAATGCACAGCAAGCCAAATTGCATGCATTGGTGAAATGCAGTGCCTTTTATTCCAAATAGCACTCCAGCGCACCTTGCCGACAAATGTACTTTTGTGATTTACAACCTATTCATAAAACACAGCCTGCAGTATGTAACCTGCATTGTCCTCCCGAGGTCTCTCTGCAGAAGGGAGAACCCTGTGACTGGGAGAGACCCGGTCATGTGTTATTGAGAGGGCACATGAGCGGGCTGTCCTCCAGCCTTTTTTTTTTTCCTCCATTTGTTTTAATAAAGCTCCACTGGCTACAGGCTCTAAAGATAACAGAATGCTAAGCACATTGCTGTGAAGATACAGTATGTCACAAAAGTGAGTACACCCCTCACATTTTTGTAAATATTTTATTATATCTTTTCGTGGTGACAACACTGAAGAAATTACACTTTGCTACAATATAAAGTAATAAGTGTACAGCTTGTATAAGAGTGTAAATTTGCTGTCCCCTCAAAATAACTCAACACGCAGCCATTAATGTCTAAACCGCTGGCAACAAAAGTGAGTACACCCCTAAGTGAAAATGTCCAAATTGGGCCACATTAGCCATTTTCCCTCCCCGATGTCATGTGACATGTCCTCCATGACATGTCATCATGGAGGAGTGGAAGAGAACTTCAGTGGCAACCTGTGAAGCTCTGGTGAACTCCATGCCCAAGAGGGTTAAGGCAGTGCTGGAAAATAATGGTGGCCACACACAATCTTGACACTTTGGGCCCAATTAGTGACTTGTTAGCGTTACAAGGTCTCAGGTGTGAATGGGGAGCAGATGTGTTAAATTTGGTGTTATCGCTCTCACGTTCTCATACTGGTCACCGGAAGTTCAACATGGCACCTCATGGCAAAGAACCCTCTGAGGATCTGAAAAAAAGAATTGTTGCTCTACATAAAGATGGCCTAGGCAATAAGAAGATTGCCAAGACCCTGAAACTGAGCTGCAACACGGTGGCCAAGATGATACAGCTGTTTAACAGGACAGGTTCCACACAGAACAGGCCTCGCCATGGTCGACCAAAAAAGTTGAGTTCACGTGCTCAGTGTCATATGCAGAGGTTGTCTATGGGAAATAGACGTATGAGTGCTGCCAGTATTGCTGAAAAGGTTGAAGGGGTGGGAGGTCAACCTGCCAGTACTCAGACCATACACCGCACACTGCATCAAATTAGTTTGCATGGCTGTCGTCCCAGAAGGATACTGGAACCATGTCCTGTGGTCTGATAAGATCAAGATAAACTTACTTGGTTCAGATGGTGTGAAGCGTGTGTGGCAGCAACCAGGTGAAGTGTTCGAGTCGAACCCATGTTCGGCTGTTCGGTCGTTCGCCGAATTGCGAACGATATGGGCCGTTCGCGCCAAATTCGTGTGGCGCGTCACGGCCCATAATTCACTGCGGCATCGCAGTGCATTGCTGGCTGATGATTGGCCAAGCATGCACTATGACCCGCATGCTTGGCCAATCAGAGCGCCGCCTGAACAGAGAGCCGTAATTGGCCAAAGCCAAGGAGGCTTTGGCCAATTATGGCTCAGGGGATTTAGTACACGCCCCACACTATATAAGGCCGCCTGCACAGCGGCCCTGTGTAGTGTGTGTTCCGGCGTTCATTGAGAGAGAGTGAGAGACAGACAGTGACATTTGATTTGAGTTAGATAGATTAGGCAGAACAGTCAGTCAGTTAGCTGCACTTACAGTGTATTGTGTATATATATGCATCCCAGGTGTTGCATATATATATATACACTGTATTCAGTTTAGCTAGAGTCGTTCTTGTTATCTTCCTACTGACAGGCAGGCTTGTCTTGTTACAGTATATACAGCTACCTGAAGAAAATTACTGGTGTTCTTTTGATCCTATTAGTACCACAGTCAGGCAGCTAGACTATTTACAGTTAGTGCAGTGCGTCCTGCTCACAGTGTTCAGCTAGATCCGTTCCTGCTATCTTCTTACTGACAGGCAGGCTTGTCTTGTTACAGTATATACAGCTACCTGAAGAAAATTGCTTGTGTTCTTTTGATCCTATTAGTACCACAGTCAGGCAGCTAGACTATTTACAGTTAGTGCAGTGCGTCCTGCTCACAGTGTTCAGCTAGATCCATTCCTGTTATCTTCTTACTGACAGGCAGGCTTGTCTTGTTACAGTATATACAGCTACCTGAAGAAAATTGCTGGTGTTCTTTTGATCCTATTAGTACCACAGTCAGGCAGCTAGACTATTTACAGTTAGTGCAGTGCGTCCTGCTCACAGTGTTCAGCTAAAACTACAAGTTAGTGGGGTGCGTCCTGCTCACAGTGTTCAGCTAAACCTACAAGTTAGTGGGGTGCGTCCTGCTCACAGTGTTCAGCTAAACCTACAAGTTAGTGCGGTGCGTCCTGCTCACAGTGTTCAGCTAAACCTACAAGTTTAGTGCAGTGCGTCCTGCTCACAGTGTTCAGCTAGATCCATTCCTGTTATCTTCTTACTGACAGGCAGGCTTGTCTTGTTATAGTATATACAGCTACTTGATGAAAATTACTGGTGTTCTTTTGATCCTATTAGTACCACAGTCAGGCAGCTAGACTATTTACAGTTAGTGCAGTGCGTCCTGCTCACAGTGTTCAGCTAAACCTACAAGTTAGTGGGGTGCGTCCTGCTCACAGTGTTCAGCTAAACCTACAAGTTAGTGGGGTGCGTCCTGTTCACAGTGTTCAGCTAAACCTACAAGTTAGTGGGGTGCGTCCACCTCACAGTGTTCAGCTAAACCTACAAGTTAGTGCAGTGTGTCCTGCTCACAGTGTTCAGCTAGATCCATTCCTGTTATCTTCTTACTGACAGGCAGGCTTGTCTTGTTACAGTATATACAGCTACCTGAAGAAAATTACTGGTGTTCTTTTGATCCTATTAGTACCACAGTCAGGCAGCTAGACTATTTACAGTTAGTGCAGTGCGTCCTGCTCACAGTGTTGAGCTAAACCTACAAGTTAGTGGGGTGCGTCCTGCTCACAGTGTTCAGCTAAACCTACAAGTTAGTGTGGTGCGTCCACCTCACAGTGTTCAGCTAAACCTACAAGTTAGTGGGGTGCGTCCTGCTCACAGTGTTCAGCTAAACCTACAAGTTAGTGGGGTGCGTCCTGCTCACAGTGTTCAGCTAAACCTACAAGTTTAGTGCAGTGCGTCCTGCTCACAGTGTTCAGCTAGATCCGTTCCCGTTATCTTCTTACTGACAGGCAGGCTTGTCTTGTTATAGTATATACAGCTACCTGAAGAAAATTACTGGTGTTCTTTTGATCCTATTAGTACCACAGTCAGGCAGCTAGACTATTTACAGTTAGTGCAGTGCGTCCTGCTCACAGTGTTCAGCTAAACCTACAAGTTAGTGGGGTGCTTCCTGCTCACAGTGTTCAGCTAAACCTACAAGTTAGTGGGGTGCGTCCTGTTCACAGTGTTCAGCTAAACCTACAAGTTAGTGGGGTGCGTCCACCTCACAGTGTTCAGCTAAAGCTACCTGTAGAAGATTGGTGGTGTTCTCATACTACAGGCAGGCAGTTGATTTTGCTAGCTGCAGTATCAGTATATATATATATATATATATATATATCCCAGCTTAGTACAGCTACAGGCCATTAGTATGTCTGGAAGGCCAAGAAGGAGAGGCAGACAGTCACAAGCCAATAAGAGAGGGCAAGCAGGCTCTGTGTCTAGTGCTGGTCGTGGAGACTGTGCATCCTCATCAGCACGTGGCCGTGGGACACGCTTGGCCTTTTTTCGGCAGCTGGCCGTGTTGAGCCGCAACATGTGGAAGACTTGGTCGAGTGGATGATTAAGCCGTCCTCATCCTCCTCATCCTCTCTCACCCATGCCCAGGGTACTTTGTCTGGCAAAGCAGCGGCCTCTTCCCTCGGCTCAATGCCATCAGTGACTCCTTCCCTAGCCCCACCATGTCCTCCTGAGGAGTCCCTCGAACTGTTTGACCACAGTGTTGGGTACATGCTCCAGGAGGATGCCCAGCATTTGGAAGGCTCTGATGATGATACTGAGCTAGATGAAGGCAGTAACGTGAGCACGGACAGAGGGGGTGCCCAAGAAGGACAGCAATCTGGCAGTCATGCTCCCCCTGCTGCAGCATACTGCCAGGTTTGCTCCAGTGATGAGGAGGGAGGGGATGATGAGGTCACTGACTCAACGTGGGTGCCTGATAGGAGAGAGGAGGAGGAGGAGGAGGAGGAGGCGGCACATCACCAACGAGGCAGGATGCCCTCCAGGGGCCAGCCTAAGGGCAGCACATTGACTGCATCACACCCCAAAGCTCCACATGTGCAGGGCGCTGCAGTCTCTGCGCATTATTCAAAAAGTTCTTCGGTGTGGGCCTTTTTTGAGACGAGTGCATCAGATCGCACCGCTGCTATTTGCAACATATGTCTCAAGCGTATCTCGCGTGGCCAAAACATCTTCCGCTTGGGTACCAAATGCTTGACCAGACATATGTTGACCTGCCATGCAGTTCGTTGGCAAGCGTATCTAAAAGACCCACACCAAAGAACAAAGAGGACCTCTCCTTGCTCCTCATCAGCTGAGATTTCCAACCCCACTATACCTTCAGTCCTCTCTGAGACCTGCACTGAGAGGAATGAAGGTGTAGAATTAGGTGTGTCACAGCCAAGTACTTGTGGGCAATCTGCTTTTGGTACACCGACGTCAGATTGTACCAGGCGAATTTCCCTGCCCCAGCTGCTGCACCGCCAAAAGAAGTTTGCTCCCAGCCATCCACATGCCCAGCGGTTGAATGCTAGCTTGGCAAAATTGCTAGCACTTCAACTGCTGCCTTTTCAGTTGGTAGACTCTGCCCCCTTCCGTGAGTTTGTGGAATGTGCGGTTCCTCAGTGGCAGGTACCCAAACGCCACTTTTTCTCACGGAAGGTGATTCCGGCTCTCTACCGGCATGTGGAAGGCAATGTCCATGCCTCGCTGGACAGGGCGGTCAGCGGTAAGGTGCATATTACCGCTGACTCATGGTGAAGCAGGCATGGACAGGGACGTTACCTAAGTTTCACGGTGCATTGGGTGACTCTGCTGGCAGCTGGGAAGGATGCAGGACAAGGTGCAGTAATGTTGGAGGTTGTTCCGCCACCACGCCTCCAAAATGCTAATGATTGTGACATACCTCTCTCCTCCACCCCTCCTCTTCTTCTTCCTCCATGACCTCTTCCTGTGCTTTGTCCTCGGAACCAGCGGTGCTCCATAGCCGTTCAAGGGGCTACGCAAGTACGCAGGTCAAAAGATGCCATGCGGTGCTTGAGCTGGTGTGCTTGGGGGACAGGAGCCACACTGGGGCAGAGGTTCTGTCAGCTCTGCAGGGGCAGGTTCAGAGGTGGTTGACGCCACGCCAACTTAAGGCAGGAATGGTGGTTTGCGACAATGGCACCAACCTCCTCTCTGCCCTCTGACAGGGACAAATGACCCATGTGCCCTGTTTGGCTCACGTCCTTAACTTGGTGGTGCAGCGGTTCTTGGGCAGGTACCCAGGCTTACAGGATGTCCTGAGGCAGGCCAGGAAAGTCTGTGTGCATTTCCGCCGGTCATATAATGCCAGTGCTCAGCTGACGGACCTCCAAAAGGAGTTTAACCTGCCCAAGAACCGCCTAATCTGTGACATGCCCACCAGGTGGAACTCAATGTTGGCCATGCTGCAGCGGATGCACACGCAGCAGAGGGCCATCAATGAGTACCTGTGTGACTATGGCACCAGGACAGGGTCAGGGGAGCTTGGTTTTTTTTTCCCCACGCCAGTGGGCCATGATCAGGGATGCATGCACTGTCCTGTCACCATTTGAGGAGGCCACGAGGATGGTGAGCAGTGACAGTGCATGCATCAGTGACACTGTCCCCCTTGTCCACCTGTTGGAGCACACGCTGCGTGGAATAATGGACAGGGCACTTGAGGCAGAACAGAGGCAGGAAGAGGAGGACTTCCTTAGCTCTCAAGGACCCCTTTATCCAGACAGTGTTCCTGCGTGCCCGCCGATCACACAGGAAGAGGACGAGGAGGAGGAGGAGGAAGATTGTGTCAGTATGGAGGTGGAGCCTGGCACTCAGCATCAGCAGCAGTCTTTAAGGGATCAGTCCCAAGAAACACATGGACTTGTACGTGGCTGGGAGGAGGTGGCTGCGGACCATGTCGTCCTTAGTGATCCAGAGGACTCCGGACCGAATGCCTCAGCAAACCTACGCTGCATGGCCTCCCTGATCCTGCAAAGCCTGCGTAAGGATCCTCGTATTCGTGGTATCAAGGAGAAGGACCAATACTGGCTGGCAACCCTCCTTGATCTACGTTACAAGGGTAAGGTTGCGGACCTTATCTTGCCATCGCAGAGGGAGCAGAGGATGAAACATCTTCGGGAGGCCTTGAAGAAAGGTCTGTGCAACGCGTTCCCAGAAACTCCTGTTTCTGGACAACGTGTTGCTGAGGCTTCGGTCAGTCAAAGAAGGAACGGTGGAGAAGGTGGCCGTCTGACCGATGTGTTCAGACAATTTTTTGGTCCGCAGCCCCAAGGTATGATCGGTTCCAGCAACCATCGCCAGCGTCTGTTTTACATGGTGCAGGAATACCTAGGGGCAAGATCAGACTTGGACACCTTTCCCACCGAAAATCCTCTGGGTTACTGGGTCTTGAGGATGGATCACTGGCCAGAGCTTGCACAGTATGCAATTGAGCTACTGGCCTGTCCTGCATCCAGCGTTCTTTCGGAACGCACATTCAGTGCTGCTGGAGGCGTGGTAACCGATCACAGGGTGCGTCTGTCCACCGACTCGGTCGATCGACTGACCTTCATAAAAATGAATCAGTCTTGGATCACCACCAGCTACCAAGCACCTGATGCTGATGTAACCGAACAATTTTTTTTGAAATCTCAGATCCCTTCAAAGACTGCCTATGCTGATGCTGAGTGACTATCCCTGAGTAATTATCCTCTTCCTCCTCAATCATCACGCTGATAGCTTGTAAGAACATTTTTGGTTCTGGGCACCACCACCAGTGCCTAAGGCACAATTTTTCAGCCCCTGTTTAACAGGGGCGTGTAATTACAATTTTGATGCAATACTTTGCAGCAGGGCTCATTCCTGCGTTCCAACTAGAGTGTCTGTGAGGGGTTGCAGTGTTGTGGCACCAGCACCAGTGCCTAAGGCCCAATTTTTCTGCCCCTGTTTAACAGGGGCGTGTAATCACAATTTTTGATGCAATACTTTGCAGCAGGGCTCGTTCCTGCATTCCAACTAGAGTGTCTGTGAGGGGTTGCAGTGTTGTGGCACCAGCACCAGTGCCTAAGGCCCAATTTTTCTGCCCCTGTTTAACAGGGGCATGTAATTACAATTTTTGATGCAATACTTTGCAGCAGGGCTCGTTCCTGCTTTCCAACTAGAGTGTCTGTGAGGGGTTGCAGTGTTGTGGCACCAGCACCAGTGCCTAAGGCCCAATTTTTCTGCCCCTGTTTAACAGGGGTGTGTAATTACAATTTTTGATGCAATACTTTGCAGCAGGGCTCGTTCCTGCATTCCAACTAGAGTGTCTGTGAGGGGTTGCAGTGTTGTGGCACCAGCACCAGTGCCTAAGGCCCAATTTTTCTGCCCCTGTTTAACAAGGGGCATGTAATTACAATTTTTGATGCAATACTTTGCAGCAGGGCTCGTTCCTGCGTTCCAACTAGAGTGTCTGTGAGGGGTTGCAGTGTTGTGGAACCAGCACCAGTGCCTAAGGCCCAATTTTTCTGCCCCTGTTTAACAGGGGCGTGTAATTACAATTTTTGATGCAATACTTTGCAGCAGGGCTCAATCCTGCATTCCAACTAGAGTGTCTGTGAGGGGTTGCAGTGTTGTGGCACCAGCACCAGTGCCTAAGGCCCAATTTTTCTGCCCCTGTTTAACAGGGGCATGTAATTACAATTTTTGATGCAATACTTTGCAGCAGGGCTCGTTACTGCGTTCCAACTAGAGTGTCTGTGAGGGGTTGCAGTGTTGTGGCACCAGCACCAGTGCCTAAGGCCCAATTTTTCTGCCCCTGTTTAACAGGGGCGTGTAATTACAATTTTTGATGCAATACTTTGCAGCAGGGCTCGTTCCTGCATTCCAACTAGAGTGTCTGTGAGGGGTTGCAGTGTTGTGGCACCAGCACCAGTGCCTAAGGCCCAATTTTTCTGCCCCTGTTTAACAGGGGCGTGTAATTACAATTTTTGATGCAATACTTTGCAGCAGGGCTCGTTCCTGCGTTCCAACTAGAGTGTCTGTGAGGGTTTGCAGTGTTGTGGCACAAGCACCACCACCACCACCACCACCACCAAAGGCCCAATTTTTTTGCTTGGGGGACAGGAGCCACACCCACCAAGAGCGAGTGAGGACTTACAGTGTTGTGGCACCAGCACCACCACCACCAAAGGCTCAGTTTTTCTGCCCCTGTTCAACAGGGGCATGTAATTACAATTCTTGATCTAATATTTCACAGCAGGGCCCTGTGAGGGCTTACGTTGTTGTGGCCACAACAACACCTAAGGCCCAAATTTCTGCTGAGTATATAGGGCAGGCCCCTACTTTCAAACATCTAACTTACAAACGACTCCTACTTGCAAACGGAAGGAGACAACAGGAAGTGAAATGAAATCTACCCCTAGGAAGGGAAATTCTCTTCTGTAAGAGGTAATATGGGAAAAACATTTCTCCTTTCCACTGATGCTTTCCAATCCTTGTTCCACAAAAAACCCCAAATTCTCAAAAAACATTTGTCATTGGGACAAAAAGTGAGGTGAAATCTTCTAAAGAGGAGGAAAGACAGCAAAACAAATGTCACAGGGGTGATAACCCTTCCCTATGTTTTCCAAAAAGCTTAAAAAAGATTTTTTGGCTGGAGCTAAACACATTAAAAATGTACCCGTTCAAAATGACAAACAGATTCTACTTAACAACAAACCTACAGTCCCTGTCTTGTTTGCACCGCCTGTATACTGCTGTTCAGAGTATATAGGGCCTGGTGGCCCCACACCTTTCCTTATTTTAATTTGGGTGCGGGGTTCCCCTTAATATCCATACAAGACCCAAAGTGCCTGGTAATGGACTGGGGGGTACCCATGCCGTTTGTCTCACTGATTTTCATCCATATTGCCAGGACCAGACATTACATTAAACCCGCAAGCAGTTTTAAATTAGATTTTTTCCTTTAAAAATTACATTTGGTGCAGGGACTGTTCTAAACACGGGAAACACGCGCCACTTTACAGGCATACTATAGACACCCCCCAGGTACGATATTTAAAGGAATATTTCACTTTTTTTTTTTTTACTTTAAGCATCATTAAAATCACTGCTCCTGAAAAAACGTCCGTTTTTAAAAGTTTTTTTTGCATTGATACATGTCCCCTGGGGTAGGACCCGGGTCCCCAAACCCTTTTTTGGACAATACCATGCAAATTAGCCTTTAAAATGAGCACTTTTGATTTCGAACGTTCGAGTCCCATAGACATCAATGGGGTTTTAACGTTCGTACGACCTTTCAGTCCGTTCGCAGGTTCTGGTGCGAACCGAACCGGGGGGTGTTCGGCTCATCCCTAGTGAAGAGTACAAAGACAAGTGTGTCTTACCTACAGTCAAGCATGGTGGTGGGAGTGTCATGGCCTGGGGCTGCATGAGTGCTGCCGGCACTGGCTAGCTACAGTTCATTGAGGAAACATGTTCTGTGACATACTGAAGCAGAGCTTGATCCCCTCCCTTCGAAGAATGGGCCGCAGGGCAGTATTCCAACATAACGACCCTAAACACACCTCCAAGACGACCATTGCCTTGCTAAAGAAGCTGAGGGTAAAGGTGATGGACTGGCCAAGCATGTCTTTAGACCTAAACCCTATTGAGCATCTGTGGGGCATCCTCAAATGGAAGGGTCCATTCCCAGGAAGGTTAAGGCATTGCTTGAAAATAATGGTGGCCACACAAAATATTGACACTTTGGGCCCAATTTGGACATCACTTAGGGCTGTACTCACTTTTTGTTTAGACATTAATAGCTTTGTGTTGAGTTTTTTGATTTTGAGGGGAGCAAATTTACACTGTTATGCAAGCTGTACACTCACTACTTTACATTGTAGCAAAGTGTAATTTCTTCAGTGTTGTCACATGAAAAGATATAATAAAATATTTACAAAAATGTGAGGGGTGTACTCACTTTTGTGAGATACTGTACCTCTAAAGCAAAGGTGGCCAGGTGGGGGCAGGATAGGCCTCTCCGAAAAGATGAGTTTTCAAGGATCATCTATAAGTGGATAGAGTAGGAGATAGCTGGACAGATTGGGGTAGGAAGATGGGGGAAGCTCTGGAGAAGTCCTGGAGGCGAGCATAGGAGGAGATGACAAGGGAGCTAGAGAGCAGAAGGTCTTGGGAGGAACGGAGAGAATGATTTCGTTGGAATTTTGAGAAAAGGTTAGTGATGTAGCTGGGTGCAGAGTTGTGGATGGCTTGTAAGTTGTTAGTATCTTGAATTTAGGACTTAGATTTAATTTAGTAAGAAAAATAAAGACATCGGTATCATGAAATACCATTTATCTGCTAGATGCATTATAAGTTCAGTAGAAATTAGGCTACGTGCAAAGGGTGCATTAAATGGATAATAATAGCCTGAGATGAAAAATTATTTATTGCTTTTTGCTTGGCAGAACATGAATTTTCAAATTAGCTCACTAATTCTCAGTAATCCTTCTAGGGGATGGTACATTTGCTTTCCTGGCTCAATTTAGTATAGTATAACACAGGAATGACTGTGTAGCAATATGCAACAAGATGATTTCTGCATTTCCATATTATCTTGGCAATTTTGTTCTAGCTTCATTAGAGTGATGTATAATGTTAATGTGGGTCAACGAGTGCTCTTCTCTCCATGTTTTACATGCTTTACTTAACCTATATTTTGACTTTCTGGAGGTAAACAGCTAAATACAGATGAAACAAATAGGAAAGCTGTTTTACCTGTCAAATGATTTGAATTCTGTCCATTCATTACAGAAATTTACACAACTCTGCCAGACAGCATAGCCATTTGGAGACCTGACTTTTCTCCACTACAGTTAAAGTGATATTAAAGCTTCAAATGTATCTTTTAAAAATCACAAACATGTTATACTTACTATACCTGCTTTGTGCAAAGGTTTTGCAATGGTTTTGCACAGAGAAGCCCCGACCTTCCCCTTCTCAGGTCCAACGATGCTCCTCCCCTCTTGCTATGGCAGCACTCCTGTATGCTCGCTCCTGAGCCCTGCTCTGTGTGCCGCACCCCCTCTCCTTCCTCACTGCCTGTGATTGACAGCAGCAGGAACCACTGGCTTCCACTGCTGCCTCTCTGTTCAGTGAGGACAGAGAGAGACAAGAGAGACGCTGCTCTCTTGCACAGCGCTGGATCGATATCAGGCCCATGTAAGTATGAGGGGGGGGTATAAAACACTGAAGGTTTTGTACCTCTTCAGGCTTAATAACCACTTTAAGTAATACCACTAGGTCTTGTTCCTGCCCCTTGTATGTGACTGGACAGTGAAGGAGAAGCAGAACACTAGTGAGCATATCTTTCACTCTGCTTTCTCCCCCATGTTAGCATGTTCCTTGTCAGCATAACTGATTTGCACCTTTTATTTATTTTTATCTGCAAGGAATTCAGCTTTAGAAAATATATAAAGCCCAAAACAAAAGGCAATACATTGTAGACCTTAGAAGTAGTGGTCGCATTTGTTTCCTTTTCACAAGCGGTTTCCCCTTATTTCACCTGATAATTCTACCAAAAACACACTTGCTGTCCTAAAATGAAAACTCTCAATCACTGTACTGTATCAGGACAACAGAAACAGGACAGGACTACTGGGAACCTCCTCTGACCCCTTGTACGTAACATAGATATGTCCTCAGAACAATGTAATAAAGCAAAAAAAGTTTGTACATCAAACCTACAAATAGCTGCTAGCACATAAAGTGTAGGCTAATACTCAAATTAAGAACAGGAACAGTGCTGCACTTCTAATATAAGGGATAAAAAATAATCGAACACAAAATTTTAAAACAAATGTAAAAATCATAAACATATAAAAAGAAAATATATACGAGTCCTATAATTATGACAACAAAAGTCTGTGTTGAAAAAGTGAAATCAACTCCAAATGGATAGAAATAGCATGAAAGACCAACACTGGATGCCCCAAGGGTGTATGCTCACCTCACAAAACAGCCCTCATTACATGGTCCAACCAATGGAGCCTTATATCATAAGCCTGGATCCCAAATGGCAGCTGCAGGTGGATATTTACATGAACACATGTAAAGTCTCTATGGATGAACGGCAAGGAATCATGTACAATTGCAAACCCGACTTCAAAAGCATGTACCAAAATGTCCAAAAAGAGAAAAGCACGATAGTGCTTACTGTATATAACAACTTTGTTGCATAACAAGTAGATCAGTGGTGGCTGGTTTTTTAAAATTTTGGGGGGGCGCAAAAAAACTGAAAAATACTGAACCCCCCATCGATTGCAGCCTCACTGTGCCCATCAAATGCAGCCATTGTGCCCATCAAATGCAGCCACTGTGCCCATCAATCACAGCCATTGTGCCCATCAAACACAGCCACTGTGCCCATCATATGCAGCCACTTGTGCCCATCATATGCAGTCACTTGTGCCCATCTTATGCAGCCACTGTGCCCATCTTATGCAGCCACTTGTGCCCATCATATGCAGCCACTATGTACATCTTATGCAGCCACTTGTGCCCATCATATGCAGCCACTTGTGCCCATCATATGCAGGCACTGTGCCCATCAAACGCAACCACTGTGGCCATCAAATGCAGCTACTTGTGCCCATCATATGCAGCCACTTGTGCCCATCATATGCAGCCACTTGTGCCCGTCAAATAAACATATGTCACATAAAACAAAATAAATACACAAAAAAATGCATGCAATGATAAATCCAAACCGGTATTGGTAAAAAATATATATGTGTGGCAAAAAGTCCATAAATAAAAATATAAATGTACAAAATAAAACTCTTCAGTGATGGCACCTCTGTGTCTGCAAGCAGCTCACCTTACTGCTGTAAGGTGTACAGCATAAACTGGTCGCAGATAGGGATGGCAGATGCAATGATATGATGGTCTCCTATGTGTTGCTTGAGCAATACCAGTGGCAGGTGTTAGATCATATGGAGAAATACAAAGGGTTGTATATAGCGTAACTCTGCGATAAACACAGTGGGACGGGGGCGGATTAGGAAAATGATGCACTCACTTTTAATAAAGGAGCTTAGGCGTCAATCCACGAACGCCGAGTTTGTATGCCCTTTAAATGGGATCCTCGGTCCGCTCCACTCCTGCTCTCAGGTGTTCACCAGGTATAGGCTCAGTGGATATTAATATGAATATGAAAAGAGAGTGCTCATAGCATAATCCCGTATGTAAGGCATATTTATTGATAAAAAGTAAAAGCCAAACTCACATGAATGAACAACCAGATAAAATCATCCACGAGCGCCTAGCTCGTCTCCTGCCGTCAGGCTGTGGCTGTACCCAGTGCTCCAATCCCGACGCGTATCGTCACGTCACGTGACTTCATCAGGGGATGGCACTAGGTAAGTTAAATGTCTTTAAATAGTCCGCCCGGTGGCCATTTTCTCGAAGCCCACCATTAAAATAAATGGCGCCAGCATCAAAACAATACCTCCACCATTTTGCTTAGGCCTCAAACATGAAACCAGATGCCTAATGGTGTATCTTACTTAGAGCAGGCGAACCAGTATATGAAGTCCTCTTAGATGGGCATCCGGTCGCCATTTTCTCGAAGCCCGCCAATTAGAATAGATGGCGCCGGCATCAAAACAATCCGTCCGCCTTTTTACATATGCTTCAAGCATAAGACAAGATGCCTAGTGATGTGTATGCTTAGAGCAGGCGAAACAGCACATAAAAACATGAGAAATCGTCAGATAACGCCTGTTTTGGGTCTAACCTTGAAAAAGTCACGTGCCCGTGATGTAATGCATAGGAGGAGCCAGTAACCCCAGTGTTGTGTGAGCAAGAAAAAAGCCTATGGACATGCAATCTGGCCTATCCCTTTACCCCCCCGGCCTCTTATCTTGAAATTCCTGGCGAGACTTATGCTATAAACCATGGTGGTGGTGACAGTCATACCATACAGGCCAAGACACCCATGGTTTCCTATGGCAATGTTTCTAAGTATCCAGTCTCCAGTCAAGATTCCGATACCTTTTCTTCTGTCTCAGGGATGTCACGCCCAACCTTTTGCCCCTTTGGAGTCAGCGTCGCTGTGGAATCTGACTTTGAAACTGTCTTTTCTTATAGCTGTAGCATCTGGCAGAAGAGTTTCAGAACTACAAGCTTTAGGGGCAGATCATAATCATATTGTTTTTTTACTCGGACAGAGTAGAGCCCAGAACGGTATGCAGATTCATTCCCAAGGTCACATCTTCCTCTAGTATATCGGAACCATGGGCACTACCAACGTTTTTAGATCTGGATTCAGATTCTCTTCACAAACTTGATATTGCCTTCAAATTAAGATACTATCTCCAAGCCACAACACCCTTCAGGAACCCATCCTGGCTGTTTATAATGCCCTAGGGCAAGAACAAAGGCAAAGTGGCATCCACAAGAACAATAGCCTCATGGATAGTTAAACTCATACAGAAGGCATACAGGGCAAAGGGTCTAGAACCCCCTTCGACAATCAGGGCGCATTCCACCAGATCGGTTTCTGGCTTCTGGGCAGCAAGAGCCAACATGTCAATCAAAACTATATGTAGGGCAGCAACATGGTCATCCCAACATACGTTTCTAAAGCATTATAGAGTGGATCCAGGAGCTCTCTCATCGGTGGAATTTGGCAGACAGATATTTCTATCGCACACGTTCCTGGCATATAGGGCTCTTAAAATGGTGGGTTTTGTAGCGATTACCAGCTGGGTCCTGGAAACACATGCCTGATAAAGGGGCCCTGCGTGGCTCCAAAACATTACACTTATCTCTGTGATGTGATCTCTCTCAATAAAAGAAACCTTTGGACGGTGATTGTTGATCCATGGTGTGATCCAATATGTACACAGGCTATAAATTCAGCCTTTGCTTCCTCTAAATAATAATCTTTTTTAAATACATTTCTAAGCATCATCCCACCCATTTCAGCTAGTTGTTTTTCACAGGTATGCTGCCATGGAGGCACCAGGAAAACAAAAAATTGTGCCATACTTACCGTAGTTTTCTTTTCCTGGTACCTATCCATGGCAGCATACAATACAATCCTCTGTATTATATATTATGGAGAATGCTGTGGGTGCACTAACCATTTCTTTTATAATATTCACTAATCCTAAGGGAGGAGTCAGAAAGTGAAGGGAAATCTCCCCAACAGGACACAGATGGTGAAAAAAATCTAACAAGGTTAAAACCCTCCATAGCTTTATTAAAAATGAATAAGAAAATTTTCCCTATAGTTCTACTTAAAAAGTTGAGACCTTGAGATGTTGGGATGCAACAGGCAACAAAACAGGAACCAAGAGACATTTGTGATCTGCAAGCCCCTCCATGAGGAGCGTGCTGTGAAGTCGGCCTAAAGAAACAACAGTGACTATTTCCCTCTTGCCGCTGCCTCCCATCCCTTTAAGAGCTTCTAAATACTGGGAGGCGGCGGCGGGAATTTGGGTCATGTGGCCACTGTGATTGGCTGTTACAGAGGTCACATGATCGGAAAGCTTCAGGTTGCAAGCATGCACTGGGAACTTTCCGGTCCCCGGCGGTGACTGTGCTGTTAGTGCACAGGGCGCACGTCCTTTAGAAGTGTTTACATAGGGCCACATGCAGTGCCTTGAAAAAGTATTCATACCCCTTGACATTTTCCACATTTTGTCATGCTACAACCAAAAACGTAAATGTATTTTATTGTGATTTTTTTGTAATAGACCAAACCTATGTGGCACATAATTGTGAAGTAGAAGGAAAATGATAAATGGTTTTTAAATTTTTTTACAAATAAATATCTGAAGAGTGTGGCGTGCATTTGTATTCAGCCCCCCTGAGTCAATACTTTGTAGAACCACCTTTCACTGCAGTTACAGCTGCAAGTCTTTTTGGGTATGTTTCTACCAGCTTGGCACATCTAGAGAGTGACATTTTTGCCCATTCTTCTTTGCAAAATAGCTTAGGCTCTGTCAAATTGGATGGAGAGCGTCTATAAACAGAAATTTTCAAGTCTTGCCACAGATTCTCAATAGCATTTAAGTCTGGATTTTGACTGGGTCATTCTAACACATGAATATGCTTTGATCTAAACCATTCCGATGTATTTGGTTCCATCCATCTTCCCATCAAGTTTGACTAGCTTCCCTGTTCCTGCTGAAGAAAAGCATCCCCACAACATGATGTTGCCACCACCATCTTTTACGGTGAGGATGGTGTATTCAGGGTTATGTGCAGTGTTAGTTTTCCGCCACACATAGTGTTTTCCTTTTAGGCCCAAAAGTTCAATTTTGGTCTCATCTGACCAGAGCACCTTCTTCCATATATTTGCTGTGTCCCCCAAATGGCTTATTGCAAATTGCAAATGGAACTTCTCATGGTTTTCTGTCAACAACGGCTTTCTTCTTGCCACTCTTCCATAAAGGCCAGATTTTTGGAGTGCATAGACTAATAGTTGTCCTGTGACTTGAGCTGTGGATCTCTGCAGCTCCTCCAGAGTTACCATGGGCCTCTTGGCTGCTTCTCTGGTTAATGCTCTAGTTGCCTGGCCTGTCAGTTTAGGTGGATGGCCATGTCTTGGTGGGTTTGCAGTTGTGACATACTCTTTGCATTTTCAGATGATGGATTGAACAGTGCTCTGTGAGATGTTCAAAGCTTGGGATATTTTTTATATCCTAACCCTGCTTTAAACTTCTCCACAACATTATACCTGACCTGTCTGGTGTGTTCCATGGCTTTCATGATGCTGTTTTTTCACTAAGGTTCTCTAACAAACCTCTGAGGGCTTCACAGAACAGCTGTATTTATACTGAGATTAAAATTACACACAGGTGGACTCTATTTACAAATTAGGTGACTTCTGAAGGCAATTGGTTCCACTAGATTTTAGTTAGGGATGTCAGAGAAAAGGGGGTTGAATACACATGCATGCCACACTTTTCACATATTTATTTGTAAAAAGTTTTGAAAAACATTTATCATTTTCCTTCCACTTCACAATTATGTGCCACTTTGTGTTGGTCTATCACATAAAATCCCAATAAAATACATTTACTTATTTGGTTGTGACATGACAAAATTTGGAAAATGTCAAGGGTGTGAATACTTTTTCCAGGCACTGTATATGCAGCCTCTTTGTGTTAAAGCTTGCGTGCCGAGAGGCTGCATACTGTATATGTGCCACATCAGCAAGAAGAGGTTAAATGATAAAAATAAATCTCTCTCTGCCACATAATAGGCAGCTGAAACACAGACCCAGCTAAATAAAAAATGGGATTGTTTTTGAGTCTGATGCTGCAACATAAGCAATAGTAAAATCATCAGTCCCATCTGTAAAACACATCATGTTTCCAAAACAAGGCACTTGGGATGCATCCTGATAAGGAAAAGCCAAGTGAAACAAAGACAGGAAGTTTTTTTATTGTGCTTTTATTGTAATAGATCTCTCCCTTAAACCTAATGTACTAATTTCTGCAACACCTAAAAATAAAAAAATTAATATGTTTTGTCTTGCTGCCAGCTGTTATCTTCTATTACAAAGATATTCTTTCATTGTGATGTTGGATATACTTGATCAGTTTTTCTTTTTCTGTTATAAACATTCTATCATTCCCCCAAGACATGGCTTCTTCAATAAGTGTCAGTAGTTAGAGAGAGACATTCACATATTTTCCAAGCCTCCATAAAAATTTTCATCTATGTTTAATTTCTGAAATTATTTAATTCTTTGTGTAACGTATTTGCAATAATATTTTATACACATGTACATACCTCTTACATTTTTTATGATGGGAACGAGTGATACCTATTAGCAAAAGTATGTAGGCATAGGACACTGTCATGCCATCTTAACTCTTGCCGACCGCTGCACTCTGATATACGTCAGCACAATAGCAGCGGTGGGCAAATGGGCGTACCTGTACGTCCCCTTTAAAAACCGGAGATAGCAGGTACACGCGTGCCCGCCGCGTACAGCGTGACCGTGCCCGCGGGACCGGCGGATTTGATGTCCGCCGGTCTCTCGGCGATCGTGTCATGGAGCTTCAGAACGGGGAAGTGCCTATGTAAACAAGGCACTTCCCCCTTCTGGTTTATGTCATGACAGAGATCACCGCTCCCGGTCATCGGGAGCGGTGATTGATGTCATGTGGCTTGAAGCCCATCCCCCCCACAGTTAGAATCACTCCCTAGGACACACTTAACCCCTTCATCGCCCCCTAGTGGTTAACCCCTTCACTGCCAGTGTCATTTACACAGTAATCAGTGCGTTTTTATAGCACTGATCGCTGTATAAATGACAATGGTCTCAATGGTCAAAATTGTCTGATGTGTCCGCCATAATGTCGCAGTCCCGATAAAAATTGCAGATTGCCGCCATTACTAATAAAAAGAAATTAAAAATAAAAATGCAATAAAACTATCCCCTATTTTGTAGACGCTATAACTTTTGCGCAATATGCTTATTGCGATTTTCTTTACCAAAAATATGTAGAAGAATACATTGGCCTAAACTGAGGAAAAAAAAATAGTTTTTTTATATATTTTTGGGGGATATTTATTATAACAAAAAGTAAAAAATAATGTGTTTTTTTCAAAATTGTCGCTCCTTTTTTGTTTATAGCGTACAAAATAAAAACCGCAGAAGTGATCAAATACCACCAAAAGAAATGTATATTTGTTGGAAAAAAAGGACGTCAATTTTGTTTGGGTGCAACGTTGCACAACTGCGCAATTGTCAGTTAAAGCGACACAGTGCCGAATCGCAGAAAGTGCTTGCGGTTAAATCAGTTAAAGTGATTAAATAACAAGGTTAGGCCCAGACAAAGAGCAAATTCTAGGGCTTTACTACAAAAAATAATATATTGACAAAGCTACAACAGTGTAAAAATTGGCAATTGTCAGTTAAAGTGACGCAGTGCCGAATCTCAAAAAGTGCTCTGGTCAGGAAGGCGGTAAAATCTTCCGGGGCTGAAGCGGTTAAAGGAGAATTATACAAAAGAAAAATGATTAGTTAAACCTACAAGTGTTTTTTTTTTTTTTTACCACTACTTTCATTTATATAGGCTTTTGAAATTTACAAAGGCAGCAATTTAGAAATTGGATGAAAGGTTTAGCACTGGGAAACACTTTAAAAGATGAAAAGTGCATTTTATATATAACTATATAGATAAATATAAATATATACAGTCAGGTCCATAAATATTGGGACATTGACACAATTCTAATCTTTTTGGCTCTATACACCACCACAATGGATTTGAAATGAAATGAACAAGATGTGCTTTAACTGAAGACTTTCAGCTTTAATTTGAGGGTATTTACATCCAAATCAAGTGAACGGTGTAGGAATTACAACAGTTTGTAAATGTGTCTCCCACTTTTTAAGGAACCAAAAGTAATGGGACACTTGCCTGCTCAGCTGTTCCATGGCCAGGTGTGTGTTATTCCCTCATTATCCCATTAACAAGGAGTAGATAAAAGGTCCAGAGTCCATTTCAAGTGTGCTATTTGCATTTGGAATCTGTTGCTGTCAACTCTCAATATGAAATCCAAAGAGCTGTCACTATCAGTGAAGCAAGCCATCATTAGGCTGAAAAAACAAAACAAACCCATCAGAGTGATAGCAAAAACATTAGGTGTGACCAAATCAACTGTTTGGAACATCCTTAAAAAGAAAGAACGCACCAGTGAGCTCAGCAACACCAAAAGACCCAGAAGACCATGGAAAACAACTGTGGTGGATGACCGAAGAATTCTTTCTCTGGTGAAGAAAACACCCTTCACAACAGCTGGCCAGATCAAGAACACTCTCCAGGAGGTAGGTGTATGTGTGTCAAAGTCAACAATCAAGAGAAGACTTCACCAGAGTGAATACAGAGGGTTCCCCACAAGATGTAATCCATTGGTGAGCCTCAAAAACAGGAAGGCCAGATTAGAGTTCGCCAAACAACATCTAAAAAAGCCTTCACAGTTCTGGAACAACATCCTATGGACAGATGAGACCAAGATCAACTTGTACCAGAGTGATGGGAAGAGAAGAGTATGGAGAAGGAAAGGAACTACTCATGATCCAAAGCATACCACCTCATCAGTGAAGCATGGTGGTGGTAGTGTGATGGCGTGGGCATGTATGGCTGCCAATGGAACTGGTTCTCTTGTATTTATTGATGATGTGACTGCTGACAAAAGCAGCAGGATAAATTCTGAAGTGTTTCGGGCAATATTATCTGCTCATATTCAGTGGAATGTTATGCAATGGCCAAGTCAATCACCTGACCTGAATCCGATTGAGCATGCATTTCACTTGCTGAAGACAAAACTGAAGGGAAAATGCCCCAAGAACAAGCAGGAACTGAAGACAGTTGCAGTAGAGGCCTAGCAGAGCATCACCAGGGATGAAACCCAACATCTGGTAATGTCTATGCGTTCCAGACTTCAGGCTGTAATTGACTGCAAAGGATTTGCAACCAAGTATTAAAAAGTGAAAATTTGATGGATGATTGTTAATCTGTCCCATTACTTTTGGTCCCTTAAAAAGTGGGAGGCACGTATACAAACTGTTGTAATTCCTACACGGTTCACCTGATTTGGATGTAAATACCCTCAAATTAAAGCTGAAAGTCTGCAGTTAAAGCACATCTTGTTTGTTTCATTTCAAATCCATTGTGGTGGTGTATAGAGCCAAAAATATTAGAATTGTGTCGATGTCCCAATATTTATGGACCTGACTGTATACAGTTGGGAGCTATGCATGTATGTAGCCAGTAGAAGGGACTTCTACATGTAGGAGCGATGCTGGCAGTATGTTTTCTGGCAGGTTGCAGTGAAAACATCTACAGTATAAGAAGAGCCACACACAGAACATCAAGAACAATGGGCCTTACACTTCTTCACAATCCATACTCCATAGGCAAGTGACTAAAGGAACCAGTGGCGGCTGGTGCTCAAAATTTTTGGGGGGGCACAAACGAACTGAAAAATTCTTAAAAATACTGAAACAAAAACACCAATTGCAGCCTCACTGTGCCATTAATTGCAGCCACTGTGCCCATCATATGCAGCCACTGTGCCCATCATATGCAGCCAACTGTGCCCATCACATGCAGCCAACTGTGCCCAGCAAATGCAGCCAACTCTGCCCATCATATACAGCCAACTATACCCATCATATGCAGCCACTGTGCCGTGCCCATCATATGCAGCCACTGTGCCCATCATATGCAGCCAACTGTGCCCATAATATGCAGCCAACTGTGCCCATCATATGCATCCAACTGTGACCACCATATGTATCATCTGTGCCCATCAAATGCAGCCAACTGTGCCCCATCAATTGCAGCCTCTGTGCCCATAATATGCAAACTCTGTGCCCAGCAAATGCAGCCAACTGTGCCCCATTAATTGCAGTCTCTGTGCCATAATATGCAGCCACTGTGCCCCATTAATTGCAGCCTCAGTGCCCATAATATGCAGTCACTATGCCCAGCAAATGCAGCCAACTGTGCCCCATCAATTGCAGTCTCTGTGCCAATAATATGCAGCCACTGTGCCCCCCGCCTGCTCGTCTGCCCGCTGTCTGCCCAACACTTACCCCATCGTGGTGGCGGATCAGGCAGCGGGTCAGGTGGAGAGCTGTGGGACGGGTAGCGTGGCGATGACTCCTGTGTCTTCCGTGTGTGTCTTCTTCCTGTTCTGCTAGGTGGCCAATGGGATCGCCTCTGCCTTCAGCCAATCAGGTGACCAGTACTACATCTGTGCCTCCTAATTGGCTGAGAGGTGGTTCTGTGTTAGCAAAGCAAATATTCATTTGCTTTGCTAACACACCTGGTTGGACTGAGAGCGCAATGGTTTGCACTCCCCTATGGCTCTAATCAGGTGCTTCAAAAACACCCCCCCACCGATGTAATTCAGGCGCCTGGCGCCCAAAAAGGGGTCAGATGCCTGAATAGGGGGTGGCTACAGCGCCCATGGATAGATTCATGTAATGCATGAATCTATTCATACTACACAGAGGGGGTGGCTGGAGAGATGGGGCGCGCCCCGGCGCCCTTAATGGACGCATCGCCACTGAAAGGAACTAGTCTGAGATCTGAGATCTTCCTTTGCTCTCCCACAAACAATTTGTGTGTCTACCATCAGTAGCAAGCACGCTGCCATGTAGAAACAAGAGATGAGAGACATTTTCCCATGCAGTGCACCCACCAATGAGCCACTGGTGAACTTGATTCCTCATCTCCAGTTAGAACGCATACAGAATTTTCTGTACTTTTCCACTGGCTCAAATAGAACAATCTAGGAGTGTCTTTTTGTTATTTTATTAGATCAATGATCTTGGGTGGGGTAAAGGGGGCATGGGATACCCCAAAAACTGGTAAACTGAACACTTAGAGGACTCCTTCTCCATCTTGCTGAGCTGCATAAAATGTCCCACAGACTCTAATGCTGACAGGTGATTAGGACTTTTTTCCACAAGACAAGAACTGCACACAGTCACTGACTTCCAGCACCGGGGTAATTTACTAATGTGCCCATAGGATCATTAGTTGCCTCCTTTTGATACTCACTGGTACTGGTATTGGCACTGATATTTTCCAGTGACCTTTTCCAGACCCAAACAGACTCCAGGACTAGGCTTTGCGAATAAGCCCCCCCCCAGCTAAAGCTTCAGCTCGATGTCTTCTAAATGGCACCTCCAGTAATCCTGCCCCGGGGCAGAGCCCTTGCAGAGGGGTCTCCTCCAGCAGCACTGCACCCAGAAACTCTCTCTCTCTGCCTCAGGCCTCAGCCTTTTTATGGAGCTTACTGGGTACACCTCTCCAGGGATTGGCTAAACTCCCCATAAATATTTAGGCTGTTCATTATGTTCTTCCACCCATTATAACTTTAGAATTCTCTAGAATACAGGGGGAAGCAATCAGAGCAGCACCCTGTAATACACTGAGCAGGCCTGAACAATAAACCCCTGCTCCACTGATTACAGAGGAACCAACTACATTTACCTAACAACCTGCACTAATCTGTGAGGATGCTACACACACATTGGGGTTGATTTACTAAAGGCAAACAGACTGTTCACTTTGCAATGGAATTTCCCTCAGAGATTAGTGATTGCAGTGTAATTTCACTTTGTAAAGAAAACCCAGTCATGCTACCCCTATTGCACCTTTATACAGCTCATTGATGTGTTCTCCTCGTGTTTTCCTGTGTAACATTATCTTTGAATAATATCGCTCTAGCTTATAACTTTTATATTGACTGCACACGATTTGCCCTATTGTTCCACTGTTTAACCATCCACCACTGGATACTCTTGCATTTCTTCTGGAGAAAGTTCTTTATTTTGCTGTATTACTTGCCCTCAATTTACATGAGGGTCAAGACATTCTGATGACATTTCTGAACAAACATTGTTATATTTGTATGTAGCAGTACCCCCGTAGGAGCTGCCGAGTGTTGTGGTCCGTCCGTCACCCTGTCCAGCCAGGCGTACATTTCTCATTCACCCTCAGGCAGAAAACCAGTCCTTAAACGTTGTTTTTGTAAAGTTTTTGAGGGAATTTAACTTGGATAGGGATGGAATATTCAAGAGATGCAGTGGCAGCTGGTGCTCAAAATTTGGGGGGGGGGGCGCAAACAAACTGAAAATTTTTGAAAAAAAAATGGGCATCCACTGTGCCCATCAATTGCAGCCACTGTGCCAATCAAACGCCGCCATTGTGCCCATCAAACGCTGCCACTGTGCCATAAAACGCTGCCACTGCACCATCAAACGCTGCCACTGCGCCATCAAACGCTGCCACTGTGCCATCAAACACTGCCACTGCGCCATCAAATGCTCCCACTGCGCCCAAACGCTGACACTGTGCCCATCAAACGCAGCCACTGTGCCCATTAAATGCAGCCACTGTGCCAAACGCAGCCACTGTGCCAAACGCAGCCACTGTGCCCATCAAACTCTGCCACTATGTCATCAAACGCAGCCACAATGCACATCAAATGCAGCCACTGTACCCGTCAAACGCAGCCACAGTGCCCATCAAACGCAGCAATTGTGCCCATCAAACCCAGCCACTGTGCCCATCAAACGCACCCACTGTGCCCATCAAACGCAGCCACTGTGCCCAAACGCCGCTACTGTGCCATCAGATGCTCCCACTGTGCCCATCAAATGCTGCCACTGTGTCCATGAAATGCCGCCACTGTGCCCATCAAACGCAGCCACTGTGCCCATCAAACGCTGCCAATGTGCCCATCAAATGCAGCCACTGTGCCCATCAAATGCCGCCACTGTGCCATCAAACGCAACCACTGTGCCCATCAAATGCTGCCACTGTGCCATCAAATGCTCCACTGTGCCCATCAAATGCTGACATTGTGCCCATCAAATGCTGCCACTGTGCCCATCAAATTCTGCTACTGTGGCTATCAAATGCCATCACTGTGCCCATTAAATGCTTCCACTGTGCCCATCCAATGCAGCCACTGTGATCCCCCGGGCCCGCTCAATGCCCAGCACTTACCCTGTCTTGGTGGGGCAGCGGGTGACAGCGAGCGGTGTCCTCCATGGGTCTTCTCCCCTCCTCTCCTCCCATCCTCTTCTATAGGCGATAGGCGTCCAATCACACTGCCTGTCCTTTCAGCCATCAGGTGACAGGTAACAGACCCGTGCACCAGTTTGGCAGAGAGGCGGTTCAGTGTTAGAAAAACGAATGCGCGCGAGGTCCATGGGGTGGGGTTGGGCACAGCGTAGGCACGCTGGGTGCGCGATGACATCATCCTGGAGTGACAGATTCAAATAGCTGTCAGATTCAGCTATTCTCTGAGATGCCTTACAAGCTTCAGCAGCTGCTTCCCCGAGCGCATAACTTTGCTGTTCAAGGTAAGGAGTTATGCTGCACTGCCTTTCTAGGGTCTTATCCTACTGCTCATTCACCAGTTTTCTTATATGATGTGTTGATTGCTTTCAGTGTCTTTCTGATCCTTTGTTTGCCATGGATGTGTCACCGCCCCCCATTGGCCAACCCTTACTCTGCAGGTAGGATGGAATTGATTTTCCTCTGCCTGTTTATTTTGGGTTATTAGTCAGGTGCATGTTAACTCTTTCTTTCCCTCAGCCCTTCTAGGTCTGAACACCGTTCTTCGGCACGTGAAGCTAATGACAATTCTAGATCACAAAATCGTCATTCAACGTCAAGTTCCAGACGTCCTAGATCATCTTCCAGATGGTCCAAGTCTAGTCATCATTCTCACTGCCATTCCAGCTGCTCTGATAAGAGAGCATCCTGGGGATGTAAAGCTCAGGTCCCAGAGGGTAAATCTCTCTGTGAGTTAAGCTATTCCCGAGCTGTAAAAGAACGAGGAGCTGGAGACCAACAGGTGGAAGCTCTGGTTAAAAGAGTGGTTCAAAAATCTCTGAACAGGACAGATTGCGTCCGTACAACCAGCCCTCCTGCTGCTCCACCACCAGTTCCTGACAGGGTTGACCCTGAGGTTCCAGGTCCCTCTCGACGAAGTCTCTCTTTAAGTGGTTCCTCGGACAGCGAAGCGGGGGTGGAAGATTCCAGTACAGGATTTGATTTTTCCTTGGTTCCACAGTTGGTTAAAACGGTTAAAGACGCATTGAGATGGGAGGAGCCAGTAGAAGCACCCTCTAAACAGAGGAAGTACTTCAAGCAGCTCAAGAAAGAACACCCAAACTTCCCCTTCCTGGGTGAACTTGGGGAAATTATTTCAGATGAATGGAGTAAAGTTGAGAGAAAGTTGCTTTACCTCCTCCATTCAAAGGTGAGGAGGTAAAGCATCTGGAATCAGCTCCCCTCATTGATGCGGCTTTAATGAGGTTAGTGAAACATGTCACACTTCCTCTGGAAGACACTGTTTCTTTTAAAGATGGTTTAGAGAGGAAAATCGACACTGACCTCAAGCGCATTTATATTACGCCAGGCATGGCTTGTAAACCAGCCCTGGCTCTTGCAGCTTTGTCTAAAGCTATGGAAGCCTGGACGGATGATATGGATGCAGTGTTGGGAAAGATCTCTGAGGAGTTGCTCAAGAACTCACCAGTACACGAGCTGAAGCTGGCATCAGTCTTTCTGGGTGAAGCATCCCTTGATATTATTCACCTTGTGGCACGTGTCATGCTTTCTTCAGTCACTGCGAAGCGCGCCTTGTGGTTGCGCCCATGGGTTGCGGATCCTGCCTCTAAACAGGAATGGTGTAAAATTCCCTTTGAGGGCTCCTCCCTCTTTGGGAATTAACTTGACTCTGCCATTACCCGTGCTACAGGGGGTAAATCAGGGTTCTTACCCCAGGATCGCCGTCTTTTTGGTCAGAGAAGAACTCAACTCAGACAAGATCAGGAGCATGCTAGGGATGCACCTTGCTACAGGCCTGGCCGCGATTTCAGAAAGAACTGGAGGAGAAATCAACCTTCAGGACAGAAATCCTCAAATTCAGCCTCTTCTAGGGGACGAGAAGCTGCAAAGTCCTTTTGATATAGAGCCTGTCCAGACGGAGCGAGTCGGGGCTCATTTACCTAGTTTCCAGCACGTCTGGGTAGCCTCGATTCCGGATTTATGGATCGTCAAAACGGTCTCTTCAGGTCATACGTGGGTGTTCAGCAGTCCACCCACACACCGGTTTGTTCCCACAGTCCTTCCACACTTAGAAGAGAAGAAACAAGTTCTTCTGTCATATACAGATTCACTGATAGCCCAGGGGGCCGCCATTCAGGTACCAACAGAAGAAAGATTTCTAGGGGTTTATTTCCTCCTTTTCATGGTCCTCAAAAAGAATGGCTCCTGGAGGGCAGTAATCGACTTGACACATCTGAACTCCTTCATCAAGAAGGAAAAATTCAAGATGGAGACTCTGCTAACAATAAATCAGACAATACAACTGGGAGATTGGCTTGTCTCCATAGACCTAAAAGATGCCTACTTTCATGTGCTGATTGCAAAGGAATTCCAGATGTATCTCCGATTTGAAGTAGATCAGAGGCATCTCCAATTTACATGTCTCCCATTCGGGCTTACAACATCGCCTAGAGTGTTTTCGAAGCTCTTATTGGCTGTGGTAGCATTAATCAGGGTCAGAGGTATCCGGTTACACCATTATTTGGACGACCTACTCCTGCTTTCACAAGACAGGGAACAGCTGTTGTCACATCGAGATCAGGTCATCTCTACCCTGACATAGTTCGGTTGGCTGTTGAACAAGGAGAAAGTCATCTAGACCCGACACAGTCTCTAATATTCCTCGGAGCCCAATTCAACACGGTGGAGAGCACCATCTCCCTGCCTCTGGAGAAAATTCCGGTGATTCAGGAAAGAATTCATCTAGCAATGTCATCATCTCTTCTCAGAGCCTTACAATGTGTAAAGATAATCGGCACCATGGTAGCCACAGCTCCCATGGTGAAGTGGGAGCAATGGAAGATGCGGCCCTTTCAGAAGGGTTTTCTCCAACAGTGTGATCCAGGGTCTCGAGACCATCTTGTACGGGTAACCCCTTCCATGCGGGAGAGCCTCCCCTGGTGGCTGCAACAGAAAAATCTCCTTAATTGCCATTCCATAGCACCTGTCTCCTGCATCACGGTAACAACGGATGCAAGCAACAGAGGTTGGGGTGCTCTCTGTCTGATGGAGGTAGCCCAAGGCAAATGGGACTTCCCATCCCAAGGGGTAGTCTCAAATATTCTGGAGCTTCGAGCTGCCTTCCGTGCTCTTCAAGCCTTTCTCCACCTGACATCAGGGGCCTCAGTCCTCCTGAGGCTAGACAATACGACTGCAGTGTCATATATCAAGAGGCAGGGGGGCACCCGCAGTCTCTCCTTACTGAAGGAAGTAAGTCCGATCATGTCCTGGGCCCAGGCGAACTTGACAAACCTAAGGGCTGTTTATCTCCCCGAAATTCAGAATGTCCAGGCGGACTTCCTTTCAAGGGTCACCCTGGACAACAACGAATGGTCTCTCCACACCGAAGTTTTCAACTGGGTCCTGTCTCTGGGAGCGATGCCGGAAGTAGATCTGTTTGCATCCCCTTGCAACTTCAAACTGGAGAAATATTACACGAGGTGTCGCTGTCCCCAGGCCTTCGAAGTGGATGCCCTGACAGACCAGTGGAAATTCCACAGGGCCTATGCCTTCCCCCCAGTTCCAGTCATTCTCCGATTTCTATCGAGGCTCAGGTAGGAAGAAGTCGAAGTAGTGGCAATTGTTCCATTTTGGCCCAACAGGCCATGGTCTCCTCTCCTGGTTCAGCTCAGTTACCGGGATCCGGTCCCTCTCCCGTCCAGACCAGATCTCCTGTTGCAGGGAACGTCTCTTCACCCATGCCCATCTCATCTCCATATGATGGCTTGGTGGTTGAGAGGGGAAGGCTGGAAGCATTAGGATGTCCAAGTTCTGCGATTGCTACATTGTTGAGTGCCAGAAGAGCGGGCACCAACAGAGTTTATCAAAGAATTTGGTCGAAGTTTGCGGACTACGTTGTTTCCACTAATGGTTCCTGTAATGACCCAAAGATACAGGATATTCTGGGTTTTCTACAAACAGGCCTGCATCTGTCTTAATCGGTTAGTTCCTTACGAGTTCAGGTTTCTGCAATCTCTGCCTTCACAGGCGTATCATGGGCCAGACACCCTCTTACTAGGCAGTTCTTCAGGGGAGCAAAAAGACTTAGACCTCAAAGAAAACCGAGATTTTCTAAATGGGATCTTCCTCTTGTCTTGGATTTTTTCTCAGGAAAAGAAATACGACATATGGATCAGTCATCTATTAAAGAACTTTCTCTCAAAGTGGTCTTTCTAGTAGCCATAACATCGGCTAAGAGGGTTTCCAAAATTGGTTCCTTAGGATTCATAGAACCATTCCTTACTTTCTTCCCTGATCGAGTGGTCCTGATTCCTATGTTAGGTTCAAATCCCAAAGTAACAACTGTCTTCCATGAAAATCAGGAGATTGTTCTTCCTACGTTCAGGTCTACTGAGGACTCTAATATTTATCCTCTAGATGTTGGAGAGGTTCTAAAACAATATTTAGAAGCCACAGCTTCTTTTGGCCAGTCTGATCACCTGTTTGTTCTCTTCCATGGTAAAAGCAAGGGATTGCGTGCTTCCTCTTGAACCATCACAGCATGGATTATTCAGGCCATTCAGTGGGCTTATAAGTCTAAGGGTTTGGCTCCTCCGGAGGCAGTGACCGCTCATTCTACCAGAAGCGTTTCTACATCGTGGGCAGCATCCCGGCATGTATCTCTGGAAGTAATCTGTAAAGCGGCCTCATGGTCATCAATTAACACTTTTATGACGCACTATTGTGTAGAACCGGCTTCTTTGTCTTCGGTTAATTTTGGTTTGCACGTATTATCTGTTGATGGTGCCAATTAAAACTTTTTTTTTTAATCAGCAATTGCCCACCCGGGTGTGTATGGCTAGTTACATAGTTACATAGTTACATAGTAGGTGAGGTTGAAAAAAAACACAAGTCCATCAAGTCCAACCTATGTGTGTGATTATGTGTCAGTATTACATTACATATCCCTGTATATTGTGGTCATTCAGGTGATTATCTAATAGTTTCTTGAAGCTATCAATGCTCCCCGCTGAGACTACCGCCTGTAGAAGGGAATTCCACATCCTTGCCGCTCTTACAGTAAAGAACCCTCTACGTAGTAATTGTAATGAGTGGCCACGAGTCTTATTAAACTCTCTTCTGCGAAAAAGTTTTATCCCTATTGTGGGGTCACCAGTACAGTATTTGTAAATTGAAATCATATCCCCTCTCAAGCGTCTCTTCTCCAGAGAGAATAAGTTCAGTGCTCGCAACCTTTCCTCATAACTAAGATCCTCCAGACCCTTTATTAGCTTTGTTGCCCTTCTTTGTACTCGCTCCATTTCCAGTACGTCCCTCCTGAGGATTGGTGCCCAGAACTGGACAGCATACTCCAGGTGCGGCCGGACCAGAGTCTTGTAGAGCGTGAGAATTATCGTTTTATCTCTGCATTTGATCCCCCTTTTAATGCATGCCAATATTCTGTTTGCTTTATTAGCAGCAGCTTGGCATTGCATGCCATTGCTGAGCCTATCATCTACTAGGACCCCCAGGTCCTTTTCCATCCTGGATTCCCCCAGAGGTTCTCCCCCCAGTGTATAGATTGCATTCATATTTTTGCCACCCAAATGCATTATTTTACATTTTTCTACATTGAACCTCATTTGCCATGTAGTCGCCCACCCCATTAATTTGTTCAGGTCTTTTTGCAAGATTTCCACATCCTGCGGAGAAGTTATTGCCCTGCTTAGCTTAGTATCGTCTGCAAATACAGAGATTGAACTGTTTATCCCATCCTCCAGGTCGTTTATGAACAAATTAAATAGGATTGGTCCCAGCACAGAACCCTGGGAAACCCCACTACCCACCCCTGACCATTCTGAGTACTCCCCATTTATCACCACCCTCTGAACACGCCCTTGTAGCCAGTTTTCAATCCATGTACTCACCCTATGGTCCATGCCAACGCACCTTATTTTGTACAGTAAACGTTTATGGGGAACTGTGTCAAATGCCTTTGCAAAATAGAGATACACCACGTCTACGGGCCTTCCTTTATCTAGATGGCAACTCACCTCCTCATAGAAGGTTAATAGATTGGTTTGGCAAGAACGATTCTTCATGAATCCATGCTGATTACTGCTAATGATATCATTCTTATTACTAAAATCTTGTATATAGTCTCTTATCATCCCCTCCAAGAGTTTACATACTATTGATGTTAGGCTAACTGGTCTGTAATTCCCAGGGATGTTTTTTGGGCCCTTTTTAAATATTGGTGCTACATTGGCTTTTCTCCAATCAGCTGGTACCATTCCAGTCAATAGACTATCTGTAAAAATTAGGAACAACGGTCTGGCAATCACCTGACTGAGTTCCCTAAGTACCCTCGGATGCAAGCCATCTGGTCCCGGTGATTTATTAATGTTAAGTTTCTCAAGTCTAATTTTAATTCCGTCCTCTATTAACCATGTAGGTGCTTCCTGTGTTGTGTCATGAGGATAAACACTGCAGTTTTGGTTACTGAAGCCCCCCGATTCACTCGTGAAGACTGAGAAGAAGAATAAATTCAATACCTTTGCCATCTCCCCATCCTTTGTAACCAGATGTCCTTCCTCATTCTTTATGGGGCCAATATGGTCTGTCCTCCCTTTTTTACTGTTTACATACTTAAAGAATTTCTTGGGATTTTTTTTGCTCTCCTCCGCTATGTGTCTTTCATGTTCTATCTTAGCCATCCTAATTGCACCCTTACATTTCTTATTGCATTCTTTATAAATTCTGAATGCTGAGGATGATCCCTCAACCTTGTATTTTTTGAAGGCCTTCTCCTTTGCTTTTATATGCATTTTTATATTGGAGTTAAGCCATCCAGGATGTTTGTTCGCTCTTTTAAATTTATTACCCAATGGGATACATTGGCTAATGCCCTTATTTAATATGCTCTTAAAGCAAACCCATCTCTCTTCCGTATTCTTTGTTCCTAATATTTTATCCCAATTTATGCCTTTTAGCAAGGTTTGTAGGGAAGTTGGCTCTTTTGAAATTCAGTGTCTTTGTGTTCCCTTCATGTTTCCTATTTGTGTGATTTATACTGAAACTAATTGACCTGTGATCGCTGTTTCCTAAATTGCCCCGTATTTCCACATCTGTTATCAGGTCTGTATTGTTGGTAATCAGTAGATCTAGTAATGTTTTATTTCTAGTTGGTGCGTCTACCATCTGACCCATAAAATTGTCCTGCAAGACACTAAGGAACTGGCGAGCCTTAAATGAATGCGCGGTTCCCTCCGCCCAGACTATATCTTGATAATTAAAATTCCCCATTATGATAACACTTCCCATCCTTGCTGCTAATCAAATTTGTGATAGGAGATCCGTCTCCACTTCCTCCCTCAGGTTAGGGGGCCTATAGCATACTCCCAGTATTATTTTCCCCTTAGCTTCATCCCTTTGGAGCTCTACCCATAAAGATTCCACCTCCTCCATAGCCCCCTCAGTGATGTCATCTCTCACATTCACTTGTACATTATTCTTGATATATAGGCATACCCCTCCCCCTTTTTTACCCTCTTTATCCTTGCGGTATAGGGTATACCCTTGAATGTTTGCCAGCCAATCATGAGAGCTGTTGAACCAGGTCTCTGAAATTCCCACAAAATCCAAATCCTCCTTGTACAACAGTATCTCTAGTTCACCCATCTTGTCCGCCATGCTCCTGGCATTGGTGAACATGCCACATAGTTTAGACCGGTCGCATATTGTCCTCGTATTGGGTGTTTCAAGATTGCAACTAGGACTTGCTACTATACTCACCTTGTGTTTTTGTGCTTTGGTTAACCTACCACTAATGCCCCCTATACTACCCTCTGGAATATCTTCCGCGCTGGCTATCACTGTCTCTGGACCCTCCCCCCCATCGCCTAGTTTAAAAACCCCTCTAACTTTTTGGCCATCTTCCTTCCCAGCAGATCTGCACCCTCCTCATTTAGGTGCAGTCCGTCCCTTCTATAGTACCGGTTACCGACTGAGAAGTGGGCCTAGTCCTCCAGGAACCCAAACCCCTCCTTACTACACCAGCTCTTCAGCCACTTGTTTACTTCCCTAATCTCCCTCTGACTTTCTGGTGTGGCTCGATGTACCGGTAGTATTCCTGAGAATACTACCTTGGAGGTCCTTTTCCTCAATTTAGCTCCTAAGTCCCTAAAATCGTTCTTTAGGACACTCCATCTGCCTCTGACTTTGTCATTGGTGCCAACGTGCACCATGACAGCCGGGTCTTCCCCAGCCCCTCCCAGTAATCTGTCCACAAGATCCGTGATGTGCCGAACCCGAGCGCCCGTTAGACAACATACTGTTCGGCGCTTCAGGTCTTGGTTACAGATTGCCCTCTCTGTCCTTCTAAGAATTGAGTCCCCTACCACCAGAATCTGTCTTTCCTTTCCCTTTGCTGCCCCCCCACTCTCACTGGAGGAGTTCTTCCCCTGGCAGCTAGGAGAGTCCCTCATCTCCAGCAGTGCTGGTCCCTGACTGGTTTCACCAATGTCACTCAATGGAGCGTACTTATTGGGATGCTCCAGTCCTGGATCGGCCTCTCTGGCACTTCCCCCTCTACCCCTCCTGACTGTCACCCATCTACTCTTTGCTAGTGCCTGCACCTCTTTGTCTCCACCCGCCTCTGTGCCGGCCCCTGCCGGCACCTGCCGTATACGTTCCTGGCTCACCTTTAGTATGGAGGGACTTCTCAGTGCTGACAGTTGCTTCCCCAGATTCAGAACCTGGGCTTCCAGGGAAACAATGTGCTTACATTTTGCACAGCAGTATTCGCCCTCGATCGGATGATCAAGGAACGCATACATGCGGCAAGATGTACAAAGAGTCGCCTCTCCACACCCGCCGAGCATCTTACCTATTAAATTTAGTGAGGATTTGGGGATTTTACCCTGTCCAAATTACCTAACAGCTAGCTTCCTGGCACTAATACTCAAGACAATACACAGGTACATGACAATACACAGGTACACAACAAGACACTACACAGGTACTCACAGACCTACGTGCACTCGCAATACACAAGTACACAATACACAAGTACTAACGATCCACACACACTACTCAGACAACACTCAGATACTCACACTACACAGGTACTATGACCCCTGTTATAACCTCCTGTTTTAAACTCTGGTTTTAACTCCCACTTATTCCAGCTTCACTTACACCAAGCTCCACAGCTTCAGACTGAGCACGCTCAGACTGAGTCCTACAACCAGTTTAATAGGCACCTGTGAGCAATTAACCACACCCCTTAATTGATAGACTGATGAAACCAGGAAAAAAAAAAAAGCTATTTAAAAAGTGACAGCAAAAGGCAAATTAAAAACTAAATGCAACCCAAAAATGCAACCCAGCAAACAGACAGCAAACAGCAAACAGACAGCAAACAGACAGCAAACAGCAAACAGCAAACAGACAGCAAACAGCAAACAGACAGCAAACAGACAGCAAACAGCAAACAGACAGCAAACAGCAAACAGACAGCAAACAGACAGCAAACAGACAGCAAACAGCAAACAGACAGCAAACAGCAAACAGACAGCAAACAGCAACAGACAGCAAACAGAAAACAAACAGCAAGACTTGTATACTCTAACTCTGGTTTTAACTCCCACTTATTCCAGCTTCACTTACACCAAGCTCCACAGCTTCAGAGTTATTTCCCGTACGTAGGCTGCCATGGAGTCTGTCAGGAAAACTGAAAATTTATATCAAATACTTACCATAATTATCCTTTCCTGATGGACTCCATGGCAGCAGGAGTTCCCTCCCATTTGCTGGAGTAGGCTAAGTTACGGAACACGGTCTCTGTCTGGATGCAAAGATTTATGGGAGTGGGGTCCTATGAGGTATGAGAGGCGGGATTAACCCATACGTAGGCTGCCATGGAGTCCATCAAGAAAGGAAAATTACTGTAAGATGTTTGATATAAATTTTCCGTTTTTTATGCATGTTTGTATGGATCTTGTTGTCAGTAAAAACTTGCATACATTTTATACACTCATGTGCATGGGGTGCTATCTGTGTCATGATTGGCTGACAGCTGTTGCTAGACATAATGACTACAAATCTAAGGTAAATTCTAACAGCTATCAAAGAAAATTGGCCACTGACAGTTGGATGGGAAGTCTGATACCCAATGAGTTGCATCTCTTACCTTCATATATCCTTCACCTTATTGGCCGTTCTGACCTTCAAAAAAAGTCAGAAATCCTGCAACATTTCTCTTTTTTTCTCTTTGTTGCAATGTACTATCAGTGTTTCATATGGTCTGGTAAGTCATGGTGCTTGAGTCTTTAAGGCTAGGTTCACATATACACTCACTGGCCACTTTATTAGGTACACTTTGCTAGTACCGGGTGGACCCCCGTTTGCTTTCAGAACTGCCTTAATTCTTCATGCCATAGATTCAACAAGGTGTTGGAAACATTGCTCAGAGACTTTGGTCCATATTGACATGATAGCATCACACAGTTGCTGCAGATTTGTTGGCTGCACATCCATAATGCAAATCTACCGTTCCATCACATCCCAAAGGTGCTTTATTGGATTAGGATCTGGTAACTGTGGAGGCCATTGGAGTACAGTGACTTCATTGTCATGTTCAAAAAAACAGTTTGAGATGATTTTAGATTTGTGACATGGTGCATTATCCTGCTGGAAGGAGCCATCAGAAGGTGGGTACACTGTAGTCATAAAGAGATGGACATGGTAAGTAACAATACTCAGGTAGGCCGTGGCATTTAAACAATGCTCAATTGGTACTAAGAGACCCAAAGTGTGCCAAGAAAATGTCCCCCACAGCATTACATCACCACCAGCCTGAATCGTTGATACAAGGCAGGATGGATCCATGCTTTCATGTTGTTTATGCCAAATTCTGACCTTATCATCTGAATGTCGCAGCTGACTAGGCAAGGTTTTTCCCATCTTTTATTGTCCAATTTTGGTGAGCCTGTGTAAATTTTAGCTGCAGTTTCCTGTTCTTAGCTGACAGGAGTGGCACCCGGTGTGGTCTTCTGCTGCTGTAGCCCATCTGTTTCAAGGTTCAATTTGTTATGCATTTAGAGAAGGTATTCTGCATACCTTGGTTGTAACGAGTGGTTATTTGAATTACTATTGCCTTTCTATCATCTCGAACCAGTTTGCCCATTCTCCTCTGACCTCTGACATCAACAAGGCATTTTCCTCCACACATCTGCCTCTCACTGGATATTTTCTCTTTTTTACACCATTCTCTGTAAACCCTAGAGATGATTGTGTGTGAAAATCCCAGTAGATCAGCAATTTTTGAAAAACTCAGACCAGTCTGTCTGGCTCCAACAACCATGCCATGTTCAAAGTCACTTAAATCTTCTTTCTTCCCTATTCTAAAGTTTGGTTTGAACTTCAGCAAGTCATCTTCCCCACGTCTAGATGCCTAAATGCATTGAGTTGCTGCCATGTGATTGGCTGATCAGCAATTTGTGTTACCAAGCAACAGGTGAACAGGTGTACCTAATAAAGTAACTGGTGAGTATATGTGGATGTGGGAATATGTGTAAATCGCATGCATTCCCACACCTGCAGGCAAACAACACTGCTATCTAGCAGACGCGTGGGGCTGCCATTAATTCTTAATGACACCCCTACGCATCTGAAAATGCAATGCCTTTTCCGATGCGGGAAATCGCAGGGTGCAACAGCACCCTGTGATTTCTGTACCGCTGAGATTTGAAAAAGCTGCATTTCCTGCAGGCAACAAACATGACCCACACCAATTGCAAAGATGTGAACCTAGCCTAAGACAGTTCTGGTAGTTTGTTATATTTTTGGTTTAAGGTTTGTTTAACCACTTCAATACCAGGCACTTAGACACCTTCCCGCCTAGGCCAATTTTCAGCTTTCAGCGCTGTCGCAATTTGAATGACAATTGCGCGGTCATGCTACACTGTACCCAAACAAATTTTTTATCATTTTGTTCCCACAAATAGAGCTTTCTTTTGGTGGTATTTTATCACCTCTTCGGTTTTTATTTTTTGCGCAACAAATAAAAAAAAGACTGAAAATTTCGAAAAAAAACAAGTTTTTCTTTGTTTCTGTTAAAATTTTTTTGTAAATAAGTACGTTTTCTCCTTCAATGATGGGCACTGATATGGCTGCACTGAAGGGCACCGATGAGGTGGCACTGCTGAGGTGGCACTGATGGGCACTGATGATGGGCACTGATAGGTGGCACTGATGGGCACCGATGAGGTGGCACTGCTGAGGTGGCACTGCTGAGGTGGCACTGATGGGCACTGATAGGTGGCACTGATGGGCACTGATAGGTGGCACTGATGGGCACTGATAGGTGGCACTGGTATGCGGCACTGATGGGCACTCATAGGCGGCACCGATGGGCACTCATAGGCGGCACTGATGGGCACTCGTAGGTGGCATTGATTGGTACATATGGGTGGCACTGATGGGTACTGATGGGTGGCACTGATGGGTGGCACTGATGGGCACTGATAGGTGGGCACTGATGGGCACTGATGGGCACTGACAGGTGGCACCGATGGGCAATGACAGATGGCACTGAACACACTGATTGGTGGCACTGATAAAACATATTGGGGGCATTGCTGGGCAGATCTGGAACATAATGGTGCCAATCAGTGCCCATTTGTGGGCACTGATTGGCACAGATTGGGCACATTGGGCACATGTGGATGGCCATGGGGTACATACCTGGCCATCCACATGTTGCCCCTTCCCTGGTGGTCCTAGTGGCGATCCCTGGTCGTCCAGTGTGGTGATCTGAGGGGGGCTGCGCTGATAAACAATCAGCGCAGACCCCCCCTGTCAGGAGAGCCGCCGATCGGCTCTCCTCTACTCGTGTCTGTCAGACCCGAGTGAGGAAAAGCCGATCAACGGCTCTTCCTACGGCTCTTCCTATTGACAGCGTGATCAGCCGTGATTGGACACGGCTGATCATGTGGTAAAGAGCCTCCGCCGGAGGCTCTTTACCAAGATCGGTGTAGCGGTGTATCAGACTGACACACCGCTCCACTGATCGCCGCAATGCGCGCCCCCGCGGGCGCGCGGCGGCATGTTATCCTGCTGGATGTCATATGAAGCCCAGTCAGGATAACTGCACCACCGCCCGGCCGTCATCTGCTATGGGCCAGGCGGGAAGTGGTTAAAGGAGAATTCCAGGTATGGATATTGTATACATAGTTACAATAATCTGTACTAAGACAGGGAAAACCAACATATCCATTTGAATAACTTTACATTTAAACATTTTTTTTTCTTTGCCAACCCATCACCCTTCCAAATGCCTGTTGTACCTTCTACCACATCTGCCAGCAATCTCTTCCAACTTCCATGGCCTATTCTGGCAGATTTGCAGTCATCTTTTTGAGTTGCCCACACCACATCATTGGCCCAAATGGAGAAGCTACAGCTCTCACCAGATATTTTGCCAATAGAAATTTCTATGAAAGAAGCATACAATCAGGTAGTGGATGCTTTCAAAATGGAGGAGTCTTTTCTATTTTGACCAGAATGGCATGAGTGTATCTTCACTCTTCAGTTCTCGTTATAAAAAAAAAAAAAAATCTTTGCTAACACTCTCTCATTATCCTTTCAAAGATCTGATGTACCTCCTACCACATCAGCCTGCAGGGCCGTAGATAATTAATTTTCCTGGGTACCCAGAGGACAACAATTAACCAGCTGCCTGCCACGCTGTGACAAATTTTGGGTTTGGCACAATTGCGTTAACGGTGGGGGGGGGTTTAATACATGACCCTATTCACTGTGTACACATTAACATACTCTATGCGCCAGTCCTCATACTCAAGAAATATGCTTTAATTACTGTGCTACAAGTGAGAGTCCAACAGACACATACAAACCTCAGCACAATGATTCATAAAATGAAACTCTACAATTACATTGCTTTTATGTACACAGCCTAGAAGAAGAATTTCATTAACAGTGGCTACTGAGCAACCAGCATCAGTACAATACAGCATACGCAGTGCAGGGGTCAGGTGTATATCATATACAGCCTAGAATATGAAGTTCCCTTTAAGCAGAACTCTACTGGCAGCAGCAAATTCCTTGTGACAGCAAACAAGTATGAAATAAATAAGGGTGGCCAAAGGCCTCTTGCAATGCTGCAGATGACATGCGGATGGAGATCAGTCTCACATACTTTGTCCTAACCAAGCAAGAGGTACCACCAATAGCCACCAATGCTCCTGGACTCCCTCTCTTAAACCTGGTCCTCTGGCTCAGCAGTCCATCTCATGTTGACTAATCCTGAAGGCTGAATGAAGGTAAAAGAGCAGGCCCCACTATCCCTGTGGCACAGGGGTTGGGTTAAAGCCTAACTCCATGTTTATGGTGACTTTTAATAGTTCATTGAAGCAAACATGTCCAAAATAAACTATTTCCATTATGAATAGATGCGATCACTGTCAGCATTGTACAAAGTGTGTTGCATCAGCTACATAAAGTATACAGTGCTGTGTTCTGGTAGCAGGATGGGGACTTTCCATCCGCTGCCAGAACAAAATCCATTTCAACCAATCTCTGCTCAGCCATTCACAGGAACACTTGAATTTCATCAGTGAATACAAAACTTTCTCTGATTGGCTGAGGCAGAGATTGTGATGTTATTCACCCACCTCAATCAGAGGAAGCCTTGTATTCATTGATAAAATACAAATCTTCCTGTGAATGGCTGAGCAGAGCTAACCCTGACTTGATTTTGTTTTGGGAGCGGGACAGGAATTTCTCATTCTACTGCTGGAACATAGCGCTGTATACAGTCTATACTGTGCCTCCAGCAGGCATATCTGTTGTAAACAGATGTAAATGGTAAAAATGGAGTAAGCCTTCAATGTCTGGTTTCGGTCTGTCAGGCTCTTTACAGAGGGGCTCTTATCTTTACTTTGGGTTGAGCTGAAGGCTGCTGGCTAATTGGGTTGTCTGGACTGAGTCCAGACAAATCTTCTCTGCCTCTGTGTGTCCCCAGACCCCCCCCCCCCCCCACTTGCTTCCAGGTGGTCTGGTTTCCCTGCATAGCTGCTCTCTGCCCCATGCTCAGACTGCTCATGCCTCACTCAGATTTGTACACAGCACTCTTTGCAACAGTCCTATCTTTATCCCCAGCTTCTCCTGTACTGCAGGCTGCTTGCTTCCCAGTCCCTGCCAGAATTTTCTCCTGCCCATAGTTCCCAACTTCCCATCAATAATATGTACTTTCTCAAACTTCCCCCCACACTTTCTCCTTGCCAGTGGGTGGGTCAAATTAGGCTGCCAATGCAATGAATTGGTGTTCTCTCCCTCTGCGGTGTTTTATCAGCAGGGCCACCGTTATAAATTTTGGGGCCCTGTACAAACGACCTGACAGTGCCCCCTCTTGGGCACCCAAAGAAGATTTATGGGGTGGTGTGTGGGTGTGGCAAAATTGCATTAACAATGGAGGGGCTTAAAATCAGAAGTATGTAATGTATAGAGTGCAAGTGTCAGGTGTATGTAATGTACAGAGTGCAGGGCTCATGAGTGCATAATATACAGAGCACAGGGCAATACCAGGGAGGTTGGAATTATAGCGGTGCCCAAAACAAGAGAAAATACATAAATATAGTAAAATGGATTTTTTTTATTACATAGAAATAGTACAGGTGGGGTTCATTAAAATTGTTAGCAGCGTATATTTACAAATTGTTTTGCTTGTCAATGGTGTCCATATACATGAGGTGGTCAGTGATGGATGTCATATCTCTACATGTCTCGCCAACAATGGCTTCTTCAGGGTATTTATGCGGACTACCAATTTCTATACAGCTCTGATAACAATAAATTCATATACAGGTTAATATTCATTTTTATAAATACAATAACATAAAAATATCACATATCGTGGTTCAACATGTCCCCTCTCCCACCAAACTCACCAAGGGAGCCTCAGAGAACACACACCAGGCCAATTCACAGATTACGGAGGGGGGTTTGTGTGACCACAGGGGATATATGGAGACCAGGCTACAAAAGGGCAGACAAGCAGAAAAATAATAATAATATCCATTCTTGGATAAAGACCTTATGTCCAATTTGTGGGCTAGCATAGCCTCCACTATACTTACAAAACTCCGCTATAGATAAATATTCATGCAGGGGGACCAGGGAGTGAATGCAGTCATAAGATATGATACCGTCAAATATGGACCACTGTCAAAAAGGAATAAGTAATGATTTAATGGCAATATGGTCGCCAATATTGCAACAGCAGACGCAAACATAGCTACAGCCAAGCGCACAAAGCCCTCCAATACTGCAGTCATCTTCAAGTATAACAAATTCCTCAAACACAGATAGTCCTACCCATAGAGGGCAGGTCTTGCATAAACATAAATCCCTTCATCATTCCACATAATCCTACAACAGACCCAAACAGTCCACCACTAGAGCAGATAAGGCAATAAAAGGGTTGAAAACCCTTTACAACCACTTTATACTACAGGCAAGCCTATAATTAGTCTTACCTGTAGCTACACTGGATATCTCCTAAACCTGCACGGTTCAGGGGATATCCCTGTATTTGCATGTGCCGATGACATTGGCACATGCACACTTAAGCAAACTGAAGCAATGGCAAGTACGTGCCGTTGCTTCAGTTGTACTGTGCCGTTACCGGCATGTGCGGGAGTGACGGCATCGCGGCTTCGGCCAATCACAGCGCCGGAGCTGCGATACCCGTTAGTTACCCCCCGGAGAGATGTTTGCCGCCAGAGCGGTGGATGAGGACTGCTGCGGGGGCTCCAATCTCAGTTAAGTAATTCACAATGAGCTAGTATGCTATGCATTGCTGGACTTGGGCACCCTAAAGCCTTTTTCTCATATGCAGTGGAAATGTTTTTAAGTTCAATTCATCTGATCATTCTTCATAACATTCTGTCATATATGCAAATTGCCATTATAAAAACTGAGGCAGCAGACTTTGTGAAAATTAATATTTGTATCATTCTCAAAACTTTTGGCCACGGCTGTAGATGTTCCCCTTCACACTTGCCTGTTACTGGTTCTCCTCTCCTCAGGCTGTGATAGCACGTGAGGAAAGGAATGCCGATAATCGGCAAGTGTGTTTAAATTGTTATAAGCTGTGATTGGAGACAGCTGATCACGTGGTAAAGGGCCAATGTGATTTTCCCAATACCCCGATCTGTGATCAGTTGTGTCCGAAAGACATAGCGATCACAGAGCATGGTTCTGGGAAGATGTCATATACGCCCTCCCAGAACTGGATGACTGCGCTGTAGCCATCATTCGGCTATAGCATTGTTGACTAGTGGTTAAAGGGTCAGTGCTTGCAGACAGATAATTTTACTCCCTTTAAGGCCTCTTTCGCATAGGTGGTTGGGGGAAGTAAGAACAGTTGGCTGAGCCCCAGTTTTACTGCCCCATGGTCACCCAGCTGAGGTCTAAAGTACAGCTGGAAGAGGCTGCTCACAAAAAATGTAACATGGTATGTCGATTTGACTATCAAAATTGCCCATTCAATTCAATTGGGCGACGCCACAATTGGCCATTTCCTAAATGTCTTGCAGGATAATTTCATGGGTCAGTTGTTGAATGCATCAACAAGAGATAACACACTACTAAACCTACTGATAACAAACAACACAGACCAGATCGCTGATGTGGAAATACGGGGCAACTTAGGAAACAGTGACCTCTGGTTAATAGTTTCCATATGAAGCACAGAAATAAGAAGCACAAGGGTAATACGAGGACACTGAATGGGCTGCAGTGCCCACGCAAACGTGGCCTGTGCAAAACTGGGACATGTGAACCTAGGGTAATGGGGGGAAAAGAAAAGTGTGTCAGGAAGAGAAGGAAACCTGTCACAGGACCAGTTTAAAGTCACCTGACAGCGTTTTTTCACAAAGTTACAGTATGCTAAGAACACACTGGAGGATATCAGAGGCTCCATACTGCAGTTTGTTTTTAAAATATATTCTGTATATCCTAAAATGCAGGCACAGTGTGGAGTACTTCCAGTTGTGCAGAGATGGAACAGTATGGCTCTTTATATATAGGCCCTCATTCCTCATTATGTCACAGTCACTTTCTTTTGTTTAGGTAGGTTTAAACACCTAGAAGAGTCAAAGTAGTTTGGTTCAGACAGATACACACACGGCCAACGTTTTTGACTTTAGTGACTCTTAGATTAAGGAGTTTAGTTACAACTTAGCTGTGTATAACCTCTATATTGGCAGTGTATACATTTATTTAGTTCTAATTTTAGGCTCTGTGAAATGCCTATGCTTTTGAAATGCCTTATTCCAAAAGTCTGTCAGGGAAGACGTCTGCAGAGTACAGCTGTTGCTTCCAGGCGCACACCTGTACGCAATTGCCAACCAAGAACGACCAGAACTACCACGGGCGCTTCTGCAGAGGCGCGTGCGTGACCGCGCGTTGGCGTGCGCGCACCTGTCACCAGAACTGGCGCCAATTGGCCTATTTAAACGGAGCTTCAATGCTGGCTGGTTGCTGCTTGGTCTACAGCGTAACCTGAATCCTGATTCCTGTTTGTTTGACTTCTGCTACTGATCCATCTTGTTCCTGACTACCGGTGCCTGCTTCCTGCCCTGACCCTTGGCTTCCCACGGACTGACCTCTGTCTCCAGTTCCTGTTACCTAGCATCTGTTGCCGAACCTGCCTGTGACCCGACTACGCCTCTGCCTGCTGTCTATGCCTGATCTGCCCATCTGTTGCTAGAACCTGCCTGTGACCCAACTACGCTTCTGCCTGCCGCTTCTGCCTGATCTGCCTGTCTGCTGTCTACCCGGCTTGTCTGATCCTGCTTCCGGCCATCCAGCCTGCTTCTAGCCCCTGCTTCCTGTGGTACATCTCTGCCTATCTCCTGCCAAGTCCGCCAGCCATCAGCCACCTCGCCTGCCTGCTACCTGCTGTGTGTCCGGCTTCCTGTTGTGAGTTTGTGGCTACTGCTGATACAGACTTCTGGACTGATCGTAGGCACTCTTACCCCGCCGTGCTCCTGAGCCTGCTGTCCCACTATCAGGGGCTCTCGAGCCGGAGCTGTATGAGAGGTCTTCCTCTACACGTCAGGCTCACCCACCAGGTATGTGACAAAGTCATTCAACATGGTTAGATAAATACATCCTCCCACCCCTCTAACTAATGGATTTAGTAAACAAGCAAAACAAAAAAAAAATTGAAATGTTTTTCTTTACTTACTTGAAGCCAAGGTCATGTGACGCCATGGTCATGTAACACCACAGGCCTCAGTCTCCACTTCTGTCAGTGAGTCATGCAGGAGTCACCGCTTCAATACTCTTCCACTGTACAACCAGTAAGGTGCTGGTCTTAGGCTTAATGTACACAGGACGTTTTACAACCACTTCTTAACGATTTAACTTGACAGATAGTAAACAACGTTTAAAAACATCTGTTTTTTTTCAAATAGTCAAAAATTAAAAACGCTTGTAAACGAAACACGGCTAAATGCGACTTACCGCGTTTACACTTGTTAACAAGCTGTTACAGGCGTTTGGTGTTTCAAATGCCTCTAAACATCCGTCCTGAATGCATTTTTTAGCTGTCCAAAAATGCTTCTAAACTCAACTGCCTAGAAATGACTATAAACGACCGTGTGTACATGTACTGATAAGATAACATAGAGGAGAGTTCAGGGGCAGCTGGAAGAAATGCCCAACTGCTCCTAAACTTTCATTTACCAGCAGCAGTGTACATGAAGCCTACGGAGCCCATCCTCATTCTGCAAAGATCTACTGAAAGAAAAAGAGAAGCCAACATCCCAATTGTGTCACTCAGCTCAGACAAATTTTATCTAGCCATAAAAGCAACACAGTTCCTCCCCACTAGAAGAATGCCCTATCTATATTCAATTAAAAAACCTTGAGGTTTTCTGAGGTCTGTCGGCATGGACCATCATACCCTCCATCAAATAAATTTTAAATAAAAAAAGAAGTAGGCACAATAGAGGCTCCTTCGAAAAAGATAACAAAAAAACGTACCGTAGACACCAATTATGACTATGTACATCAAGCGAACGCCAATGAACACCTTTTCTCTTCATTAAGAGTTGGTCAGTCCTCAAATGCAGCAATTGGAGAATCTGATTCATAGCTCTCGGACACTCCCATTGTCTCCACTAGAGCATCGAATCCCATTGAACGTATAGTAACTCAGAAAACTTTAAACTTCACACAGGAACCGTGTTCCCTTCAGATCATCAAAGGAGGAAAGGGGATGGAACCGTATGTAACTCGGACTTAACACATCCACTAAATGTCATCAACCTGTCTTCACACACTATAACCCAAGCGGAAACCCAGCTACTATCAAAGGGTTTGAGGTTCTGTCTTCAACACAATTTTGACATCTTTGAACTTGCGACCGACCTTCATCTTTTCGCAAACTGATGTTAAAATGCCAATACAAAACAAGCAATAAAGACATAGATGTCACAGACTGGTCAAAATACAGCATGAGAGAATTTAAGGCCTTACGTGACCTAGCCCTTCTCTTTCAGGAGAGCAACTCAGACGACCTAATCGATCAATTAGATTTAGACAAGCAGTTTGACGAGGTAAATAAATGCACCCAAAATCCAATTACCCTATTTAAAAAACCTTCTCCAAAATTTCCCCCATTAAATACCAATCCCAGTGTGGCCACTTTTCTAAAACAAACTCTTAAAGATATTGCTAAAATACCTCGCAATAAGAATATTCCACAAAATCTGTCTGTAGATGAAAATCAAGCCCTATAATCACTATGCAATAATGAATTGGTAAGTAGGTAAACAATAGCTGAGATAAAAAATGATAATCCAAAGTGTGATTGTCACATAAATAGTGATAATAGTGATAAGTGCACAAAAAATATGGTAATATTCAAGGAAAAAGAAGGGTTAACAAAAAAAAAAATCCAAACAATGAAATCCAAACAATATGCCATAAGCTGGGTTCAGAGTACAGAAGTGCAATCTTCCATCACCAGTGATATTGAAACACCAAAACAAATGCGCGCTTACCAGAGGCAAGCAAGAAAGAGCTTGCGGCTTAAACCCAGCCAGGGCCTTTCTAGGAAGTATCAGACCATAAACTCCCGGGGAACACAGGTCCAGGATCGATATCAGTTGGTGGAAGGGGCCCTCCGTTACCAAGACATCTTAATCAGATGTTCCATGGCATCATGTGTTAGACACGTATAGTCCTTCAGGAAGTCCTACCGATGGCGCTCCGTTTCCTCCTTTACATTTGACTCTGATTCTTGTTCCAGCATCTGAGCGTTTGTTTGGAGGGTCAATGTCCTGGCTTTCCCAACGGGAGTCTGTTTATGGAAGCAAAAAACTTCACGGGGAGAGTTAGGGAGTAGCGATGAGCTCTCGCTGTAAACTCTTTGTACTTTGAATTCTGACACAGTTTACATTTCCTCCTCGCCTGCACTGTCCCCTACAGACCACTCGAGACGTCCAGTACTGCTTGTCTTCCAGACTGAATGATGGCCATTCAGATAAAGGTGGTAACGTTGTCCTAATGGACAACTCCGCATACAAACAAATGTGTCAGGAAATCTTAGACAAAGCACTGGTACAAAATTATGCCTTCTAGGCACATAGAAACATTTTATTGTCAACTAACAATTTTATAGTCTTGCTGACAATGCTCATAGAAATGGGACAACCAACAAAGATCTATATAAATTTATTAGAACAAAGCACCCCAAAATACCCACTTTTTATAGTTTGCCCAAAATTCACAAAAATCGCATTTGTCCTACAGGATGACCGATTGTTTCGGGTAATGGGGGTATCTCTGAAATCCTAAGCAGGGTTGTTGACTCATACTTGCAACCATATGTGGTAGCCCTACCAAGGATACAATCCATTTTTTGCAGACTATCAAATAACATTATCTGAAGATTCCATATAGGTAACTATTGATGTTGGGACCCCATATAGCTGTCAGGTCACCTTGAGGCTAGGTGACAAATGCACACCGTTGGGATCAGGAGTGCACCGCAAGGTAGTGGACCCTACGGCTGACTGCTGCGGATGGGAGTCAGGGTGGTAAGGAAGGCAGGGCCGCTGGAACACCAACACGGATCCCACCGGGGTTAGAGCAAAAAATTCCCTGGGGCGTGGAGTCTAAGAGCCAGCAGGTGTTCACCAGAGCCTCTAGTGGTGAGGATGGACTGCGCTACAACTGGCTCCAGGTCACGACCCCCAGGGTCCCCCAGCTTACACCCACAGTAGGCAACAGGAGGATAGGGATAGTAAGGGAATAAGCCAAGGTCGGGACCACAAGCAGACAAGGACAACAGAGTTCACGCCAAGGTTCAGGGTCACAGGCAAACAGGGATAGTCTGGGACACGCCAAAGGTCAGGGACACGAGCAGACAGGAATAGTTGAGAACACGCCAAGGTCGGTAACAGAAACAAACGTGGAGCACACGGCAGGCAGGAAAAAGGAAGCCAAAACACACAAAGGTTGATCAGCAGGGCTGGCCTGCAGTGCAGAGGTTAATATAGAGTTCTCTGATAGGAGCTGGGGTGGAGCCATGCTAGAAGAGAGATTATAAAAGCAACCAGGTGAGAGTCAGCTGGTCTCTAGAGATGAACACATGGAGACAGGTAAGCTGACTCTATTGCATAACCATGACAATAGCTCAATCCCACATGGGAAAGGATTATTAGCTGTACGGAAGGTATTACAACAAGGTTCCAGATATGACAGGGCCCTTAATGACTTTATCTTGAATGGATTGGACTACATTAAAATCACAATTACTTTTCTTTTGACGGCTCCCACTACCTGCCTCATCCTACGCCAATCTGGGAGTGGTCCCTTTTCAGTGGTGAGGATCTTGTCGAGTACCTGGGCCATATTTCCACATGGCTTAGGTACATCGACGACATCTTCATCATATGGGAAGGTTCCGAAGAGACCCTTTTTGAGTTTTTTCACCGATTTAGTGTTAACAACTACAACCTAAAATTTACTATGACTCATGACGTTAAGTCGGCCACATTTTTGGACGTTCAAATAGATCGGAATCAGACAGGAAATCTGAATAGTACCCTGTACAGAAAAGCACTTCTGGAAATACAGTAATACATGCAGATAGCTTTCATCCAATTCTCCTAAAAAAATCAATTACCTATGGACAATACCTTCGCTTGCGAAGAAATTGTTCCAATGAAGTTTCGTTCAAATCAGAAGCTGGAAAACTTCAAAGCAGGCTGCTTGAACAAGGCTATAGTTGTTGCTGCTTGCGCAAAGCCTACAATAGGACGGTCCAACAACCACGGGAAGATCTCCTGTTCAAACAAAAATCAAAGGGCAACAAGAATGCTGACCCTATGCGCATAATCAATTTTCTAAACAACATGGACAAATTAGAGAAATCATCCAGAAGCACTGGTCCATACTTACAGATGATAACAAGGTCCAACAGTTTTTACCTGACATTCCTTCAATTACCTTTAGACAAGCTCTTTCTTTAAAAGATAAGCTAGTCAAAAGTGAATAATAGAAAAAGCCTAACAAACAACACTGTTCCCTTTACAGCACCTACCCATGTGGGCATTGTGCCTACTGCCCCCTAATTAGAAAAAAAAAAAACCTTTCTTCTCCCAAATGGCCAAACTTTCAATCCTGGTGTTGTCTATATGATGGTATGTGAATGTGGGGCCTTCTATATAGGCAAAACCAAGCAGCAACTTTGGTGTAGAACCTCGAAACATGTCTATAGTATGGAAATCGGAAATAGGTATCTCCCTCTAGGCAGACACGTAGTCCTACAGCATAACTATAGTATCCCCAAAGTTTCCTTCACTGTCCTCGATCAGATTAAAATCCCAGATCGAGGCGGTGATTGGAATAAAACATCACTTCAACACTAACAAAGATGGATATTTGGACTCCAGGCTACCGTTTTTCTGGGCCTAAATGAGTCCATATCCTATGCACCCTTTCTTAAAGGTTACACATCAGGAAAAACTAGCTAGGCTTCATGGGGAAAATGAATGTAGAATTTATAATAAACTCAATTACCAATATCCAGGAAAGTTGTCTTTGGACTGTACAAAGTGGTTTGCCCCTGTCTTCGCAGGGCTTCTCGGCACGGTGGGGAGACGTGCTCATTACGATTCTTCCTTAATGTGTCCCCACAGTTAAGCCTTTGGCCACTGGGGAAGCCCACACTGTGCCGGCGGCGTCCTGTGATTGCCGTCAGATGTGCTTGTGATGTCACGTGTGTGCGTGGCCCTTTGCCGCGCATGCGCTTGATATACTGACGTCACGTGGCTTGAGTACGATGGTGGATGCCGGGGCCCTTTGGCCTTCCGGAACGCCGAGGGAGCCACGCCGATGCTTCCATTGGGCGGCACAAACCACCATGGAGGGGTTGGGAGGAGAGGGAGTCCACACCTGCCACCTTCAAATTAACACTAATTAGAAGGTATTTAATAGCTACTTCCTCCCAGTGGATCTTCAGGTGATCCCTGGAGGATTAACAGCGCTCATACCATGAGAGGAAGGCAGACAGGTAAATGCTATTTTTGATGCACTGGCTGAACGAAAATCATACCAATTATTACTTATACTTCGCACTAATCTTTCTATATAGATTGGCCTCCTAGTATTCCAGCTTGAACCTTGTATATAAGCGCCTATACCTGTGCTAGGCTCGGCATCTTACACTACACCCTTAAGACTAAGGGTAAAATTATATTTATCTACACTTGCACAGTTTTTTTCACCCACTGCAGCATTACCACTGGCACACATTACCTATGTAAACTATTCATAATTAGTTTCACTTTTTGTTTGTTTATGTTTTATCACCTTTTGCACACATACATTGCACCTCACCTTCAAGCACCCCACTTTCCAGCAAATGCACATATCCCTTCTTTGTTCTGCCATTCCCACAATTCAAACATAATTTTCATTATAGTTTACACACTTTATTCCTACACATCATCACCTCAATCGTGATAGAATAATATATTATCTGATTTCAGAGGCCTATCATTCACCACAGGGGTATACTTAAACAGTTTTCTCCTTTTAAAATAAATATATAATGAGCACTTTATTAAATACTAAACACACTACAATAGAGAGTCACTCTAATTGGTTGACTCATTACACTCAGTGGGACTTATAGCCAGGAGCCACCATTAGCACTTTTATAAAAATTATATCTGCTGATCCCCTAAATTACATATTATAAATTGCAGGTGCTCCCCCCCTCACCCCCCCCAGGGTCATAACATATGGCTCCTTGCAAGCCCTGCAGATTGGGGGAGTGGACACTGAGGGGGTATGTGGAGGTCCTGGATCACTTGAATACAACTGTTTTTAAGTCTCTGGTTATGTGAGGTCCACCCATGGATAGGTAAATATACCATCATAGATACAAAGCAATGTATGTTTTATACATGACAATATAAATGAAGTAGTCTTCTACTCTCGCTGTAAATGTCTAAGTGCAAAAATGGTAAAAACCTTTCTTTGATGTATCTTCTAGAATGCTAAAAACCCCCCTGAAGACGATGAATGTAGGGGTCGAAATACATCGGGGTATTCTCATGCATCCCATGGTGTAACGTAACTTGTAAACACATTGTTCCTATGATGTATAATGTCACCATCAAATTTGGCTACCCTGCCTTATGTGTATTGACCAGAGCCCATATTTAAAAATATATATATATATATATTTTTTTTTTGTACAATTGAATCTTTTTTAGAAAATAAAATAATTAACTTTTTACAAAAGATATTTGTCTATTGCTGCTACAAAGCCTCATGGGGAATCTTTCCATGTTTTCAGTTTTTTGGGGTGTGCAGCTCCCCTGAATCTTGCATGTGTTTTTTCTATGATGGACCATTGGGTGAGTACCTAGATTAACAAATAGCTACAAGGATGGGTCCGAAGGGTGGTGATAAATAGTGAATGGTCCGGTGTGGTAAGTGGGGTCCCCCAAGGATCTGTCCTGGGACCAATTCTGTTTAATTTATTTGTAAATGATATAGAGGATGGGATGAATAGCGCAATCTTAATATCTGTGGATGATATCAAGTTAAGCAGGGCAATAACTTCTGTGCAGGATGTGGAAACCTTTGGGTGCTAAAAATACGAACGCAAGTTACTCGCTAGGGGGAGAACCTCTGGGGGAATCTAGGATGGAAAAGGATCTGGGGGTCCTAGTAGATGACAGGCTCAGCAATGGCTTGCAATGTCAAACTGCTACAAGCAAAGCCAACAGAATATTTGCATTCATTATAAAGGGGATTCACTCCAGAGATAAAACGATAATCCTTCCACTCTTCAAGACTCTAGTCCAGCTGCATCTTGAGTATGCCATCCAGTTCTGGGCACCGGTCCTCAAGAAGGATGTGCTGGTACTGGAGAGAGTCTAGAGAAGGGCAACAAAGCTAATAAAGGGATTAGAGGATCTCAGCTATGGGGAAAGACTACAGGCATTGAACTTATTCTCTCTGAAGAGGAGACGCCTGAGAGTGATGTACAAATACCTTACTGGTGATCCTAGCATAGGGAAAAAAAACTTTTCAGTGAAAGGAAATTTAAAGAGACACGTGGAAGAGAAGCGGTTTAACCTTGAACTACGTAGAGGGTTCTTTACTGTCAAAGCAGTAAGAATGTAGAATTCTCTTCCACAAGCAGGGTATCAGCAGGGAGCGTCGATAGTTTAAAAAACTATTAGATGGGCACCTTAACGATCACAACATGCAGGGGTATACAATTTACTATTGAAATAAACACATACCCACTCACACCACAGGTTGAACTGGATATACTGGTGTCTTTTTTCAACCATACCAACTATGAATTCTTAGTACAGAAGATACCTTTAGAAAAATATAACATCATGGAAAAGGGAGGGAAGGAAAGAAACAGCAGATAGGAAAGGAACGGTGTGGGAGAAGAAAGGAGTGGAAGGAATGGGGGGGGGATGGGTTAGAGGGAATGGAAAAGGCAAAGGGTGGAGGGTGATCATCAGCTAGCTGAATTCCAGGTATAGATATGTTTGCATAGTTATTTTGATTGATCCAGCTTAGACCAGGGTAACTATGCATAATCCATACCTGGCCGATCCCTGTGGAAGCACGATATCACTGTGGTAGGTGCCACTAATCCAGTGATCACTAGTTCCAGGGTCCTGCCTCTGTTGCATAGTGAAAAAAGCAGGTCACACAGGATGTAAATCGTGATGTCATCGCCCCACCTCTCCACCGCTAATCAGAGAGCACTTTGCATTCATTGATAAAATGCAAAGTTTTCTCTGAATGGTACCCATGGCAAGCTAGCGAGTTCCTGTGTTCACTAAGCAGCAGAGCAGTTTCAGCACGGGACAAGGAAATTAGTGGCAATCACAATTCTCTCCTCTATCCAAAATAAAATTGTAAAAAGTTTGTGATTTAGAAATACTTTATTTCTTTTTTCAGTTAAATAGGAGAGGACTAGCCCACAGGAGAATATATATATATACTGTATATATGCTCACAGTGTTCTCAAACACATCAGGTTTTCTGGCTTCTTCGAGGAATGTTCTGTGCAGCTTTTTCCAGGCTCAGGAGAGGCCCAGGCCGCTGCGAAGACACCATATCCTTTACCCTTACCATACCCTTTCTATTATCTGCTACTTACAGACTGATTTCAGCGTTCAAGTTGATTACCAGTAATTACACTAGATTAGTTGAAGAATGATTTTATGACTTGAAATAATACAGAAATAAACTCAAGGATTTAATTTCTGTATTTTCCTGTAGTTGTTAAGAATTAAGACCATCATTTCCCACTCAGTATTGTCCTAAAATTTCCGTTACAATTACCACAGAATTGTGAACAGTATAATTAGAATTAAATGGAAAATGGACATCATTACTCATTTAGAAATTAAAGCATGATATTTCAGTGAGTTACAGTATGTCTGAGGCCATATATTTACCTTCGTTCAGATAATTAACTAATGTCCTTGTTGTTCTTGGTGTCGCCAGACAGTATTTTCTGTGGCTCCACATCATCCCACTGTCCAGTTTATGTACTTTATAGTATTTTAGAAGTAAATTGATGGCACCATTTAAGCTTGTTTTATTACAACTTTCTAAAAATGTACCACCCGCTTCTAAAGAGACCCTGTCACCAAGCCCCTACCTTGCTGCTGAGCATACACCCCCCCCACACACACACACACACACACACACAGAACTCCTAACAGTGTCCTACAGTACTCTGCAGCCCCACAGTGTGCTCCAGTCTCTCACATGGTCCCTACAAACCCCCTGCCCCTTGAAGGGACTCCAGCCCCCTCTGGAGCTTCTATCCCCCCACAGTTGTCTCCAGCTCCCTCCAAGAACCTCATCCCCTACAGGGCCACCAAGTCTGCTGCATCTCCGCAGACCCAGCCACAAAGTTTCAATACATGTTTTGTATGTTCATACTTTTATTATTTATTGTATTGTGTAAAGTAAAATGTTTATGGTTGAGGCACAGAAGTTTTTGAAGGAATAAGGTTGAGAACCACTGGTGTAGAACACTGATGGAGCAGGCAAGGGAATCAGACTTGGGGTCATGAGAATAGTATCCCAACAGCAAATAAGTAGTGGTAATGTCCAAGCTGGAGTAGCTTATTCTCAATGCCTCAGCTGCTGATGATCAGTGTCAGTACTGGTGGCTCTCCTCCAGTCCACATACATGCATCTTGCTCTCTATAAGCATTATGTTAGGCCACCACAGCCACTCTTTATGGAAATGCAACACACAGGTTGCTGTGTGTTTTTCGTCACCATGAAGCACAGGTGCATTGCATTAGTGTGTTGGGGTGCCATTCAAAGTTATGGTATTGTAGCACCACAGTGGGAATCCAGTCTAATGCACTAAGTACCACACTAGACCACACAATAAGGATCTTTGTCCTGGTGTGCCAACTTTGTAAATTGAGCCTTATATATAATTTATAACATTGAATAGACTTTACACCTGCATTATATACTCTGTTATGTGTTTTCTATGTCTGATTAAAGTGCTTATTTTCTCAATAGCTGCTCATTGCTATGTAGTTTGCAATTGTTTAATGAAATTCTTCTTCAAGGTGCAAATGTCTCAAGTATTTGCACAGGCGTCAAGAATGATCACCCTAATTTGCCTAATAAGTTTATTTTCTATGATTGTCAGCTCCATCTAGTGGCCATAATGCAGTATTTTCTTGAAATATCTCAATCAGGAAAATATTGCATTGTGGCCACTAGATATAGCGAACAATCATAGGAAATAAGCATATTAGGCAAATTACAGGAATTATTTGTGATGGCTGTCCATATTCCTATTGCACACATTCCTGGAATAAGCTCTTACAGGTACTGGGTGCTACAGCGACCACCAGCTGGAAACTGGAGCATGCATGACAATGTAAATATTCGCCAGTGCACCATGGATCTTCAAATAAGTGAGAATGGTTCTTTTATTGAAGAAAGACCACATTAGAAAAGTGCAACGTTTCAGAGCTGCGTAAGGCCCCTTCGTTAGGCATGTGATGTGTGTGATCACATGCCTGACAAAGGGGCCCTGCTGGCATGTGCTGCCGAACATTTACACAGAAAGAAATATATGAGGTGGGGACGGAAAGTATTTAGACCCCCTTAAATTTTTCACTCTTTGTTATATTGCAGCTATTTGCTAAAACCATTTAAGTTAATTTTTTTTCCTCATTAATGTACACACAGCACCCCATATTGACAGAAAAACACAGAATTGTTGACATTTTTGCAGATTTATTAAAAAAGAAAAACTGAAATATCACATGGTCCTAAGTATTCAGACCCTTTGCTGTGACACTCATATATTTAACTCAGATGGTGTCCATTTCTTCTGATCATCCTTGAGATGGTTCTACACCTTCATTTGAGCCCAGCTGTGTTTGATTATACTGATTGGACTTGGTTAGGAAAAGGTAAAGAAGAACCCAAAGATCACTGTGGCTGAGCTCCAGAGATGCAGTCGGGAGATGGGAAAAAGTTGTAGAAAGTCAACCATTACTGCAGCCCTCCACCAGTCGGGGCTTTATGGCAGAGTGGCCAGACTTAAGCCTCTCCTCAGTGCAAGACACATGAAAGCCCGCATGGAGTTTGCTAAAAAAAACACCTGAAGGACTCCAAGATGGTGAGAAATAAGATTCTCTGGTCTGATGAGACCAAGATAGAACTTTTTGGCCTTAATTCTAAGCGGTATGTGATGAGAAAAACAGGCACTACTCATCACCTCTCCAATACAGTCCCAATCCGTGATGATGCCCTGTGGGAGGGCGAAACGTTGATGCTGTTTCCGGGAACACTGACGTCAGTTCCGGTTGTTTGAAACACATGTTTGGAACGCACTTTACAAACGACGGTTTCACACGATCTGCTCCATGCTCAATGCTTGTTTTTAATCCCATTTTTGTAAGTAGCCATCTTTTGTTTAAATAAACCAGTTTTTGATGGTACTTCACTATTAGTTTCATTTTTTATTTCTGGGTACGTGTCTATCTGGCTCAAACTCTTCACCAAGGAACCCTGGATCTGCTGACCTGACTTCCTACACACCATCTCAAAGACATCCATACCAAACCTTAATTGACCCACCAGACTGAAAAGCTGGGGGTCATGTGGATCTAGTGAGTGGGGGCACACAAGGGGGTGTTGTGCACCTGAATTTTCTCAAGCACCTTTCTTCTGTTGACTTTGGATTGGAGCACCTTGAGTTATTTGTTTTTGGACTTTGTGTTGGTTCATTATATATATATTTTTTCACATTTATTTATTATGTTTGTGAGCGCTACATTTATATTTTTCAGAATATTTACACAGGTCCTTGTGATGGCTGTACAAATGTTTGAAACATTTGGACAGTGCATTTTTGTAAACAGATCCTGTAGTGTTAGCTCTCTTAATTCTATTTTATTTTTTCTATTTCAATACATTTTTATAAAAAAGTTTCACAAACAAGTAATATTAGGCATAGTATGAGGTCTTGGTATCACACTATGGTGGATATTTTGATTACTAGCTTTGTAGTTCACATATGTCTTTATGCAATATTGAAATTCCTTGCTTACCTTTGCTTGTCAACTCTTAAAATCTTCTGTGGCGCTAGGGTTGCCCCTGTCCAGGATTCACCCGGTTTTAAATCATGTGTCCAGGTTTCAGTCCGCCTGAAACCCGCAAACATTATTCAGACAGGGCTGTGGCTCTCCAAGTAACCAAGATAGTCACATAAAATCTGTTGCCATCCAAGAGCTGTGAGCAGCTATCTGGGGGGAGGTTCAGCATACCTGGGGGACGGGGCAATGATGTCAGCAAAAGCAATTTGGCCACGCGCACTGTTCGCCACGGCGCACTACACGCGCTGCATTACTACTATCCTTGGGCCACCCAAAGGTGTCCCAGGTCTTTTATAATACCACAATGTATACTATGAGAAAAAAAGAATTGCCCTGCACTGCTAAAGTGTTCAGGTGTGGCCCTATGTGGCACTTATGTAGTAACTTTATTGTTTTTGCTTGGTTAAGTTTTTTCCTTTGATATCTTATATGCAATATGTATTCTATGATGCTATTGTTTAGTGCATATAATCTCACCTTTTTCCTCTTCAGGTTTCCCTCTTTACCATGTTTTTATGTAGGAGGTATGTAGCATTGACTTCAAAACACCCAATTAAAGTGTAAAGTCAAAAAATGGTGCGCTAATTCAACCTGTGGAAAGTTTACCTGTGCAAAAAAAATATTCAGAAACACTGCCAATTAGCACCAATCACTATATTGCCTAGTGTTCATAAATAACTAAATACAACTAATGTGATAAAGTATAAAACTCACAGACGCAATAAAAATATTGCAGAACACTATTAGACAAATAAATGTGAAAAAGTCCCAAACAGATTCTAATAAGTTACACAAGGATCCATATTGTGAAAAAAACTGGTTCCAGTATGTGTCAAGCAGCCAAAATCCAGTGATATGTTCACCACCACTACCACTTCTAGGTGAATTGCCTGCTCACCTCAGGGGGAGACCCCGCAGGTCAAGTCACGCCTTAGGTATAAAGGTCTTTAAGGATCATAAGAAACCATGAACTGTATCCCGGATCACCTGTAGTCCTCGTATCATACAAGGGGACCTGCTCCTTAGGGATTGCTCAGAACACAAGAGACCATCACAGCGCAATATTACGTGAATATATGTGTTTTTATTGGTAATGTGTTGGTAATGTAAAATAAGCCACTTACATTTTAAACATCTTGTACAATAGCCTGTAATAAGAAGACATCTAGAGCTCGCCTCCTCACCGCTTCTGCCTCCTGCGAAACACCGGAAGTGATGTCACCGACTCCTCTCGAGGCGTTGCGTCACGGGTCACGTGACTTTCTCAAGGGAATGAATCCTAGTGACGAGCGCCAGGAATTTAGTGCCACGATTTGTTTACAGGTTGCCACAGTGACCGGTGAATCATCAGGCTCATCTTCCCCTGATATATGGAACATTCCCATCAGGGTTAAACATTTCAAAGCATAGGCGCTTCGCTCCCGCAAACTCCACTAATCAATCACATACATAGCACTACTAGTAAGAACAACATAATATGATTCACAGCTCGCAGAATGTGAACTTAATCTTTCTCTACAACACCATTATTAGGGCAAGATGAACCGATGATACTTACTGTATCTGCCTATGTAAACAAGTAGGGAATATGTTCCATCTCTTCCCCTAGTAAAAGCACCTAACACAGTATAGTAAAACATTGGTTAGGCACACAGGTAACCCTTCAATCGCCCCTGATGTTAAACCTTTCCCAGCTAGCTCACTCTTTTTAAGGATGTTTCAAACAGTTGATTTGGTCACACCTAATGTTTTTGCTATCTCTCTGATGGGTTTGTTTTGTTTTTTCAGCCTAATGATGGCTTGCTTCACTGATAGTGACAGCTCTTTGGATCTCATATTGAAAGTTGGCAACAACAGATTCCAAATGCAAATAGCACACTTAAAATGAACTCTGGACCTTTTATCTGCTCCTTGTAAACGGGATAATGAGGGAATAACACACACATGGCCACGGAACAGCTGAGCAGCCAATTGTCCCATTACTTTTGGTGGGCACATATACAAACTGTTGTAATTCCTACACCGTTCACCTGATTTGGATGTAACTACCCTCAAATTAAAGCTGAAAGTCTGCAGTTAAAGTACATCTTGTTCGTTTCATTTCAAATCCATTGTGGTGGTGTATAGAGCCAAAAAGATTAGAATTGTGTCGATGTCCCAATATTTATGGACCTGACTATATACGTGTATGTGTCTATATATGTTATAAGAATTTTATAAACATATCCCATTGTTTTTAGACATAGCTTTTGTGCAAATCAATCAATATACACTTTCTGGCATTTTTTTTTTTACCAAGATATGTAGCAGAATACATATTGGCGTAAATTTATGAAGAAATTTGATTTTTTTCTATTTTTTTATTGGATATGTTTTTTTGTAGAAAATACATTTTTTTTTCCAAAATTGTGGGGAAAAAAAAACATACATTTGATTTAAGTATAGTGTTGCATGACTGCGCAATTGTTAGTTAAAGAAACGCAGTGCCGTATCGCAAAAAATGGCCTGGTCATGAAGGGGGGTAAATCTTCCAGAGGTCAAGTGGTTAAAGCAGCCAGCACCAAGGTATAGGATACACTATACTATTCATCAATATCTGAATAAATGCAGCACTAAGTACCAAAACTGAAGTGAGAAAAAAAAAACTTCTGAAAGGTGAAATGAAACTCTGAAGAGCGAGCTCAATAGTGAATAAATAACAAATATCCCTCTGAAAGGTGAAACCAACACTCAAAGAGCCAGCTCAATGACCACTCACCACCCAGCTTGCGGTGACGCTTGATGTTGCAACATTACTACACATGTGGGTGCATTGCAGAGGATTTGGAATATGTGATTTTACATGCCGCTTTTCAAGTCATTCATATGTAAGTGTTTTTAACCGATTTTAATAAATGTAGTTAATGATGTTTAATAATTTCTTCGAGCAAGTTGGGCATCCCATAATTCCTATACCCTATTCAATTTGCTTTCCCCAATAAAATAAGAAAAACAAGCCCATGGACTGATTACTTGTGTCAGGATGCAAGTTGGAAATGCGTGTTGCCTGGCTGTGCAGGAATAGGGGGAACCATTAACTATTGGCTCCTGCGGGGGGGTTGGGATATTGTAGTAATGCGATTTACACTATGGGAGGTGTTATTTGTATTTCATTACATGTATGATACTGATGTATTGCTGCCAAACATTGAGGGAGCAATTTGGAGGCGAGTGATTGATCCACGTGCCACAGTGTGGAGGAACAACCTGCTTAACCACTTGACTTCCAGAAGATTTACCCCCCTTCATGACCAGGCCATTTTTTGCGATACGGCACTGTGTTATTTTAACTGAAAATTGCGTGGTTGTGCAACACTGTACCCAAATACATTTCCTATCATTTTTTTCCCTCAAATAGAGCTTTCTTTTGGTGGTATTTGATCTCCACTGTGTTTTTTATTTTTTTGCGCTATCAACAAAAAAAGACTGACAATTTTGAAAAAAAGCAAACAATATTTTTTACTTTCTGCTATAAAACGCATCCAATAATTTTTTTTAAATCAAATTTCTTCATAAATTTAGGCCAATATGTATTCTGCTACATATTTTTGGTAAAAAAAATTGCAATAAGCGTATATTGATTTGGTTGGTTTATGTGAAAGTTATAGCGTCTACCATCTATGGTATTTATAGTGGAATTTTTATCTTTTTTATACTAGTAATGGTGGTGTTCATGGACTTACAGCGAGACGGCAATATTGCGACAGACATTCTGACATTAACTGACACTTTGTGGGAACCAGTGACACTAATACAGCGATCAGTGCTAGAAATATGCACTGTGACTGTACTAATTACACTAGCTTGGAATTGGGTTAACATCTAGGGTGACCAAAAGAGTTAACTGTGTGCCTAGCCAGTGTTTGTGTGTTAACTGTGTGCTGCTTTTACTAGGAGAAGAAATGGATTCTAGTCCCTGCTTTGCAGGAACACAGAATCCATTCCTTCCCCCTGTCAGAATTGAGATATGCCTTGTTTACATGGGCATACCTCAGTTCTCTGTGTCTTGCAGCCGATCGACAGGTGCTGAAGGACATTGAGTTGGCACCTGCAGATCAGCTTCTGTTGTGAATTATCACCGAAAAAGCAGTGGCACCCATGCGCACCCTGTAGGCAGCAGTCCGGAATCACGTATATATATACATGTGATACGGCACACAGCTGCTGCCCTGTAGCAGTGAAACTGCTATAGGGCTGATGACAATCCATTAATACAAACGCTGTTTATGTCTTTTGGTGTAGAGGTCGCATATATTCTGTTAAGTCTCAAAGTAAACTGTCTCAGTGGAGGACACGTGGTCAGAGTGGACTCCCTGAGTTACCTTTCCACATAGTCTATTAACTACTTGCCAACTGCCTGCCGTCGGGAGAATGGCACTCCTGCGCGAATCGCCGTAGCTGTACAGCGGGCGCTTTAACCACTAGCCAACCAGCCACCGCAGTTATGCGGCGGCAGGTTGGCATGGCTGTGCAAATTGCCCTAACTGTACATCGCTACTTCAAGACGTCACAGCAGGCGCGCCTGTCCCTGAAGCCGATGCGCATGCCCGGCGGGCGCGATGACAGCCAGGCACCCGCGATCGCTCGTGACAGAGCGAGAACCGGGATCTGTGTGTGTAAACACAGAGATTCCAGTTCTATCAGGGGAGAGGAGACAGATTGTGTGTTCATACTAAGTATTATCACTGAGCTGTCTCCTTCTCTAGTCAGTCCTAACCCCCTACAGTTAGAAGACACCTGGTGAACACAGTTGACCCCTTGATCACCCCCTAGTGTTTAACCCTTTCCCTGCCAGTGACATTTATACAGTAATCAATAGCTATTTTTAGCTCTGATCGCTGTATAAATGTCAATGGTCCCAAAATAGTGTCAAAAGTGTCGGATCTGTCGCCGCAATGTCGCAGCCATGATAAAAATCGCAGATTGCCGCCATTACTAGTAAAAAAAATATTAATAATAAAAATGACATAAACCTATTCCCTATTTTGTAGACGCTATAACTTTTGCGAAAACCAATCAATATATGCTTATTGCGATTTTTGTTACAAAAAATATGTAGAAGAATATACAAAAACAGGGAAGAGTGGGATCAAAGGGACAGTGGCTGATGTTGGCCCGATAATGCTCCCACCCTGGAAATGACTGGACTATATCGGTACAGATAGACAACAATGAACAGTTGAGTAAAAAGATTTATTACAAAGAAAGAAATGACATAGTGTACTTGTTAAAATTGCAAAAACAGAGGCTCGGAATTGCCCAAGAGACATCTGTTGTTACAGGGTATAGAATGGTCTGGTTCTCGACTAGTTTCGTGGTATTACCGCTTCCTCAGGAGGACCAATCTATGAGAAAGATAGTACATAATAATGCAGACAATATACATACAAAAATCATAATACAGCATGTAGAAAAAACACCATAAGAGGTAAATAAAGAAGTGGCTTACCCTATATCTAGGTGAATAGGTGCGGCACCCAGCTGCCCAAACATAACTCCCCCACGGTGGACAAGGGGGATTGTGCGAAATTCCTTGAATGGATAACAAATAGCAATTGAGGGGTCTAGTATGTTAGCTGGTTAGGGGTAAAAAAGGGGGAGGATAGCCGTTAGCATGAAAGAGGGAGATAATTAGGGGCAAAAGGGAAGGAAGGGAAAAAGAAGAAGGAAAGAGGAGGGGGGTAAGATGGGGGAAGGAAAATAGGGAAATGAAGAATTGGGATAGGGAGGGGAAAGAGGAGGGGGGAGGAAAGGAGGGGGAAGGAGGGGAGAAGGGGGGAAGGGAAACAACAGGGAAGGAGGGGAAAGGGGAAGGGACAAGAAGGGTAGTGGGGAGGGAGAATAGAGGGGGGGGCCAGGGGGGGGGAGAAAGAGGGGGGGGAAGGGGAAGGGAGGGAAACCAGGGGAGGGGAGGGTGGGAAGGGAACAGGAGGTAGGGGGGGGGGGGGAGGGAAGGACGGGGAGGATCAGGAAAGAGGAAACGGGAGGGGGGGAAGGGGAGGGGGAAGAGGGAACAGGATGGGACAGAGAGGGCACAGAAACAGGGGAGGAAAAGAGGGGTAAAATTGCCCGCACCCTCGCTAATGATATTGAGGCATAAGTTGTAGCTTACCATGGTAAGGGGTGATAAGGTACCAAGCCACATAGAGGCTTCTTGATAGCGCAGAGGTCGGATGGCCCGTAGGGAGCAGGAGCACCCACTATGTCCACCAAGTGGGGCATCAAGGGGGTACACGGGTGTGGGAGCCCAACAGTGTAAGGGGATACCCACAGGGTGATATGGAAGTCTGTCAATAAAAACGTATCGCATATAACATGAGATACAGGGTAGTATCCGTGAAACGGTATCAATAATAGATAACGTGGGGTAAAGGATAGTATCCGAGGGTAAAATTAAGGACAAACGTACCCAAAAGAATCCCCGGTAGGACAATAGAGGCGTCCCTTCCATCCAAGCCCACGTGTGCAACCTTTAGTGGGGAGAGCTGCATTGCTCACCCAAAAGGCCCGAGGGCCCATTAAGTGAGCTCCCCAACCCGGAAACGCCCACGACGACGCTGTCCGGCGGCGTCTGACGTCACCATCTGGCGGCGCCCGACGTTGCCGGGTCAGTTTCTCCGCACTGCGCAGGTGCGCGACCAGCGCTACTGCGCAAGTGCGTTCAAGGCGAGCCAATGGGCGGAGAGCCCTGGGCTCGACGAGAGCAAGCAGGGAATAAACGATTGACGTCATCCCTGCCAGGAGGAACACAAGTCCGCCGCTAAGGGAGGCATAGGCAGCCAGGAACCACACCAGGCACCCAGGGATCGCCACAAAAATAAAACAATCAAACAATGATAAAAAAGAAAATAAATAATTATGTAAACAATTACAAGTAAAATTGGGTATAGGTGGCAGTGTGAATGCCACAATAACAATTACGGTGTTTGGTAAACACAGAGGAAATTGACACTCCATAGATGGCACAGATTACAAGGGGAACCCACTAACGGGAGCCATTGTGTAAAGTGAAGGGGGTAGTGCACTAGGAATGGTTATTAGTAGGTAATAAAAGTGAGGAACCGCAGCCATAGATGATCACTGGACTGCGGGCACATTCTGGATGATGGGAAGTATGTGAACGAAACAGTTGGGAAAGTAATAAAGTGAATGGAATTGTGGGGAGTGAAGGACAGTAATTATAGAACAAGTGCATTAAGGGTGAAAAGGTGTGCCGTGAATGTGAGAGATAATGAGGGTGATGTAGTGTAATGACGACCCACAAAGGGGAGGCCATGTGATTTGATGGGTGAAGGGTATCCCAAAGAGATTGAATTGGGGATGCAATGACACAGGAGGCAGGTATCACCATACAGTGCTACATTCAATTTGATACAAAAATAGTTTCAAATAATGCCATGATATAACAATATAATGGGTTAAATGTAAAGGAAGAGTAGTTACCGTGGGTAAAAATCAGCTAAGGATTATAAATGTGGGTAACAGAAGCCCAACTGTGATTGTTTCTGTTACCCACATTTATAATCCTTAGCTGATTTTTACCCACGGTAACTACTCTTCCTTTACATACTATCCTTTACCCCACGTTATCTATTATTGATACCGTTTCACGGATACTACCCTGTATCTCATGTTATATGCGATACGTTTTTATTGACAGAATTCCATATCACCCTGTGGGTATCCCCTTACACTGTTGGGCTCCCACACCCGTGTACCCCCTTGATGCCCCACTTGGTGGACATAGTGGGTGCTCCTGCTCCCTACGGGCCATCCGACCTCTGCGCTATCAAGAAGCCTCTATGTGGCTTGGTACCTTATCAACCCTTACCATGGTAAGCTACAACTTATGCATCAATATCATTAGCGAGGGTGCGGGCAATTTTACCCCTCTTTTCCTCCCCTGTTTCTGTGCCCTGTCTGTCCCATCCTGTTCTCTCTTTCCCCCCCCTCCCCCCCCCTTCCCCCCCCTCCCGTTTCCTCTTTCCTGATCCTCCTCATCCTTCCCTTTCCCTTCCCCCCCATACCTCCTGTTCCCTTCCCACCCTCCCCTCCCCTGGTTTCCCTCCCTTCCCCTCCCCCCCTTCTTTCTCCCCCCCCTGGACCCCCCCCTCTATTCTCCCTCCCACTACCCTTCTTGTCCCTTCCCCTTTCCCCTCCTTCCCTGTTGTTTCCCTGCCCCCTTTCCCCCTTCTCCCCTCCTTCCCCCTCCTCCCCCCCCTCCTCTTTCCCCTCCCTATCCCAATTCTTCCTTTCCCTATTTTCCTTCCCCCATCTTACCCCCCTCCTCTTTCCTTCTTCTTTTTCCCTTCCTTCCCTTTTGCCCCTAATTATCTCCCTCTTTCATGCTAACGGCTATCCTCCCCCTTTTTTACCCCTAACCAGCTAACATACTAGACCCCTCAATTGCTATTTGTTATCCATTCAAGGAATTTCGCACAATCCCCTTGTCCGCCGCGGGGGAGTTATGTTTGGGCAGCTGGGTGCCGCACATATTCACCTAGATATAGGGTAAGCCACTTCTTTATTTACCTCTTATGGTGTTTTTTCTACATGCTGTATTATGATTTTTGTATGTATATTGTCTGCATTATTATGTACTATCTTTCTCATAGATTGGTCCTCCTGAGGAAGCGGTAATACCGCAAAGCTAGTCGAGAACCAGACCATTCTATACCCTGTAACAACAGATGTCTCTTGGGCAATTTCGAGCCTCTGTTTTTGCAATTTTAACAAGTACACTATGTAATTTCTTTCTTTGTAATAAATCTTTTTACTCAACTGTTCATTGTTGTCTATCTGTACCGATATAGTCCAGTCATTTCCAGGGTGGGAGCATTATCGGGCCAACATCAGCCACTGTCCCTTTGATCCCACTCTTCCCTGTTTTTGTATATTAATTTGGATGATGGTACGTTTTTAACAATTTATTATTTTCGATTACATGAGGCTATACTTAAAATTTGTGCATATGTAGAAGAATACATATTGGCCTGAACTGAGGAAAAAAGTTCACCTGCCCCCCCCCCCCACTACTTGCAACGTGCGTGCAGATACATCCACCGCACGCCAAGATACTCAAAGTGGCTTAAGAGTTTTGAGTTCCCAGAGTTCTTCTTTACATCAGAGGACAGGGATCACTGCTGGAGAATCAGAGGACAGGGACCCCTGGCAGGTCACTTGGCAGAGCTCCTTTCCCATCCCAGCAATGTATACAGCTCCCCGCCCCCTTAACACTACACAGGGCTGAAATCACATTCCTTTACACACAGTCTGTCAGCCTTCACAGGGTGTATCTGGCTTTTATGTTGCCCTTCTGACCTGTGAAATTCTCTGGTCGGAATGACAGTGTAGTTGCAGTAGGCAGATACACCCTGTGAAGATCGTGGCTGACTGGCTGTGTTGTAAAGGAATGTGATTTCAGCCCTGTGGATAAGGAACAGTATAGAGTGCTGCAATGGGAAAGGAGCTCAGCAGCCGGGCATAGCATGCAGGGTGGAGGGGGTGGTCAGGGGGCTTTGGGGGGGCAACTTAGATCTGGGAGGGCAAAGCCATGTCACAGAAAATCAGAAGTCTGCAGCCCTTCAGGGGCCCCCCGAGGAGATGTTAAGGGATTTGTTTTAGAAATTTCTGAAGGTTTCTCTGTCAGTATTGGCCGGTGTTGGGGGAAGGTCACCTCCCGGAGGTGTGTGTCTTTTCCCCAGTTGTCAGGGAAGTGGGGTAAGTAGACATCCCGGGTGGGGGAGTACAGAGAATCCCAGCTGGTGACTAGGAGACACTGAGCAATGTCATACCTCACCAGTGACATCGGTCCCATCGTAGGACAGCACTCTCCTCCTCTTGCCTCGCTGAGCTTGGTTACCATTCCATGTTGCCAGCACACAGCACAGACACTTCCCCATCTTGGGCTATTCTTACCTCGTGCTTCTCTCCATTCAGGAAATGGCTCACAGCTTCTCCCCAGCCAATGGGAACAGAGGGGTGTGGACTGTGGAAGGCAAAGTAGAAGCCCAGTACTGGAGTGTGGCTGTGGGGCCCTAGGGCAGATCTGAGCTGGATTTTGTGGAGGATATGATAATATGACAGGGAGGCTGCAGGGGCCCCCTAGAGCTGGGGCAGGGTTGCGATTGTGACCCCTGCAACCCCTTATGCTACGCCCATGTTTATTATAGCAAAAACTACAAAATATTGTGTTTTTTTCAAAATTGTTGCTCTTTTTTAAATAAAAACCACAGAGGTGATCAAATACCACGAAAACAAAGCTCTGTTTGTGGGGAATAAATTATCTTTGGGTACATCATTGCACGGCAATTGTCAGTTAAAGCGACGCAGTGCTGTATAGCAAAAAAGGACCTGGTCAGAAAGGGGGAACTCCTTCCGGGGCTGAAGTGGTTAAAAAGTATAGGGGGCGCACACGTGCACCTGCCACGTCCCTAAGGAGCTGATGCTTGTTTACCGGTGGCCAAGATGTCCACCGGGCACCCGCGATCACTCCTGACAGAGCGAGAATGGGGATTGTAAACACACAAATCCACGTTCTGTCAGATATAAGTCTCATAGTGTCTTTAAACTGTCCTTTCTCTCCCTTTTATAAGAAACTCAAATGCTTACTCTCAGGCTTGAGAGTTACTGTTACTGTGTCGGGACAGACGTCGGGGACAACGTCTGTTGTAGTGGGGGGATTATGTAGCGCTGGTAGATTTGCAATCTACCACATGTTAGGTAAATTTAGTAAATTGTGCGTTAGGAAGGTTAAAGTTTGCCTCTGTTCCAGCTTGGCTGACGTTGTGTGCGTTTCCGTGCTGACAGGTGGGTGTTGCTGTTACCTATGGTCAAGGTTGGAAAGGCTACGTGTTGAAGTGTATGGATGCTCCTCTGTCCTGGAGGCACGCTCGGTGGAGGTGGTCCTCCGAGTTGCATTCTGGGCGAGGGTATTTATGGGACAGACGCCATATTTTGGGGTTCGTTTTACAGCCACTTGCTGGCCCTCCTGGCTGACAGGTATGCGTTAAGGAGCTACCTCGTGGTCCTCCGTTCTGGAGGCCCACGATACAGCGGCGCAGGGGTGGGTCCAGAGGCTTGTCTGGAGCCTACAACCGCAGCCGAGGAATGGTCCTGAGCTGTCTGTCCTGTGTGATGAAGCTGGACAACCGAGAAGATCCCAGGGGAGGACCCGTCTTGGAGGGATCATGCAGCGTGCTGGTCTATAGAGGGGCCTGGTGACTCGGTTGGAGGACGTATCCAGAAGTAACTATACAGCATACTGTTGCCGGCTCGGCTTAAAGTATCAAGCACTGTGACTGACTTTCACTACAGAAAATCTATACATCCTATGGCAGAGGATCGTACAGATTTTATTCCCAAACAAGTGTGTGGCAGAGACTTTGATTTGTGCTGTGTGCTGGCTGCTAGACCGGTGAGAGAGGCCTACCCAGACGAGCAAGGAGTGTGTCCCACGAGGGGAGCGCATTTCAAATAGTACTTTAATTCTACCAGAACATTTTGTCAAGAGAACCCTATCAGAGAATATTTGAGTTTCTTCTGCAAGTTTCCTTTCTACCTCTTTCCTGCTACTTCCTAAGTCGTTTGTTTTAATAAAGCATTGAAAACGTACTCCAGTGCGTGTGTTGTCCAGTAAACTCAACGGAACCCTAGACCCAGTGCCGGTGAAACAGAGGGAAGCAGAGTGATGGTAACAGACCCGCTTAAACCAGCAGCTCCACCGTGAGTTAGTGCTACAATAATAAAAATGCCATAAATCTATCCCCTATTTTGCAGACGCTATAACTTTTGCACAAACCAATCAATATACACTTATTGCGATTTTTTTTTTACCAAAAATATGCAGAAGAATATATATCAGCCTACAAAAATAACAAGTAGTTGCCTGGAACAACCTTAATGAGTACTAATGAATATAAGGGTTAATAGCGAGTGTGTACAAAAACTTCATCCAAACAGATCCCGTAGGATGCAGTTCTGGTGGCCCTATAGGCATACAAAAAAGGACTAAGAGAATAAAGTTCTCTTAAGAGGGCTAAAACAGAACACTGTGGTGTATACAAACTGGCTTTATTAGTACAAAAATTCACAACAACCAATTAAGCTAGAAAAAGGGGAGGGGAAGGGCCACAGATAAGTGGCTATCACAGACCAATTGAAAATGAGACAACATTGTCAAATATTTAACCACTTCCCGCCCGCCCTATAGCGGATTGACGTCCGGGAAGTGGTTGTGTTATCCTGACTGGGCGTCATATGACGTCCAGCAGGATAACATGCCGCAGCGCGCCCCCGGGGGCGCGCATCTCGGCGATCGGTGGAGCGGTGTGTCAGTCTGACACACCGCTACACTGATCTTGGTAAAAAGCCTCCGGCGGAGGCTCTTTACCACGTGATCAGCCGTGTCCAATCACGGCTGATCACGCTGTCAATAGGAAGAGCCGTTGATCGGCTCTTCCTCACTCGCGTCTGACAGACGCAAGTAGAGGAGAGCCGATCGGCGGTTCTCCTGGCAGGGGGGGTCTGCGCTGATTGTTTATCAGCGCAGCCCCCCCGCAGATCACCCCACTGGACTACCAGAGATGCCACTAGGACCACCAGGGAAGGGGCAACGTGGATGGCCAGGTATGTACCCCATGGCCATCCACATGTGCCCAATCTGTGCCAATCGGTGCCCACAAATGGGCACTGATTGGCACTAGTATGCCCATGATATGCCCAGCAATGCACAGCAATGCCCAGCAATGTATATCAGTGCCACCTGTCATTGCCCATCTGTGCCACCAGTCATTGCACATTGGTGCCACCTGTCAGTGCCCATCTGTGCCCATCAGTGCCCACCTATCAGTGCCCATCAGTGCCACACATCAGTGCCACACAAATACCCATCAGTGCCACCCATATATGCCAATCAATGCCACCTACAAGTGCCCATCAGTGCCGCCTATGTGTGCCCATCTGTGCCACCTATGAGTGCCCATCAGTGCCGCATACCAGTGCCACCTATCAGTGCCCATCAGTGCCGCCTATCAGTGCCCATCAGTGCCGCCTATCAGTGCCGCCTATCAGTGCCCATCATCAGTGCCCGTTAGTGCCACCTCATCAGTGCCACCTCATTGGTGCCACCTGATCGGTGCCCATCAGTGCCGCCGTATCAGTGCCCATCAGTGCAGCTATATCAGTGCCCATTATTGAAGGAGAAAGCGTACTTATTTACAAAAAAATTTAACAGAAACAAAGAAAAACTTGTTTTTTTTCGAAATTTTCGGTCTTTTTTTATTTGTTGCGCAAAAAATAAAAACCGCAGAGGTGATCAAATACCACCAAAAGAAAGCTCTATTTGTGGGAACAAAATGATAAAAAAATTGTTTGGGTACAGTGTAGCATGACCGCGCAATTGTCATTCAAATTGCAACAGCGCTGAAAGGTGAAAATTGGGCTGGGCGGGAAGGTGCCTAAGTGCCTGGTATTGAAGTGGTTAAAAACATAGGGTGCTGCGGGTACACATCCAACATACACACCACAATCACCACTTGCAAGTGCTAATATTAAATCAATTGAAGATAGGGAATAGACATGGAAGTTCTTAATCGAGACACATGATTTCTATATAAAAAAACTCCCGGTAGTCAAATTGTTCAATCATAAGCCATAACAGTGATATACTGGGTGGGTGGATGAGTGATTGAGGAGTGCCAATCTTGATTAGTTGAATGAATCAGTTCAGCGCGGTCACTCTGGTGTGGAACCACCGGCTCTCATTATTGAATAACAATCAGGCAAAAAATGCAGCAGGTATAACAAGCAGCTTGACTTATGTCTTCATAATTTCCGGATAGGATACACAGAGGCACTGGCATTTAAGTAAGTATTCATATAAGTATCAGCAGGGGAAGAGGATTCAACTAATCAGGATTGGCACTCCTCAATCACTCATCCATCCACCCAGTATATCACTGTTATGGCTTATGATTGAAGAATTTGACTACCAGGAGTTTTTGTTCTATAGAAATCATGTGTCTCGATTAAGAACTTCCATGTCTATTCCCTATCTTCAATTGATTTAATATTAGCACTTGCAAATGGTGATTGTGGTGTGTATGTGGGATGTGTAGCCGCGGCTCCCTATGTTTTTAAATATTTGACAACGTTGTCTCATTTTTAATTGGTCTGTGATAGCCACTTATCTGTGGCCCTTCCCTTCCCCCTTTTCTAGCTTAATTGGTTGTTGTGAATTTTTGTACTAATAAATCCAGTTTGTATACACCACAGTGTTCTGTTTTAGCCCTCTTAAGAGAACTTTATTCTCTAAGTCCTTTTTTATATATCAGCCTAAACTGATGAAGAAATTTTGGGATATTTATTATAGCAAAAAATAAAAAATATTGTGTTTTTTTTCAAAATTGTCGCTCTTCTTTTGTTTATAGTGCAAAAAGTAAAAACGTATTTGTGAGAAAAAAATGACATAAATTGTTTGGGTACAACGTCGCACAACCGCCCAATTGTCAGTTAAAGCGACGCAGTGCCGTATCGCAAAAAATGGCTTGGTCAGGAAGGAGGTAAATCCTTCCGGGGCTGAAGTGGTTAAGTTCACTCTTTAGAGGATTACTATTTCATGTGGAGTCTCCTATTGCTTCTACTTAATGTATTAATCAGTTATACACTAAGCATTGTCTGCATTTTATTCCATGTATGATACTGCTACTGAGGGTGGAGTGAGAGATCGGAAGGCAAGCAATTACCCTATGTACCCCGGTGCGGAGGAGCATCTTGTGTGACAATCCAGGGTGATTAAGCTCTAGTGGTGCATGTAGTTTTCCAGAAATGTGCCACTCCAGACTGCGTTTTTAAGGCATCGCAGCCCACTTTTATGTAAAGGTAACGAGAAAGTTCAAACAAACAGCAATCTTTCCTCGCAGGGGGTTCCACCATCACTGTATAAACTATAGCCTCCTGGCTTACTTACTGTCAGCTTCATGCTGTTTTGGTCACCGGCCACATCTGCCTGCTACAGACATACACACAGGCTGCCACCTGATTGGATTTTTCGTCGGGAAATGCATGATGACAGGCTGTTGATGGAAAATCCGACCGTGTGTATGCTCCATCAGACAATTGTTGGCCAACTTTCCGTGGACAAATGTTGGATGGCAGGTTTATAAATTTTTCGGACAAATGTGTGTTGTCAGATTTGCCGAGCCTGTGTACACAAGTTTGTCGGACAAAAGTCCAAAGTACAAACACGCATGCTCAGAAGCAAGGACGAGCCAGAAGCGGTCGGTCTTGTAAACTAGCATTTGTAATGGAGAATGAACATTCATGACGTGGCAAATTATGAAATCTCAAAATGCAGCGTACAATTCTCTTCTTTAATGGGATAATAATGAAGCTGCTTTGCTGGTGATACTGATGGATTTATTGCAAACAAATTTTTAAAGGCTTTTTTTTCTAGTGCCGTCAAGAATAATATTATTATGCTTTTTTTTTTATTTGCGCAAGTTAACACAACACCATTATCCCGAAGTTTTTAAGATCAAAGATATAACTATGTTGGTGTCCCTAGTCAATTTTACATTGCATTTTTTTTAAATTTTACTGCCTACTCCCAAACTGTCATTTGAAGTAAAACACATAGCCAAGTATTATTCTACACAATTTTTTTTTATTGTGCATTAAAAAAAGAAAACAAATACAATTAGACATGCTATCTGCCAATAGAACTTAACAGTGCATTCTATGCATCCAAAAATATAGAAAATATACAAAATCAAATCATTATTCAACCAAAAAAAATAATGTCAAAGCAATAACTTCAAGGCCGATAATAAATAGCACGTTCTCTCCTCTGATTCCGCAACATTGCTGGTTGACAAATGGGCGTTCAGAAAAGTGCGAAATGAAAAGTGAGAATCAATACTCACCAAACTTCTACTAACACGAAATTAACAGAAGGAGCCCAAAAGGTGGTGCTAAAGAGCTGAAAAACAACGTAGTCTGTCACTACGTTTGTAATTGTTGGCCAACAATTGTGTGGCCGTGTGTATGCAAGACAAGTTTGGGCCAACGCACTTCGGACAAAATTCCACGGTTTTGTTGGCCAACAATCTGATCGTGTGTATGAGGCTTTAGACTCCAAGACCTCCTGTCTCTTTCTCCTGGAGATATCTCCTACTGGGACCCTCCTGACCTCCTAGGCCAGACTTCCTGTCTGCCGGGCAGAGCTGTCTCCAAGTCTGAGCACTGACCTCTATTCCTGGGATGATTATGAAGCCAGCGCACAGGTGTGCAATTAGCAACCCTACCAAAATCAGGCATACACTGCTGTTATGCACCTGGGACATGAGGTCGCATCTCCACACTTGCTTGACACAAAAGCGGTTTGTGTCTCATGTGGAGGTTGCATATGCTCTGGTAAGCCTCAGAGCATTTTGAGTTTGTGGAGAATACACGTTGAGAGTAGAATTATCAATATATCCTGCTTATACAGTTTTGAACTAACCCTTCAGAGGACTATTGTTTTGCATGGGGTTCACTTTTCAGAGAACCTTTTGTGTTGTTGAATACTGATCTTGTATTTAGAGTGGTCAATGAGCTGGCTTTTCAGAGTGTTAGTTTCACCTTTCAGAGGAATATTAGTTATTTATTCACTATTGAGCTCGCTGCCATTTCACCTTTCAGAGGTTTTGTGCTTTTCATATTTCTATTGAATATTTTATTTATATTCACAATGGTTATTGCACCAACTCTTTAGAGTGTTGGTTCACAATTCTGAGGAATATGAGTCTTACTATTTACCCTTGAGCTTTGAGGTTTGTTTTCTGACTTTCGTTTTGGTACTTAGCGCTGCACTTAATCAAATATTTGTTAACAAAGCACCAGAATTTAGAGAGCCAACATCTCACTCCAGGAACTAGACACTGACAATGGATAAAACATGACTCAGTCCAGAGAGAAGAGATTAAAGAAGTTGTAACCCATGGAATTTTTTTTATTTAAATTACCCTGTTCCTTTAACTACTTCAGAAGGATTTACCCCCTTAATGACCAGGCCATTTTTTGTGATACTGCACTGCGTATCAGAGATCCATACATAGTGCTGTATATAGAGATATCCATACATTGTACTGTATATAGAGAGAACCATACATTGTACTGTGTATAGAGAGATCCATACATAGTGCTGTATATAGAGCGATCCATACATTGTGCTGTATATTGAGAGAACCATACATTGTGCTGTATATAGAGAGATCCATACATTGTACTGTATACTGAGAGATCCCTTTCATAAGAGGAAAAGGTGGATACTTTTGTCACCAGCTATACCAGGCTCACCTCACACTACAGAGGTCTCAGGTTGCATGATATCTTTCTGGTCTAGGCATGCCTTATATCCCTGACAGTAAAGCAGAGTGATGAGCAGGGGGTTCCCCCCAGTACTAGTTCCTCCATTGTGCTGTATTGGGTTGGTCTATAAATGGCTAAATTTGCCTCATACATTGTGTGCAATGTCTACCATTTCCCTCTTACATTCTGTTGACTCCTTCTGTAGCTTTATTCCTGGTTGGCTATTCTCAGCAATCTCTATATTTATGCAATTGCTACTCCTCGATCTGAAAACACAGCGATTCCCATCATGGAATGCCCTGTGTATTTGTGTATATGTGTATGTGTCATCTGTGGATCAGTGTGTCTGTGTCACTCACGCCCGCTAGTCCTTTCTGTCTCATTCCTATGGCTGGTCCTTGTCCTAGCTGTGTCACTTACTCCCACTCATCCCCTTCGGACCTGAGCAGAGAGAGGGTTCACCTTACTGTGGGAGCTGAAGAATGCATGATTCGGAGCTGTATAAAGGCTCAAGCGTGTTCGAAATCTCACATGCCCGATCCTGCCAGGAAGCCGACACTGCACACGGCTAATCACAGGCAGTGAGACATTTCCCAATCTGTGCAGCTGCGGACCTGGAAATGTCTACTGCCTGTGATTAGCCATGTGCAGTGTTGGCTTCTTGGTGGGATCACACACCTGGGATTTCAAACACGCTGAGCCCATCTCTATTGGATATCCCATCTCCTGTTACCTTGTTTGAGGCCGGGTTCACACTTGTAAGACAAACGCTCTGACATTGGGAGCTCATGTCGCATGACGTATGCAAATCAATGTTTACCTATGAGAGCCATATTACCTGATCTGACACGAGTCGGTCCGACTTTGAAAAAAGTTCCTGCACTACTTTGGTCCGACTTTTGATCCTACTTCAGCCCGTTGAATATCACTGAAGTCGGATCAAAGTGGGACCATCGTCTTAACTGATCTGACTTTGGCATGCAACTTGTGCTCTGAGGATCTTGAAGCGGAACTGCCCGCTAAATAAAAAAAAAGGTGTGGGGTCCCCCCCAAAATCCATACCAAAACCTTTTTTGAGCACGCACCCCGTCAGGTCAGGAAAGGGGGTGGGGATGAGTGAGTGCCCCCCTCCTTTACCATACCAGGCCACATGCCCTTAACATGGGGGTGTGGGTGCTTTGGGGCAGGGGGCCCTGTGCCCCCCACCCCAAAGCACCTTGTCCCCATGTTGATGAGGATATCATGGCCCATCATGCCCTGGGCGATGACACCACAAGGGGCAGGGCCTCTGGATGACATTAGCTGATGGCCCGCCCCATGCCAATATAAGTATTGCAACACTGTGGCCCTAGCATTAGGGTGAGAGAGAGCATTGAGTCAACATCGGAGGAAAAACAGAGGGAGAAGACAGCGGAGGGAGGAGACCCGGAAAGGGCAGAAGACAGCGCAGAGAGGAGAGGAACCAGAGAGGGGGAGAAGACAGCACAGAGAGGAGTGGGAGACATCAGCGGAGGAAGGAGAAGAACCGGAGAGGGGAAGAAGACATCAGTAGAGGAGGGAGAAGACTCAGAGAGGGGAAAAAGACATCAGAAGAGATGCCAGAGCTGCCTTAATAAATTACTTTAAAAACCCCTTTTTTTTTTTTTTTTTTTCTTGACACACTTTTTTTTGAGTGAATTGGTAGGAGTATAATGTACCCCAGCCCTCAAAAATTCCTCCCACCTGCTCGCATTTTGCAAGTGGATTTTGAGGGCTGGTGAGGAAGGGCTGCTTGGGAGCAGGGGGGGGTGAGCACCAGCGGCAGGCGAGCTGTATGGAAGTCCTTCTCCCAGTGCTCCCGGTGCTCGCAGAGGGAAAATGAGGAGAGCAGGCGGCTGGATCATCAGAGCGCGAGGAACATCACTAGCAGCTTTCATTGCAATAGCAGAGTGTTCTCCGCACTCGCTGTCACACAGAGCTCTGCCCCCTGGTCCTGGAATTTTGATGGACAGATCACCTGTCCAACCCCAGGACGAGTGACGTGTATCAAAGTGTGTGTATCAAAGTTCCCTGGCCAGGGGGGGGGGGGGCTGTATGTGATGCCAAGCGGGGGGAACACACTGCTATTGAAATGAAAGCTGTTCCAGTGATTCAGTGTTCCTCGGCGCTCTGATCATCCGGCCGGCAATCCTCTTCCCCTGTTCCCCTGCATGGTGGACAAAGGGAAGCTGCATGATGGGATACAGGTAGACTGCAAAGTGGACACAGGTAGGCTGCATTGGTGGACACGGGTAGGCTGCATTGGTGGACACGGGCAGGCTGCATTGGTGGACATGGGCAGGCTGCATTGGTGGACACGGGCAGGCTGCATTGGGGGACACGGGCAGGCTGCATTGGGGGACACGGGCAGGTTGTATTGGTGGACACGGGCAGGCTGCATTGGTGGACACAGGTGAAGCATCATTGATGGGTACAGTTGAGGCTGCGTTGATGGACAGCGGTGAGGCTGCATTGATGGATACAGGTGAGGCTGCATTGATGGACACAGGTGAGGCTGCATTGATGAGAACAGGTGAGGCTGCATTGATGAGCACAGGTGAGGCTGCATTGATGTGATGAGCACAGGTGAGGCTGCATTTATGAGCACAGGTAAGGCTGCACTGATGGGCACAGATAAAGCTGTTAATATTTATTTTTACAACTTAATTCTGCATAAAACTTTTAAGTGTCATTTTTTGAGGGCGTGCTTAGGGGCGGGGCAGGGTAGGGTTGGATGGGGCAACTGGTGGCAAGTAACACTTGAGGCCTGGCTAGTAGCTCAGGACAGCCTTCATATTCAGATAAGCCCACCGCAGACCCCGACAACCACCAGCCAGAGTTGTCAGGAAGAGGCCCTTGTCCTCATCAACATGGGGACAAGGTGTT